>OX638135.1:58118848-59351348 GCA_951804985.1 Dryomyza anilis
GAATTCTACCCGAAGAATTCTACGGGGAAGATGTAAATAATAAAAATGTTCTTCATATTAATAAAATCACTCTGTATCCTTGCATTCACAAAATCATAGCACGAGTCGTGTACGGGTCCAGCTAGTATATATATATTTATATTTATCTTCATATATATATTATATATTTATATTTATATATATAAATTTATATATATATATATATTTATATTTATATATATATATATATATTTATATTTATATATATATTTATATTTATATTTATATTTATATTTATATTTATATTTATATTTATATTTATATTTATATTTATATTATTATTTATATTTTATATTTATATTTATATTTATATTTATATTTATATTTATATTTATATTTTATATTTATATTTATATTATATTTATATTTATATTTATATTTATATTTATATTTATATTTATATTTATATTTATATTTATATTTATATTTATATTTATATTTATATTTATATTTATATTTATATTTATATTTATATTTATATTTATATTTATATTTATATTTATATTTATATTATATTTATATTTATATTTATATTTATATTTATATTTATATTTATATTTATATTTATTATTTATATTTATATTTATATTTATATTTATATTTATATTTATATTTATATTTATATTTATATTTATATTATATTTATATTTTATATTTATATTTATATTTATATTTATATATTTATATTTATATTTATATTTATATTTATATTTATATTTTATATTTATATTTATATTTATATTTATATTTATATTATATTTATATTTATATTTAATTTATATTTATATTTATATTTATATTATATTTATATTTATATTTATATTTATATTTATATTTATATTATATTTTATTTATATTTATATTTATATTTATATTTATATTTATATTTATATTTATATTTATATTTATATTTATATTATATTTATATTTATATTTATATTTATATTTATATTTATATTTATATTTATTATTTATATTTATATTTATATTTATATTTATATTTATATTTATATTTATATTTATATTTATATTTATATTTATATTTTATATTATATTTATATTTATATTTATATTTAATATTATATTTATATTTATATTTATATTTATATTTATATTTATATTTATATTTATATTTATATTTATTTTATATTTATATTTATATTTATATTTATATTTATTATATTATATTTATATTTATATTTATATATTTATATTTATATTTATATTTATATTTATATTTATATTTATATTATATTTATATTTATATTTATATTTATATTTATATTTATATTTATATTTATATTTATATTTATTTTATATTATATTTATATTTATATTTATATTTATATTATATTTATATTTATATTTATATTTATATTTATATTTATATTTATATTTTATTTATATTTATATTTATATTTATATTTATATTTATATTTATATTTATTTATATTTTTATATTATTTATATTTATATTTATATTTATATTTATATTTATATTTATATTTATATTTATATTTATATTTATATTTATATTTATATTTATATTTATATTTATATTTATATTTATATTTATATTTATATTTATATTTATATTTATATTTATATTTATATTATATTTATATTTATATTTATATTTATATTTATATTTATATTTATATTTATATTTATATTTATATTTATATTTATATTTATATTTATATTTATATTTATATTTATATTTATATTTATATTTATATTTATATTTATATTTATATTTATATTTATATTTATATTTATATTTATATTTATATTTATATTTATATTTATATTTATATTTATATTTATATTTATATTTATATTTATATTTATATTTATTTATATTTATATTTATATTTATATTTATATTTATATTTATATTTATATTTATATTTATATTTATATTTATATTTATATTTATATTTATATTTATATTTATATTTATATTTATATTTATATTTATATTTTATTTATATTTATATTTATATTTATATTTATATTTATATTTATATTTATATTTATATTTATATTATATTTATATTTATATTTATATTTATATTATATTATATTTATATTTATATTTATATTTATATTTATATTTATATTATATTTATATTTATATTATATTTATATTTATATTTATATTTTATATTTATATTATATTTATATTTATATTTATATTTATATTTATATTTATATTTATATTTATATTTATATTATATTTATATATTTATATTTATATTTATATTTATATTTATATTATTTATATTTATATTTATATTTATATTTATATTTATATTTATATTTATATTTATATTTATATTTATATTTATATTTATATTTATATTTATATTTATATTTATATTTATATTATTTATATTTATATTTATATTTAATTTATATTTAATTTATATTTATATTTATATTTATATTTATATTTATATTTATATTTATATTTATATTTATATTTATATTTATTATTTATATTTATATTTATATTTATATTATATTTATATTTATATTTATATTTATATTTATATTTATATTATATTATATTTATATTTATATTTATATTTATATTTATATTTATATTTATATTTCTATTTATATTTATATTTATATTTATATTTATATTTATATTTATATTTATATTTATATTTATATTTATATTATATTTATATTTATATTTATATTTATATTTATATTTATATTTATTTATATTTATATTTATATTTATATTTATATTTATATTTATATTTATATTTATATTTATATTTATATTTATATTTATATTTTATTATTTATATTTATATTATATTTATATTTATATTTATATTATATTTATATTTATATTTATATTTATATTTATATTTATATTTATATTTATATTTATATTTATATTTATATTTATATTTATATTTATATTTATAGTTATATTTATATTTATATTTATATTTATATTTATATTTATATTTATATTTATATTTATATTTATATTTATATTTATATTTTATATTTATATTTATATTTATATTTATATTTATATTTATATTTATTATTTATATTTATATTTATATTTATATTTATATTTATATTTATATTTATATTTATATTTATATTTATATTTATATTTATATTTATATTTATATTTATATTTATATTTATATTTATATTTATATTTTATTTATATTTATATTTATATTTATATTTATATTTATATTTATATTTATATTTATATTTATTTATATTTATATTTATATTATTATATTATATTTATATTTATATTTATATTTATATTTATTTAATTTATATTATATTTATATTTATATTTATATTTATATTTATATTTATATTTATATTTATATTTATATTTATTTTATATTTATATTTATATTTATATTATATTTATATTTATATTTATATTTATATTTATATTATATTATATTTATATTTATATTTATATTTATATTTATATTATATTATATTTATATTTTATATTTATATTTATATTTATATTTATATTTATTATATTTATATTTATATTTATATTTATATTTATATTTATATTTATATTTTATTTATATTTATATTTATATTTATATTTATATTTATATTTATATTTATATTTATATTTATATTTATATTTATATTTATATTTATATTTATATTTATATTTATATTTATATTTATATTTATATTTTATATTTATATTTATATTTATATTTATATTTATATTTATATTTATATTTATATTTATATTTATATTTTATATTTATATTTATATTTATATTTATATTTTATTATATATTTATATTTATATTTATATTTATATTTATATTTATATTATATTTATAGTTATATTTATATTTATATTTATATTTATATTTATATTTATATTATATTTATATTTATATTTATATTTATATTTATATTTATATTTATATTTATATTTATATTTATATTTATATTTATATTTATATTTATATTTATATTTATATTTATATTTATATTTATATTATATTTATATTTATATTTATATTTTATTATATTTATATTTATATTTATATTTATATTTATATTTATATTTATATTTATATTTATATTTATATTTATATTTATATTTATATTTATATTTATATTTATATTTATATTTATATTTATATTATATTTATATTTATATTTATATTTATATTTATATTTATATTTATATTTATATTTATATTTATATTTATATTTATATTTATATTTATTATTTATATTTATATTTATATTTATATTTATATTTATATTTATATTTATATTTATATTTATATTTATATTTATATTTATATTTATATTTATATTTATATTTATATTTATATTTATATTTATATTTATATTTATATTTATATTTATATTTATATTTATATTTATATTTATATTTAATATTTATATTTATATTATATTATATTATATTTATATTTATATTTATATTTATATTTAATTTATATTTATATTTATATTTATATTTATATTTATATTTATATTTATATTTATATTTATATTTATATTTATATTTATATTTATATTTATATTTTATATTATATTTATATTTATAGTTATTATATTTATATTTATATTTATATTTATATTTATATTTATATTTATATTTATATTTATATTTATATTTATATTTATATTTTATATTTATATTTATATTTATATTTATATTTATATTTATATTTATATTATATTTATATTTATATTTATATTTATATTTATTTATATTTATATTTATATTATATTTATATTTATATTTATAATTTATATTTATATTTATATTTATATTTATATTTATATTTATAGTTATATTTATATTATATTTATATTTATATTTATATTTATATTTATATTTATATTTATATTTATATTTATATTTATATTTATATTTATATTTATATTTATATTTATATTTATATTTATATTTATATTTATATTTATATTATATTTATATTTATATTTATATTTATATTTATATTTATATTTATATTTATATTTATATTTATATTTATATTTATATTTATTTATATTTATATTTATATTATATTTATATTTATATTTATAATTTATATTTATATTTATATTTATATTTATATTTATATTTATATTTATATTATATTATATTTATATTTATATTTATATTTATATTTATATTTATATTTATATTATATTTATATTTATTTATATTTATATTTATATTTATATTTATATTTATTTATATTTATATTTATATTTATATTTATATTTATATTATATTTATATTTATTTTATATTTATATTTATAATTATATTTATATTTATATTTATATTTATATTTATATTTATATTTATATTTATATTTATATTTATATTTATATTTATATTTATATTTATATTTATATTTATATTTATATTTATATTTATATTTATATTTATATTTATATTTATATTATATTTATATTTATATTTATATTTATATTTATATTTATATTTATATTTATATTTATATTTATATTTATATTTATATTTATATTTATATTTATATTTATATTTATATTATATTTATATTTATATTTATATTTATATTTATATTTATATTTTATATTTATATTTATATTTAATTTATATTATATTTATATTATATTTATATTTATATTTTATAATTTATATTTTATATTTATATTTATATTTATATTTTATATTTATATTTATATTTATATTTATATTTATATTTATATTTATATTATATTTATATTTATATTTATATTTTATATTTATATTTATATTTATATTTATATTTAATTATATTTATATTTATATTTATATTTATATTTATATTTATATTTATATTATATTTATATTTATATTTATATTTATATTTATATTTATATTTATATTTATATTTATATTTATATTTATATTTATATTTATATTTTATATTTATATTTATATTTATATTTATATTTATATTTATATTTATATTTATATTTATATTTATATTTATATTTATATTTATATTATATTTATATTTATATTTATATTTATATTTATATTTATATTTATATTTATATTTATATTTATATTTATATTTATATTTATATTTATATTTATATTTATATTTATATTTATATTTATATTTATATTTATATTTATATTTATATTTATATTTATATTTATATTTTATATTTATATTATATTATATTTATATTTTATTTATATTTATATTTATATTTATATTTATATTTATATTTATATTTATATTTATATTTATATTTATATTTATATTATATTATATTTATATTTATATTTTATATTTATATTTATATTTATATTTATATTTATATTTATATTTAATTTATATTTATATTTATATTTATATTTATATTTATATTTATATTTAATATTTATTTATATTTATATTTATATTTATATTTATATTTATATTTATATTTATATTTATATTTATATTTATATTTATATTTATATTTATATTTATATTTATATTTATATTTATATTTATATTTATATTTATATTTATATTTATATTTAAATTTATATTATATTTATATTTATATTTATATTTATATTTATATTTATATTTATATTTATATTTATATTTATATTATATTATATTTATATTTATATTTATATTTATATTTATATTATATTTATATTTATATTTATATTTATATTTATATTTATATTTATATTATATTTATATTTATATTTATATTTATATTTTATATTTATATTTATATTTATATTTATATTTATATTTATATTTATATTTATATTTATATTTATATTATATTTATATTTATATTTATATTATATTTATATTATATTTATATTTATATTTATATTTATATTTATATTTATATTTATATTTATATTTATATTTATATTTATATTTAATTTATATTATATTTATATTTATATTTATATTTATATTTATATTTATATTTATATTTATATTTATATTTATATTATATTTATAGTTTATATTTATATTTATATTTATATTTATATTTATATTTATATTTATATTTATATTTATATTTATATTTATATTTATATTTATATTTATATTTATATTTATATTATATTTATATTATATTTATATTTATATTTATATTTATATTTATATTTATATTTATATTTATATTTATATTTATATTTATATTTATATGTATATTTATATTATATTATATTTATATTTATATTTATATTTATATTTATATTTATATTTATATTTATATTTATATTTATATTTATATTTATATTTATATTTATATTTATATTATATTTATATTTATATTTATATTTATATTTATATTTATATTTATATTTATATTTATATTTATATTTATATTTATATTTATTTATATTTATATTTATATTTATATTTATATTTATATTTATATTTATATTTATATTTATATTTATATTTATATTTATATTTATATTTATATTTATATTTATATTTATATTTATATTTATATTTATATTTATATTTATATTTATATTTATATTTATATTTATATTTATATTTATATTTATATTTATATTTATATTTATATTTATATTTATTATATTTATATTTATATTTATATTATATTTATATTTATATTTATATTTATATTTATATTTATATTTATATTTATATTTATATTTATATTTATATTTATATTTATATTATAGTTATATTATATTTATATTTATATTTATATTTATATTTATATTTATATTTATATTTATATTTATATTTATATTTATATTTATATTTATATTTATATTTATATTTATATTTATATTTATATTTATATTATATTTATATTTATATTTATATTTATATTTATATTTATATTTATATTTATATTTATTTTATATTTATATTTATTATATTTATATTTATATTTATATTTATATTTATATTTATATTTATATTTATATTTATATTTATATTTTATATTTATATTTATATTTATATTTATAGTTTATATTTATATTTATATTTATATTTATATTTATATTTATATTTATATTTATATTTATATTTATATTTATATTTATATTTATATTTATATTTATATTTATATTTATATTTATATTTATATTTATATTTATATTTATATTTATATTTATATTTATATTTTATATTTATATTTATATTTATATTTATATTTATATTTATATTTATATTTATATTTTATATTTATATTATATTATATTTATATTTATATTTATATTTATATTATATTATATTATATTTATATTTATATTTATATTATATTTATATTTATATTTATATTTATATTATATTTATATTTATATTTATATTTATATTTATATTTATATTTATATTTATATTTATATTTATATTTATATTTATATTTATATTTATATTTATATTTATATTTTATATTTAATATTTATATTTATATTTATATTTATATTTATATTTATATTTATATTTATATTTATATTTATATTTATATTTATATTTATATTTATATTTATTTTATTTATATTTATATTTATATTTATATTTATATTTATATTTATATTTATATTTATATTTATATTTATATTTATATTTATATTTATATTTATATTTATATATTATATTTATATTTATATTTATATTTATATTTATATTTATATTTATATTTATATTTATATTTATATTTATATTTTATATTTATATTTATATTTATATTTATATTTATATTTATATTTATATTTATATTTATATTTATATTTATATTTATATTTATATTTATATTTATATTTATATTTATTATATTTATATTTATATTTATATTATATTTATATTTATATTTATATTATATTATATTTATATTATATTTATATTTATATTTATATTTATATTTATATTTATATTTAATTTATATTATATTTATATTATATTATATTTATATTTATATTATATTTATATTTATATTTATATTTATATTTATATTTATATTTTATATTTATATTATATTTATATTTATATTTATATTTATATTTATATTTATATTTATATTTATATTTATATTTATATTTATATTTATATTTATATTTAATTATATTTATATTTATATTTATTTATATTTATATTTATATTATATTTATATTTATATTTATATTTATATATTTATATTTATATTTATATTTATATTTATATTTATATTTATATTTATATTTATATTTATATTTATATTTATATTATATTTATATTTATATTTATATTTATATTATATTATATTTATATTTATATTATATATTTTATATTTATATTTATATTTATATTTATATTTATATTTATATTTATATTTATATTTATATTTATATTATATTTATATTTATATTTATATTTATATTTATTTATATTTATATTTATATTTATATTTATTTATATTATATTTATATTTATATTTATATTTATATTTATATTTATATTTATATTTATATTATTTATATTTATATTATATTTATTTATATTTATATTTATATTTATATTTAATTATATTTATATTTATATTTATATTTTATTTATATTATATTTATATTTATATTTATATTTATATTTATATTTATATTTATATTATATTTATATTTATATTTATATTTATATTTATATTTATATTTATATTATATTTATATTTAGATTTATATTTATATTTATATTTATATTATTTATATTTATATTTATATTTATATTTATATTTATATTTATATTTATATTTATATTTATATTTATATTTATATTTATATTTATATTTATATTTATATTTTATATTTTATATTTATATTTATATTATATTTATATTTATATTTATATTTATATTTATATTTATATTTATATTTATATTTATATTTATATTTATATTTATATTTATATTTATATTTATATTTATATTTATATTTATATTTATATTTATATTTATATTTATATTTATATTTATATTATATTTTATATTTATATTTATATTTATATTTATATTTATTATATTTATATTTATATTTATATTTATATTATTTATATTATATTTATATTATATTTATATTTATATTTATATTTATATTTATATTTATATTTATATTTATATTTATATTTATATTTATATTTATATTTATATTATATTTATATTTATATTTATATTTATATTTATATTTATATTTATATTTATATTTATATTTATATTTATATTTATATTTATATTTATATTTATATTTATATTTTATTTATATTTATATTTATATTTTATTTATATTTATATTTATATTTATATTTATATTTATATTTATATTTATATTTATATTTATATTTATATTTATATTTATATTATATTTATATTTATATTTATATTTATATTTTTATTTATATTTATTTATATTTATATTTATTATATTATTTATATTTATATTTATATTTATATTTATATTTATATTTATATTTATATTTATATTTATATTTATATTTATATTTATATTATATTATATTTATATTTATATTTATATTTATATTTATATTTATATTTATATTTATATTTATATTTATATTTATATTTATATTTATATTATATTTATATTTATATTTATATTTATATTATATTTATATTTATATTTATATTTATATTTATATTTATTATATTTATATTTATATTTATATTATATTTATTTATATTTATAATTTATATTTTATATTTATATTTATATTTATATTTATATTTATATTTATATTTATTTATATTTATATTTATATTTATATTTATTATATTTATATTTATATTTATATTTATATTTATATTTATTATTTTATATTTATATTTATATTTATATTTATATTTATATTATATTTATATTTATATTTATATTTATATTTATATTTATATTGATATTTATATTTATATTTATATTTATATTTATATTTATATTAATATATTTATATTTATATTTATATTTATATTTTATTTATATTTATATTATATTTATTTATTTTATATTTATATTTATATTTATATTTATATTTATATTTATATTATATTTATATTTATATTTATATTTATATTTATATTTATATTTATATTTATATTTATTATATTTATATTTATATTTATATTTATATTTATATTTATATTTTATTATATTATATTTATATTTATATTTTATATTTATATTTATATTTATATTTATATTTATATTATATTTATATTTATATTTATATTTATATTTATATTTATATTTATATTTATATTTATATTTATATTTATATTTATATTTATATTATATTTATATTTATATTTATATTTATATTATATTTATATTTATATTTATATTTATATTTATTATTTATATTTATATTTATATTTATATTTATATTTATATTTATATTTATATTTATATTATTATTTATATTTATATTTATATTTATATTTATATTTATATTTATATTTATATTTATATTTATATTTATATTTATATTTATATTTATATTTATATTTATTATTTATATTTATATTTATATTTATATTTATATTTATAATTTATATTTATATTTATATTTATATTTATATTTATATTTATATTTATATTTATATTTAATTTATTATTTATATTTATATTTATATTTATATTTTATTATTTATATTATTTTATTTATATTTATATTTATATTTATATTTATATTTATATTTATATTTATATTTATATTTATATTTATATTTATATTTATATTTATATTTATATTTATATTTATATTTATATTTATATTTATATTTATATTTATATTTATTATATTTATATTTATATTTATATTATATTTATATTTATATTTATATTATATTATATTTATATTTATATTTATATTTATATTTATATTTATATTTATATTTATATTTATATTTATATTTATATTTATATTTATATTTATATTTATATTTATATTTATATTTATATTTATATTTATATTTTATATTTATATTTATATTTAGATTTATATTATATTTATATTTATATTTATATTTATATTTATATTTAATTAATATTTATATTTATATTTATATTTATATTTATATTTATATTTATATTTATATTTATATTTATATTTATATTTATATTTATATTTATATTTATATTTATATTTATATTTATATTTATATTTATATTTATATTTATATTTATATTTATATTTATATTATATTTATATTTATATTTATATTTATATTTATATTTATATTTATATTTATATTTATATTTATATTTAATTTATATTTATATTTATATTATTTTTATTTATATTTATATTTATATTTATATTATATTTATATTATATTATATTTATATTTATATTTATATTTATATTTATATTTATTTTATATTTATATTTATATTATTTATATTTATATTTATATTTATATTTATATTATATTTATATTTATGTATATTATTTATATTTATATTTATATTTATATTATATTTATATTTAATATTATATTTATATTTATATTTATATTTATATTTATATTTATATTTATATTTATATTTATATTTATATTATTTATATTTATATTTATATTTATATTTATATTTATATTTATATTTATATTTATATTTATATTTTATATTTATATTTATATTTATATTTATATTTATATTTATATTTATATTTATATTTATATTTATATTTATATTTATATTTATATTATATTTATATTTATATTTATATTTATATAATTATATATATTATATATATTATATTTATATTATATTATATTTATATTTATATTATATTATATAATTATATTTATATTTATATTATATTATATATATTATATTTATATTATATTTATATTATATTATATTATTTATATTTATATTTATATTTATATTATTATATTTATATTATATTAATATATATATATATATATATTTATAATTATATTTATATTAATTTATATTATATTATAAATATAAATATAAATATAAATATAAATATAAATATAAATAAATATAAATATAAATATAAATATAAATATAAATATAAATATAAATATAAATATAAATATAAATATAAATATAAATATAAATATAAATATAAATATAAATATAAATATAAATATAAATATAAATATAAATATAAATATAAATATAAATATAAATATAAATATAAATATAAATATAAATATAATATAAATATAAATATAAATATAAATATAAAATATAAATATAAATATAAATATAAATATAAATATAAATATAAATATAAATATAAATATAAATATAAATATAAATATAAATATAAATATAAATATAAATATAAATATAAATATAAATATAAATATAAATATAAATATAAATATAATATAATATAAAATATAAATATAAATATAAATATAAATATAAATATAAATATAAATATAAATATAAATATAAATATAAATATAAATATAAATATAAATATAAATATAAATATAAATATAAATATAAATATAAATATAAATATAAATATAAATATAAATATAAATATAAATATAAATATAATATAATAGAAATATAAATATAAATATAAATATAAATATAAATATAAATATAATATAAATATAAATATAAATATAAATATAAATATAAATATAAATATAAATATAAATATAAATATAAATATAAATATAAATATAAATATAAATATAAATATAAATATAAATATAAATATAAATATAAATATAAATATAAATATAAATATAAATATAAATATAAATATAAATATAAATATAAATATAAATATAAATATAATATAAATATAAATATAAATATAAAATATAAATATAAATATAAATATAAATATAAATATAAATATAAATATAAATAAAATATTAATATAAATATAATATAATATAAATATAAATATAAATATAAATATAAATATAAAATATAAATATAATATAAATAAATATAAATATAAATATAAATATAAATATAAATATAAATATAAATATAAATATAAATATAAATATAAATATAAATATAAATATAAATATAAATATAAATATAAATATAAATATAAATATAAATATAAATATAAATATAAATATAAATATAAATATAAATATAAATATAAATATAAATATAAATATAAATATAAATATAAATATAATATAAATATAAATATAAATATAAATATAAATATAAATATAAATATAAATATAAATATAAATATAAATATAAATATAAATATAAATATAAATATAAATATAAATATAAATATAAATATAAATATAAATATAAATATAAATATAAATATAAATATAAATATAAATATAAATAATATAAATATAATATAAATATAAATATAAATATAAATATAAATATAAATATAATATAAATATAAATATAAATATAAATATAAATATAAATATAAATATAAATATAAATATAAATATAAATATAAATATAAATATAAATATAAATATAAATATAAATATAAATATAAATATAAATATAAATATAAATATAAATATAAATATAAATATAAATATAAATATAAATATAAATATAAATATAAATATAAATATAAATATAAATATAATATAAATAAATATAAATATAAATATAAATATAAATATAAATATAAATATAAATATAATATAAATATAAATATAAATATAAATATAAATATAAATATAAATATAAATATAAATATAAATATAAATATAAATATAAAATATAAATATAAATATAAATATAAATATAAATATAAATATAAATATAAATATAAATATAAATATAAATAAATATAAATATAAATATAAATATAAATATAAATATAAATATAAATATAAATATAAATATAAATATAAATATAATATAAATATAAATATAAATATAAATATAAATATAAATATAAATATAAAATATAAATATAAATATAAAATATAAATATAAATATAAATATAATATAAATATAAATATAAATATAAATATAAATATAAATATAAATATAAATATAAATATAAATATAAATATAAATATAAATATAAATATAAATATAAATATAAATATAAATATAACTATAAATAAATATAAATATAAATATAAATATAAATATAAATATAAATATAAATATAAATATAAATATAAATATAAATATAAATATAAATATAAATATAAATAAAATATAAATATAAATATAAATATAAATATAATATAATATAAATATAAATATAAATATAAATATAAATATAAATATAAATATAAATATAAATATAAATATAAATATAAATATAAATATAAATATAAATATAAATATAAATATAAATATAAATATAAATATAAATATAAATATAAATATAAATATAAATATAAATATAAATATAAATATAAATATAAATATAAATATAAATATAAATATAAATATAAATATAAATATAAATATAAATATAAATATAACTATAAATATAAATATAAATATAAATATAATATAAATATAAATATAAATATAAATATAAAATATAAATATAAATATAAATATAAATATAAATATAAATATAAATATAAATATATAAATATAAATATAAATATAAATATAAATATAAATATAAATATAAATATAAATATAAAATATAAATATAAATATAAATATAAATATAAATATAAATATAAATATAAATATAAATATAAATATAAATATAAATATAAATATAAATATAAATATAAATATAAATATAAATATAAATATAAATATAAATATAAATATAAATATAAATATAAATATAAATATAAATATAAATATAAATATAAATATAAATATAAATATAAATATAAATATAAATATAAATATAAATATAAATATAAATATAAATATATATAAATATAATAATATAAATATAAATATAAATATAATATAAATATAAATATAAATATAATATAAATATAAATATAAATATAAATATAAATATAAATATAAATATAAATATAAATATAAATATAAATATAAATATAAATATAAATATAAATATAAATATAAATATAAATATAAATATAAATATAAATATAATATAAATATAAATATAAATATAAATATAAATATAATATAAATATAAATATAATATAAATATAAATATAAATATAAATATAAATATAAATATAAATATAAATATAAATATAAATATAAATATAAATATAAATATAAATATAAATATAAATATAAATATAAATATAAATATAAATATAAATATAAATATAAATATAAATATAATATAAATATAAATATAAATATAAATATAAATATAAATATAAATATAAATATAAATATAAATATAAATATAAATATAAATATAAATATAAATATAAATATAAATATAAATATAAATATAAATATAATATAAATATAAATATAAATATAAATATAAATATAAATATAAATATAATAAATATAAATATAAATATAAATATAAATATAAATATAAATATAATATAAATATAAATATAAATATAAATATAAATATAAATATAAATATAAATATAAATATAAATATAAATATAAATATAAATATAAATATAAATATAAATATAAATATAAATATAAATATAAATATAAATATAAATATAAATATAAATATAAATATAAATATAAATATAAATATAAATATAAATATAAATATAAATATAAATATAAATATAAATATAAATATAAATATAAATATAAATATAAATATAAATATAAATATAAATATAAATATAAATATAAATATAAATATAAATATAAATATAAATATAAATATAAATATAAATATAAATATAAATATAAATATAAATATAAATATAAATATAAATATAAATATAAATATAAATATAAATATAAATATAAATATAAATATAAATATAAATATAAATATAAATATAAATATAAATATAAATATAAATATAAATATAAATATAAATATAAATATAAATATAAATATAAATATAAATATAAATATAAATATAAATATAAATATAAATATAAATATAAATATAAATATAAATATAAATATAAATATAAATATAAATATAAATATAAATATAAATATAAATATAAATATAAATATAAATATAAATATAAATATAAATATAATATAAATATAAATATAAATTATAAATATAAAAATAAATATAAATATAAATATAAATATAAATATAAATATAAATATAAATATAAATATAAATATAAATATAAATATAAATATAAATATAAATATAAATATAAATATAAATATAAATATAAATATAATATAAATATAAATATAAATATAAATATAAATATAAATATAAATATAAATATAAATATAAATATAAATATAAATATAAATATAAATATAAATATAAATATAAATATAAATATAAATATAAATATAAATATAAATATAAATATAAATATAAATATAAATATAAATATAAATATAAATATAAATATAAATATAAATATAAATATAAATATAAATATAAATATAAATATAAATATAAATATAAATATAAATATAAATATAAATATAAATATAAATATACATAAATATAAATATAAATATAAATATAAAATATAAATATAAATATAAATATAAATATAAATATAAATATAAATATAAATATAAATATAAATATAAATATAAATATAAATATAAATATAAATATAAATAAATATAAAAATATAAATATAAAATATAAATATAAATATAAATATAAATATAAATATAAATATAAATATAAATATAAATATAAATATAAATATAAATATAAATATAAATATAAATATAAATATAAATATAAATATAAAATATAAATATAAATATAAATATAAATATAAATATAAATATAAATATAAATATAAATATAAATATAAATATAAATATAAATATAAATATAAATATAAATATAAATATAAATATAAATATAAATATAAATATAAATATAAATATAAATATAAATATAAATATAAATATAAATATAAATATAAATATAAATATAAATATAAATATAAATATAAATATAAATATAAATATAAATATAAATATAAATATAAATATAAATATAAATATAAATATAAATATAAATATAAATATAAATATAAATATAAATATAAATATAAATATAAATATAAATATAAATATAAATATAAATATAAATATAAATATAAATATAAATATAAATATAAATATAAATATAAATATAAATATAAATATAAATATAAATATAAATATAAATATAAATATAAATATAATATAAATATAAATATAAATATAAATATAAATATAAATATAAATATAAATATAAATATAAATATAAATATAAATATAAATATAAATATAAATATAAATATAAATATAAATATAAATATAAATATAAATATAAATATAAATATAAATATAAATATAAATATAAATATAAATATAAATATAAATATAAATATAAATATAAATATAAATATAAATATAAATATAAATATAAATATAAATATAAATATAAATATAAATATAAATATAAATATAATATAAAATATAAATATAAATATAAATATAAATATAAATATAAATATAAATATAAATATAAATATAAATATAAATATAAATATAAATATAAATATAAATATAAATATAAATATAAATATAAATATAAATATAAATATAAATATAAATATAAATATAAATATAAATATAAATATAATATAAATATAAATATAAATATAAATATAAATATAAATATAAATATAAATATAAATATAAATATAAATATAAATATAAATATAAATATAAATATAAATATAAATATAAATATAAATATAAATATAAATATAAATATAAATATAAATATAAATATAAATATAAATTAAATATAAATATAAATATAAATATAAATATAAATATAAATATAAATATAAATATAAATATAAATATAAATATAAATATAAATATAAATATAAATATAAATATAAATATAATATATATAATATAAATATAAATATAAATATAAATATAAATATAAATATAAATATAAATATAAATATAAATATAAATATAAATATAAATATAAATATAAATATAAATATAAATATAAATATAAATATAAATATAAATATAAATATAAATATAAATATAAATATAAATATAAATATAAATATAAATATAAATATAAATATAAATATAAATATAAATATAAATATAAATATAAATATAAATATAAATATAAATATAAATATAAATATAAATATAATATAAATATAAATATAAATATAAATATAAATATAAATATAAATATAAATATAAATATAAATATAAATATAAATATAAATATAAATATAAATATAAATATAAATATAAATATAAATATAAATATAAATATAAATATAAATATAAATATAAATATAAATATAAATATAAATATAAATATAAATATAAATATAAATATAAATATAAATATAAATATAAATATAAATATAAATATAAATATAAATATAAATATAAATATAAATATAAATATAAATATAAATATAAATATAAATATAAATATAAATATAAATATAAATATAAATATAAATATAAATATAAATATAAATATAAATATAAATATAAATATAAATATAAATATAAATATAAATATAAATATAAATATAAATATAAATATAAATATAAATATAAATATAAATATAAATATAAATATAAATATAAATATAAATATAAATATAAATATAAATATAAATATAAATATAAATATAAATATAAATATAAATATAAATATAAATATAAATATAAATATAAATATAAATATAAATATAAATATAAATATAATATAAATATAAATATAAATATAAATATAAATATAAATATAAATATAAATATAAATATAAATATAAATATAAATATAAATATAAATATAAATATAAATATAAATATAAATATAAATATAAATATAAATATAAATATAAATATAATAAATATAAATAAATATAAATATAAATATAAATATAAATATAAATATAAATATAAATATAATAAATATAAATAAATATAAATATAAATATAAATATAAATATAAATATAAATATAAATATAAATATAAATATAAATATAAATATAAATATAAATATAAATATAAATATAATATAAATATAAATATAAATATAAATATAAATATAAATAAAAATAAAATATAAATATAAATATAAATATAAATATAAATATAAATATAAATATAAATATAAATATAAATATAAATATAAATATAAATATAAATATAAATATAAATATAAATATAAATATAAATATAAATATAAATATAAATATAAATATAAATATAAATATAAAATATAAATATAAATATAAATATAAATATAAATATAAATATAAATATAAATATAAATATAAATATAAATATAAATATAAATATAAATATAAATATAAATATAAATATAAATATAAATATAAATATAAATATAAATATAAATATAAATATAAATATAAATATAAATATAAATATAAATATAAATATAAATATAAATATAAATATAAATATAAATATAAATATAAATATAAATATAAATATAAATATAAATATAAATATAAATATAAATATAAATATAAATATAAATATAAATATAAATATAAATATAAATATAAATATAAATATAAATATAATATAAATATAAATATAAATATAAATATAAATATAAATATAAATATAAATATAAATATAAATATAAATATAAATATAAATATAAATATAAATATAAATATAAATATAAATATAAATATAAATATAAATATAAATATAAATATAAATATAAATATAAATATAAATATAAATATAAATATAAATATAAATATAAATATAAATATAAATATAAATATAAATATAAATATAAATATAAATATAAATATAAATATAAATATAAATATAAATATAAATATAAATATAAATATAAATATAAATATAAATATAAATATAAATATAAATATAAATATAAATATAAATATAAATATAAATATAAATATAAATATAAATATAAATATAAATATAAATATAAATATAAATATAAATATAAATATAAATATAAATATAAATATAAATATAAATATAAATATAAATATAAATATAAATATAAATATAAATATAAATATAAATATAAATATAAATATAAATATAAATATAAATATAAATATAAATATAAATATAAATATAAATATAAATATAAATATAAATATAAATATAAATATAAATATAAATATAAATATAAATATAAATATAAATATAAATATAAATATAAATATAAATATAAATATAAATATAAATATAAATATAAATATAAATATAAATATAAATATAAATATAAATATAAATATAAATATAAATATAAATATAAATATAAATATAAATATAAATATAAATATAAATATAAATATAAATATAAATATAAATATAAATATAAATATAAATATAAATATAAATATAAATATAAATATAAATATAAATATAAATATAAATATAAATATAAATATAAATATAAATATAAATAATATAAATATAAATATAAATATAAATATAAATATAAATATAAATATAAATATAAATATAAATATAAATATAAATATAAATATAAATATAAATATAAATATAAATATAAATATAAATATAAATATAAATATAAATATAAATATAAATATAAATATAAATATAAATATAAATATAAATATAAATATAAATATAAATATAAATATAAATATAAATATAAATATAAATATAAATATAAATATAAATATAAATATAAATATAAATATAAATATAAATATAAATATAAATATAAATATAAATATAAATATAAATATAAATATAAATATAAATATAAATATAAATATAAATATAAATATAAATATAAATATAAATATAAATATAAATATAAATATAAATATAAATATAAATATAAATATAAATATAAATATAAATATAAATATAAATATAAATATAAATATAAATATAAATATAAATATAAATATAAATATAAATATAAATATAAATATAAATATAAATATAAATATAAATATAAATATAAATATAAATATAAATATAAATATAAATATAAATATAAATATAAATATAAATATAAATATAAATATAAATATAAATATAAATATAAATATAAATATAAATATAAATATAAATATAAATATAAATATAAATATAAATATAAATATAAATATAAATATAAATATAAATATAAATATAAATATAAATATAAATATAAATATAAATATAAATATAAATATAAATATAAATATAAATATAAATATAAATATAAATATAAATATAAATATAAATATAAATATAAATATAAATATAAATATAAATATAAATATAAATATAAATATAAATATAAATATAAATATAAATATAAATATAAATATAAATATAAATATAAATATAAATATAAATATAAATATAAATATAAATATAAATATAAATATAAATATAAATATAAATATAAATATAAATATAAATATAAATATAAATATAAATATAAATATAAATATAAATATAAATATAAATATAAATATAAATATAAATATAAATATAAATATAAATATAAATATAAATATAAATATAAATATAAATATAAATATAAATATAAATATAAATATAAATATAAATATAAATATAAATATAAATATAAATATAAATATAAATATAAATATAAATATAAATATAAATATAAATATAAATATAAATATAAATATAAATATAAATATAAATATAAATATAAATATAAATATAAATATAAATATAAATATAAATATAAATATAAATATAAATATAAATATAAATATAAATATAAATATAAATATAAATATAAATATAAATATAAATATAAATATAAATATAAATATAAATATAAATATAAATATAAATATAAATATAAATATAAATATAAATATAAATATAAATATAAATATAAATATAAATATAAATATAAATATAAATATAAATATAAATATAAATATAAATATAAATATAAATATAAATATAAATATAAATATAAATATAAATATAAATATAAATATAAATATAAATATAAATATAAATATAAATATAAATATAAATATAAATATAAATATAAATATAAATATAAATATAAATATAAATATAAATATAAATATAAATATAAATATAAATATAAATATAAATATAAATATAAATATAAATATAAATATAAATATAAATATAAATATAAATATAAATATAAATATAAATATAAATATAAATATAAATATAAATATAAATATAAATATAAATATAAATATAAATATAAATATAAATATAAATATAAATATAAATATAAATATAAATATAAATATAAATATAAATATAAATATAAATATAAATATAAATATAAATATAAATATAAATATAAATATAAATATAAATATAAATATAAATATAAATATAAATATAAATATAAATATAAATATAAATATAAATATAAATATAAATATAAATATAAATATAAATATAAATATAAATATAAATATAAATATAAATATAAATATAAATATAAATATAAATATAAATATAAATATAAATATAAATATAAATATAAATATAAATATAAATATAAATATAAATATAAATATAAATATAAATATAAATATAAATATAAATATAAATATAAATATAAATATAAATATAAATATAAATATAAATATAAATATAAATATAAATATAAATATAAATATAAATATAAATATAAATATAAATATAAATATAAATATAAATATAAATATAAATATAAATATAAATATAAATATAAATATAAATATAAATATAAATATAAATATAAATATAAATATAAATATAAATATAAATATAAATATAAATATAAATATAAATATAAATATAAATATAAATATAAATATAAATATAAATATAAATATAAATATAAATATAAATATAAATATAAATATAAATATAAATATAAATATAAATATAAATATAAATATAAATATAAATATAAATATAAATATAAATATAAATATAAATATAAATATAAATATAAATATAAATATAAATATAAATATAAATATAAATATAAATATAAATATAAATATAAATATAAATATAAATATAAATATAAATATAAATATAAATATAAATATAAATATAAATATAAATATAAATATAAATATAAATATAAATATAAATATAAATATAAATATAAATATAAATATAAATATAAATATAAATATAAATATAAATATAAATATAAATATAAATATAAATATAAATATAAATATAAATATAAATATAAATATAAATATAAATATAAATATAAATATAAATATAAATATAAATATAAATATAAATATAAATATAAATATAAATATAAATATAAATATAAATATAAATATAAATATAAATATAAATATAAATATAAATATAAATATAAATATAAATATAAATATAAATATAAATATAAATATAAATATAAATATAAATATAAATATAAATATAAATATAAATATAAATATAAATATAAATATAAATATAAATATAAATATAAATATAAATATAAATATAAATATAAATATAAATATAAATATAAATATAAATATAAATATAAATATAAATATAAATATAAATATAAATATAAATATAAATATAAATATAAATATAAATATAAATATAAATATAAATATAAATATAAATATAAATATAAATATAAATATAAATATAAATATAAATATAAATATAAATATAAATATAAATATAAATATAAATATAAATATAAATATAAATATAAATATAAATATAAATATAAATATAAATATAAATATAAATATAAATATAAATATAAATATAAATATAAATATAAATATAAATATAAATATAAATATAAATATAAATATAAATATAAATATAAATATAAATATAAATATAAATATAAATATAAATATAAATATAAATATAAATATAAATATAAATATAAATATAAATATAAATATAAATATAAATATAAATATAAATATAAATATAAATATAAATATAAATATAAATATAAATATAAATATAAATATAAATATAAATATAAATATAAATATAAATATAAATATAAATATAAATATAAATATAAATATAAATATAAATATAAATATAAATATAAATATAAATATAAATATAAATATAAATATAAATATAAATATAAATATAAATATAAATATAAATATAAATATAAATATAAATATAAATATAAATATAAATATAAATATAAATATAAATATAAATATAAATATAAATATAAATATAAATATAAATATAAATATAAATATAAATATAAATATAAATATAAATATAAATATAAATATAAATATAAATATAAATATAAATATAAATATAAATATAAATATAAATATAAATATAAATATAAATATAAATATAAATATAAATATAAATATAAATATAAATATAAATATAAATATAAATATAAATATAAATATAAATATAAATATAAATATAAATATAAATATAAATATAAATATAAATATAAATATAAATATAAATATAAATATAAATATAAATATAAATATAAATATAAATATAAATATAAATATAAATATAAATATAAATATAAATATAAATATAAATATAAATATAAATATAAATATAAATATAAATATAAATATAAATATAAATATAAATATAAATATAAATATAAATATAAATATAAATATAAATATAAATATAAATATAAATATAAATATAAATATAAATATAAATATAAATATAAATATAAATATAAATATAAATATAAATATAAATATAAATATAAATATAAATATAAATATAAATATAAATATAAATATAAATATAAATATAAATATAAATATAAATATAAATATAAATATAAATATAAATATAAATATAAATATAAATATAAATATAAATATAAATATAAATATAAATATAAATATAAATATAAATATAAATATAAATATAAATATAAATATAAATATAAATATAAATATAAATATAAATATAAATATAAATATAAATATAAATATAAATATAAATATAAATATAAATATAAATATAAATATAAATATAAATATAAATATAAATATAAATATAAATATAAATATAAATATAAATATAAATATAAATATAAATATAAATATAAATATATATATATATATATATATATATATATATATATATATATATATATATATATATATATATATAAATTTATATATATATATAGATATATATATATATATATATGAAGATATATATAAATATATATATACTAGCTGGACCCGTACACGACTCGTGCTATGATTTTGTGAATGCAAGGATACAGAGTGATTTTATTAATATGAAGAACATTTTTATTATTTACATCTTCCCCGTAGAATTCTTCCGGGTAGAATTCTTTCCTGTAGAATTCATCCCCGTAGTGTTTTTCCCAGTAAAACTTTTAGTGTGGTGATTTTTAGTGTGGTGATTTTTAGTGTGGTTAATTTTAGTGTAGTGAATTTTGGTGTGGAGAGTTTCGTTGTGGTGAATTTCAGTGTGATGAATTTCGGTGTGGTAAGTTTTAAGAATTTGGGATGGTTGGTATACGGTGGTATGAAATATCTTGAGATCACTATAATAACTGTTGAACATCAGGAAAATGTACCTTCTATGGGGGATACCACGCCCAGTGGTCAAATTCCGCCCACATTCCGGGAGACCGTTTAAAATGGTTAAATATAACGCAGACAAAAATTTCATTAAATTTGCTATTATATGGGAGGTGCCACGCCCAGTCCACAAAACTCACGAAGATGTAGTTTATACTCTGCCCGGACCTAACATATATATTGTGTCAAAATTTGATTCAATTCGGTTCAGCTGTTTAGACGTCTATTCGGAACATACAGACATACACACTTACAATCGCGTTTAAAATTGAATCTCTAATGTTTAAATTTAAACTTTAAGAATCAACAATATGTGTGTAAAATTGAACATTAAAATGTGGAAAATTACTCTATTCTGGTGTGAAACTTAAACATAAAATGTGTAAAATTAAGCATATCTAAAATTAAATATGTGTACAATTAAACATAAAAAGTTTAATATGTACGGGGGTTGCGTTTCCGAAATGTTTAAGTATAATAGTGCTCTGAGAAAATCAATGCACTTATTTTTTAATCAACTTTTTTGATCTTCTTTATTATTTAAATTATTTTTATAATCAAAATTAGAAGATTAGAAAAGTCAATGCATCGATGTACGCAGTATTTCATGCACACAAAGCTAAAATGATACTCGTCCATTTCGTTCACAACCTAAAAACCAGTTGGGAAGGTTAGATCACATGGGAAATTTTAAAGTAGGTGTAATTATGATAGTTAGGATTATCAAAATTATAGTCGGTCTAAGCCGACTATAAATACCCTACACATATGTGTGGTTACCATTCAAAGTGATATATAGGTCACCAGGGTATACGAATCCTGAAAATAACTACAAACATTCAATCGCTGAAGAATTTCCATTCATTTGATACCCATATTTACAAATGGGTAGGTGTACCGAATTTCGATTTTTTTTTTAATGAACCACAGGTCTTTTCGACGGAAAACATTATTATCACGTACTTGAGCATGATGTCAATATATATTTGACCAAAAAAGTTTACCTAAGCACGTATACATAAAAATTGATCTTTATATGTACATTTTATATGAGGTATTTGAACATAAGTGGTCGGATCATAGGTCACAATGAACCGATCTCGCCAATACAGCGTAGGTATATTAGTAATCAAAGTTATAAGTTTCATTTATCTAGCTCTTCAATTTTAAAAGTAGTAGGGATTTCAACAGACAGACAGATAGACAGACAGACAGACAGACGGACAGACAGACGGACAGACGGACATCGCTAAATCGACTCAGGAGGTCATGCTGATCAAGAATATATATACTTTTCCATACCGGAGATGCTTCCTTCTGGGTGTTACAAACGGCGTACCAAACTGAATATACCCTTTCACTCTTAGTGTAGGGTATAATAAAAAGAAATTTGGTTAAAATAATAACAACAACACTTTAATGTTTATGAATACAAAATTCATTTAAAAATGTTTATAAAACCATCGTCTTCTGCTTTATAGTTGAGTGATGTCCACTGTTTATTTATGTCTTTACAGCAGTGATGAGCGCTCCCATAGTACGCGTGCAAACGAAGCTTTTGAGCTTTCACACGAATATAAGTCCGTGTGCAGAGCGAAAGCTATCAGTCGTTTATGCGTGCATGCAAGCATGTTGGTGCTACTCCGTTGCGCATTGCACTGAAAAATAAAATGTTTAATGTAGATTGGGATGATGCATTTTTGTTTGCAGAGACTTTTGGTAAATCCCAATGTATAAACATATAATATCAATTTAAAAATTACGATTTTGTTTGTTGTATTTCCCCGAAAAGAGTTTATCAATTATGATCTAAAAAGCTTAGATTTTCTTTCCATTAAATTTTCCAGAAATACATATTTATAAATACATATCCAATTAAAAACATTTTTTTTATTTCCAAAAATATAGAAATATCTTATAAATTAGTATTTGAACGCAATTCACAGTTTTGTAAAGTATAAATGCAGAGTAGAAGCAGGTAAAACAACTAGTCATTATTCGAGCAGGCTCTTTAAATTGTAGATTGATTTAGGTGATTTTTTTTTAAATATATTGAATATTTGAAAGATTAAAAATTAATAGTACTGACTAATTGTACTGACTTTTAGGTGTAATTTTGAAAATTAATTGACTATTTACTGACAAATAAAAAATGTTTATGGAATCTTTAAAAATTTTATTGAAATATTAAAAATTAAAAGCAATTTATATTATCAACAAATTTTGACATTGGAAATTTATTGTATATTTTGATAAACTTACATTTATTTATTGACCTTTTATTGGAAAATTTTGAATTTTAGTGAAAATATACAAATTATACTATTTTTAATATACTAAAAGATTATATTGGTGTTTCTAATATTATTTTTAATAAAATACATACAAAAAATAATAAAAAAAATTTAGCTTTTTTTAGCTATTTTTAAACAAGATTTTAGCCTTTCCTAGCTTTTTTTTTTGGTTGTTTAGCTTTTTCTTCAAAAAAGTTCTGGCAACACTGATCGTGTGCCCATTACTGCTTTACAGCAAGCGAGTTTAATTAGAATAAATAAGCATGACTTGGAGTCATTTTCACTACAGACTAATAGCCGTAAGTTTTAACAAGATGTGCTTAAAATTCAACAAAGCTTGTGTAAGAATAAACAAATTATATGTAAATTTACTACACGTGTCTAATTTAAAACATTCGGCACATCAAAAATTTACATTTTGTGCTTAATATCACACAACAAATGTTTAAAAATGCGAATAAAATTTTAAATTTACGCCTTGTAGCAAATATTCAAACATCCCATAAGATTCAATAAAGTTCCAGCAAAACTATTAATATTTTTTAAATATGACATATATGCAGATAGTTACGAGATGTTTGCCACAACAGAAAATTGTGAAAAATTGAAAATTGAGATATTTACAGTTGACTGATAGCAAACATCCTGAGTTCTTGGACATTTGCAGCAAACATTTTGAGGTATTTGACATTTGACTATCATAAAAAAGGAAAATGGCGTACTTGTTCCTTACGTTCGATTTATCCACAACAATTAAGTAAATCAAATGGTGTAAAAAAGTGCCAACTCGAATATTACATTTTAATGGTAAAAGTGAAATTAAAATATCCTGTGATTTAAATTATCAACACGTGATGGAAAATATTTCTTTTCAGAGGTTACTTTGATGACAGCATCGCCGATCGGACTCGGTTCTTCTGCGAAGAAGTCTCCAGTCCATGTACAATTTTACCTTCGAAGGATTTATAAAGACGATGGCAATGTATAACCAAGATACTTTTTTAATTCTAGAATAAATAAAAATAATGTTTATTGAATGAATCCAATAAAAATTACTCCGCGAATTCTAACGGAGTATATTTTCCAAATATTCATCAACTATCTTCCTATTTGTAAGATGTTTAAAAAAATATGTGGTCCAAAAATGGGCTTGATCCGCCCACATTTTTTTCACATTTTTTTCCGGATTTTTATAGTGGAAAATTTAGCCGTAAATTATTAAAATCAAATCTATGAAATATGAGCCTTACAAAATTTTAAATATAGGCGTGATCCGCCCACTTTTATGTTCTACATTTTTTTATTATTTTTTTTTTTTATTTTTATATATATTTTTATAATTATAAAATTTATACGTACATTTCTCATATGTGAATAATATTCTGAGGGTGGTGGGGTTCAGCATAATTAAGAACTTTAAAATTATGGTATACAATTAAATATCTCACGTTAATATCCCCACCAATAGTGTAGGCTATTCTATAGTCGGGCGCGACCGACTATAAAAGTCCGTCCCATGTGACGGAACTTATCGATGTGACCGAACTTACCCATGTGATCTAACTTTCTCAACTGGTTTATGTAATTATAACTCAGCTTCTACGTAAGTTATTTTAAAAGTGTAAAACTTTTTAAAAAACCAACACATTTAGCTTACTAAAAGTTTTTAATTTATTAAAATAGGTTTAAAAAGGTTTAAAAATTCAAATTTGAATACATTTTTCAATATTTAAAAATCGTTAAAAAATAATCTTGCAAGAAAATACACAAATTTTTACAGTTATTAAAAGTAAATTCAATTACCTTATCAGAACTTTTGGATAAATCAAAATTTAACGAGAAATAACTAGGTTATGATCGATTAAATCATTGTCCTTTAAATAATAAAATGTTTTAACCGAGTCATTCCCACACTATATTTACCAAATCAAGTCAGCTATGAGATTTAAAGCGCTTGGAGTTTGGTTTAATTATTTTATGCAAGGGTCCATTGAAATTTGTTGGTCAATTGTTTTTTTAATATTTCCGGACAACTTTATCCTGAGATACAGTGATCCAAAGTTACCAAAAATAGACAAAAAACACTTTTGTAAGTTGTTCATATTAAAATATCTATTGATCGAGATATGCTATAAACCTCGTCGACGTGTCATTTTTAAGCTAATAAAATATGCTTTTAAAAAACTTAAGTTATATCACCTTTGCCTGGATATGTGGTAATTATCCTTGCAATTCAAATTGTATGTCTTTAAAAAGGACCCTTTTGAAAATTCTGAAAAATCCTAAATTTTTGTTTATTTATTATGAAAGTTCTTGCTAAATTTCAAGGACTCATATTAAAAAAATTCAATTTCGAAAATTTTCGAAATAAATGGGCTATACAGAAAAATTAGATGAAATTTGTTGAAACTGATGCCATTTTCGGAATCAGCGTTACAGATGCATTCAAAACTGTTACATATTTTATTTTCAAAAAATTAGGGAACAAGTAATATTTCCATACATAGAAATACATACAAATTGGAAAATGTATTATTAATTTTACTCCGTCAAAATACAATCATGAAAGTTGGCACGAATATTCATAATAAATCAATGAAAAATTTGGGTTTTTTTAGAATTTTCAAAAGAGTCCTTTTTAAGTGCAAGGATAATTACCACATGTCCCGACTAAGGAGATATAACTTAAATTTTTCAAAAGCATATTTTATTAGCTTTAAAATGACACCTCGGCGGCATCATATATCGATCAATCGATATTTTAATATGAACAACCTACAAAAATGTTTTCTGATTATTTTTTGTAACTTTGGATCACTGTATCTCAGGATAAAGTTGTTCGAAAATTTTGAAAAGTAATTGACCAAAACATTTCAATTGACCCTTGCATAAAAAAATTTAACCAAAATCCAAGAGCTTTTAATTTCATAGTTGACTTGATTTGGTAAATATAGTGTGGGAATGACTCGGTTAAAACATTTTATTATTCAAAGGACAATGATTTTTTCGATCATAACTTTGTTGTTTCTTGTTAAATTTTGATAAATCCAAAAGTTACGCACTTTTAAAATAACGTTTGTATATACTGAGTTTTAATTATATAAGTAACTCAAGGTAGGAAAATGCAAATTTGCACACAGAAGTGCAAATTAAAAAAAAACTCGAAGTGATACAGAAATTCTGTAAATAAAGATAGTCATTGTTTATCCGTGCCTGTCCAAAAAAATATGTGTGAAATTTTATATACGTCATTTGTTGGAATTGGTAGCACAGTGTTATTAAATTACAACATACAAATTTCGTTTCACATGAACCAAATGATAAAGGTCTGAAACTAGATTCCAAATGGAGTTGAATTGCATTTACAGTTTTTTATGTCGTAATCCTATTTTCTTTTAAAAGGATTTCAAACTTTTAAAGAATAATAATTTTCGAAAATTTTATTTAAATACTTATACATGTCCTACGATGCTGTAATTGGTGTCAAAGAAAAGAGGAGAATCTTTTTTTTATCCAGTCACGATAAAGTAATGTTATCATTCGATATCTTTTGAAATTACCAATGAATAATTTCGAAAAAATAATATATATGCAGTTATCACATATCCAAATTTCATCGTTTTAGCTATCTGAGTTAACAAATAAAACAATAATAAATATTTGTTTGTTAACTAAGAAAGTTAAAGGGATGAAATTTGGATATGTGATTCTACATATATCACTCCTTAACATATTTTGTTCGGAATTATTCATTTGAAATTTCTAATGATCTTGAAGAATAAAAGTTTAAAAGGACATTATTAAAATTATTTCATTCTGACAGGATAAAATAAAATAATACAAGATTCTCCTCTTCTATTTGACACCAATTACAACACCAATATCGTAGGACATGTATAAGTATATAAATACATTTTTCGAAAATTATTATCCTTTGAAAGTTTTAAAGAAAACGGGATCATACTTCATTTGGTCCCTAGTTTCAAACATATATCATTTGGTTTATGTGTAATATGTACTGTCGGACGGTGTTATAATAAATATCATAATGATAAATTATATGATAATAATATATATTATTAATAATAATAAATATTAAAAAAAAATTAATTAAAAAAAAAATATGTTGCAGCATGCAGGATTCGAACCCGCTTCCTCGTGCATGGAAGGCAAGCATACAATCGTCGTGATATTTTTTAAATGTTTTCAATTTCACACAAAATGAATTTACGTTTAATATAAATGTTTATATACTTGATACAAAATTTTGTATTTTTATTTTGGGACACAAACGAACTTTCATTCATAAAAAATAATTTATTTTTCAGAATAAATAATTTATTTTTTACAGTAAACATGTGAACTTTTGAGAGTAAAGTTGGACCAAAAGAAATTCTTTTGTCACAAACGTTTTTTTTCTTCTATTCGTATGCATAAAACGAGGAATAAAATTTGGGTGTATTGAGTTTTAAAGATATAAACATTACATTAATGAAACAAAAATGATTATTGACAGACATACTTGTTAATATGAATCAATATAGATATAAATTACGGTCAAAATGGCTTAAAAACTAAATTGACTCTGTTAAATACTGACTCTGTAAAAAAATCCACACCAAATCGACCAAAAAAGTCAAATTTGAGAATTTACCTTTTGGATTTCAATTTACCTTTTGGATTCAAAAAAAGGGTATCCAGATATGTACTGACAATTTTTTTTTATTTTTTTCGCCCACTACTTCCAGAGATACTGTGCCTCAAAGTTACAAAAAATGGGCCAAAAATCAAATATCTCTTAAACTAGAAATGCTAGAAACTCCATGGCTCGTTTTAAAGCTAAGAGAACAGACTTTCAAAAAAATTAAGTTGTAACATGAACATGTGGTCCGTGGTCATTATCCTTGCACTGCAAAATTGATGACCTTAAAAAGGACCCTTTTTCTGGAAAAAATCCTAAGTTTTCGTCAATTTATTATAAATGTTCATGCAAAATTTCAAGATGGTATATTTACGGCATCATATTTTAAAAAATAATTTTTTAAATTTTTATTTATTTTTTTTCTACAGTTAAAGTTGTAATAATTCCTGAATATATATGTAACTCTGATTTCTAAAATGAAGTCAGTTTTATCATATTCAATCTAGTTTTTGAGATATTAATTTTGGCATATAGTTTTTACGATTTTCGAAAAATGGTATATATCTCAATAACTAGATACAATTTGATAAAACTGACGCCATTTTCGAAATCAGAGTTACAAAATCATTGAAAAATTATTGCAAATTTTACCTTTGAAAAAAAATATTTTATTTTTCAATATAAAAAATAAATAAAAATTTAAAAAAATAATTTTAAAATATGATGCATGAACATTTATATTAAATCAACCAAAATATGTGATTTTTTTCAGAATTTTAAAAAGGGTCCTTTTTAAGGACATCCATTTTGAAGTGCATGAGTTATTACCACGGGTTGTTAGCACATGTTCAATGAGTTATTAGCACATGTTCAAGTTAAGAAGTTACAACTTAATTGGTATAAAAGCTTGCTCTATTAGCTTTAAAACGAGCCATCAACTGAGTTTCAGAAATAGAAATCGGAGATATTGAAATATGAACAACCATATAAAAGTGATTGTTGGCCCATTTTTTGTAAATTTGAACCACTGTATCTCTGGACCACTGTATCGATACCATTTATCAGTTGTGCAAATTTCATTGAAATCGAAGAAGATGAGTTCCAACTGCTTGTCGATTGTGTGGAATGGCCCAGTATAAGAAAAATATTTTTATAACATAGGATAACACCCTTATTGCACCCAACGCTTCAATTATACTCATTTAAAACTAAACTGCAAAAAATATAAAATATTACAAGCTTTTATTTACTGATGCTCCGCAAAGTCTTGCTGAAACTAGGACATCTAAAGCTAAGAACCATTCCTTCAAAACAAAACCACACCCTCCCTATAAGCATTTCTATAAGCGAATAGTAAAAATGTTTGGAAACTAACTTTCTAATAAATAACTTTCGACAACATTATGAATATATTTATATAATATTTACGTATCTTTTTTTTCACAAATGTATTTACAAATATCGAGATATTTGTGAAACTATTATAAGAAAATGTTTTGATATTTATTCGGATTATATATTATCAAATCATAAATTTATTTTGGAGTATTATCGACCGAAAATAATGACTCAATATTTTCACGAAAAACTAAACAGAAAAGAAAACGTGTTTTCCGTAAATATGTAAATGATATCGAATATATAAATGATATCACTACACAACAAAATGAGAAAAAAAGTTTGCGCAGTAAATTCCATTATTTTTGTATTATTGGAAATGACCCGCAGAATTTGAATTAAAATATGTTCTATGGATGGGTTTACGAGATTTCGGGCAATAACTTTTGTACTGAGCTTCAAAAAGGTGGTCACATATATTTGTAAATATCTCGCGTTTTATAAAACGCATATTAAATATCCAATAAACATTTCTTACAACTATTTGGAATTGGTTCACTGGTTTAAGAGAACTCTATAGAAGAACTCGAAAAATGTAAATTTTTCCAAAATTTTATTCAAAAATGTATTTAAAAAATGACGAAAAATTGAAAACGCAAGTTGACGCATAGTTTGTAATATTCCAAAATTAGCATGCGCATTTTTAAATAAAATATTTTTAAAATAAATCTATGGATACATTTTGAGAACAGAAAAAAATCTATGAAAGAATTACAATTGAGTGATAACTAAAAAATATCGCATTTTATATTTATACCTTATACCCATGGGTTACATGTTATAAAATTTCTGTGAGGATATTTTAGCGCCTCTTGGTAGGCGTGACTGGTATGAAAAAGTATATATTTTCTTGATCAACATCACTTTCCGAGTTTATTTAGATATGACCGTCTGTCCGTCCGCCTATACACGATAACTTTAAAGCTGCTATTCCGAATGATGTGAAATTTATTTTCAATATATTGTTACGAAAATTCAGTCTACGGAAAACTGTTCTACGAGTTCGTATCGCTGGATTGTATACAAAATAAAAACGCACTTATATTTCTTTTTAACTAGTATTATTTCAACTAGTATTAATTAACTTTATTAATTTAAATAACAACTTAAAGAATAATCACTTATATCAACTGCTGAATTACTACAATTTATCTTTACAATGTTCACTCACGAGACGCACTAGTTCACTATTAAATCACAACTGAAGTACAGTGCCTCAGATGCGCGGCCTTATATACTGCAGGCATCAGTTCGACACGTTTCGACTTGCTTCGAGAACCTTCTACTCGTTTCGCGAATGACGCATGCTATTGGCATCTCATTCGCACTCATGTGTTTTAATATGCTGATCTTCCATCTCTTTCTCGCACATTGCATAGTGCGCTGAATGATCTTCCGTCTCTTTCTAACACATTGCTTAGTGCGCTGAATTGTCTTGCGTCTCATTTATTATTGTTGATTCCTTGCACAGTGGAGCAAATTACCTCTTTTCGTAACACTGCCCTCCACCTAAATCTGTTCGTCCCGGACAGATGTTAATCCTCTCTGTCTCTATACGGCGCCAACCTTTCTAAATGTACCACTTTCATTTTTCGTCTAACGCCTGCAGTATTCTGAATCCGATACACGACATCGTTAATTCTTTTAATTATCTTGTATGGTCCTTCCCAGTGTGTTTGTAGTTTAGGGGATAAGCCTTTCTTCCTTTGTGGGTTATAGAGCAAAACAAGTTGTCCTTCCGTATATCCCTCTGAATTTGTGCGCAATTCGTATATGGCCTTCATCTTATCACTCGCAAATTGTGTACGCTGTCTTACAAACTGATGCACTTCGTTAATTTCTTCACTTTTTCTGAAAACATAATTGTGTACAGGAATTCCAGCTGAAGGACTCGCACCAAACTTTAAATCCGCAGGTAATCTTAAGTCTGTTCCAAAAACAATTTTAGATGGTGAAGCTGCTGTGGTATCATGAACCGCCGTTCGATAAGCCATGAGGAATAGTGGTATGTGTGTATCCCAATCTTTTTGATTTTTATCAACCACTTTTCTGAGATACTCTTCCAAAGTACGATTGAATCGATCCACCATGCCGTCAGATTGCGGGTGTGTATCTTGAGGACTTTGCATACTTCCTTAAATACTGCAGACTCAAAATTTCTTCCTTGATCTGAATGCAATTCCAATGGTACTCCAAAGCGGCTTACCCAGTTGTTAACTAATGCATCCGCAACAGTTGTGGCTTCTTGATTCGGCATGGGATACACTTCAGGCCACTTGCTGAAGTAGTCAATGACGACAACCACATACTTATTACCCGCATCACTGATTGGAAATGGTCCGGCGACATCCATGGCGATACGTTCGAATGGTGCTCCCACGTTGTACTGATGCATCCTACCGCGACTTCTGACTGTTAGTTCTTTTGCTGGTACACATTGCGGGCAACTGCGAATCCAATCGGCGACTGACTCTTGGCATCCAACCCAATAAAAACGTTTCTTCACTTTTTCGACCGTTTTATTTATACCTAAATGACCTCCACTAGATCCACCATGGTATTCCGCTAATATCTCTTTTACTTTTGACTTGGGAACAACGATCAAATTTCGAGCAGATCTGCCATCTTCGCTTTCCCAGGCGCGATATAAACAACCATTTTGCAGTTTTAAGCTCTGCCACTATATCTATATCTTCCCATAATGGTTTTCTTTGCTGTTCCTTGAACATCATGATTTTTCTGAGATCTTGATCACTCTTTTGATCAATTTGAATTTGGTCCGGAGTCCATTTTTCATCGGGTAAAACATTCAGCAAACAAATATCAATTAAGTTTTCTTTTCCTTCCGCTCTTAGACAATTTTCTGCATTCAAGTTTACAAGGACACCGTGACAGAGCATCTGTATTTCCATGATTTCCTCCTTTACGATGTTCGATTAAAAAATCGTAGCTCTGTAATCGTTCTATCCAACGCGCAATTTGGCCTTCCGGATCTTTGAACTGAAGTAATCATCGTAGTGCTGCGTGATCGGTTCTCAAATGAAACTGTTGTCCGTACAGATACTTATGGAAATTTTTCACACTTTCAATTACAGCAAGAAGCTCCCTCCTGGTGACACAGTAATTTCGCTCGGGCTTGGACAATGTTTTACTGTAGTATGCGATCACTTTTTCTTGCCCATTGATCACTTGAGAGAGAACTCCGCCTATTCCGTATCCACTTGCATCCGTATCAAGTATAAATTTCTCACCTGGAATTGGATACGCGAGAATTGGTGCCGAGCACAGTAGATCTTTTAATTTCAAAATGCCCTTTCTTGATCATAGCTCCATTCAAATCCGCGGTTCTTTCTTGTCAACTCATGAAGACTGCTTGCAACATTGGCAAAACCTGGAACAAATCGTCTGTAGTATGTACATAGCCCCAAGAAACTTCGTAGGTCATGTAGATTTCGCGGTCTGGGCCACTCCTTGACTGCAACTCTTTTATCCTCATCGGTATGCACTCCTTTCGTGGTAACTCGATGACCCAGATACTTGACTTCTTTCTTGAAAAGTGAGAATTTCTTTGGGCTAACTTGTAGACCCGCATTTTTCAATCGAAGAAATACTTCCTCTAGATTTCTTAGATGTTCGTTGAAATCCTTGCCCATAACAATTATGTCATCAAGGTATACTAGGCATGTTTTCCAGTGTAAACCTTTTAATACGTGCTCCATTAACCGCTCGAATGTTGCTGGGGCATTGCATAGTCCAAACGGCATTACCAAAAATTGCCATAGTCCATCTCCAGTACTGAATGCTGTCTTCTCTCGATCTTTCTTATTGATTTCTACTTGCCAGTAACCGCTTTGCAAGTCCAACGTTGAAAACCACTTAGCATTAGATAGTGTATCCAAGTTGTCATCGATTCTGGGCAGTGGATAACTATCTTGCTTGGTGACATCATTAAGTTTTCGGTAATCAACGCAGAACCGAGTACTACCGTCCTTCTTTTTCACCAATACTACTGGTGAACTCCATGGACTCTCAGATGGTTCCACCACGCCATTTGTGTGCATTTCTTCAACCAAATGTGATACTTCGTCTCTTTTCGCAAGTGGTACCCTTCTTGGTGCTTGACGAATTGGGTTAGAATCACCAGTACCTATTCGATGTTTTACAATGGCAGTTTTGCCATCCTTTTTACCCTTTTCAGCAAATATACACCGATATTTATCAATTAACTTTTGCACTTGACTCTCTTCTTTGGTAGCCAAATCCTTCGTCCACTCATTTATAAACTTGTGAGTAGAATGTTTGTTTACTTGCGGTGTACCGTAGTCCCTTGATGGATTTGACTCACAATTTATAATCGCTGATGCCTCTTGACACTGGCCTATCACTGTTCCCTTTTTAATTAATTTGGACGAGTTTTCCATGTTGAGAACTCTTATAGGTACAATTCTGTCTTTCTCCGCCTCAACAAGTGTGTTTCCTACCACTATGTTACTTTTATACAGCTCTTCGTTTGCTTCAATAACCCACAACTTGCTTATCCAACAATCTCCATTTAATTTCGCCCAAACAATTGCTTCTGAATTAGGTGGTATTTTTCTATTTTTATAAGCAATAACTTGTTTCATTTTCGGGCTCTGGTCACAATCAATATTTAGTTGGATCTCCGTGTTGGCATAATTCAAATTTTTTCTTGTTAAATCAAGTGTGAATCCGTTCTTTATCATGAAGTCCATGCCAAGTATTATTTCGTCTACTATTTCTGCCACAATAAAATCATGCTTAACTGTCGTAGTACCAATCGTAATTTTCTTGGTAATCTTTCCTCTGATAGGGGCTTCTTCACCTGTAGCTGTTTGCAATATTATTCCTATAAGCGGCTCTACTCCGTCCTTAACCAGGTTACTTCTTATTATTGAGTGTGAAGCTCCCGTATCCAATGTTACCATATATGCTGTACAATCAATGAGTCCTTCGACAGTTAAGCTATTTGGCTTTCGAGCAATTTGTGAAATGGAGATTCTGGGGCAATCGGTTATGGGAGTCAGATCGTGCCCCGCAGAACTGACTCGTTTTAGTTTAAAGATTGATTAAAATTTACGTTATTTTGGACATGATCCTGGGTTTCTTCATGGCGGGGTTTATTTGCAAATGGATTCATTGAGCGCTTGCGTTTTTTACGACAATCACGTGCCATATGCCCATATGTATCACAGTTGTAGCATTTACCTTTAAATTGGGTGTCTCGGTAGGCAGCAATGTAATCTGGTTTAGCCCCACTTTTTAACGCTTGGCAAATTTCCTGAAGTAGGTCTTCATTCTCCACATCTAGTTTACGGACCTTTGGCGCTGGGCGGCACAACGTAGTTGCTGTCTCCTGCGTTAGCGCTGTGGTTACAGTTTCCTTAAATGTCACTTTCGGCATTTCACTGTGGCACGTCTTGTTTCCGGATCACGTATGCCGTCAACGAAGGCTTCGATCTTGCACTTTTCTATGAAATCACTCGTTGAATCTGCATACGACAAATGCGCAAGCCTCTCGACGTCCGCTGCATACGCCTGCAATGTTTCACCATTTCTTTGCATTCGGCACTTTAGTTCCATTCTGTAGATTTGCTTCATGTGATCACTGCCGTATTTTCGTTGCAGTGCAGACATAACCGCTAAATAACTGTTTCGATCACTTTCTGGAACAGTCTGCAATACTTCGGCTGCGCCTCCTTTTAGCGCAACGATAAGTGCGGCTACGCTGTCCTCATTGTTCCATCGATTACTTACAGCCGTGGTCTCAAATTGCAGCTTGAAAATGTTGAACGCTGTGGTTCCATCGTAAATCGGCGATTTTAGCCTCGTACCAGTAACAACATGCTGTGTAGGTCCACTGTAGTAAACTGACATCTTCTTGTATTTTTTGTAGCTTTTTGTCGAAACCATTTTCCAACTTTTAAAATTTGTCCTCAATGTCCACTACAATGTCATTTACATGTGCCTCAAGTTCGTTTACTTTGCCATGGAGTGTATTAGAAACTTCCAAAAGCTGCTTAGAATGCTCCTGCATCTGCTGCTTAATTTTAGTTTGCAGTTGATTACAACTTTCTAGTTGCTGTTTCGAGTTTTTTTAAGTTGATTTGAATTTTCTTGAAGTTCTGTTTTAAGTTTTTCTTCAATCCGGTTCGAATTTTCTAGAAGCTGTTGTTGTATAGCTCCGAGCAACTGGCTCATATCAAAACTTTGGGACTGTACTGTTCTACGAGTTCGTATCGCTGGATTGTATACAAAATAAAAACGCACTTATATTTCTTTTTAACTAGTATTATTTCAACTAGTATTAATTAACTTTATTAATTTAAATAACAACTTAAAGAATAATCACTTATATCAACTGCTGAATTACTACAATTTATCTTTACAATGTTCACTCACGAGACGCACTAGTTCACTATTAAATCACAACTGAAGTACAGCGCCTCAGATGCGCGGCCTTATATACTGCAGGCATCAGTTCGACACGTTTCGACAAGCTTCGACTTGCTTCGAGAAAATTCTACTCGTTTCGTGAATGACGCATGCTATTGGCATCTCCTTCGCACAGCGCTGATCTTCCATCTCTTTCTCGCACATTGCATAGTGCGCTGAATGATCTTCCGTCTCTTTCTAACACATTGCTTAGTGCGCTGAATTGTCCTGCGTCTCATTTATTATTGTTGATTGCTTGCACAGTGGAGCAAATTACCTCTTTTCGTAACAATATTTTAGTAGAATAATAATTCAAAGTTCGAAAATGAGTCGAATTCTACTACTACGAATCTACTACATTCACTATGGGTTTACTTTTTAGAATCACATATCTCGTTATGTATTAAAGATAAAGTTATAAAATTTAAAATTAATTACAAGCAAGTGCTCAAAAAATGAGCGTGATTCGCTCACATTTTTTATTTTTTATGCCTATTTGTATGGCACTCAATTATATTGTTTTCACATAACTTTTTTATCCTCAAATTTTACCCATATATTTTTGTCATTGATAGCTCAATTTCTTCGAAAGAGTGTCAACTAATTTTGAAAAATTAAAATTTGTGTATCATCTACTTTCTCGATTTTTTTCCAATTTTTTTCTAATTTTTGTTGAAACAAATGCATTTTTCAAGTTCTCCTATCGAGTTCTCTTAAAGTAATGAACATATTTAAAAATGTTCTGAGAAATTGGATATTGGATATTCAATTACCTTTCATTCGATATAACACTTGATCACATGTGTTATTTAGAACGCGAGATATTTACAAATATATGTGAGCATCTTTATGAAAGCTCGGTTCAAAATTTATTGGCCCATATTTTGTAAACGTATCCAAAGAAACATTATTAAACCATATTTTCGGAATCAGGGCGTCATTTTACATAAAACAAAAATAATCTTGACTGCTGCGCAGAATGGCTGTTGTGTAGTGTATTTAAAAAAACGAAAACTGATTAGTCTACTTAGGAATTTATAACATTCAAAAACTTCCAACAATCCAATATGGATTGTAAGTTTTTTAAATTGTTTATTTATGATAAAACATTGTTGGTTATAATTTGGGATAGGATCGACCGATCCGCACCAAAATTTGACAGGATATAAAAAACCCAAAAATGAAATAACATTACAAATAGTCTTAATCGAATTAGCATGTAATGGAATGTAGTTTGTTTTCATGCATTAAAATTCATAAAATATTAATTTATATTTTTTTATATAACTTTTATAGAGGGAAAAGAAAATTATTGAGCATGATCACTTCAAAGTTCAACTAGAATCTGCGTCATTGGACATATTTTTTTGTCATATTGGAAATTGGATCCTTTCGAGACTTTTCGAATACCCAACTACAAAAAAAAATCCAATGACGTAGTTGGGTTCTGGGCACATTTAATTATCATTCTATGCAATCGAGGTTTGAACATAAAGGTCAGATTATATTTTTTTTTAAAATAAAGTTAATTGAAAACTTGAAAAAAAAAAACAAAATCCTTATTTAGAATTTTGTTAAAAATTTTATAGAAGCAGGGATCGCAAAGAAGCGAAATTGGATTTTTGGAACCAGAACTATTGTTAAAAAAATGTGTGAAACCGGAACGGAACCCATTCAATTTGTTATTATAAATATTACAAAAGTTCACATTGAATTTTTTTTTTTAATTTTCTACGAACTAAGTTTAAACGTAAAATATGTTTAAAACCAAATTGAATAGCTTCAGTGTTCAGATTTACCCCACTAAAATTGGTTTCGTTTGAATAATTGGCATACTGTATAACCCATTTTATCGAGAAACATGTTTAATTCGTCAACATTTTTAATGTTTGTATTACGTATATATATATATATATATATATATATATATATATATATATATATATATATATATATATATATAATATTTATTGGGATGTTCGTCTCATAAATCTGTAATTTGATTGTACAAGATATAAATGACAACATTTTGTATTCAGTATTCAAGAAGCAAGTGTAAATCAAAAAACAAAGTCAAACCAAAAACAAAATTACAAGAAAAACTCAATGAAAAACACAATATCAAAAGTAAAATTTAAACACGAAAAAATAAAATTACAACCTCAAAAGCAAAAACAAATGCAAAAAATACAAAGTAGTAACTAAAAGATATTATAGTTTATATACACTCTAAAAAAGGAATGTTTACTTCTGGTAAATAGATATTGGCTGCCATAAATACTGATTGTTAGTCGTAAATAATAATGGCTTATTGCAAACAATTACATATTTCTAGTTTTTGAACAAAACAATATCTAATTTCTTAAAAACATTTAAAATGTTTCCCAAGAACACTTTATAAAAGTCACTTCAATTATTACTCCCAAACATTCATTTGTTACCAGTAAATAATGAAAATGTTTAAGATAAGTAATAAATACATGATATTTCTTTGGGGCAAACACTAAATGTTTCCCAGAACGTAATCTATTTTAATAGGGTTTTGCCCTAAATACTAAAAGCTTCTCGGAAAAAAAGGCTAAATTGAAAGTGTTTGCCCCAAAAATCGTACAGCTTGTCACAAAAGATGCTTCACTTGAACAATTGAACTTATCCGTGTCATGCAACACTTGCACGAATAGACTTCTTTTGTCGAAGCAAAATTTTCTTATTGTGCGACATCTGAAGCTAATTATTATTATATAAAGCCGCTGCCATCAATTCATCATAATCGGTTTTCACATCATTCAAAACAGATGACTGCAGAAATACTGCCGCAATTCTATGGAAATCATCTGACGAAAACCCAGTCAGTTTAGATGACTTTTTAAAACGCGTCTATTGTATGAGACACCTGTCCCAGGCATAATGCATCGATGTATTGTAGTGTTTCCTAAATGTTCATTAATATCAGTCGAAATAAAAGGGTTTATATTCGTACTCGCTCGTTTACGCGACTTGTCGAATAATCTACCCCAGAATTCTGCATTATTCGACATGTCGCGTAAATGAGTGGGCTGCCGCTATAAGAAAAAACATTTTGCTTTGACTGAATTTGGCGAACACTACAAATATTTGCCGGAAACACTTCAAGTATTTTTGGCAAACACACTACCAAATTTTTTGGATATTTTTCGTGTTTGTGGGAAACACTACAAATATTTGTGGTAACACTTTTCGTGTTTGTGGGAAACACTACAATTATTTGTGGGAAACACTACTGATCATTTGTGAGAAACACTTCATATATATATATACACCTGTGTGCAAAAAAAAACCTTTAAATTAGGCCTTTAAATTAGGCTATCGCATTTTTGGTAGCGTTACGGCATAAGAGCAAAAATGTATTTTTATTATTTGCATCTATTAGAAATTGGTGATTAAAATGACGTATATGATCCTATATTTTAACACATTTTCAAAAATTACCCTCACTTTTGTATGCTTTTGTATTAGTGAGATTTGTAAAATATTTAATATATTTTGTTATGTTTTGATTGAATATAGGACCCACATGACCACGTTTTAGTAAAACCCCAAATAATGTAAAAATAATACTTTTGAAAGTATTCAATATTCAGAAAGTATTTTTAAGGATATCGTTTATTGCTTAACTATATTGCTTAAATATTTTTTGGTGGTTACAATAATGCAAAGAAATACTTTAAGTGTTTGAAATATTATTTGCAACAACCAGTTTAAATGATTTGTAGCAAATTCTTAAATTATTAATCGCAAACATCTGTAATATTTGTACCAAACTATGTACTATGAACTATATTGCTTGAGGCCAGTTGACATGTAATTAAATTTGACAATTTTTTTATTCTTTTTCAAACCACTATACGTACGCACAATTTTAGATTAATAAGTACAATAAATAAATTTATTTAAATTGTTTAATAAATGCCATTATATACATAATTAGTATTGTTAAGTACTTTCTTTTTAGTACTTCGTGAGTCATTATGTCTATTCATTTATGTGACTTTCCGAACTCTGCTTTTTTGCCAAAAAAAGAATTCAGACTAAAATGAATGCATTCTTTGATGAATGCATTAATTTTGAAGGCCATCTGATTGGGAATTCAAGCGTTTGAATTCCCATTCTTTTGACAAAAATGAATGCATTCATTTTGAATTCCCATTCTTTTCAATTTTTTAGATGAATGCATTCCCAAAAGAATGCATTCTTTAACAACTCTGCTCGTCACAGCACTAAAACGACATGATGATTATAATTTGAGGTAATTGGCAAGTGCTTGGTCCAAACATTAATTAAAATTTACCAAATAGATGCAGTAGTTAACAGATTTAATGAATGTTTTTAGGATGAATAATTAATTGGTCACGTACAAAGTGTTTAATGTAAACAATTAAAGTGTTTACGACAAGTATATTACTATATGTTACAAATATTAATAATTTGAAAAATTTGCTGGAAACAGTCATTTATGGCAACTTAAATAAAAACTTATTGTTTCCACTAAATACATAAGTGGAAACAATAAGTTCTCACTTACGGCAAATAATTCTAACGGCAAATAATTCGTAAACAACCCTTTTGTTTGTGTGTATATATATAAATTTGCGGAGCTTCTTGGTGCTGTTTCATTTATCATTCGACTGTCAATGTTTTGCAATTTGTCTTTCACTTAGTAAATGGACTACCGACGCGTGTCAGTAGACACAATTACTCTCAACGGCGCTCACTAACGCTCGTAGAATGGCGTACGACCCTTAAAAAAAATTACTGAGGGAAACGCTTGCGAATCAAAGGGAGCAGCAGCAACAACAACGGCTGCATTTCAAATGAAACGCCGACCAGCCGAAGACGGTACCAACGGCTGTAGTAGCAGGCACATGACGGACGACGACGTGGTTTCAAAAAGCCACAAACCTTGTTTTCGTCAAACATGCCGCTACTTATGTTGTAGCGCAATGGTAAAAATTATTAAGATTGGTTTTCAATTTTTCTGTAAGGTAGCCAGGCACTTAAAAACCCACACATAGGACTGAAACAATGTTTTTACATTATTGGAGTGGCATGATTTTTATTATGCTAACGGTAAGTAGGCGTTATGCCTAGCAAAAGGTTGATTTTATGGTGTATTTCTCGACATGTATACTACCTTTATGCTACCATTTCACGTTCGTGCGGTGCACTATGGATTTCAAATGAGTAAACATTTAAAATAGAATACATAAATTTAATATATTATGTATTAGTATTATTTTTATATTCTTTATTATTTAATTTTGCTAATAAATGAAGTTTTTAGTATATATGTGACGTTACTCAATTTAATTCAAATTGAAATTTTTCTTACAATGAATGATATTACAAATGCAATTAATATATTTTTATTAATAATGAAATTAGTCAAAAGGATTAGGGATGGGCACGTGACCTGATTTTAGCGTGAATCACGCGTGATCTTAATTTACTCACGTGATTCTGAGTAGAACAAAAAACCCGTCAGTGACTATGAGTGCTATTTTTATTAAATAGCAAAAAAACTATGTATGCGTTTTTTTGCTATTTAATAAGGTTTTTTGAGAAACTTGACCGTAATAGGTACTTAGAATAAAAAATATATATATTAAGTACTGTTGAAAAGTAGTTTTAAAAAACATTAAGAGAAATTATTCTTTGAAATGTCAAGATTATTTTTAATATACTAATGAATGCTAATATTCCAATACGTTTTTAAAATCACACTTTTCGGCAGAGAATTCTCTCTGTCTTAATTCATATCATTTCTATAACTTTTGAATGTGCTGATTCGAACTGCGTTTATAATTTTTTCCATATATGTAACGTTTTTCAGAAAATGCATTATATGTTTTTTGCATTCTACAAACCATATTTTTAATAAAAAGACTTGACAGCTATTGTTTAAAAATTAATAACTTTATTGCCCAGAAATATATCAAGGAATGTTTTGGATATAAATCAACTTGAATATCGTTTAATGCTTGGGAGAAATAAACTGTTAAAGTTGAAACATTTTGAAAATAAAAATACAAAAAAATACAATTTATGAAATGATCGGAAAACAATATTTAATAAAAATAACTTTTATATTTTAAATCACTGGTAATACAATAAAGAATATATACTTCGACAATGGTATTGCTTTTTCTGTGTCCCTTCTACTTATTGAGTCATATGCTTTTAAAAACATAACTAAGAATTAAAATTTTTCTTTTAAAGTTAAGAAAATATATTTATTAACATATTTCTATAGAATTTTTATTCTGGATATATCGCAACAGAACAGACTTACGAAATGAATGATAGATGTGTTAGATGTAAAGTTTTAAATTATGTTATTTAAAAATAACGATTTTAAATTAATTGATATTTTAATATAATAATACAAACAGTAGTTCACATTATTACAGAACGGTAGAAGTATGTTCACAACTACACCATGTACAAATGTAATTCAGAAAAGATCAATTGAAATTCAAAAGACATCAATTGAAATTCAGAAATTCCATTCAAAAGACAAAACTTGATATTAAGAAATTCCATTTGAAATTAAAAAGACTTCAATTAAAATTCAGAAATTCCATTTGAAATTCAAAACCCGTCACTTGAATTTCAGAAATTTAATTTGAAATTCAAAAGACATCACTTGAAATTCAGAAATTCCATTTGAAATACAAAAGACATCACTTGAAATTCAGAAATTCCATTTGAAATTCAACTTCAATTGATCTTTTCTGAACTAATTTGTAAATGGTGTAGTACTTATTAATTATTATAACATATGAGCAAATACAGAAAACCTTTAACTTACAAAATTTCACAAAAAAAATTGCGGGCACATGTTAGCTCTTTTAAATATAAGCTTATAAAACCTTATGTAATATGAATCCGTTTGCGTGCTTCACTTTTACTGAAAGATGTTACCTCTATCTTTCAGTAAAAGCTATATTGGTTCAAAATTCTAAAGTATTGTTTATTTATAAAATAGTTATTGATAAAGTGAAGTGAAATTATTTTTTATGACATAATATTTAGAATTTTTAATGTCAAATTTTGGCTTATATCTCGCCCTATTCATAATGCATCAAAACTTGTTGTATGCAGTTCGATAGATTGATTTATTACTCGTCTGCCCCGATATCAAAAATTAAAATCCAAAATGCATGTGCATTTTAAGAATACTTTAATTAAAAAAAATCAGAAAATACAGTAAAATTTTGATCCACTTGAGATCCAGTTCAAATTAACGATGAAACACGCAGTAAACCATGGATTTTGAAAACTTTAGTACAACAAAGTTAAGAGTAGCTATTTTTATTAATATTTTAAAAGTCCATTCTTCAAAATAACTTAAAAATAGTCCACGATAGCATTTTAAAAATACCTCAATCAAATTAATATTTAATCAAGGATACTGAAATCCTAACAGCAATTATTTATAAAAATATGCATTATTTATCATCATCTTCACTAATATTGTAAACTGACCATTAATTTTCATTTACTGTACTGATTAACACACTCTTTGAAGGATTTCTAATTTGAAAAAGTTGACTTTTTATAACTTAATCCTTGTTGTTATTATCCCTGATGCACATATTGGATAAATGTTGTAATTGAATTGTAGGGAATTGCAAGGACAATGTTTGGTTAGTTTTGCTACCATAATTTTGTTTGAGTAGGCTTTTCAACAAGGACCTTTCTAAAATCTCTAAAATGAAATAAGTTCAACAGAAAATTGAGTATTCTTTTGGTTCTTCTTGGCGCTTTTTAACATTGGTCAAATTTAATCTTCGATCAAAAACATTATTTGGATTCCTATGCTTCCAAAAAAAATAAGGTAGCATTACGCAGATGAACATCAAAACCTCATGATCTCTTGTCGAATTAGTATAGACTTAAATGTGTCTTTGAGCAAATTTATAAATACCTAAATCCGTTGAATTTGAATGCAACCATCATTTCCATAATTAAAATAAAATGTTTGATCAATTCCATTGATGTCCAACAAAAAACCAAAACTTAATGGGCATCATGGATAACAAAATTAAGTACAATTTCAAAACCTTTCTAGAGTATGTTAAACGCAAGAGAAAATGCCTGATGACATATAAAACTTTATTTTTTAAATTAATGCAGGCAGGATTTCAGTATCCTTGATTAAAAAATATTTTGATTTAGGTACTTCTATAACACTGTGCGCACCCATTTTACCACCAGAAATGAAAGTTACATATTCTATTGGATTTGAACATTCTAAGAACAATGGCGTTTTCAGTTTTTCCCCACACGCCAGTTTCAAGGATATTTGACAAAAACGATAAACGTGGTTTTTCGTGTTTTTCGTTCAATGAGTTGATAAATTTGATCCAACTATCTCCCTTACCACAATAATATTGTAAAAGATTAAAAAAATACTAATTAATAATATTTCTACGAATTTATTATGCTCAATAATTTTTATTTTATTTTCTAAAAATTTTCACTTTTTTTAATTCGTATACCCAATTTTGACGTTTACGATTTTTTTGAATAAAACAGGATTGAAATCTATGAGATTTTCTAAGTTATAATGCAGAGATCGGAAATGCCCGTGTGCGTGCGCCCGCACATGCCCCTTTCTTCATACACTGACGAGCAAATTTGTTTTACGCAGACACTGCACTCGGGCATCACATTTTTTTTACAACACATCCCGTTGCAACGAGTGATGCTTTGCATTATTCTCGGTACCTGCCCTCGTGCGGGCTACGAAACTAAAAACTGCAGCCCGCGCAGACGTGAAATGAGAGAATAGAGAAGCATATCGCGCAAGTGCTATGGTATTTATTTCGCGGGGCAACTCCGTGCAACAGCGAAAACAGACTGCCCCTGGCAGCACGCGCATTTTTCACAGCCAGTAAATTTTATTGGCACTGTTTTACTAGACTGTTTGGCAATACTCAAATACACTTTTAATCGCAGTTTTATTTTGGTTTATTAAAATTGTATCTTTTAATTGTTCGTTGAACAGAAAAATAAATTTAACATGAAATCTTAATCACCATTTTTATTCAAATACAAAAATTATTATGTGCAAAAATCTATTTTAATAAAAAAGCTACATGATAGGCTTCGAAAAATAATGTATATCCTCATTTGTAAAAATGTACACTAATTTAAACTTGCACTGAAAAACTAGTACTAAATTATACAATTTTTATAAACCAAATTAAAACTTCGATTAAAAGTGTATTTGAGTTTTGCCAAACTTTTCTGTATTAATGATAGTTTTATTTAAAATTTATTAAAACATTGCGCGTGCTGCCCGGGGCAGTCGGTTTTCGCTGTTGCACGGAGTTGCCCCGCGAAATAAATACCATAGCACTTGCGCGATATGTTTCTCTATTTTCTCATTCCTCGTCTGCGCGGGCTGCAGTTTTTAGTTTCGTAGCCCGCACGAGGGCAGGTACCGAGAATAGTGCAAAGCATCACTCGTTGCGACGGGATGTGTTGTAAAAAAAATGTGGTGCCCGAGTGCAGAGTATGCGTAAACAAATTTGCTTCTCATTTACTTGAGGGCGAGGGCGAGGGCGAGGGCGTGCGTGCAAATCCGAACTCTGTTATAATGCAAAGCACAAGAATGGTGCACAACTGCTAAAAAATGGGTCTATTTTTAGCCTAAAAATAAGTCCTTTTTGCTTCATATCTCAGGTCCTGTTAGAGGAATTTAAAAAAAATTGAAAACGCCATTGTTCTTAGAATGTCCAAATCCATAAGAATATCTAACTTTCATTTCTGGTGTCGAAAATTTTTGTCAAATGTGCGCACAGTGTAATTGGTGACGTGGACTACTTTTAAGTTAATTTGAAGAATAGACTCTTAAAAGAATAATAAAAATAGCCACTCTTAAATGTGTTGTACTAAAGTTATTAAAAATCCATAGCTTACTGTGTTTTTCATCATTAATTGACCTTATTCAAGTGGAGCAAAATTTTACTTATTTTTCTGAGGTTTTTAAAGGAATCTCAAAATTCACATGCATTTTGTACTTTGATTTTTGGGATAAGGCAGACGCGTAAAAAGGCAATCTATCGAACAGCATACAACAAGTTTTGATGCATTAAGAATAAGGCGAGATATAAGCCAAAATTTGCCTTTAAAAAACTGGCCTTATTCAAGTGGCGCGCAGTGTATTTCAGTTTAATATTATATAATTAAGGATATAACGAAAGAATTATTTTCAAGAAATTGGGATTTTTAGAACATTTGAGGCGAATTTTGAATTTGAAAGTGCTCCTGTATTTTCGATACGGTGGGCACATTCACGCGACATACCTTAAAATCTTTGTTCTTGTATTATCAGTTCATAAAAAATTCAAAATAGTGATTTATTTGCAGCCGCGCTTGATACAGTTGAAAACATTGTTCTACTATATGTTGAAATTTTGTTTTCTCAATAAAAAATGATTGATAAATAATACTGAAGCGGCATTGTATTTTTAAATTAACTCGTGGCATAAATTTCGGATCACACCTATGTCCATAGATTTTCCTTAGGTAAAGCAGTAAAGCTGTACTGTGTGCGAAGCTTTTTCGAGCTGTACTGTTGAAACAATTTTGAAAGCGTTTGTGTGCGCATAATGAAGCAATGTGATGCTTTCCAGCATTTGCCCACACTGATTATGTAGAGAAAATTTTTATGTTTGTTTCAGGAACAAATATATAGACAAAAATTATAAACTTCATTTTTTTTTTAATTTTTCTCCTTAAATTAAACAATTTTTTCAGTATTTCAGTGAATGTTTCAAATGAACACAAATAACGATTTATATTGTCATTAAAAATTGCAGAAATTAAAAATTGTTTCAGAAATAAGATATGAATATAATTAGAAATAGTAGCAACTATAGTGTACATGAGCATTGATTTTTAATGTACAGTGTACAAAAATATAAAAACAAATAATAAATTGTGAAGAGACAGAAAATTTCAAAGTATTGGGATTAAATTTCTTGTAAAAAAATTTAACCCTTCGACATTAGTTAAACTATGTTAAAAGAACGAATTTTCAGTGAAACTCTAGTTAACTGAAAATTCGATTTTGACATTAAAGAAAAATTGAACCACAAACTAAGTTCAGATAACACTAAAAGCAGATTATTTTTTATTATTTTTTAAAATTTTAATTAAATTCTAATATAAATTTGAAATAGGTTTCTTTTTCTTCTTTGTATTCATTTAACTTTATAGTAAAATAGAAATTCTTTAAAATAAACAAAGAAAATCACACAAAAACGCAAGCAAACGCGCGAAAAAGTGATCAGAGTTTTGTTGCGATGAGCTTGCGATAACAGCGCAGAACAGCAACGCACCGCACCGCACAGCTTTACTGCTTCACCGTGCGTGCGCGGCCTTAAAAAACAATGCTTTTTACGAGCCAATCACGATTTTTTTTCTAAAGTTCCAGCGTGTCCTTTTTTGTTGGTGGGGCACAATCACAAGTCATACTTTAAAATCTTTATATTAACCTCCTCTATTGAAAAGAAGGAGAAATTTTCGTTTACATTCCAACCTCTGTCCAAATTTTGTTGTTGATATGACATTTATGCGACATATATTTTTGTTTGTATTCGGGTATTAGCTAACGATTTTATTAAAATTGTCGCGATATCTTGCAAGCCGCAGCAACGGTGATGATTAGTACGACACAAAACATGCGCGAATCATCGGTATTTTTGATGTTTTTCTCACAGAGCAACTTAGGAACTCAAAAATTGTTGGGATTTATTAATTCAAGTATTCTTAACAATATTCAATTAAAATGTAAAATATAAAAAACAACAAATCATTTTTATTCATAGCTTTATGCAAGGATTGAAACCGTAACCGAAACCGAAACCGATATCCGTTTAAAACCGTTTCATTTTTAAAACCGAAACCGTAACCGAAACCGTTATACGAAAATCAGAAATAAACCGATATCCAAAACCGATATAAGCGGTTTCGGTTTTATACCGGTTTAAAACGGTTTTTAAAAAAGTATACAAAAAACCAGAAAAACATATTTTATTTTATATAGAAGATCTTAAGTAAAATTTCATTAATTAAAATTTGGAGTTCCCAAAATAAACATTTTTGGTTGTACAAAAATTCACATGTTGTTTTTTGAGAAACGATATTTCCAAAACAACGGTATTTGGTCTAAAATTTGTTTTTTGTTTCATTAATCGAATTAACAACAAAACACCAGCAACTCCAAGCAAAATTTGTACGTTAAAAAATGATTAAAATTTTATAATTGGTTTTTTATTTATTTTATTAGTAAAATATATAGGGGAGCTTGAGGTAAAGTGGAACAAGTTTTGAAAAGTTCATTTGAATATATTTTAAATTCTTTTAAATGATCTATTCAATAGAATACCATTTATAAGTCTTCTAATGGATTTTTGACTGATGTTTCAAAACAGCTCAATTTCGGACATAAACAAAACAATGTAATGCAAAAAAAAATGTAAAAAAAATTTCAAATTATTAACATCTCAGTACCTATTTACGGAAATACGAAAAATGAAGTGCAACTTAGACAAGTTTAAAAATTTCAAGTATAAGGCAGATATTTGTTTACATTAGTGATGATTAAAAATTTCTTGTTCTTGCATTTTTTTTTGCAAGAACAAAAGCAAGAACAAAATAGAGATTTTGCAAGAAAAAGAACAAGAGCAAGTGCAAGACTAAGACTGCAAGAAAAGGAAGACTTGCATTTTTTATGATTTTGTTGTATTTATTATGTTTTTAAGGTAATAATGATATACAAAATAATTCATGATATTACTAAATATTGAACAACAAGTAACAATGGAAAGCGTGCAAAATATTTATGAACGTGAACATTAATGAAGATGTGTGTTTTTTTTGTTTTTGTCATTTCTAAAGAATATAAGCATCTTAAAAATAAGGCATGTGAAGCACTTTTGAAGCGGTAAATAGCTTTAAAAGTGCTTCAAAACTCGCTTCAAAAAGTTAAAACAGACAAAACAATGTTTTTTCTCTTTTTTCTCTTAGTTCGTACATCGATTGTGCATAAGCACTGTGCTATGCACATTATTATTTTGGTTTTACTTTTATATATAGTTATTTTGTTAATTGTAAAATCATGAAGTAATAAAAAATAATATATGAATATTTTCACAGTGTGATATATTTAGCTGATTTATTGCTTTTTGTGTTTTTCTTTTTTCACAAATCCGCTGATTCGTTTGAAAGTGCAACAACAACAAAAATGCGAATAAAGCAGCATACAAGCTTTTGATAGAATTTTGGCGGGAAATATTTTGTACCACAAAGAGAACTCGTTGTTGTTGCCAACTAGAGAGCTGTACTAGATACATACATGTAGTGTGGTGCCATGCGTCTGTCCGTTTTCATGCGTCTGGCTGTGTCATGCGTCTGTCCGTTGTCATGCGTCTGTCTGATGTCATGCGTATGTTTGTTGCCACTCGATGATACAGGAAAGCAACGAAGAGTTGTCGTTGGGAAAGTGTGTGTATACGAATCGTAATCGTTATTGTTATATTCTCTTCTTTCTGTTAGTATTCGCTTTGTAGCGTTTGAGTTTGTGTTCGCATGGTGTTCGCAAAGAAAAATGTTACTTTGCAAGATATTATTTGAGTTCTCTTGACATACGGTACGTGTAGCATACGGATTTTTTTTAATCTGTGACGAAAACAGAAATATGCTTATACGAAATATTCCTTATATTTATTGTATATGTATGTCGTATACTGTATATCGTCGTTGTAGAACGAAAAGTCACCAAATACATTTTTATGAAAAACTTAATTTTCGAGTTTGTTGATTAATATTATAAAAAGTAATTGATGCATTTTTAAAGTTGAAATATCAATTGATAGATTTACGTTTTCTTATCATGTGGTAAAAAAATGGAGATCATCGATTAAAAATTGACAGATACATAAAGATGTTTGTAAAAAATATTTAGCATTTTGAAAATGTATTTGGTGACTTTTTGTTCATTTTATTATGGCCTTGAGATTTTGAATTGTCTTGTCAACATCACTTGTTTTATACAATTATTTTTTATTTGTTAATTCTTGTTAAAATATAATTCAAATTTTTATGTTATTAGATTTTTTTGTTAGTAAAATGTTGAAGAAATTGAAAATATGGAAAATAAGTAACTTAAATACATTTAGTGTTCAAATTCTATTCGTTTTCATAATTAATATGCAGTTTAAGATATTTGTCTTCGATCTTTATTTAAAATTTAAAAGATTAAGATTAACATTTCTTGCCTTGCTCTTGCAAACGATCATCACTAGTTTACATATATTGCAGTTCACAGAATTGTTGAAATTTAATTTCTTTGGCTTTTATGGATGAAAATTGTACAAAATTCATCTTCTTTTCAATTCAGATCATATATCAGGTGAAGTCAAAATGTTGCTTTTCATTGGTTTGTGGTCACGAAATTTTAAATTAAATTTTTTTCTTGACGTAATCAATTAAATAAATTCATATAACACAATATTTTACTAAAATAACAACCAACATTGTTTAAATTACGTTTCCCACTTTACCCCAGTATCATAATTTGATCATAATTTAGCACCATATAAAAAATGTAAAATTATTTGAAAAATATGGATATAAAGAAATTTTATACAAAAACCGAAATCAAAACCGAAACCGTAACATGGAACCGGTATACCGAAACCGTTTCGTTATAAAAACTTAAAACCGAAACCGTAACCGAAACCGAAACGCGGAAAAAACCGAAACCGAAATCGAAACCGTTATTCGTTTAGGTTTCAATCCTTGGCTTTATGTCAATATAATGAAGGTTAAAAGTTTTCTGGATTTGCTCATATTTGGAAATAACAGTAAAATACTGTTATAATTACTATTTTTTTTAATACAACGAAAAAAATACTGTATTAAAAATAACTAAAAATGTCTTTAAAATATATACATATGTATTTGATTTACGTCCAAAAGCATATATATATATTTTTACTAAACTGATGTAGTTGTTTTTATATGGAAAATTACTACATAATTTAACAGCTTTTCTATATAAAATTTCAATACATATGTATTAAAAAACCAACATTTTGTCTTTATTTATGCGTACAGAAATATGTAGAGAAATTACTACATATGCCTTTAATTTTACAATAATATGTTGTTATTTTACTTTGTTGTGATAATTTATTAAATAACATATTTTTTTTTTATTAATTCGGAAAATTATATGAATGAATATTAATATACTTTTTTTAATACCAAAAATAAGATACAAGAATTATAAATCAGAAAACTATTTAGTTGTATAATACAAATACAACTAAAGATTGTTACCCACAACCACAAAAAAAAAATCTAAACATAAATAAATAAAAAAATAAATAAATAAAAATAAATAAAAATATAAATAAAACAAAATTTTCCTGATCATAAGATGGAAGCACCACTAAGTATCATCAGTTCTGACGACTCAAAGGAATGGCAAGCACTTAAGTGTTTCTTTTCGGTTAAAACACATAAGAATAATATGCTATGGTAAAAACATAAAGATGTCATATCAACTATTACTGCCTGAACAGAATACAGGCGGCGATCGAAAAATGCGAGAGCGAACATTAAAAACAACAAAAATTTTCCGTCTCAATGCTAACGTCATGGCGCGTCACATCAGCAAACTACTCATCTGTAGCTGCGTGCTATATTTGTATACTGCAGAGTTGACAACTAAGTTTTAAAACCAAATATATTCAGCGGTAAACTTAGGTGGCAGCTCTATAGTCATCTCTCATTAAGACGGTTCGGTCAGATGCTACGGACAGTTTTGGTTTATTTATATACCTCTTTCGCAGTCATCCGTCGTGTGCAAAAAATAAAACAACAACAAAACCAGTTTCTGCAATATGAAACCAAAGAATTTGTTTATACCTGCACGAGGGACGACATTTCGTAATTCGTTCGTCAGTGATCCCACACGAATTCAAATGAAAGCAAAAAACAAAACATCAATACAGTTTGTGTCAGGCGCGGATCCAGGGGGGGAGGCGATCTCCCCACCAAAAAAAGGCGCACTTTTCAATTTTTCAAACAAATTTTTAAAAAAACACAAAATGAAAAAAGAAAGCGCAAAATTTTCAAAAAAGAATTAAATTGCCAATGCACTTAATTTACAACATTTTTGCGCCTCTACAGAAGGACGCAAGATATAGAGAAAGGCACAAAATTGTCAAAAAAGCCTAAAATTGCAAATGCGCCTAATTTACAACATTTTTATGCCTCTACAGAAGGGCGCAAAATATAGAGAAGGGCGCACAATTTTCAGAAAAGAATAAAATTGCAAATGCGATTAATTTACAAAATTTTTACGCCTCTATAGAAGGGCGCAAAATATAGAGAAAGCCGCACAATTTCCAAAAAAGCATAAAATTACAAATGCGCCTAATTTACAATATTTTTGCGCTTCTGCAGAAGGGCGCAAAATATAGAGAAGGGCGCAAAATTGTCAAAAAAAGCCTAAAATTGCAAATGCGCTTAATTTACAACATTTTGGTTTTTCAATTATAATTTGAAACAATCATAACCTTTTAGCGCAGTGCCGATTTGACATACTTAAATTAAAAACTATATTTTGTGAATATTTGATTTTTAATTATGAAAAATACACCAACACATCTAAAACTATGAATTGTCGAACTTTTATCAAACGTTCAAAAATGGTATTTGGACTTACAACGAAGATATACAAAAAAATATGTTTAAATTCGATTTAATATTGATACCCCGAGACAAAATTTATGTCATTTTTCAGGAATACAGATAAATGGAACACACAGATAAATGGAATATTTTGGGAAGTGTATAGCAGGTTGTAAAATTTTGTGGAATTTTAATGACAGATTCACGGCATATTTTGGGATCGGGCAGACAGCTTGTGATACAAAGTCCGCCTATCTCTTTTTAAAATATGTCGAAAAACTGTTTCTAAACTGCCTCGACCCTGCCTAAAATTTTGTCTTGGGTCATTTTGATATAGATCTCAAAATATTTAAAACTCGAATTGTGTATTCTTCAGAATATTTGTCAAAACACAATGGCGCATATTCGTAGACAATTTAAAGTCAACTTTAAAATAAAAGTTACCCGCTATTTTGGGCAATTTTAACAAATATTAAAATGTCAAAAAGTTTTTTTTAAGTCGCAAAATTTAAAAAAAGCGAACAATTAAAAAGGTAATTTACAGAATATTAGTAATCTAGAGATAGTTAGTAATTTTTACACAAAGGCGCAATGTAGAGAGAAAAGCTCAAAAAGGCGTAAACTTTTCAAATAACAATCAAAATTAAAACAGCGCACAACTTACAGAATTTTATCGTCTTTACAAGCGCAAAATTATCAAAACAAACACAAAATGAAAATGACGCATATTTATGCTCGGTTTTCACTATGTCATTTTGTGTCAGTTTCATGTTCGAAAATTTCTCAAATTCATTGTTTTTCGACATGGCAAAGATTTAAAAAAATGCCAACATGTTAGCATTTTGAATTCAATTGACATGGATAATGAATATTTTAATTTTGGATAGTTTCTGCCTCGCAATCACAATGTAAAGAAAACAAATATGATACAAAATGACATAATGAAAACCAGGCATAACTCTGTAAATTAATTGGGTGTTTTTTTTTTTTTTTGAAAATTTGGTGACTTTCTATATTTTGTGATCTTTTTAAAAGCCGCAAACATTCTGCATTTTAGGCGCTTTTTCCATTTTGTGTTTATTTTTTTGAAAATTTAGCGCGTTTATCTGTAGTTTCCGGTCTTTTAAAAAGGCCTCAAAATTCTGAATATTAGGCGCATTTGCAATTTTATGCTTTTTAGAAAATTTTGCGCCTTTTTCTATATTTTACGCTAACGGGTTGTATTTTTTTTTAGTTTTCGACTTTCCCTATATATTGCGATCTTTTAGACAGGCTCAAAATTTCTATAAATTAGGAGCCTTTTCCATTTTGTAATGTTTTGAAAATTTGGGGCTTTTTCTTTATTTTGCGCCTTTTTGTAGAAGCGCAAACATTTTGTAAATAAGGCGCATTTGCCATTTTGCGCCTTTCTCTATATGTTCGCTCTTCTATAGAGGCGCAAACATTTTGTAAATAAAGCAAATTAGCCTCAAATTAGGCGCATTTGCAATTTTATGCTTTTTTCAAAATTTTGCGCCATTTTCTGTATTATGCGCCCTTCTGTAGAGGCGCCAAAATTTTGTAAATTAGGAGCATTTGCAATTTTATGCTTGTTATGAAAATGCTGCGCCCTTCTGTAGAGGCGCAAACATTTTGTAGATTAGGCGCATCTGCAATTTTATGCTTTTTAGAAAATTTTGCTCGTTTCTGTATATATTGCGCCCTTCTATAGAGGCGCAAACAATGCTAAAGCGCATTTGCAATGTTATGCTTTTTTTAAAATTTTGCGCCTTTCTCTATATTTTGCGCCCTTCTGTAGAGGCGCAAAAATTTTGTAGATTAGGCGCATCTGCAATTTTATGCTTTTTAGAAAACTTTGCGCCTTTCTGTATATTTTGCGCTTTTCTATAGAGGCGCAAACAATGCTAAGGCGCATTTGCAATGTTATGCTTTTTTGAAAATTTTGCGCCTTTCTCTATATTTTGCACCCTTCTATAGAGGCGCAAACATTTTGTAAATTAGGCACATTTGCAATTTTATGCTTTTTAGAACATTTTGCGCCTTTCTGTATATTTTGCGCCCTTTTGTAAATAAGGCGCATTTGCAATTTTATGCTTTTTTGAAAATTTTATATATATAATTATATAATTTTTATTTTAACCCTTAAAAACATGATTTTTTTTAGCTGAAAAAATGTATGTTATAGAACTCGCGATTCTGGACAACGTTTGTTCTACGAATTTGCTCATAGGTGTTACTTACTTCAAACCAGATCAACAATTCTTCGTTGGATCCTTGCGGAACCACTGGGCACCCGGACTTCAAAAAGTGTATTTTGTACTTAAGAATTTTTAAAGCAAAAGTCAAGAAATTTTATTATGAATAATCGTGGAAAATGTAACAAAAAAAAATATAAGTATGAATGAACATACAGCCGTCAAATAAAGTTTGTTTCAAACGGGAATGGGCGCAAACTGTGCCGCTTGGATCAATAAACATTTTGAAAGTCGAAGCGGGAAGATTAAATCAACATCGTTGAACAAAGTTTTGATTTTCATCCGTTGGTTCCTGGCGGAAACAGTGGGCATTTATAAAAATCAAAATTATTTATTATTTCTGATATATGTGGAAAAAAAATCGTTACTCCTAGCAAAAAATCTCAAAATCTCCAATCAAACAAATTGGATGAGCTTTACATAACCGGTGAAGTGAAATATTTTTTTCTTCAAACTATCTGTTTGGGTCGCAGACTAAATTAGGACGCGGTCGGACTTGTGCTACCCTAGATAAATCGAAAACTTATACCTACATGAAGGTTCTGTAGATTCTGAAATGAAAGGTAATGATCTCACGATTAATATGTAATTATTTTCCTGGTCCGATAACCCCAGTGACCTCGGGACACTTTTTAGTTTTAACAACTGAGTTAATTTTATACACGAATAATATATAGTGTGGATACCCACACGAAAAGAAATTTACTCAATTTAAAAAATGAAAAATTTAATATTTTCAAAAAAAAAATGTCGCCTGCGGCGTTTTCTTGACATTACTTCCCAACGACATATTATAATTACCTATTGGGACACTTCCAGAAATTTTAAAAAAGCATTTCAGCTTTACTAATTTATTTAAAAATTTCAGCTTCATTTTGATAAATATTTAAATATCAACAGCATTTCATAATTTGCTACAGTAATTTTTTCGGTGTAAAAAGTAAATTATTTTTATACAGTTCAAATTCAACAAATATGTAGATAAATATCAATAAATATGTTATTTTATTGTTTAACGTTAGAGACTAAATGCTATATAAATAATTAAAAATTGGTAAAATCAAAATAAAAAATTGCAATTTTATATCCAAAAACGTGAATATTACCATTACTTAGCATACTAAAAATAGTCTTGACATTTAGAAGAAAAACTGCGTTTAAGGTTTTCGGGAAAGCAGGTTTTCAACAATACTTAATTTTTTTGTATTCTCAATAGTGGATGAAATGGCTTAATATGACATTACAATTTTCTTAAAAACATTACAATAACTCGCTGGTGCTGAATTTTACTGCATGATTTTTATTACATACTTTTAATATTTCGTAACGTTTTCAAGAAAAGTGCTCAAGTAATTTAAACCCATTTCCACCCACTATTTATTACAAAATTTAGTACTGTTGAAATAAAAACTTTACACAAAACATTAAACGTAATTATTCCTATAATTTCGAAGACTTATTTTAATTCACCAATGAATATTAATATTCTTGTATGTTTTAAGGATATTAACTCAGAGAGCTTTGAGATTTTTAGACAATTTTTTAATTATTAATTTAGCATTTATGATCTGGCTCATCTGGTTAGTGCGTTGGACTAAGAGCAAAAGTCGCTGGTGCGTTCGACTACGAGACGAAAGGTCCGCCGTTCGAAAGCACATGATACAACAGACAGCACACTGGGTCAACTCACGCTGCTCGTCGAGACGCCCGTTCACTCTGCAAACTCTGTTGCTACAAGCGCTGCTGCCGCATCTCAAGACATATCTTAGCATTACACGCAGAGGAAAAACATAATTGTGGTGATCATATTTAAGGGGCACCATACTATGATTGGCGGTTATGGTTGTTGGAAATCATATAATTTGTTTAATATGATCCTCAGTGACAATATTGACTACCATAATATGATCCTCAGTGACAATAGTATGATTTTCTACAACCATACCATGGTCCACAGTGACCATACGCCGATTTCACACAACCATAATATGGTTGTCATTGACCATACAATAGTTGTCAGTGACCATACTATGATTGTCAGTGACCATAATATGGTTGTCTTTGACCATACTATGGTTGTCAGTGACCATAATATAAATAATATATTAAACACATGTTTAATTAATCAATATTTTATTAAAATATATTATTTATTGAAGACACAATTTTAATTGAAGACACAATTAATGGCAACAATTTGATATATCCTAACATGATTGCGACATAATGAGACAAACATTATCTGAAACCATAGCATGCTGCATTAAACACAGTGAAGCTGTACAGTGTGCGAAGATGTGGCCGGACAGCATAAAAACGCTTTATGTTTTATACTTTCATAAGAATTCATGTAATAGTTCACACACAAGAACTTACGCGCACAGTACAGCCGCGCGCAGCAGAACTTTTGTTCTAGAACTTTTCAAGTTAACGCGACCACGCGAGTATACGACTATGGAATGTAACACCGAGTACTTAATGTAATTAATTGAAATCATAAAAATCTCACTTTCGGATATATTTATTTTTAAATATTGATGAGGTTTTAAATATAAAAACTCTTTGTCACTAGGAAAAAAAACTCGACTGCTCACCGCCATAGCCAACTTTTAAGTGAGTAAGAGAAAGTAAAAATGCCAGTAAGTGAGAATTATATGGTTGTAAATAATAAATTACTATACTATGATCAGTCAATATCATGGTATGATTGGTATTGACCATATTTTGTTCGTGGCAGTCTTTATCGTTATCAACCATATTTTGGTTTTTCAGAAATACAATCATATTATAATAAATTGTATACTATAATATGATTTTAGCGACCTTATTATTATTGAAATAAAATTGAAAATACTATACTTTGGTTGTGACAACCATGTAGGATTGTAAAGACTATTACTAATTACTATACTATGATCAGTCAATATCATGGTATGATTGGTATTGACCATATTTTGTTCGTGTCAGTCTTTATCGTAATCATAACATGGTTTTTATCAACCATATTTTGGTTTTTCAGAAATACAATCATTTTATAATAAATTGTCAACTATAATATGGTTTTAGCGACCTTATTATTATTGAAATAAAATTGAAAATACTATACTTTGATTGTGACAACCATGTAGGATTGTAAAGACCATAGCATGGTTGTCGCGATCATGTCGCAACCATATTATTTCTCTGCGTGTACACGTCATCGATCAGCTGTTGCAAGCTTTAAGCGCAGAACCAAATCTATTTAAACAACATGAGAATGCATTGAATGCATTTGGAGCCTATTTAAAGCTCGCCAGCACATGACCAACGTCTCATTGCCGCGCACGCACTATGCCATTTGCACAAACGAAATAAAGACGCACGCAATTATATATGTCGCCTTGGCTGGCTCGAAGTCATTGTTACTACAGCCTGCATGCACAAGGTCATTCCCGGCGATTTCTTTCTAAACGGCAGATTTAGATTAACTTTATATCCATTACTCATCAGGCGCATCATGATGCCGCAGTTTTATTTCGCGACAAAAGTACTCAAATAATGTTCTCTGTCGAGCCTGTGTTTTAGCTTGCTTCTTACACTTAAAATCCAAACCCTTTAAATTCCTATAACGACCACTCGGCAACTTTTATTTATCTAGAGGAATTTGTCCAATCCCATTATTCCATATCTCCTAGATGAGAAATCTAGTTCATGGTTTTATTATATGTTTGATGTCCTGTCGCGATGCGCACACCGAGAAAATACAACTTTAAAATCGCTTTAAACTCCGGTGCAAAACACTTTATAATTAAAAGTGTGCATGTATGAAAGTCAGCCGTATTTGAAAACTTGAAATAAATTTACAATAAATTTTATATTTTAATGTGACACTTTAAATTTTAAAGTAGGACTTTTACATCTAAAAATGTCACTTTAAAATTTTTGTTAGAGTACAAAAAATTTTCAACGAGCGTCAGATCGTATGCCCATTGCCTGCGTTACCGTTCTCTTTCTCATTATTGATCTTTGTTGTAATTCTTAACAATTCCGACATTCCTTTTATTCGTACAGTTCATCAAATAGTGCTTATGAACATTGAAATTTAATGTGATAAATTTAAAATTAAAGTGTTGCACTCTAAATTCGTCAAATTTTTAAATCGATAGCGTGAACTTTAAAATTTAAAGTGCACTTTTTTTCTCGGTGCAGGTGCACTGGAAGTTGGTTGTTGCTATTATAATAGTTTAGCGCTACACTCCTGAAGCCGAGTCTTGACTGAGCTAGCTCACCATTAGAGCTGTGCGTATTTGTATTCAAAGTGGTGGCACATGCTGTTAATGCCGAATCCGAACGACGGGGGTAAGAGCGCGGTATACAAATATGTTTTCTATGAAAAATTTGTGTTAGCCCCAGCCCTGATTTGAACATGGGACCTTTCGGCTCGCAGTCTAATACACTGACCCTTGAGCTTCCGATGCTACGGGATAGAAAATTGCATAAATATTTAGTAACGCCACAAAAAACTCTATAAATGTTTCTAAAAATTGTACGGAGAACATATAAAAGCATCTTATGTTTGCGCTTAATAATCTGCATATAGCATAGTATGTTGTCTTTACTTTAGAACATTTTTTTCCAAAACATTTGAGAAACTCGTGCTTAATTAAACTTAAACTTTACTTTTGAATTTAAAACATAACTTTTTTTTTGGAACAAAATAATTTTGTTTCGTTCAGAACAAAAACTTAATTTTTTTTTTGTTTTGTTCAGAACTAAACGATTGAAAAATCAATTCTTTTCGTTTTTTTCGTTTCGTTCAGTACCCCTGATAGAAACATTTTTCTATGCGACGCTACCTCTCGGTAGTAAATGGCAAACCTACGAGAGTAAAACAACTCTCACCCGCCGTATGGATTCGTCATTAAACTGTAGGTCCCACCAATTTGAGTACAAATCAGTGTTGCCACTTTTTGAGCTTTAGCTCAAAATCCGAGATTTTTCAAATATTTTGAGCCGGCTGCGAGCTTTTTCTTTTTCGAGCATTTTTTGAGCTTTTCCATATCCAATATTTTCCGTTTTTAACTCAAATTATTTTATAAATAATTATTTTATATAGCGATGTTGAACATTCAAAACAGATAAAAAATAACATTAGTCCATGTCGAAAATGTCAAAATGTGACAAAGTAGTTTATTGTATATTCGATTGGAACAAATTTGAATAAATTTATGAATTTTGAAACATTGAATTTATAATTACGATAAAAACTTATTTACTTTTTATATATTAGTTGTAACTAGGTTTTTGAGTGCAGAATGTATTAATTTTTGTGGGAAGAACAAATTAATTTTTTTTTTGCGGCTGTTTTCAAAAATAACTAGATGAACTACAACATAAAGTTTAATTTTACATTATAGATTCAATTTTAAGTCGTTGTTAAAAATGCGACTATTAAGCGAGGAAACAATTTGCCTCGCTTTATGAAATTTATGTGTGTAGCTGTAGAGTGTGGATCTACTCTATTTTAATAAGGCTATTTATATTGGCATTTAATTAAATACTAGAATCAGTCCGTTCCAGCAGTTCAGAATTTTTGAAAAACTAGTTTTGTATGTACGGAAATTTTACTAAAAACTGGGAACAAATTTGTTTGCCAATGCAATTATAATGGTATGAAAATTCAGTCTACGGAAAACTGTTCTACAAGTTCGTATCTCTAGATTTTGTACAAAATAAAAACACTCTTATGTTTGGTTTAAATTATAACTATTAACTTTAGTAATTCACTTTAATAAACAACTTTACTAATAACAAATTCTAACAACTGCTGCATGTCCACTATTTAACTTGACATTGTTCTCACACGAGACGCACTCGAAGTGCTGTGCCTCAGATGCATCGGCCTTATATTCTGCAGGCATCAGTTCGGCACGTTTCGACTTGTATCGAGAACCTTTTACTCGTTTCGTGAATGACGCATGCTATTGTTTCATGTGTTTTAATGCGCTGATTTTCCATCTCTTTATCGCATATTTCTTAGTGCGCTGAATGATCTTGCGTCTCATTTATTATTGTTGAATGCTTGCACTATGGGGCAAATTACATCTTTTCGTAACAATATGTATAAAGTGTCGTACTTCAATAAAAATATATTTAAAATTTAAGAATTAAAAAACATGATCGTTTTTAATAGAGTGGCCACCACTGTATATGGCAACTTTCGTTTTTTTTAAATATATTTTGTACATTAATTTTTTACAGATTTGTGATTTCGATATGATTTCTTTTGTATTCTATCGACAATACTTCGGATAATATTCTAAATACTACTGCTTGAAATTCGCCTGGATCTGACAATAAGTTATTTCAAATGCAAAAAATATAAATTTGAAGGTGTTCCTGTATAACATTTGTGATTTTAATAATTGAATAAACGCAGCCTATCACCTGCCATCTAGCATTTTTCAACATATATTGCTCCGAAAACATATGAAATCAAATACTTTTAATCTTTTTTATAAAAGTATCTAAAAGAACACTTCTGTGGTAAGATTTTCTATATATGGGCCATTCCACACCAAATCGACCAGCGGTTGGAACTCACCTTCTTCGATTTCAATGATATTTTGGGAATTGATAAAGGATATTGAGACATGCTCTAACAATTTTTTTTTATTATTTCCGACCACTACTTCCAGAGATACAGTGGCTCAATCAAGATATCTGAAAAACTAGAGACAATTTGATGAAACTGACGCCATTTTCGAAATTAGAGTTACAAGTACATTGAAAAATTATTGCAAATCTTACTTTTGAAAAAAAAATATATTTTTTTCAATACAAAAAATATTGAAAAAATTTAGAGAATTATTTTTTAAAATATGATGCCATTAAAAAACCATTTTAATAAATTGACGAAAATTTAGGATTTTTTTCAGAATATTAAAAAGGGTCCTTTTTAAGGACCACAATTTGAAGGGCAAAGATAATGACCACGGGCCACATAATAACGTTTAAAAGTTACAATTTAATTATTCTAAAAGCTTGTTCTATTAGCTTTAAAACGAGTAATTAACGGAGTTTCTAGCATTTCTAGTTCAAAAGATATTTAAATATTAACAATCATACAAAAGTGATTTTTTGCCCTTTTTTCCAAATTTGAGCCACTGTCTCTGGAAGTATTGGTCGGAAAAAATAAAAACAAATGGTTAGTGCATGTCTCGATACCCTTTATCAGTTGCCAACATTTCATTAAAATCGAAAAGATAAAATCTCAAATTTGACTCATTTTGGTCGATTTGGTGTGGAATGGCCCATATAGAAAATTGTTTGTATGGCTTGTTGTTTAGGAGTTATGAACGTTTAAAATTGTTTACTACGTTACATCGTACGATCAAAAGTGTACTTTTAGATACATTTATAAAAAATATTAAAAGTATTTGATTTCATATGTTTTCGGAGCAATATATGTTGAAAAATGCGTAAAGATGGCAGGTGATAGACTCCGTTTTGGGCCATATATTAGCATCAAACTTGATCTATAATTCACCGGCGTGAAGATAGAAACGCATGATAAATAATGCATTTCAAAAAACGTGGATGAAAAACGACGCTATCTTCGCTATTTGCGAAGATAGCCACGTTTTTTTTCGAACAATCCACGTTTTTTTCGACGTTGAAGAACTCGCTTTCGATCAATAAAGCTTTCGTTATATTCGAACAACGTGTTCATGTTTATTATATTTCATTTAAAGCAATAATAACTCTAGCAAACAAATTAGTTTTATGTTTTGGTTTTACTTTGTTTTAAGAATGTTTTTTTTGATTCGTTTCTGGACAGAAACGGTGCAGCGTTGCTACCTGACAGAAACGTTTGTGTTGTGCGAGTAAATGTCAATCCAAATACACAAACCACAATTAAATTCGGTCAAATAATTGTGTAACAGGAAGCGTAGAATTATAGATCAAGTTTGATGTTAATATATGGCCCAAAACGCAGTCTATCACCTGCCATCTTTACGCATTTTTCAACATATATTGCTCCGAAAACATATGAAATCAAATACTTTTAATATTTTTTATAAATGTATAAAAAAACGTGGATTGTTCGAAAAAACGTGGCTATCTTCGCACATAGCGAAGATAGCATCGTTTTTCATCCACGTTTTGAAATAAAATTCGGTAACCTCAAATTTCATATTATGAATCAAATAATTCCACTGAAAATTTTAAAAGAAGTAAATATTTCGTTTCAGGTAACACGGCAATGGTGCAATAAAAGTTACATTTCTGGCGCTGATTTCGAAAATGGAATTAGTTTTGTCCAACATGCTCTAGTTTTTTTAGATATATTAAATTTTTTAATTTCCAATTATTTTGGTCTTCTTTTATTTTTAAAATTTTAAGAGCGGGCCATTCCACACCAAATCGACCAGCGGTTGGAACTATCCTTCTTCGATTTCAATGATATTTTGGGAATTGATAAAAGATATTGAGACATGCTCTAACAACTTTTTTTTATTATTTCCGACCACTACTTCCAGAGATACAGTGGCTCAATCTAGATATCTGAAAAACTAGAGACAATTTGATGAAACTGACGCCATTTTCTAAATTAGAGTTACAAGTACATTGAAAAATTATTGCAAATCTTACTTTTGAAAAAAATATATTTTTTTTCAATACAAAAAATATTGAAAAAAAATTAGGATTTTTTTCAGAATATTAAATAGGGTCCTTTTTAAGTCCACAATTTGAAGGGCAAAGATAATGACCACGGGCCACATAATAACTTTTAAAAGTTACAATTTAATTATTCTAAAAGCTTGTTCTATTAGCTTTAAAACGAGCAATTAACGGAGTTTCTAGTTCAAAAGATATTTAAATATAAACAACCATACAAAAGTGATTTTTTGCCATTTTTTCCAAATTTGAGCCACTGTATCTCTGGAAGTATTGGTCGGTAAAAATAAAAACAAATGGTTAGTGCAAAATCTGAGATAAAATCGAAAAGATAAAATCTCAAATTTGACTCATTTTGGTCGATTTGGTGTGGAATGGCCCATATAGAAAATTGTTTGTTACATCGCACATAGCGAAGATAGCGTCGTTGTTCATCCACGTTTTGAAATAAAATTCGGTAACCTCAAATTTCATATTATGAATCAAATAATTCCACTGAAAATTTTAAAAGAAGTAAATATTTCGTTTCAGGTAACACGGCAATGGTGCAATAAAAGTTACATTTCTGGCGCTGATTTCGAAAATATAATTAGTTTTGTCCAACATGATCTAGTTTTTTTAGATATATTAAATTTTTTAATATCCAATTATTTTGGTCTTCTTTTATTTTTAAAATTTTAAGAGCGAGATATTAGAAAAAGAAATTATAAATTTTTCCAAAAATACAAACTTTATTATGAATCAAATAAAGTGTAAAACATTTTAGAATATATATATATTAGACTGATTCAAATTTGTATGAAAAGTTTAGAACAAATTTTTCTTTCACTCCGCGTCGACTTTCTGAAACTAGGGCCTCTAAAACTTAGAACAAGCCTTTAAAAGCAAAAAAATATGATCCTGTTTTATTTTTATTTAACTTTAAATCTTTTACTAAAATTATGATTTTTAAAATTAGCAATTTTTAGTAAACCGTTACAGTTTCACGGCTTGCCTAACACATAAAATGGGGACATGTTCATTTGATCGACACACGTTTGGTCGACACACGGTTGGTCGACAGCTCATTTAGTCGACAGTACGTTTGGTCGATAGCACGTTTTGTCGACAGCTCATTTAATCGAAAGTACGTTTGGTCGCCAGTACGTTTGGTCGACAGCTACATTTGGTCGACAATACGTTTGGTCGACACACGTTTGGTCGTCATACGTTTAGTCGACACACGTTTGGTCGATACACGTTTGGTCGACACACGTTTGGTCGTCATACGTTTGTTCGACACACGTTTGGTCGACACACGTTTAGTCCAGCCAGTTAAAAAATATTTTAACAATAACACAAAATTAAAATAATTTACGTGTAATTTATTGTGTAATCTTCAGATTATTGTAAAAAAAAGTTTGAACTAATATAATATATTAATATAAAAAAACACTTCTGATATAAATATAGACTATAATAACGATATCATTCTGGATTAGACAGATATAATCGATAATCTTAGGATTTTTGTACAATTATAGATTACACACCCCACACTCATTTTGGTGCAGTAAAAGTTGCAGCAAATATATGGATACACTGTAAAAACTGCGTTTAAAATTACTACGGAAAAGTGTGTAATTGTTAGTGTACATTTTCGAATTTTATGCACTTATACGCAATTGTGTGTAAAAAACGGATTACACAATTATTGTTCAATATTACATCTATTGGCATATACATTTTTGAACATTTGTTGTGTGTTATTAAACACAAAATGTTTAATTATGATATACCTAATATTTAAAAGTAAACACGCGTAGTACATTTACAATTCATTTGTTTAAGATTACAGACGTTTTGATACATTTTATACATCTTGTTTAAACTGGCGAAATTTTGAACTTATTTTGCTTAAATAAAATAAATTTGTTATCTGTGGCGCGATGTTTTCTGCGTCTAATATCGAAAAGATAATTTCATTATTTTCTTTTGTTTGAATTATAAAAATAAAAGAATACCAAAATAATGAAAAATTTAAAAATTTGCTATATCTCACAAACTAGAGCAAATTTGAAAAAACTGATGCTATTTTCGGAATTAACGCTGCGCCTTTGTCTGATTAAAATCCTTCAAACTTTGGATTGAATTCTATTTTCTTAATTTAAAAATCGATTTTTAAACCAATTTATTAAATTTTGCTATAAATGTATACAATATTTACTGTAACTTTTACTGCATCATGTCAAAATTTTAATTTTTGTAGGGCAGTGTTATGGTTAAAATATTTTTTAGTTGGCTGGATATTTTAACGTGTGTCGACCAAACGTGTGTCGACCAAACGTGTGTCGACCAAACGTGTGTCGACCAAACGTATGTCGACCAAAAGTGTGTCGACAAAACGTGTGTCGACCAAACGTATGTCGACCAAACGTGTTTCGACCAAACGTATTATAGACCAAATATAGCTGTCGACCAAACGTACTTTCGACTAAATGAGCTGTCGACCAAACGTACTGTCGACTAAATGAGCTCTCGACCAAACGTACACTAAGGAAAAAGTGACGTAATAAAATTAAATAATATTTATTTAAATTTGATTTAAATACTTTTGTAATAAAAAACGTAATACTCAATACAAAAAATATTACGCGCGTATTTAATTTTTAATTAAATAAAAAGTATTTAATTTTATTAAAAATTTCGAAAAAAGAAAAATAAAATTATAATTTTATCTCATATAAAGAAGATTTATATGAAATAAATATTATTGTGTTTAAATTAAAATGTTATAACATTAATAAAAAGTAATAAAAAGTATTTACTTTAAATTTTATTACATACGTAATAAATTTAAATAAAAAGTATTTACATCAAATTTTATTACGTACGTAATAAATTTAAATAAAAAGCATTTACATCCATTTTAAATAAAAAGTATTTAATGAAAATGCAAAAGACTACGGGTGAAAAACGTGTCGAAAAGTATTTAGATTTATTGCTTTTTTATTTAATTTTTACTTTTTTCCCTCAGTGTATGTCGACCAAACGTGTGTCGACCAAACGTTGTAGACCCATAAAATGTTGTCTAATTTTTATTTATTATAGTAATTTTAACTGTCAACATTTTTAAAATTTTATTCTAACGATTTTCGAATAACATTTTTGTATTATTGCACATACAATTATCTTTAAAAAGATTTGTGAAACTTATATTTTTAGATATCGTATTATTAGTACACAGAAAAATTCTGAAGTCCTAGCCTAAAACACTATCAACCCAAAAGTTGATGCACACCCCAAATTATTCAAGAAAATATTTTGGATATCCCTCCCGAGTATTTTAAGATCAAAGGGAATAAAAACTCGTTGGCAGATTTTATAAAATATCACGGTTTAATATTTTTTTTTTTGGTTTTTATTTTATTTTTTTTAATAATAAGTGGAATTTAATATTTATGCTTAAACTATTAAGTTTTTCACAAAAAAAAAAATCTTATAAAAGTTTAACATAATTTGTCCACCATTAAGGTTCATAATAAGTAGTAACAAAATCCATAAAATTGGTTTTTCAAAAATTGTATGAGCATTATATCCTTAAGTTGTCCTTACACAGGTTAATGTGTATACAAATATTTACCAAACAAAAAGAAATCAGCTAACTTTAATAGTTGGAGAAATATTACAATTCAAATAAATTTTTTTGGATAAATATAAACATTTTTAGTAAATGATTAAAAGTTAAGTACAGAAGAAAATCTAGTGATATATTTTTATACCCTACACTAAGAGTGAAAGGGTATATTCAGTTTGGTACGCCGTTTGTAACACCCAGAAGGAAGCATCTCCGGTATGGAAAAGTATATATATTCTTGATCAGCCTGAGTCGATTTAGCGATGCCCTTCTGTCCGTCTGTATGTCCGTCTGTCTGTCCATCTGTCTGTCCGTCTGTAAGTCTTTTGAAATCTCTACTACTTTTAAAATTGAAGAGCTAGATAAATGAAACTTATAACTTAGATTACTAATATACCTACGCAGTATGTGTGATCCGACCACTTATGTTCAAATACCTCATATAAAATGTACATATAAAGATCAATTTTTATGTATACGTGCTTAGGTAAACTTTTTTGGTCAAATATATATTGACATCATGCTTAAATACATGATAATAATGTTTTCCGGCGAAAAGACTTGTGGTTCACAAAAAAAAATCGAAATTCGGTACACCTACCCATTTGTAAATATGGGTATCAAATGAATGGAAATTCTTCAGCGATTGAATGTTTGTAGCTATTTTCAGGATTCGTATACCCTGGTGACCTATATATCACTTTGAATGGTAACCACACATATGTGTAGGGTATTTATAGTCGGCTTAGACCGACTATAATTTTGATAATCCTAACTATCATAATTACACCTACTTTAAAATTTCCCATGTGATCTAACCTTCCCAACTGGTTTATACTTGAAGCAATAATAATTTAATTGAAAATAGTCGTTAAAAGTTCAAAAATGTCCTTTAAGCTTATTGCGCAACATCACAGGATCATCTTTGTTTGGCTTTTAAAACCTTGTTTTTGGTTACAGAAAGCCAACGCGGATTTTAAAATTTTAGGATTTTGAATCAGTCTAATGTATATACAGTTTTGTAGAGCCATGTATCCTCATTGTAACCCAGGACTGTAGCGCCAAACTATTGTTATTATTAATCTAACGATAGATAAGAAAATGAGGTTTCCAGAGCATAGTCCAAACTAGAGATGGGCATGTGAGCGTGATTCAGCGTGATTCACGTGAATCACGCGTGATTTTGATTGAATCCTAATTTTGCTCACGTGATCGTGAGTGAGTGTGAGTATACCAAAAAAGACCGTGAGTGAGTGTGCGTGAGTAACATTTTTTCGTGAGTGAGTGTGAGTGAGTCGATTATTTCATAAAATAAAAAATCTGACTTTTAATTTTTTCGATTTTTCTATATTTTTGCAGAACTACAGAACAAGTAGGGCCACCCCTTGAACTCAGATGGCTTTGGGAAGGCGGCTGTCCACAATTCAGAACTATAATAATCAAACCGACCCACCCCTTCTTTAATTCAGAATAAGTCGCAAGATTTCAGTCAACAATTGATCTAGCCCCTGCAAACCGGCCGTACTTCGTATGGGCTAGTCAATTTTTGTGGGGTCATGTCAATAGTTTTTGCTTGGTTTCATACGACCGTTCATGGAAATAGACATAGAACGCATTTTTTTTTTCGATATACCCATTTTTGTAAAAAGTTGTATTTTTAATTTCAACTATACATGATAACTCTGTATTGACTTCCTTTTGTTTATTAAGTTTAGTTTGTTCCAGAGGTTCGTGCGGGATATTGTTTTTATTCGAGTTATAAATGTAGTAACAAAAAAAATCGCTTCAAAAATATTTGTTCACAAAGTCAATTCATCACTGGTAAATTCTACCCCGGACTATTCTTTTATTGATAATTCTTTTCCAGAGATAATTTTTCAAGAGACAATTCTCAAAGATTTAACACGAATTCTTTATAGGAGTATTATTTTTCGAGGACATTTTTTGGTTTTTATATGAACAGCACATTGAATATCTTTCACATTTCCATCTTCGTTAAAAATTAAGATATATTTTATCAAACTCCCTAACATCATAATATCATTATTGCGTTTTAAAGATGTGGGTTTTATTAGAGGTGCCACGCTCGGTCGACCAATCTTACCAATGTATACAAATGAAATATGTATTTTTATGGAATCATAAAAAAAACACGTGATTCAGCGTGATTCACGTGAATCACGCGTGATTGTGATTGAATCTTAATTTTACTCACGTGATTGTGAGTGAGTGTGAGTAGAGCAAAAAAGACCGTAGTGAGTGTGCGTGATTAGAAAAATTCTTTCGTGAGCGTGAGTGAGTGTGAGTCAAAACTCACTCACGTGGCCATCTGTAGTCCAAACTACACGAAAAGTACTATACATGTGTATAATATGTTGTACTTCAATTAAAATATAAAAAAAAAATAAAAAATAAAAATTTGATTGTCCCTAATTAGGTGACCACCACTGTATGTATAATATTTATATGTACACTCTATCAAAAATTGGTGGGAATTTACTACTATTATAGTTGGCAGTTGATTACCAACAATTATAATAGTAAAATCCCATCGCAACGAAATACATTAAAATCACGCTAAAAGTGCGTAAAATAATAACGTTTTATATAGCGTTGTTTCTCGCTGAAAAATGCGACAAAAAACCAATCATTAAGTATTTGTTTAGTACTGTCAATGAGTGTAAATGAAATTTTAATTTTATCTCGATTTTCCTCGAGATTTTTAGTTTATGTTAATTAGTATTGTATAGTTATTGTATAGTTATTGTAATCCTAACGCAGCAGGAAATCGGTGTCGGTGTCGGCGACAGGACGCATCCATCGAAGACACATGGCCGTTTCAGCACACAAATCATGTTGTGGAGCTGATTCGTAAAACATACATTTCGGAATACTTACCGAATGTAGGTAATAATTGAGTATAGATTACTCACTTTGCAGTACTAAATAAATAATGATCTAAATAAATCTACTTAATTTCTTTATATAGTATCTTTATATCTGCATCTGCAGCGACAAAACACGCTACTTTTTGTAAAAATTACACTAATATAACGACAAAAATCACGCATATTTCATGAAATTACAAAAAACACACTATTTATGGCGTACATTTCAAAAACACGCTCTGCAACGGTTTTTATAATACTGTTACGAAAAGATGTAATTTGCCCCATAGTACAAGCAATCAACAATAATTAATGAGACGCAAGACAATTCAGCGCACTAAGCATGTGTTAGAAAGAGACGGAAGATCATTCAGCGCACTGACGCAGTGTGTGTGAAAGAGATGGAAGATCACCGCATTAAAACACATGAGTGCGAATGAGATGCCAATAGCATGCGTCATTCACGAAACGAGTAGAAGGTTCTCGAAACAAGTCGAAGCTTGTCGAAACGTGTCGAACTGATGCATGCAGTATATAAGGGAGCCGCATCAGAGGTACAGCATTTCAGTTGTGATTTGATAGTGAACTAGGGCATCTCGTGAGCGAACATTGTAAAGATAAATTGTAGTATTACATTATTGTGATTGTTATTATGTTGTTATTTAAGTAAGTAAAGTTAATTAATACTAGTTGAAATAATACTAGTTAAAACCGAATATTAGTGTGTTTTTATTTTGTACACAATCCAGGGATACGAACTCATAGAACAGTTTTCCGTAGACTGGATTTTCGTAACATTGGTGTCAGAAGTGGGATTGTGATACAAAATGGTTAAATTCGGACAACTTAAAGTCGACCAGCTAAAGAAGGAGCTGGCTATTCATAATCTTCCAACTGTAGGTACGAAAGTAGAGCTACAAAAGCGTCTAATGGAAGAATTAGAGAACCAAGGCATTGACCTCGCAGAGCACGAGTTTGAAATGGAAGCTGCAACAACGTCGTCGAAAAGTGTGGACACGGAGTACAGTCTCTAAGTTTTGATATGAGCCAGTTGCTCGGAGCAATACAACAACAGCTTCTAGAAAATTCAAAACAGCTTCAAGAAAATTCCAATCAACTTAAGACAGAACTTCAAGAAAATTCCAAACAGCTTCAAGAAAATGCCAACAAAATGGAACAGAAGCTTTAAGAAAATTCCATCCACTTAAAACAGAACTTCAAGAAAATTCCAATCAACTTAAAACAGAACTTCTGGAAAATTCTAACCAACATCAAATAAAAATGGAGCAACAAATGCAGGAACATTCGAAACAGCTTCTGGAAGTTTCTAATACACTTCATAGCAAAGTAAAAGATCTTGAGGAGCATGTAAGCGATATGGAAGTTAGCGTTGATGATAAAATTAATGGTATCGATCAGAAGCTCCAGAAAATGCAAAAATATTTCGAAGTGTTGCAAATAAATGGACCCTCACAACATGTTGTCAGTGGTACAAGGTTAAAGTCGCCGATATACGATGGAACATTCAACATTTTCAAGCTGCAATATGAGACCACGGCTGTAAGTAATCGATGGAACAATGAGTAGCCGCACTTATCGTGGGGCTTAAAGAAGGCGCAGCCGAAGTATTGCAGACTGTTCCAGAAAGTGATCGAAACAGTTATTTAGTGGTTATGTCTGCACTGCAACAAAAATACGGTAGTGATCACATAAAGCAAATCTATAGAATGGAACTAAAGTGCCGAATGCAAAGAAATGGTGAAACATTGCAGGCGTATGCAGCGGACGTCGAGAGGCTTGCGCATTTGTCGTATGCAGATTCAACGAATGATTTCATAGAAAAGTGCAAGATCGAAGACTTCGTTGACGGCATACGTGATCCGGAAACAAGACGTGCCACAGTGAAATGCCGAAAGTGACATTTACGGAAGCTGTAACCACAGCGCTAACGCAGGAGACAGCAACTACGTTGTGCCGCCCAGCGCCAAAGGTCCGTAAACTAGATGTGGAGAATGAAGACCTACTTCAGGTAATTTGCCAAGCGTTAAAAAGTGGAACTAAACCAGATTACACTGCTGCCAACCGAGACACCCAATTTAAAGCTAAATGCTACAACTGTGATACATATGGGCATATGGCACGTGATTGTCGTAAAAAACGCAAGCGCTCAATGAATCCATTTGCAAATGAACCCCGACATGAAGAAACCCAGGATCATGTCCAAAATAACGTAAATTTTAATCAATCTTTAAACTAAAACGAGTCAGTTCTGCGGGGCACGATCTGACTCCCATAACCGATTGCCCCAGAATCTCCATTTCACAAATTGCTCGAAAGCCAAATAGCTTAACTGTCGAAGGACTCATTGATTGTACAGCATATATGGTAACATTGGATACGGGGGCCTCACACTCAATAATAAGAAGTAATCTTGTAAAGGATAAAGTAGAGCCGCTTGTAGGAATAAGATTACAAACAGCTACAGGTGAAGAGGCCCCTATCAGAGGAAAGATTACCAAGAAAATAACGATTGGTACTACGACAGTTAAGCATGATTTTATTGTGGCAGAAATAGTAGACGAAATAATACTTGGCATGGACTTCATGATAAAGAACGCTTTCACACTTGATTTAACATGAAAAATTTTGAATTATGCCAACACGGAGATCCAACTAAATATTGATTGTGACCAGAGCCCGAAAATTAAACAAGTTACTGCTTATAAAAATAGAAAAATACCACCTAATTCAGAAGCAATTGTTTGGGCGAAATTAAATGAAGATTGTGGGATAAGCAAGTTGTGGGTTATAGAAGCAAACGAAAAGTTGTATAAAAGTTACATAGTGGTAGGAAGAACACTTGTTGAGGTGGAGAAAGACAGAATTGTACCTATAAGAGTTCTCAATTAGGAAAACTCGTCAAAATTAATCAAAAAGGGAACAGTGGTAGGCCAGTGTCAAGAGGCGTCAGCGATTATAAATTGCGAGTCAAATACATCAAAGGACTATGTCACATCGCAAGTAAACAAACAATCTACTCACAAGTTTATAAATGAGCTGACGAAGGATTTGGCTGCCAAAGAAAAGAGTCAAGTACAACAGCTAATTGACAAATATCGGTGCATATTTGCTGAAAAGGGCCAAAAGGACGGCAGAACTCCATTATAAAACATCGAATAGACACTGGTGATTCTAACCCAATTCGTCAAGCACCAAGAAGGGTACCATTTGCGAAAAGAGACGAAGTATCACATTTGGTTGAAGAAATGCACACAAATGGCGTGGTGGAATCATCTGAGAGTCCATGGAGTTTATCAGTAGTATTGGTGAAAAAGAAGGATGGTAGTACTCGGTTCTGCGTTGATTACCGAAAACTTAATGATGTCACCAAGAAAGATAGTTATCCACTGCCCAGAATCGATGACACCTTGGATACACTATCTAATGCTAAGTGGTTTTCAACGTTGGACTTGCAAAGCGCTTACTGGCAAGTAGAAATCGATAAAAAAAAAATCGAGACAAGACCGCATTCAGACAACATTCGAGCGGTTAATGGAGCACGTATTAAAAGGTTTACACTGGAAAACATGCCTAGTATACCTTGATGACATCATTGTTATGGGCAAGGATTTCAACGAACATCTAAGATATCTAGAGGAACTATTCCTTCGATTGAAAAATACGGGTCTACAACTAATCCCAAAGAAATGCTCACTTTTCAAGAAAGAAGTCAAGTATCTGGGTCATCAAGTTACCACGAAAGGAGTGCATACCGATGAAAATAAAATAGTTGCAGTAAAGGAGTGGCCCAGACCGAAAAATCTACAAGACCTACGAAGTTTCTTGGGGCTATGTACATACTACAGGCGATTTGTTCCAGGTTTTTCCAATGTTGCTAGCAGTCTTCATGAGTTGACAAGAAAGAACCGCGCATTTCAATGGAGCGATGATCAAGAAAGGGCATTTTTGAAATTAAAAGATCTACTGTGCTCGGCACCAATTCTTGCGTATCCAATTCCAGGTGAGAAATTTATACTTGATACGGATGCAAGTGGATACGGAATAGGCGGAGTTCTCTCTCAAGTAATCAATGGGCAAGGAAAAGTGATCGCATACTACAGTAAAACATTGTCCAAGCCCGAGCGAAATTACTGTGTCACCAGGAGGGAGCTTCTTGCTGTAATTGAATGTGTGAAAAATTTCCATAAGTATCTGTACGGACAACATTTTCACTTTAGAACTGATCACGCAGCACTACGATGGTTACTTCAGTTCAAAAATCCGGAAGGCCAAATTGCGCGTTGGATAGAACAATTACAGAGCTACGAATTCTCAATCGAACATCGTAAAGGAGGAAATCATAGAAATACAGACGCTCTGTCACGACGCCCGTGTAAACTAGAATGCAGACATTGTTCAAGAGCGGAAGGAAAAGAAAGCATAATTGACATTCGTTTGCTAAATGTTTTGCCCGATGAAAAATGGACTCCGGATCAAAAGAGTGATCCTGACCTCACAAAAATCATGATGTTCAAGGAACAGCAAAGAAACCATCATGGGAAGATATAGCTGCCGACAGTCCAATAACTAAAGCTTACTGGGCACAGTGGCAGAGCTTAAAGCTACAAGATGGATGCTTATATCGTGTATGGGAAAGTGAAGATGGCACATCCGCTCGAAGCTTGATATCAAGAACTTTAGTTACGACTTCTTGAGGAAGTGCTACTAAAATATATTGATATTTAATAGAATTTTTAACCACATTATGTAATGAGAATTGCACTTCCGCATGTGCAAACCACGCTTCATGACTTTCGGTCCAAAATTGAGGTAATTTGATAAAAATGTGAAGAAATTTGAGTAGTAACATGTGGTGAGATTTGAGGAGTGTTCTGTGTAAAATGTGAGAAATGTGATGAATTTTCGTTAATAGGAGATTTTTGTGGAGGATGAAGAGTAAAAGAATGTCGGGGAATATTCATGTTTTTCTTTTTAACAATACATGGTCAACGTAAAATAGGTGGCATAAAATTTCTTGAGAAATATTATTTAAAGATTTCACTGGAAAAGTATTAACAAATAGAAGTACGGATACAGAAATAATTTAAGTATAAAATGTTATGTGAGTTGGAGTATTTCTTAATCTAATCTTATATCCAAGTATCCAGATCAGAATCGTAGAATATAAGGCAGCAAATCAGAGACGGTATGTGATCATTGAGGATAATGTTTGCATTAAGTAGTTGTTTTCATTGAATTAGTGTGAGATACATAAAAAGTTAATTGTAGTTGAATGATGCCACAATTCATTTATCCAATTGCTTGAGTTTTAAATAAAGATGTGGAACAGCAATGATATATTTAATGACAATGTGCAGCAATGATTTGCATTATGGTAATTATTCAATGTAGTTGATGGACGATGTTCTTCATCTTCATATGCACCTGCAGATATATTTATGAATTGATTGTTAATAATTGCAGGATCGCCGCGGTAGCTCAATGGTTAGTGCGTTGGACTGCGAGCCCCTGGACTGGGGCTAACAACATCTTTTCCTAGAAACATTTTTCTATACCGCGCTACCTCTTGGCAGTAAATGGCAAACCTACGAGAGTAAAAATATGCCTATGAAAAGCTCTCACCCGCCGTTCGGATTCGGCAATAAACTGTAGGTCCCACCACTTTAAGTACAAATATAACACGCACAGCTCAAAATGGTGAGAGAGCTCGGCCTAAGTTTTTATAGAGCTGTAGTGCCAAACTATTATTATTATTATTATAATTGCAGGATCGCAAGATAGCCAATTTAGTTTTTTAAAAATATTTAATTTATTTTGTATTCAAATATTTAAAATGATTATGGCTGATCAACAACTTTATTTTTTCTGAGTTTTCAAAAATTCAATTTTATAACATCAAATCAAAAAAACATTTTTGATACACAAACATTTAAAATTAGCAAGTATATATTTGTTTAAATTATGTATATATATATATATATATATATATATATATATATATATATATATATATATATATATATATATATATATATATATATATATATATATGTCCCTACAGTTATAAATAATAAGAAGGAGATATAAAAAAAGTTCGAAAAGACTCAATAAAATTTACTTTACTTTAAATATACCCTTTTTTCATGTATTTTGAGTGACCAAATTAATTAACTTTAAGGTCATACAGATTCAATATATTATTTTGTGTTTTTTCAGGTAACATTAATAACACTACACAACACAATGAGAAAAAAAGTTTTCGCAGTAAATTCCATTATTTTTGTATTATTGTAAATGACTCGCATAATTTGAATTAATTAATTAAAAAATTGTCCATGGATAGGATTACGTGATTTCGAGCAATAACTTTCGTACTAAGCTTTCAAATAGGTGGTCACTTATCTCGCGTTTTATAAAATTCATATGCTATCCAATAAACATTTCTTAAAACACTTTGGAATTGGTTCACTGGTTTAAGAGAACTCTGTAGAAAAACTCGAAAAATGTAAATTTTTTCGACCAACATTTTATTCAAAAATGCATTTAAAAATGGCGAAAAATGCAAGATGATGCACAGTTCGTAATATTCCAAATTAGCCTGCACATTTCTAAAGAAAATGATGTAAAAACAAAATAAATCTATGGCTGCATTTTGAGAACAGAAAAAAATCATGTGAAATCATTACAATTGAGTATTAACTAAAAAAAAAATAGCATTTTTTGTTTATACCCTATACCCTTGGGTTACAAGTTATAAAATGTATGTGAGGATATTTTAGTGCCTCTAAGTAGGCGTGACTGATATAAAATTATATATTTTCTTGATAAACATCACTTTCCGAGTCGATTTAGATATGACCGTCTGTCTGTCCGATAACTTTAAAACTGCTATTCCGAATGATGTAAAATTTATTTTCAATATATTTTAGTAGAATAGTAATTCAAACTTCGAAAATTAGTCAACGTAATCTACTACATCCACTACGAGATATGAGTTTATATTTAGGATCACATATCTCGTTAAGTATTAAAGATAAAGTTATAAAATTTAAAATTAATTCCAAGCAATTATCTATCAACAGGTGCTCAAAAAATGTGTAGTTATTTTCAAGATTCGTATACCCTGGTGACCTATATACCACTTTAATTGGTAACTTCACATATGTGTAGGGCATTTATAGTCGGCATAGACCGACTATAATTTTTATAATCCTAACTATCATAATAACACCTACTTTAAAATTTCCCATGTGATCTAATCTTCCCAACTGGTCCGTCCGTATCGCCGAAAATTGCAAGTGGTAGCTGGCCAAATATCCGATACTCTTCCATAGTTCCATCGATTTAATTAAATCAATCTCCTACATCAATATTTGCAGACAAATCAAATAATTTTCTTCAAAATATTTAATTTTTAACAATTCGTTGCAAATTTAACACAAATGATTTTAATTTTTGTTGGTTAATTTTCACTGATTTGACATAAACAGCTGATTTCGAATTTTCGAAGTTACTTTTTTGTATTGACTACGCGGAACTCTATTCCGCTCGGAACCCATAATAGTTGAAAATTCGTATTTATAGCGGAGATTCGGATTTTTGCTACGACGGGCCTCATGATTGGCCTGATCATGTCTGCAATAAATTTGAATTAAATAAATTTGGTAATACATTTTATTTTATATGGAATCAGAAATTATGCGGGACTGACATCCACTAATTGCTAAAAAAAGATATTGCATCTTTTTTTAGCAATAGTGGATGTACACAAAAAATACTATTAAATTAATCAATTGAAATTTTATTTTTGAATTTTTTTTAATCTATTAAATTAAAAACTGTCATATTGACATATTTTGATACGATTTCATCGGATTTAGGTGTACAGATATTAAAACATTTCAGCCTTTTGCGGACTCCAGTTGTTGCTAGATACAAAGCAGTGATACATTTTGCTAAAATTAAATTCGGTAAAAAAATGAGTTGGGGAAGTTCGGTCGCATGGGTAAGTTCGGTCACATAGGGCGGACTAATATAGTCGGTCGGGCCCGACTATGGAATACCCTCCACTTTTGGTGGTGATATTCTTGTGGGATATTTAATTGTATACCTTAATTTTAAAGTTCTTAATTGTGCTGAATCCCCCCATCCTCAGAATATTATTCACATATCAGAAATTTACGTCTATATCCCCATAATTTAAAAAATTGATATAAAAGTATAAAAAACTAATAATAAAAATTAGAAAAATATAAGTGGGCGCACCACGCCTATATTTAAAATTTTGTAAAGTTAATATTTCATAGATTTGATTTTAATAATTTCAATTTTTTTTTTTTTGAAAACCCTGAAAATAACACAACTTACAATATATGCACAATGTTAAAATACCCTGTACCTCATAGGTGTAGGGTATAATAAAATTGAATTGGGTATTTGTTTTTCAATTGGGTAATTCGGGTTTAAATGTTTTTAAATGTAATATTTTAATTATCATCTTCTTAGGTTAGAAGAACCATTTTCGAATCTTGCAGAATAAGCAAACTGCATATCTTTCGTCAATTAAACAAATCTTTTTTCTATTGTAAGCTCCTAAAAAAATACAGTTGCTGTAATATTTTTATATGGTTATCATATAATAAAAATTTGGCAGCTTTTTTTAATTTTTGTATAAATCAATAGAAGAACCTAGGGTAAAGTTGGATGTGTTTTAATTTTCTTCTAAAAAAAGTACATAATTATATTTCATTTAAAGGCTACATTCCATAGACTGTTTCATGATCTATTTTTTGCATTAACAATTCGTTAAATACGATATTTTCACTAAAATTATAACAAAAATTGCTTAAATTACGTTTCCCACTTTACCCCAGAAACTGTTTCCCACTTTACCCCAATATCGTAATATTATTATAACTTTGCACCATTTAAGCAATATTAAATGTTTTGCAAAGCCCGTTTGTATTTCAAAAGATAGACAACATACAATCATTTTAAACATACTTTCCTAATTAAAATCGACAAAAATTAAAATTTATTGATAGCAAACAACAGCACAGAAAAAAAAATTTCAAAAACATTTATATCCACTTGTTCTCGAAATGCAATAAAAATGTATAAATTTGATAATAATCATGGATGAAAAATGCCAGATTAAGAAGCACTTGAGAATTGTTTTCATTTTTCTATGTGTAAAAATCATTATCAAAAATGTCCCAAATATCCCACTGTATATTTGAAATAAAATTGCTATAACCATAAATTTAATTATCTATGACAGACTCTTTAATATGTTTTTAAATGACAAACTATTGTCACTGTTGAAAAGATCCTTTAGGTTAAAGCAAATTGCTGCACGCAACAACAACAACAATACAACAGTATTGCCATCAATTTTATAAAGGGTAAAAAATAACAGTGGGTAATACATTTCACTTGGGTAAAAAAGCGGGTAATTTTACAAGAGCTGGTAGGTGCGGTTTTGAAGGTTTTCAATCTACCCTATATACCCCCTAAATGCATCACTTGTACAATGAGTTATGAGTTAGTTGTGGGTTATTGAAGCAAACGAAGAGCTGTATAAAAGTAACATAGTGGTACGAAGAACACTTGTAGAGGCGGAGAAAGACAGAGTTCTGAATCTAGAAAACTCGTCAACATTAATCAAAAAGGGAACAGTGATAGGCCAGTGTCAATAGGCCTCAGCGATTATAAATTGTGAGTCAAATAAATCAAAGGACTATGTCACACCGCAAATAAACAAACAATCTGCTCACAGGTTTATAAACGAGTAGACTGCTGAAAAGTGCCAAAAGGATGGCAGAACTGCCATTGTAAAATATCGAATAGACATTGGTGATTCTAACCCAATTCGTCAAACACCAAGAAGGGTACCACTTGCGAAAATAGACGAAGTATCACATTTGCTTGAAGAAATGCACACAAATGGCGTGGCCGAACCATATGAGAGTCCATGGAGTTCACCAGTAGTATTGGTGAAAAAGAAGGACGGTTGTACTCGGTTCTGCGTTTATTACCGAAAACTTATTGATGTCACCCAGAATAAATGACACCTTGGATACACTATCTAATGCCAAATGGTTTTCCACAATGGACTTGCAACGCGGTTACTGGCAAGTAGAAATCGATAAAAAAAGATCGAGAGAAGACCGCATTCAGTACAGGCGATTTCTGGTAATGCCGCTTCGACTGTGCAATGTCCCAGCAATATTCGAGCGGTTCATGGAGCACGTATTGAGAGGTCTACACTGGAAAACTTGTCAGGTATACCTTGACGACATCATTGTCATGGGCAAGGACTTTGACGAACATCTAAGAAATTTAGAGTAAGTATTCCTTCGATTGAAAAGTGCGGGTCTACAACTAAGCCCAAAAAAATGCTCACTTTTCAAGAAAGAGGTCAAGTATCTGGGTCATCGAGTTACCACGGAAGGAGTGCATGCAGATAAAATAGTTGCAGTAAAGGAATGGCCCAGACCGCAAAACCTACACGACCTACGAATTTCTTGGGGCTAAGTACATACTACAGGCGATTCGTTCCAGATTTTGCCAATGTTGCTGCCAGTCTTCACGAGTTGACAAGAAATAACCGAACTTTTCAATTGGGCGGTGATCAAGAAAATGCTTTTTTGAAATTAAAAGCACTACTTTGCTCGGCACCAATTCTTGCGTATCCCATTCCAGGTGCAAATTTGTACTGGACGCAGATGCGAGTGGAAACGGAATTGGCGGAGTCCTCTCTCAAGTGATCAATGGGCTAGAAAAAGTGATCGCATACTACAGTAAAACATTGTCCAAGCCCGAGCGAAATTACTGTGTCACCAGGAGGGAGCTTCTTGCTGTAATTGAAAGTGTGAAAAATTTCCATAAGTATCTGCACGGACAACAGTTTCACTTTAGAACCGATCACGCAGCACTACGATGGTTACTTCAGTTCAAAAATCCGGAAGGCCAAATTGCGCGTTGGATAGAACAATTACAGAGCTACGAATTCTCAATCGAACATCGTAAAGGAGGAAATCATGGAAATGCAGATGCTCTGTCACGACGCCCATGTAAACTAGAATGCAGACATTGTTCAAGAGCGGAAGGAAAAGAAAACATAATTGACATTCGATTGCTAAATGTTTTTCCCGATGAAAAATGGACTCCAAAAGAAATTTAAGTTGATCAAAAGAGTGATCCCTCACAAAAATCATGATGTTCAAGGAACAGCAAAGAAAACCAACGTGGGAAGATATAGTGACAGTCCAATAACTAAAGCTTACTGGGCACAGTGGCAGAGCATAAAGCTATAAGATGGTTGCTTATATCGTGTATGGGAAAATGAAGGTGGCACATCCGCTCGAAGTTTGATTGTTGTTTCCAAGTCAAAAATAAAAGAAATATTAGCGGAATACCATGGTGGATCTAGTGGTGGTCATTTGGGCATTAATAAAACGATCGAGAAGATAAAGAAACGTTTTTATTGGATTGGATGCCAAGAGTCAGTCGCCGATTGGATTCGCAGTTGCCCGCAATGTTTACCAGCAAAAGGACCAACAGTCAGAAGTCGCGGCAGGATGCATCAGTACAACGTGGGTGCACCATTCGAGCGTATTGCCATGGATGTCGCCGGCCCGTTTCCAATCAGTGATGCGGTTAATAAGTATGTCCTTGTCGTCATCGACTACTTCAGCAAGTGGCCCGAAGTGTATCCCATGCCAAATCAAGAAGCCACAACAGTTGCGGAGACATTAGTTAACAACTGGGTAAGTCGTTTTGGAGTACCGTTAGAATTGCATTCAGATCAAGGAAGAAATTTTGAGTCTGCTGTATTTAAAGAAGTATGCAAAGTCCTCAACATACACAAAACACGAACAACGCCTTTGCACCCGCAATCAGACGGCATGGTGGAGAGATTCAATCGGACTTTGGAAGAGTATCTCAGAAAAGTGGTTGATAAAATTCAAAAAGATTGGGATACACTCATACCACTATTCCTCATGGCTTATCGGACGGCGGTTCATGATACCACAGCAGCTTCACCATCTAAAATTGTTTTTGGAACAGACTTAAGATTACCTGCGGATTTAAAGTTTGATGCGAGTTTCCTATACTCAATTATGTTTCCAGAAAAAGTGAAGAAATGAACGAAGTGCATCAATTTGTAAGACAGCGTACACAATTTGCGAGTGACAAGATGAAGGCCAGATACGACTTGCGCACAAATTCAGAGGGATTTACGGAAGGAGAGCTTGTTTTGCTCCATAACTCACAAAGGAAGAAAGGCTTATCCCCTAAGCTACAAACACACTGGGAAGGATCATATAAGATAATTAAAAGAAATTATGATGTAGTGGATCATTAATTCTTTTATCATTAATTCTTGCATTTTCTGCAAGAACAAGAGCAACAAAAATGCGAATAAACAGCATCCAAGCTTTTGATAGAATTTGATGTGCCACAAAGAAAACTCGTTGTTGTACATAATCTCTGACGAAAACAGAAATATACCTATACGAAATATGGTGAGTTTAATTGTGGTTAGTTTTGGTGTGGTGAGCTTTAGTGTGGTGAGTTTTAGTGTGGTGAATTTGAGTGTGGTGAGTTTAAGTGTGGTGTTTTTAAGTGTGGTGAGTTTTAGTGTGGTCAATTATAGTGTGGTGGGTTTTAGTGTGGTGAATTTTATTGTGGTGAGTTTTAGTGTGATGAATTTTAATGTGATGAATTTTATTGTGGTGAGTTTTAGTGTAGTGAATTTTAGGGTGGTGAGTTTTAGTGTGGTTAATTATAGTGTGGTGGGTTTTAGTGTGGTGAATTTTAGTGCGGTGAGTTTTAGTGTGGTAAGTTTTAGTGTATCGAAATTTGAGTGTAGTGAGTTTTAATGTGGTGAGTTTAAAAGTGGTGAATTTTAATGTGGTGAAATTTTAGTGTAGTGAGTTTTAGTGTGGTGAGTTTTAGTGTGGTGAAATTTTAGTGTGGTGAGTTTTAGTGTGTTCAATTTTAGTGTGTTGAATTTTTGTGTGGTGAGTTTTAGTGTGGTGAGTTTAAGTGTGGTGAGTTTTAGTGTGGTAAGTTTTAGTGTGGTAAGTTTTGGTATGGTGAGTTTAAATGTGGTGAGTTTTACTGTTGTGAATTTTAGTGCGGTGAGTTTGAGTGTGGCGACTTTTGGGTATAGTGAGTTTTAGTGTGGTGAGTTTTAGTGTGATGAGTTTTAATGTGGAGAAATTTTAGTGTGGTGAGTTTTAGTGTGGTGAATTTTTGTGTGGTGAGTTTTAGAGTGGTGAAATTTTAGTGTGGTGGGTTTTAGTGTGGTGAGTTTAAGTGTGGTAAGTTTTAGTGTGGTGAGTTTTAGTGTGGTGAGTTTTTGTGTGGTGAGTTTTAGTGTGGTGAGTTTTAGTGTGGTGAGTTTTTAAGTGGTGAGTTTTAGTGTGGAGAGTTTTAGTGTGGTGAGTTTTAGTGTGGTGAATTTTAGTGTGGTGAGTTTTAGTGTGATGAATTATAGTGTGGTGGGTTTTAGTGTGGTTAATTTAAGGGTGAATTTTAGTGTGGTGAGTTTTAGTTTGGTTAGTTTTAGTGTGGTGTGTTTGTTTTTCTTTTTCTTTTTTCTTCCTTTTTTTGTTTTTCATTTAGTTTGGATTGTGGTTTTATGTGATTGGTTTTGTTTTTGTATTTTTGCTTTTGTTTTGTGTTGTGCTTTTGCTTTTTTGTTATTATTTTTTTTTTTGTATTTGAGTTTTTTGTTTCATGTTCGTTGCTGGTGAAAGTGCCGAGTTATATCGTGTTTAGGTTACATGGGAGGTGCCACGCCTCTTTGCCCAATCCCGCCCATATATAGCCTATCATTCCTTCCAGACCATACCGCATCTGTGGTAAAAATTTCAAGACAATCGGATCAGCCGTTTAGACGGAGAAGCGGAACAAACGTGATTGATTTTGTTTTTGTATTTTTGCTTTTGTTTTGTTTTGTGCTTTTGGTTTTTTGTTTTTAATTTTTTTTGTGTATTTGAGTTTTTTGTTTCATGTTCGTAGCTGGTGAAAGTGCCGAGTTATATCGTATTGAAAGTTTAGGTTGTATGGGAGGTGCCACGCCTCTTTGTCCAATCCCGCCCATATATAGCCTCTGTGGTAAAAATTTCAAGAAAATCGGATCAGCCGTTTAGACGGAGAAGCGGAACAAACGTGATTGCTTTTGCTTTTGTATTTTTGATTTTGTTTTGTTTTGTGCTTTTGTTTTTTTGTTTTTTTGTTTTTAAATTTTTTAGTGTATTTGAGTTTTTTGTTTCATGTTCGTAGCTGGTGAAAGTGCCGAGTTATATCGTATTGAAAGTTTAGGTTGTATGGGAGGTGCCACGCCTCTTTGTCCAATCCCGCCCATATATAGCCTATCATTCCTTCCAGACCATACCGCATCTGTGGTAAAAATTTCAAGGAAATCGGATCAGCCGTTTAGACGGAGAAGCGGAACAAACGTACAAACGGACAAACGTACAAACGTACAAACGTACAAACGAACAAACAGATTTATTATATTAATAGGATGTATTTCGACGCCCCTTACGAAAACTATTATATTAAAATTGTCTTACGAAAAAAAGTATATATCACCTTTAAACGAATACGAATATTATAATGTTTTCAAAATTTCACAGAAAATGAGTACAACAAACAGAAAATTATTATGTTTCAAATTTTTAGGCGAAAAATTGAGCTTTTTATTGAAATAGTTTTTTTCCAAAATCATATTGTAAAATTTGTTTGAGAAAATTTAAAATAATTACGCTATAATGATATAATATATGCATTACCATATACTATGTCGGTGACTCGGAAGGTTAGTGTTTGGGAATACAAGCCGAAACGTCGCTGGTTCAAACACCAACGAATGCAACATCAAAAAAATAAATAGAAAATGTTTTTCTTCACCGTACTACCTCTTGGTAGATAGCCATCGAGAGTAAAAACATCACCCATGAAAAGTTATGATTCGGTGTTAAACTGTAGGTTCCGCGATTTGAGTGCAAATATAACATGTTTAAATGGTGAGACTGTTCAGCCTAGGTTCTTCAGAACTGTATCGCTAAACTAGTATTATTATTATTAGGACCGTAGGACATGTCCATTTTTAGGATTTCGAGGTCATTTGTTATTGTCTCCTAAAAAATCTACACTGCTACATTAAATTTATGTTTAATTTCAGGACTGATTTAAGTTCCTAATGGTCTGTGGTCTTTATTAAACGATTACAAATATTTATTACAATGCTGTAATATGTACAGATTTTATATGAAGGCCCCAATTATTCATATTCAACAAAAGATTCCAATCTTCGTCACAAAATTTGAATCATTTCTATATTCGTAGATACACAGATATACATGTGCATATTCTGCAAAATATCAAAAACATAATAGAGTTCCAGGCAAAACCATAAAATATATTATTTCATATTTCATATTATTTCATAAACAATAACATACTTTTATTCTGAACTTCAAAAAATAGCATATTTATTTTATTAAGGGAAAAAATATATAATAGGTTTCGTAAGGGGCGTCGATATGTTCATTTTATTATGGCCTTAAGATTTTGAATTGTCTCATCAACATCACTTGATTTATACAATTATTTCTTATTAGTTAATTCATGTTAAAATATAATTCAAATTTTTATGTTATTGTATTTTTTTTTTTTTTTTAGTAAACAAAAAATATTTTATGTTGAAGAAATTAAAAATATGGAAAATATGTAACTTAAATACAATTAGTGTTCAAATTCTATTCGTTTTCATAATTAATATGCAGTTTAAGATATTTGTCGTCGATCTTTTATTTAAAATTTAAAAAGTAAAAATTTTTGCAAGCAAGAGGAAGAAAGGTATTACAAGAACGAGATCACATGTTCCTATGCAAGAACAAGAGCAAGACTTAGCGTGCAAGAACAAGATTACCATTTCTTGTCTTGTTCTTGCAAATGATTATCACTATATGGTATAGTTCACACTTAGTTTTAGAACAGCGCACAGAATTGAATTATAAATATTTTAAAATTTTATCGTAACCAATATTTTTCACAATGTAGTTACGGTAATATTTCTTATTTGTATTTATTTTAAATTTAAAAGCCGAAATTTATAAATATTATTTTCCAGGGATATTCAACCCACAAAGAGGAAATTATAAAAAATTCCAAAATATTGGTTACGTTTTTCTACCTGGAATGTTTCGATATAATATTTAATAAATTTATTTATCAAATTAAAAATCTTAATGAAGAGGACTAAGAAGTAATCTTCAAAAATATTTACAATTAAAATAAAATGATTTTCCTCTAAACATCCCAGTTTTCCAAATTGTTTCGATATCGCAACGAAAATGTTGCGAAATGTTAAAGAATTTTCCGATATCGATGCTTTTTCTCGCAATGATAATATAATTCCTACCAAAACGGTCGGCCGATATCGAACCGAGATAATGAAGTTTTCTCGTTACGAGAATTATTTCAGAATCGAACCATTCTAGAAGCTCTTGACGACAGCATGGGGCTTTATGATTGGTTTAAATAAATACGTCATCGATGAAAAAAACAGAAAAAATAAAAATAAATGTCTTTTTACCTATCTTCATTTTTTTTTAATGTCCTTCGCATCAATTCTAGTCCGCACAATCGCATTAGTATTTTTTTATTGAATTTAATTTCGTAACACAATTACTAACCATCATAATTTTCCATTGCATTTTATTTTCTGTGAAATTTGCTCCTACTGGGTACTTTGTATTAATTTGTCGTATATTATTTTAATATTCAATTTCAATTTAAATTAAATAGTTTTCGATATCGCAATGAAAACGTTGCGAAATGTTAAAAAAATTTCTGATTTCGATGCTATTTCTCGCAATGATAATATTATTCCTACCAAGACGGTCGGCCGATATCGAACAGAGATAATGAAGTCTACGACCTTAACATGTGTTTACATTTATTTTTTATTTCTGAACGATAATATTTCTGACCTCAAAAACAAACATAAATTAAAAATGAAAATTCAAAGCTAACTATATTCATACATTTATTTTTAATGATATAAAGTGATATTAACATAAATTATAAAATATTAATCTCCACTCTATTTATTTTAAACAAAAATAAATACAACAATAAAGAAAAGGTCACCTTCAAAACAATTGAATACAAAAATCATAAAAAAATAGTTTCGATATAATAACGAGATCGATTTTTTTTGTCGAAGCCACGTCCAGAATTTTTCGATACACTGGAGGCTCCGAGTCGTGGTATACTGGGATTACTTAAAATACATTTAATTGGAAATTTAATGTTATTCTAAAAACATATAAATATTTGTTTTTCTTGTTTTACAATTTTTAAATGAAAATACATAAAATTTTTGCTATTGGCATTTAATTATTTCTACTATATATTTTAAAATTTTAATGAAGTAATCTTTTATTTTAAATGTAAATTTTAATTGTAAAAATTTTAACTGTATTTAATTAAAAAATGTGTTTTAAAAATAGCTCAAATGTTATTATAAATAATACTAATTTTAATATTGGGCGATTTTTGGGCTCCAAAATTTTGGAAATCGGCGCAGTTTTTCAAAACTGTCTGGTCACACTGATTATGAGATGGAAGTACCACTAATCATCATCAGATCTGACGACTCAAAGTAATGGCAAGCACCAAAGTGCACAGAAAAAATATATAGTAAAAAATTTGATCAATACAATTAATTTTTATTTGATTCATCGCCGATACGACCTTTCATTGAATTGATTAAATATGTAATCATATTACTTAATAAATTAACAGAAAATAAACAAAAAGTTACTTCAATACAATTAAATAATTGAAATGAATATTGAATTAATTGCATTAAAAATCGTCTTTGCTGAGCACACGATGCGGCGCGACGTCACGATGCGTGCTTGCAGCAAATCAACGCCGGCAAACAAGAAAACGAATGAATTTTTGTTTGCGAGTTTGGTTGCGCGCATATTATTACCATTTGGTATATGCCAAGATATACACTTATAGCGCTTGATCATCCTCTAAGTGTGTCGTCAGAAATGGTGATGATCTGTGTTGCCAAAGCAGCCATTTTATGGCTAGATTTAGCCATTTTTGGAATTTTTAGTCATTAAATTCTGAAAATACAATTTGCCGGATATTTATCCACTTTTTTATTTAAGCCATTTTAGCTATTTTTTATTTGATTTTTATTTGCACATGGCAATTATTCAAAAATACACAATTCATACTTAGTTAAATACTTAATTAAAACTTAATTAAAATATATATTTTAAGTTAAACGAAAAAAATAGTAGTATCGATTATTAACATAACAAATATTGAAAAAAAGACTGGTTCGAAGTATGTAAAAGTACAAAGAGTATGTAAAGTACAGTATATAAAAGTATGTAAAAAGTATGTAAAAGAGGTAAAAAATCGCTGTTAAAAGGTATTTTTTGTGAATATTACAATTCATTAATGAAAGAAACTTTGTTTCACACTAATTAGACAAAATGACTGAATATTTTCAGTAGAATAAACTGTGTCCTTTTTCAAACATGATATCATTGTAAAATGAGTAGAATAAATGTCCCTTTTTTATTAAATCAATAAAAAGATCATCATTTTTAGGTTTCGATGGATCCCGAATATATAATATTTGCATTAAAGTGGTTAACAATTGAATATTAAAGTACTTCAGGAAACTGTAAGTCCCCAATCCGCAAATTTATTTAAAAAATGAGGCACTTAACCGAAGAGTTTCTAATCTGGTGTTTTGTATTAAATAAAATAAAATTTAGCCATTTTAAGCCATTGCCATCATATGTTTCCAACTTAATCATCAGAAAAGTATTTTTATGTACTTTCACAAGGATTTATAACATTCTTTTTTAAATAACTGAATGAGAATTATAAAGACTGTGAAGATAATAAAAGTACTTAAAAACGTCGACCATACCATAGTAGAAATGCATTTTTTTAAAATGCAAAAAAGTCATAAATGTAGTTTATTTTACTATAGTCATTTTTTCGGTGTTATTTTTTAATTATTTATAAAACTATGTTTTGCTGTGCGCCACCCTACACTAAGAGATATTATGTTTGTTCAACTTTTTGTTATATTCAGAAAAAAGTATATTTAGATGTAGTATATTAGTAGTGATGGACAAAGTTTCTACATTTCAGTTCCTGTTACTAACCGTTATTGCTACTTTTAAATAACTGTTAAAAATTCCTGTTACTCAAATAACAGTTATTTCGATCACAGCTGCGATATTCGCAACAATAGGCAAATGCCAATCACTGTAATTATTATTCGAATGAAAATGAACAGCCTGTTATCCAATAGTAAAAATATCACTTTGTTATAGAAATACTCCAGTAGCTGTGATTTCACATCTTCAAGGCTGTTTAAAAATTCATTGACCAATAATACCAACATATTAAATTATGACGGAAAGTTTAGGCGGTCGGCGAATTGACGTGGAATGCTCCATATATATATATGGATAATTCCACATCAAATCGACAGGGTTTTTAATTTTTTCTTCGTAAAATTTAGTTTATGGCTAATATATAAAAAAATATATATAAATTGATTTTTTTTTTTCGTTTTCGAAAATTTTACAAAATTATGATGCTTCAAAAGAACACAACTTTTTCTTATAGAGCTAACTTCGAAAGCCATTATCTCGGTCAATTGTGTCATTTAGTATCTATTATGATAAGAATTGAATGTAGTTTTTGATTCTGGTATACATTATTTTTTTTAATTCGACTTATAATTAATACATTATTATTAGAGTTTTCGAACTCGAATTTCGGCAAAAACAAACAAAAACATTTTGATTTGGCTCAATTTTTTTCCAAAACTAGTTCTATTATTTATAAATATTCAGTTTCCCTAAAAAAAATACTACACGCTGCAAAAAAACGGCTCTCCCTAACATAATTATGCAGGCATTAACATGTATGTTTGGAATTTTATGTAAACATAATATATAATTGACTGATAAATCATTTGTAAACAGGGTTGTATTGAGACTTGAACAGTGTTGTAATGAGCTCTGACTTACATTATAATATCACGGAAACATTTTAATGTTGCCCCTTAAAATGGTGTATGTTCTAATGGAAACATAATAATTACTACATCCAAACAAAATAAATATTTGAACCGAAACATAAATATGTTCAAATTAAAACATGATTTTGAACGACCTGAATATAAATATGTGAAACATATCAGTTGTTTCAGTACAAAAAGTAGTGTGTTTGCATAGAAACATATTTAAATATTTTTGGAAAAAAATCCTAAAAATAAAATAAAAATAATGTTGTTTTTTTATTTATTTTTAAAAAATGCACAGTGGAAAATTATAATAATAGAATTCATATACATATTTTAAATGAATAAATAAATAATTGGTTTAAAACTGCAAGTACAAGTGACAGCATCAATGAATGCACAATTGCACCAGCAGACGCTAAACCAGACGATCCAGACTCGCTTTATTTTTGGTACAGTTACAGCTGATCTCAGTACAGCACATAGTGTAGGCAAGGAATTCACGTAGGCTTTTGTAAAAAAACATGCCAAATTCTGTTTGAAAATCGAAACACTGATTTTTATTTGTGGTTTTTATACCCTACACTAAGAGTGAAAGGGTATATTCAGTTTGGTACGCCGTTTGTAACACCCTGAAAAAAGCATCTCCGGTATGGAAAAGTATATACATTCTTGATCAAATACTTCAAATACTTCATATAAAATTTACATCTACAAATCAATTTTACTGTATACGTGCTTAGGTAAACTTTTTTGGTCAAATATATATTGACATTATGCTCAAATACATGAAAATAATGTTTTCCCACGAAACGACTTGTGGTTCCCAAAAAAACAAATCGAAATTCGGTACACCTACCGATTTTTAAATATGGGTATCAAATGAAAGAAAATTCTTCAGGGATGGAAAGTTTGTAGTTATTTTCAGGATTCATATACCCTGGTGACCTATATACCACTTCGAATGGTAACCACACATATGTGTAGGGTATTTATAGTCGGCTTAAAGTGACTATAATTTTGATAATCCTAACTATTATAATAACACCTACTTTAAAATTTCCCTATGGGGGCGATTATCACAAGGCAACGTGTCTGAGTGCTTCAACATGGCGAAGCCAGCGCAATCCTTGTAGGTGTCGTCTCAAGTCAACTCACTGGTCACCAGAATTGACAAATTGTCAAATGGTGACACCTCCACTTCGGTGGAAGTCCTCCTCGTGGAAGTCCCTGGAAACGGCGCTCTACACCACCCGGTGTAGAAGTCGGCTAAAGTGAGTGGCGAGCATCTCCCTCAGAGTGAGGGTTCGTGCGTTGGGTTTGGGTCCCACCACGGAAAAAACCTATGCGCCCAATGAAAACAAAAAAGAAGCCTCGGATAACGACCGATTACAACGATGACGACCCACGCAAACGTTTTAAGGACCATGATTTACGGATATGCACCTGGAATGTCCGGACCCTTTATAGGGAAGGTGCCTCTATCCAGCTGGCAGATGTCCTCGAAAAATATAAGGCTGACATCACCGCTATCCAGGAGATGCGATGGACGGGACAGGGCTGTTCGAAACAAGCGTCCTGTGATATCTACTACAGCTGCCATGCGGAGAGACACGAATTTGGATGTGGATTTGTGGTCGGCAAGAGACTCCGCCACCTTGTCTCTAGGTTCACGCCCGTGGACGAAAGGCTGGCAACAATCCGCATCAAGGCTAAATATTTCCATATCAGCCTAATTTGTGCACACGCTCCGACGAACGAGAAAGATGACGAGACAAAAGAGCGCTTCTACGAGCGCCTAGACAACGCATACGAGCGCTGCCCCCGCCACGATATCAAAATCGTGCTAGGCGATTTTAACGCCAAGGTGGGCAGAGAAGCCATCTATTGTCCCACAATCGGAAAATTTAGCCTCCATGCCAACACTTCCGATAACGGAACGAGACTAATCGACTTCGCCGCAGCACGAAACATGGTAGTTAGTAGCACTAGATTCGAACATTTCGATATCCACAAGGCCACATGGTTGTCGCCCGATCAAAAAACTCGAAATCAAATTGATCACGTTGTGATTGACGGAAGGCACTCTTCAAGCGTGATGGACGTACGCACTATCCGAGGTGCCAATATGGACTCGGATCATTACCTTGTAGCAGCCAAGGTCCGCACACGCTTAAGCGCTGCGAAGAACGTACGGAACCAAACGCAGAGAAAGCTAGACGTCGGAAAGCTGCAATCACAACAGACAACGCAAGCCTTTTCCACTCGACTCTCACACCTGCTTAGACAAAGCACTCCTCCTCTCGATGATATAAGCGCGCAGTGGAATCATATCTCCTGCTCTATGCGTACGGCTGCCGAAGAGGTGCTTGGATTCCAACGCCCCCTGAGGAATCAGTGGTATGACCAAGAGTGTCGCGCGGCCACTGCAGAGAAAGACGCTGCGTACAAATCCACCCTGCAGTCAGTAGCTACGCGAGCTGCGAAGGAGCGATACAAAGAGAAGAGGAGGGAAGAGAGACGTCTTTTCAGGCGAAAAAAAAGCGAGGCAGAAAGACGTGAGTGTGAGGAGATTGAGATGCATGGGGACAGGAATGAGGCTCGAAAATTCTTCGAGAAAATAAGACGCCTAGCCGGAGGTTCGAAATCCGGAGCCTCTTCCTGTAAAGATGAGAACGGAAATCTAGTGACAGATATCCAGAGCACACTGAAAATATGGAGGGATCACTTCTCTAAACTGCTGACCGGTGATGATGACCTCAATTCCACCGATAGAGAAGCAAACCCGGCAACCCCAGTACTTGATGACGACGTTGAGATTCCGCCACCCGACCATGACGAGGTCAGAACAGCCATTGCTCGGCTGAAAAACAACAAAGCCGCAGGTGCTGATGGCCTGCCTGCTGAATTGTTTAAGACCGGAGGCGAAGAGCTAATAGAGAGCATGCACGAGCTCGTAAGCAGAATATGGTCGGATGAAAGCATGCCAAGTGACTGGAACCTCAGTGTACTCTGCCCAATCCTTAAGAAAGGGGATCCCACTATCTGCGCCAACTACCGTGGGATCAGCCTACTCAATATCGCATACAAGGTTCTATCGAGCGTATTATGTGAAAGACTGAAGCCCATCGTCAACAGACTGATTGGACCTTATCAGTGCGGCTTCAGACCTGGAAAGTCCACCATAGACCAGATTTTCACATTGCGCCTAATCCAGGAAAAGACCCTAGAAAAACAGATCGACACCTACCACCTATTAGTCGACTATAAAGCCGCCTTCGACACTCCGATAAGGGAACGATTATACGCCGCAATGTCTGAGTTCGGTATACCTGCGAAACTTATAAGACTTTGCAGGATGACCCTGAGCAACACACGTTGCTCAGTGAGAATAGGAAAAGACCTCTCCGAGCCATTTCATACCGAACGAGGTTTCAGACAGGGTGACTCCCTATCGTGCGACTTTTTTAACTTATTGATGGAGAAAATAGTTCGAGCTGCCGAACTCCGTCAAAGCGGCACTATCCTCAACAAAAGTGTCATGCTGCTCGCATATGCCGACGATATTGATATCATTGGCAGGAGCACACGAGCAGTCAGCGCAGCATTCTCCAGATTGGAGAAAGAGTCGCGTCGAATGGGTCTAGCGGTGAACGAGGACAAGACGAAGTTCCTTGTGTCAACAAGCAAAAAAGAGTCCGTGCGTCTTGGACAAAAAGCTGATTTTGACACCCACAAGTTCGACATTGTGAAGGACTTCGTCTATCTGGGATCCAGCGTAAACAGCAACAACGACGTCAGCCTGGAGATCAAACGGAGAATAACTCTTGCCAACAGGTGCTACTTTGGGCTCAGTAGGCAATTGAGAAGCAGAGCCCTCTCTCGCCGGACAAAAATAACGCTCTACAAGTCACTCATCATGCCCGTCCTACTTTATGGTGCAGAAACATGGACGCTGGCCACCACCGATGAGAGAGTACTGGGAGCGTTCGAGAGAAAGATTCTCCGTAAAATCTTTGGCCCTATCTGCTTTGCTAACGAGTATCGAATCAGGATGAACCACGAGCTATATGAGTTATTCGACGACATTGACATAGTCAAGCGCATCAAGATCCAGCGGCTTCGCTGGCTAGGTCATGTCGAACGAATGGATGAAAACACTCCAGCCAAGAAGGTGCTTGAATCGAAACTCGAAGGTGGACAGCGTAGAAGAGGGCGTCCAAATCTGCGTTGGAAAGACCAAGTTGAGGACAACCTGGCAACGCTTGGTATTTCTAACTGGCGTCAGCGCGCGCAAAGCAGATCCGACTGGCGCGGCTTCATCTCAGCGGCCAAAACCGACCCACGGTTGTAAGGGCCATTTAAGTAAGTAAGTAAGTTAAAATTTCCCATGTGATCTAACCTTCTCAACTGATTTCACATTAGTTTCAGTAATTATATACTGCACTATATTATACTCTGTTACTATTAGTATTTTTTATAACACAATTTTTATAACAGAACTTGCTTATCCCACAATCTCTATTTAATTTCGCCCAAACAATTGCTTCTGAATTAGGTGGTATTTTTCTATTTTTATGAGCAATGACTTGTTTCATTTTCGGGCTCTGATCACAATCAATGTTTAGTTGAATCTCCGTGTTGGCATAATTCAAATTTTTCTTGTCAAATCTAGTGTGAAACCGTTCGTTATCATGAAGTCCATGCCAAGTATTATTTCGTCTACTATTTCCGCCACTATAAAATTATGCTTAACTGTCGTAGTACCAATCGTGATTTTCTTGGTAATATTTCCTCTTCACCTGTAGCTGTTTGCAATCTTATTCCTATAAGCGGCTATACTCTTTCCTTAACAAGGTTACTTCTTATTATTGAGTGTGAAGCTCCGGTATCCAATGTCACCATATATGCTGTACAATCAATGAGTCCTTCGACAGTTAAGCTATTTGGCTTTCGAGCAATTTGTGAAATGGAGATTCTGGGGCAATCGGTTATGGGAGGCAGATCGTGCCCCACAGAACTGACTCGATTTAGTTTAAAGATTGATTAAAATTTACGTTATTTTGGACATGATCCTGTCTTTCTTCATGACTGGGTTCATCTGCAGATTGATTTATTGAGCGCTTGCGTTTTTTACGACAATCACGTGCCATATGTCCATATATATCACAGTTGTAGCATTTTCCTTTAAAATGGGTGTCTCTGTTGGCAGCAGTGTAATCTGGTTTAGCTCCACTTTTTAATGCTTGGCAAATTACTTGCAGTAGGTCTTCATTCTCCACATCTAGTTGGCGGATCTTTGGCGTTGGGCGTCACAACGTTGTTGCTGTCTCCTGCGTTAGCGCTGTGGTTACAGTTTCCATAAATGTCACTTTCGGCATTGTCACTGTGGCACGTTTTGTTTCCAGATCACGTATGCTATCAATCTTGCACTTTTCTACGAAATCACTCGTTGAATCTGCATACGACAAATGCGCAAGCTTCTCGACGTCCGCTGCATACACCTGTAATGTTTCATCATATCTTTGAATTCGGACCTTTAGTTCCATTCTGTAGATCTGCTTCATGTGATCACTGCCATATTTGCGTTGCAGTGCAGCCATAATCGCTAAATAAATGTTGAACGCTGTAGTTCCATTGTAAATCGGCGTATTTAGCCTCGTACCAATAACAACATGCTGTGTAGGTCCACTTATCTACAACACGTGCAAATCTTTCTTTATTTCGTGGATTTCTTTGTCTATACCATTTTCTAATCTTTGAATTTTGTCATCAAGGCTCACTTCCATGTCATTTATATGCGCCTTAAGTTCCTTCACTTTGACATGGAGCGTATTCGAAACTTACAAAAGTTGCTTCGAATGTTCCTGCATCTTTTCCTCCATTTTTATTTGATATTTGATGGAATTCTCTAGAAGCTCTGCTTTAAGCTGATTGGAATTTTCTTGAAATTGTTTTAAATTTTCTAGAAATTTCCGCTTCATGTCCAATTTTAATTGGTTTGAATTTTCTAGTAGTTGTTTGGAACTTTCTTCAGCTTTCAGTTCCATTTTCTGAAACTGCTGTTGCATTGCTGTGATTAACTGGCTCTCATCAAAAGCTTGAGACTGTGCTTTTTCCTCAGTATCCATATTTTTCGATGACGGTGCTGCAACTTCCACTTCAAAATCGTACAGTGCGATATCAATGTCTTGGGACGCAAATTCTTCCAACAGGCGCCTTTGCAGCTCTACTTTCGCACCAACAGATCACGATTCGACAGCTCCTTCTTCAGCTGGTCGACTTTAAGTTGATCAAATTTAACCATATTGTATCACAATCCCACTTCTGACACCAATGTTACGAAAATTCAGTCTACGGAAAACTGTTCTACGAGTTCGTATCGCTGTACTGTGTACAAAATAAAAACACACTAATATTTGGTTTTAACTAGTATTATTCCAACTAGTATTAATTAACTTTATTTATTTAAATAACAACTTAATCACTTATATCAACTGCTGAATTTATACAATTTAGCTTAACAATGTTCACTCACGAGACGCACTAGTTCACTATCAAATCACAACTGAACTACAGTGCCTCAGATGCGCGCCTTATATACTGCAGGCATTAGTTCGACACGTTTCGACAAGCTTCGACTTGTTTCGAGAACCTTCGACTCGTTTCGTGAATGACGCATGCTATTGGCATCTCATTCGCACTCATGTGTTTTAATGTGCTGATCTTCCATCTCTTTCTCGCACATTGCTCAGTGCGCTGAATGATCTTCCGTCTCTTTCTAACATATTGGTTAGTGCGCTGAATTGTCTTTATTATTGTTGAATGCTTGCACTATGGGGCAAATTATTTACATATTTCTGCACAAATTAATTACAGATATATTCAAGCACCGCAAAAACTTCACCGGAATATCTTTATTTTTTTTTAACTCTTGAAAAATGAACGCAATCAAATCACAACATTTTCTTAAACACATATTTTTTTATAGATGTTAGTCATGAACTTGTTAGTTAAATTTTCTTACTTTACTTTTTCGATTTACGTTTTTTGATTGAACTAATTTTTTTTCGAAATTACCTCGGTCAATATTTTAATGGTTTTTGATGAAATTGTGGAGGTGTTTTGTGATTTAATAGAGATATATTTATTTAAAGTCTTTTTCAAAACACATAATTCTAATTAAATTTAAAATGAAAACATAAACAAAGTAACGAAGTAATATTTACTAACTTTCAGTGTAGAAGTTACAGCACGTTTGCTTTTAATTAAAAAAATATAATGCCGTAATTAGAGACCGGGTCTTATCTATTGCATGATATTGTATGAATTTATTAGGAATCGAGCAATTAATTTTCAACATGAAATTTTATATTAAAATCAAAAGCGCTGTAACTTTTTAACTGAAAGTTTTTTTTTTATTAAAATCAAACGATCTATAACTTTTTAACTGAAAGTTAATGAATATTACTTCGTTACTTTGTTTATATTTCCATTTTTATTACAATTATATGTTTTGTGAAAGACTTTAAAAATATATATACCTCTACTAAATCACAAAACACCAAACATTGACCGAGGTAATTTCGAAAAAAAAAATTAGCTCAATGAAAAGTGAAAAAAATCGAAGTAAATCAACAAAATAAAATCGGACCTCAAAGTCATTATTCGGCCGATTTCTGTTTTGCACAACTTGAATAGCATCATCTGCTTCACAGCACAGCTCACAGCACAGCTCACAGCTTTCCATTTATTTGTCGATTTAACTATTGGGCGATTTTGGGCTATATAAATTTGAGGTTTTTGTCGCTTTTTTGGAAAAGAATCTGATCATACTGCTCAAGTTTGTTAAGTCTCTCTCTCTGAGTTATTTGAATTTTTACAATCTAAATATTCTATTAGTTTATCGACAACATGTCCGTGTTGAGAAATGCCATAGTGCAAAAGGCTTGTCGATTGTTTTGTACAAGAATGAATTGAATTATTTTTATCGTATACGACATCTGAAAGTAATCGTTACTAATCAGATTGTTGCATTGCCTCGGAAACTTTAGAAGCATAGCCTTAAGAACCCTATTCAGTGTTCACACTTCTCACCACACTTTTCGCCAATGTAAAAGGAGAAGATTTGAAAAATTTGGGGAGCAAAAATGAATTAAAAGGAGTACACTTGAAAATATTTTAAAATGGAGTAGATTTGTTATAAAGGAGAGGAAAATGTAATATAGGAGTAAATTTGGTGGAAAGAGAGTAGAAATATGCATTAGTGTATTAGATTTCAAATAAATCAATGGATATGGTAATTTTAACATTTTTATTCATTTCCGATTTTTCGGATGCTGATTTATACATGGTGGTCTGTTCTAGAGTTGGGGTGTATCTGGAACACACAATGAAATACACGGTGTTTTCATAATTTAATTTAAAAAAGTTGATACACATTTAATTATAACTTCCACAATTTAAAGACCATGGCAAATATATTACATTTATTTTACAGATAATTGATCACAGTTATTAGGAAATTTATAATATTGACAATTTATTTGGGGTGCAAGAAATTGTTCTCATTATATAAAAAAAATGAAAGCAATTTTTGCAAAGGGAGTAGATCACTTAAAATGGAGTAGAAAATGATGAGAAAGGAGCAGAAAATGCTACTACCGAAGTAGATTTTAAATATACAAATGAAATCGAGTAGGTCTACTTCGATCGGAGTAGAATGAGAACACTGCTTCACACTAATGCAAATAGAGTAGATTTGAAAAAATTGGAGAGTAGAACTAAGTAAAAAGGAGTAGAATTGAAAATATTGCAAAATGGAGTAGATTTAAATAAAATTAAATAAGGGATTAAATTTGATGAAAAGGGAGTAGAAATATGCATTATTTTATTATATTTTATACAAGGGCCATTCCACACCAAATCGATCAACAAAAGTAAAATTTGAGACTTCACCTTTTCGATTTCAATGAAATTTGGGCAACTGATAACGGTTATTGAGACATGAATTGATTTTTTTTTTTTAGACCACAAGTTCCAAAGATACAGTGGTTCAAACTTACAAAAAATGGGCCAAAAATCACTTTTCTATGGTTGTTTATATTTCATCATCTCTTAAAGTAGAAATGAAAGAAACTCTGTTGATAGCTCGTTCTAAAGCTAATATAACAAGCGTTTAGAGCAATAGAGTTATAACTTCTAAACATGCACAAATTGACCTTTTATATTAAATGAATCAAAATTTGTGATTTTTTTCAGAATTTTAAAATGGGTTCTTTTTATGGACATCAATTTTGAAATGCAAGGATAATGCCCACGGGGCACATGTACAAGTTTAGAAGTTACAAATTTATTGATCAAAAAACTTGTTCTATTGGCTTTAAAGCGAGCCAATAACGGAGTTTCTTGCATTTCTACTTTAAGAGATATTGAAACAACCACGCAAAAGTGATGTTTGTCCTATTTTTTGTAACTTTGAACCACTGTATCTCTGGAAGTAGTGGTAAAATAATATAAAAAAAATTGGTTAATGCATATCCCGATTCCATCGACCAGATGCAGAAATGTCATTGAAATCGAAGAACGTGAGTTCCAACACAGAACAAATTTTGTTCATAAATGGAATGAACGCCGTTAATATATATGGAAAAAATCATTCTATTTATGAACTATTCTTCGTAAATACGAATCGAACAAACTTGAGCGAAATTGATATAATAAACGCGTTCATAATTGTTATGAATTGCGTTCATTGAGGTATTCATATTAATTTTGTTGAGGCAAAGCAGCGCAACCCCACGTCACGTGCAATTCAGCCGAGCATAAAGGCGATACTGAAAAATAAAAAAAACCAGTCCACCAAGTAGGTAGGTATTTGAATATGTGTATGATGGTATGTGTGTAACTGCAACTTTTGACTATTCTATAAATAGATATTTTTATTTTACTGACGCGTCATTCCGCATACGCGCTGTGATTATTATGACAACTCATCGCGACGCGCCGATAGTCGATGCTAGCATATACAGTTCTTAGTTTTTATTATCCGTATGTCATTTCGTACAAATATACCGAATCGTTTCATTTGTTGTTTACAACTCCAAAGAAATTTGCGCGGCAAACAGCAGCAATAGGCAGCAACAGCAAGAGTACACTAAGAAAACAGTGACCTAATAAAATTTATTTAAATATGATTTAAATACTTTTGTAATAAAAAACGTAATACTCCATACAAAAAATATTACGTGCGTATTTATTTTCAAAATTTAATTTAATTTTATTAAAAATTTCGAAAAAAGTAAAATAAAATAATAATTTTATCTGTTTCTAATATTCTTTATATGAAATAAATAGTTTTTAAAATACCAATTTACGTATTTATGATGTTGTGATTAAACTAAAATGTTATAACCTTATTTAAAAGTGATAAAAAGTATTTACTTCAAATTTTATTACGGGCGTGTGCGAATTCGTCTAAATTGCTGACTAAACTAAATCGAACGGCTTATCATTCGATCGCCATTCGTTAACTGGTAATTGTTAAAGTCCATAATCGATCGATTATGATATGTCTGTTTGCTGTCATCCAACTTAGTTGAATTTAGTCTGCCCGAAAATTTGCTAAATTGAAAAGTCGAACACAACATTACCGACCAAATTTAGTTTAGTCAGCAATTTAGTCGAATTCGCACACACCCTACATATATAATAAATTTAAATAAAAAGTATTTACTTCAAATTTTATTACGTACGTAATAAATAAAAAAATATTTCAAGAAAATAATTTTATTATTTTTATTTTTATATAGTTTAAAGTTCATAAATACCATGAATTTTTTCATAAATATTATGAAAGCGTTAATTTTTTATTATGCTTTTATGAACGATTCATAAATTGGATCAATTTGGTCATTGGTTGTGTAATAATGAAAAAATTCATAAAATTGATGAAAAAATTCATAAATAGTATGAACTTTTTTTTTGTGAACCGCTGGTCGATTTGGTGTGGAATGGCCCATAAATTAAAAAAATTTCAATATTTAACTTTTTTAAACATTCTTGATTTTTTATACGTGCAACTAATTAGAAACATCAAGTACAAACATAACAAGTACATAATCATAACATAATCAAGTAGGACATGGACATTTTCAGCAAAACTTTTGAGGTATTTTGACATTTGACTACCATAAAAAAGGAAAATGACTCCTTACGCTCGATTTATACACAACAATTAAGTAAATCAAATGGTGTAAAAAAAGTGCCAACTCAAATATTACATTTAAATGGTAAAAGTGAAAATAAAATATCCTCTGAATTAAATAATTAACACGTGACGGAAAATATTTGTTTTCAGAGTTTACTTTGATGACAGCATCGCCGGTCGGACTTGGTTCTTCCGCGAAGAAATCTCAAGTCGTACAATTTTACGTTCGAAGGATTTATAATGATGATGGCGATTATACCCAGGATACTGTTTTAATTCTAGAATAATTAAAAATCCATTTGATGCATTTTCTTTCAATTCAATAAAAATTACTCCGCGAAATCTAATGGAGTACCTTTTCCAATATTCATCAACTATCTTCCTATTTGCAAGAAGTTTAATTGAAAGTTGCTATACATAATCGTAAATTTGAAAGATGGTTGCTAGAAATATTTATCGTATTTGACGGATGTTTGAGAGATGGTTGTCTCAAATACGATCTAAATAATTTGTAAATAACTTAATATTTAGGGATGTGATAATTCTGGTAATCATCTTTGTTTTCTCAGTAAATATATACATATACATATATATATATATATATATATATATATATATATATATATATATATATATATATATATATATATATATATATATATATATATATATATATATATATACGAAAAGAGGTAATTTGCCCCCCTGTGCAAGCATTCAACAATAATAAATGAGACGCAAGACAATTCAGAGCCCTAAGCAATGTGTTAGAAAGAGACGGAAGATCATTCAGCGTACTGAGCAATGCGCGAGAAAGAATAGAAGATCTGCACATTAAAACACATGAGTGCGAATGAGATGCCAATAGCATGCGTCATTCACGAAACGTAGAAGGTTCTCGAAACAAGTCGAAGCTTGTTGATACGTGTTGAACTGTGTAGTGAACTAGTGCATGTCGTGAGCGAACATTGTAAAGATAAATTGTAGTAATACAACAGTGATTATAAGTGATTGTTATTAAGTTGTTATTTAAGTAAATAAAGTTAATTAATACTAGTTTAAATAATACTAGTTAAAACCAAATATTAGCGTGTTTTTATTTTGTACACAATCCAGCGATACGGACTCATACATTTTCAAGCTGCAATTTGAGACCACGGCTGTAAGTAATTGATAGAATAATGAGGACAGCGTAGCCGCACTTATCGTGGCGCTTAAAGGAGGCGCAGCCGAAGTATTGCAGACTGTTCGAGAAAGTGATCGAAACAGTTATTTAGCGGTTATGGCTGCACTGCAGCGAAGATATGGCAGTGACCACATGACACCGAGTTATAGAATACAGCTGAAGTTCCGAAGGCAAAATAATGGCGAATCGTTGCAGGAATATGCTCCGGATGTTGCACATTTGGCGTATTCCGATTCAGCGTGTGATTTCTTGGAAATGCGCAAGATAAATGCGTTCGTTGATGGCATACCGTGTGTGAGAAAGTGAAAATGGCAGATCTGCACGAAATTTGATTGTTGTTCCCAAGTCAAAAAATCCATAGTACTGAAATACCATTGTGGATCCAATGGAGGTCACTTTAGCATTTATAAAACGATGGAAGAAGTCAGGAAACATTTCTATTGGGCCGGATATCAGAAGCCAGTCGCCTATTGGATCTACAGATACAACTAATGTATATCCGCAAAAAGAAAACCCGTCAGGAGTCGCGGTAAGATAAATCAATACAACGTAGGAGCATATTGCGAACGTACTGTCATTGATGTGCAAAAGTCGATTCCAAAAAGGGTTTTTGGAAAGAAGAAAAGTGAAAACCGAGACGAGTTGCATCAGTCCTTAAGCCAGAGCATACAAATTCCAAGTAGTAATAAAAAGTCCAGATACGACTTGAGAGTAAACTCTGAGGGATTTAAGGAAGAGATCTGGTTATGCTTCGTAGCCCGCCACGAGTGAAATTGATAAATCCAAAACTACAAACACACCGGGAAGGACCGTACAGGATAATTAAAAGGATAAATGACATTGTGTATCAGATTCTGAATACTACAGGTATAAGACGAAAAATGAATGTAGTACATTTAGTGCCGTATATAGAGAGAGAGGATTAACATCTGTTCGGGACTGTGATTTGATAGTGAACCAGTGCATCTCGTGAGCGAACATTTTAAAGATAAATTGTAGTAATACAACAGTGATTATAAGTGATTGTTATTAAGTTGTTATTTAAGTAAATAAAGTTAATTAATACTAGTTGAAATAATACTGGTTAAAACCAAATATTAGCGTGTTTTTACTTTGTACACAATCCAGCGATACGGACTCATAGAACAGTTTTCCGTAGACTGAATTTACGTAACAATATATATATATATATGTATATATATATGCTTTACTGTTGGACCAGATTTCTCCTCTTGCTCTTCTGTGTGTTGGGTTGGATTTGCCTTGTTCATCGTCAATGTTTCGTTGTATGTAGTGTGTTGGATCTGTTGGGCTTCGATGGTTCTTGCTAATGGTGTTATCTCCAGTAGACGTCGTCATGTTGATACGCTGGACTCTTAGTCGGTCTAGAGAGTTTTGGTCCCGTTGACGATTCGTTCTTTTCTGCGATCTTGTCAAACATTTTGAAAACATCTTGGTGCACATGTTACTTTATGTAGCTTATAGATTTCTGAATTGTTGATATCAGAAAATCGTTACTGCATCGCTTCTTCTCTATGTGCGATGGAAGACATAATAATTTGACTTTTTATATACATTTTCCAGATCAATGTTGAATATTGTTTTCTGCATCTTGTTTCCGGGAGTTATAGTTTTATGATTAAAATTCAATCACTGCAATCTACTTGTGCTTGGTATAACAACAAGTTTGATCCTAGTGCATCCTTCTACGTCTTCAAATATGCTGCCACTCTGCTTCATTTCTTCTTTTTCTTTACTATATTTGAATCTGCTGGACCTCTGCTTCACTTCTTCTTCTTGTTGATAACACCAAGAGCTCCTCCAACGATTATCTATGCGTCTTCTGAGTCAGTATCCAGCGCTGTTGGTCATTCTAAATAACAATTTTTGTGCACTCGGATATTTTAAATTTACATTAATATTTTACAAACAAATAATTTAATTTTGTTTTTAAACTCTTCCAAATGTGTGGTGTGGTACTAACTTATATAAACCTTATATAATTTTCGTAAATTATATAATGGTTTAAGTACATTCGTCAGAAGAAAAAGATTGATTTTAAGATATTTAAATTACTTGAATTAAAGTATGGTACATTATTTGAACTATTACTATTTAGTGTGGTATTAGTTTATCTAAACTTAGTGTCATGTAATGTATAGTTGTTAATGTATGCAATAACATTGAAATTAAATGTTGTTTGTAAGTGTTTAACTTATTTGAAACACAGCTATTTAGTGTAGCACTAGCTTTAGTGTAATTTTAGCAGACTCAATCCCCCTTCAATGCGTAAAAATAAAAAAAAATTCATATAATTTTTTTTTTATTTCATGTAAATTTTTTTTTTTTTATAAATATATATGTACATAGAAATTGTATATACATATATTTATTATTTTAAATTTTCTCAAACATTGTTGAATTAATTATATATGTATATATATTAAAACCCTACACTAAGAGTGAAAGGGTATATTAAGTTTGGTACGCCGTTTGTATCACCCAGAAGGAAGCATCTCCGGTATGGAAAAGTATATATATTCTTGATCAGCATGACCTCCTGAGTCGATTTAGCGATGTCCGTCTTTCTGTCTGTCTGTCCGTCTGTCTGTTGAAATCCCTAATACTTTTAAAATTGAAGAGCTAGATAAATGAAACTTATAACTTAATACCTCATATAAAATGTACATATAAAGATCAATTTTTATGTATACGTGCTTAGGTAAACTTTTTTGGTCAAATATATATTGATATCATGCTCAAATAGTTATTTTCAGGATTCGTATACCCTGGTGACCTATATATCACTTTGAATGGTAACCACACATATGTGTAGGGTATTTATAGTCGGCTTAGACCGACTATAATTTTGATAATCCTAACTATCATAATTACACCTACTTTAAAATTTCCCATGTGATCTAACCTTCCCAACTGTTTTTTTTTTAATCTGATTATTTAATTTCCAATACAAATTTGTATATCTCTTTTTAAAAGTTTAATATAAAATAAAATGTTAGATTAAAATAAATTAGTTAAAAATATATATATTTTTCTTTTTAAATTGTAATATCCCTTTTTTTTTCATATATATATATATATATATATATATATATATATATATATATATATATATATATAGATATATATATATATATATATATATATATATATATATATATATATATATATATATATATATATATATACATATATATATATATATATATATATATATATATATTTTTGAAATTTATAGTATTATTTTTTTTTTTAAATTTTAATACCTCTATTTTTTTCATACATTTTTTTATTCGTTTTTTGTCTTTTTTTTCTTCTCTTTAATTAAAATTTTCTCCTTTCTCTTTTTTTATTTTTAGTTCCTTTTTTTCCATATATGTATTTTTTATCTCTTGTTTTTTATTCTTTAAAAATTTAATAGTTAATATTATTATTTTTTTGGCTTCTTTTTTTTCTTTTTAATAAAAACTTGTATCCCTTTTTTTTTAATTCCCCATTTTTTTTCATGTTTATTATTTTTTTCATATTTTGCTTTTTTTTAACTCTTTTTATTATAATTTTTTCACTTTTTTGTTTTGTTTAAAATTTAAAATTTCTTTTTTTTTTTAATTAATATTTAATACCTATATATTTTCTCCATTTTATTTATTTTGCTAATATGTTTCCCCTTTTTTTCCAATTTTTTTTTTAATTTTAACTGCACTAAATATTTTCATGCATAATTCGCTTTTTTTTTTATTTTAAATTCTTTGCTTTTATTTATTACTTGTTTTTTTACATTTTATGTATTCTACTAATATATTTTTTTTTCGCTCCTTTTTTTTAATTTTAACTGTACTAAATATTTATATATCTCTCTTTTTTTAATTTTAATACTAACTGATATTTTTCTTCTTCTTTAAGAAATTTAAATTATTATAAGTAATGCTCTAACCAGAATTGGGGCGGACGACGGAAAATCCGCGGCGTAAAAAACGCTGCGTTTGAAAATCCGTCGCTAATTCCGCTCGCTAAATCAGAATTGCGACGTATGACGGAAAAGCAGTTGTCAAAAGAAATTAACATTTTGTGTAAATGTCACATATTATTAACTTATTAATTTTTGGCAATAAGTGCGTGAGATTTTACACAAATAATGAATCCGCGATTAATAAGAGTTGTTCATATATTAAAAATAATAAACATTATGAATACAATGAAAAACATTTACAATATGTATTAGCTTGTCCGTATGCGTTTAAGAAGAAGGTGGTGGATTCGTCCTGTTAGATGATAACCTTCCAGGTAATTCAAAATATTTCTTAGATTTGATTTATTACATTAGGTAATATTTACATAACCATTATGAATGTAATTATTTAATTTGTATTTCAGGAACAGATACAAAGTTTCAATATTATTTTGTGGGAGACAGTGCCTTTCCATTAAAGCATAATTTATTACGTCCGTATCCTGATCGGAATTTTTCTGTACGAAAGGAAAACTTTAATAAAAAATTATCTGCGGCTCGTGTTTACTTAGAAAACGCTTTCGGTATATTGGCGAACAGATGGAGAGTGCTGCATAATACCATTCACGCAGCTCCAAAAAATGTTGACAAAATTGTGCTTGCAACAGTAGTGCTCCATAATTATCTTATGCTAGATAAAAGCTGTGGATATTTCACGGAAGAATTAGTAGACCATGAGGAAAATCAAGTTTCTGTACCCGGAACCTGGAGACAATCCCAGACAGCCCTTAGTTCCTGCAGAATTTCACAAGCCAATCGCTCAACAGCGAGTGCATTTATGGACAGAGAAAAACTGACTGATATAATTTTCAACAATTAAAAAATGATTAATGATAATTCACAACTTTTTTTATTATTATTATAAAAGATAAAATGCATTAACAAAAATAAAACGAACTAAAAGTAATCCACATTTTTAATATACCAATGGCATACTTAAATTAGTTTTCAAAGAATTAATTCATAAATTAAGTACACAAATTATTAATTATAATATTAATTGACAAGAATTTCAAGTTTAAAACCTGCGAGATCATATTTTATAAATATATTAATCAGTGGTAGAAATTGTGTAGTGTTAAATGAAATTTTTTGTTTGTTATCAAAATATTCACAGAACATTTTTTTTTTCATTTTATATTAGTAAATATTACGGCACTTATAAATTTCTTCATACACAACTGATACTACTTTTGCTTCTATTGCACTCACATCGTGGTCTTCTAGACCTGCATCTGTAATTTTTTTTTGCCAAACCTTCAAATAGCAGGAAAGTAGCACCCTTGTTTTCAATTGCGGAGAGCTGCCCAATAGTTCCAACGCATCTGTCAATCATTTCGTTGAACTTGCCTGTAATTTTTGCATCGGCGCTTCGCTTTGTTGACTTTCCTGTTCGCGGAGTATTACAGGACATATATGCACATTCACCGGATGTCTCGGTTTCATTTTCTCGGCTTCTTTTCCTAGTTGGGCTTACAGCATCTTCAACATCAACATCTTCATTGCCAACATCTTCATAGCAAACATCTTCGTAGCAAACATTTCCGAAGGTTCTGCAAATTAATTAAAAACAATAAACGCATAATCGTAGCCGCGGTAGTTCAGTGGTTAGTGCGTTGGACTGTGAGCCGAAAGGTCCCCGGTTCAAGCCTGGACTGGGGCTAACAACATCTTTTTATAGAAACATTTTTCTATACCGCGCTACCTCTCGTCAGTAAATGGCAAACCTACGAGAGTAAAACCATTGCCTATGAAAAAGCTCTCACCCGCCGTTCGGATTCGGCAAAAAACTGTAGGTCCCATCACTCTGAGTACAAATATAACACGCACAGCTCAAAAATGGTGAGAGAGCTCGGCCGAAGTTCTATACAGGACTGTAGCGCTAAACTATACATATATAATAAACGCATAATATAAAGTAAAAGTCTTAATGCTTACGATCGGGAATCTTTAAAATTATCCAAGAATGACATTGTTTCTGAAAACTTCCACGGTTTTTTAGGGTTGGGTGCGCCGCTGCCGGACGCCAGTTCGCTACAACGCCTGTTTTTTTTTTATATGTGTCACGAAGGGTCTTCCACCGTTTTCGGCAAAGGTCCGCTGAAAGTTCACTGGATGTATTATAATCTTAATTTACTTAATTTACCACTTGAATGCAAAGTCTCTCCTATGCCTTCCCATATCTTATCTTTTTTTGGACATTTCTATACTCCTTGGTCGCTAGGTTGTACAGGCATTCGTTTTGCCTTACTTCTTCTGTGAGTAGTTCGTTAAAATCCATATTTTTATAAAACTTTGTAAAATTTATCTGCGCGCAATTATAAAATTTTCTATTCAACACAAAATCAGATGTTCAACTGCAACCCTGTGCCGTCGTTACTCGTAATTAATGAAGAAATTCATAATTACATGTCTGCACCAAGTGCAATATTTATCGGGCCTGTTTGCAAAATTCCCATTACCATTATTTTCTTGAAAAACTTGTGTATCGCGTTTAATAAGACAATCCCCCTCGACGTGTCCCCCTCTATGGCAGCAATCGCATATCAATCCTGGAGCACCCCCGCCTTGGTTCTGGATACCACCTTGACCATTTACCTGAGGTACGGGTGGCTGACTTCCTTGGGGAGCAGTATGTCCTGGAAAAACATTCCGACCCGAACGATCTGCACACTGTTCAAGCCGATGAGGACTCATTGAAATGGACTCCAAACTTGTCTATGCCCGTTAACTCTGCTGACTCCATTTGTATCGTCGCATGGTCCAATGCCTCTTCCACCAATTTCTCCAGTGTTGTTTGCTTACTGCTCAACATGAGCATTCGCAAAGTGTAATCCCGAAGTCCTAACATAAATGAGCTTTTAACGAAATTATTCAATTCATTAACGAACACGTCGTCTATCGTATCATTATATTTACATTTAATCGTGCTTAATGCTGCCAACTGCAGGTTAACCAAACGCCTCGAGAAAGATCTAATACTTTCGCCCGGATACTGAGATGCCTTTCTAATGTCATATTGAACGGCATCTACTGACCTACATTCCAAGTACGTATTCCTTAACAGATTGTATAAATCATCTATTGTGTCAAACTCCTTTGAACCTACTAAGTCAAAAACATCCCCCTGTAAACGAACCCTAACGCCTTTAATAAACTCCTTCATTTGTTCAGGCTTCAGTTCTGCCCTCACCACTTCACATCCTTCAATAAAACGATGAAGATCCATCCTCAGCGATGATGAGTCTGCACCTGCAAAATATGGCATCGCATTTTTAACGAATTTCGCGACTTCGCCTAATCCCATGTTGCCCTGTGTTGTGATGTCGTCACTTTCTATGGTATCCTTGTGGTATAAGGATGTCTCGTGCGCTGTCTTAACCTCCTCGTTCAAATATCTAATACGCGCGTTCAACTCCTGTATTTTGTTGTTCGCTTCCTCCAACGTCGCGTACTCCTCCCTTGCCTGGCGTCTGACAGAATTATTTATTGATTCCTCAGAAATATTCTTTTCTTTCAATAAATTTCTTAATTTTATGTTTTCCTTATCTATTTTAGCTGTTTCTTCTAACTCTGCTGTACGTTTTAAACAATAATCGTTTAAACGTTTTCTAAACCCGTCAACTAATCTTTCTAATTCAATATTTTCTGATAAAACAGATTTAATTTTTAAATTCTGGAAATTTAGTAACTCTTCTACTATTTTATCTACCTCCTCTAATTTAGATAAATGCAGAATTCTAGATATAGTATCTTTTAATAATGCTGTACTATCTTTATTTAGTATTGTTGGTACAAATTGCGACCATAATTTTTCAACGAATCTGTCCAATTCGCTAGATTGCTTTTGAATATACGCATTTAATTCATTAGCATCTGCCATTAGATATTTTCAATCAATTTAAAACGTTATATTTATCTTCTAATAAAAAAAAATAAATTTCATCAAGTTGTAATTGAAAATTTCAATGAAACAAAAATGTTACCCAAACAACAACGAAATCAATTTTGGCATTCATGAAGTATACCTATAAACTATATTTTTCTTTCAAATTTATATTGAAGTATTTTTTTTTAATCTATTTTCTATAACATTGGAAAAATAAAAATAACTTTATTTTTCCAAATAAAAAAAACAAAAAAAATTATGTGTATATTCGGTTACTCAAGATTGTAAAAAAAAATTAACATACAATGATTTTTTAATACAAATTTTTTGTTATTTATAAAATCATAACAGCAATCAGTGCTGTGTTCACAAATTTAATAAAATCATTTAGTTTTTATTTGTTAAACACTGGAGGGTCCGTAGTTTGGAACCTCAGTGTTATTTAGATTTATTTATTTGCAAATGTTAATTTTCCTTTTTAAATTAAAAGAAAGTTTATAAAATCTATATTTTTCACTTGTTATACACTGGAGAGTCCGTCGTTCGGAATCTCAGTGTTATTTTATTTATTTATTTTTTTATTGAATGCTAATTGCTAATACTATTCATTTAATTTTTTTTTTTTTAAATGCTTAAAAAAAAATTTTTCGTAGTTCTATTTTTTTTTTTCTTTACATTTATATAATTAAATAAATATATTTTAGAGTTGAGGTATTTATTTATTACAAAACACTTTTTACTTTTAGAAAAAACACTTTTATTATGTTAACACTATTATTACATGCACTACCTCCACTTGAGGTTGATTAAACTACTCTTTTAAATTGCAACGAAAGGTATTAACAATACCTTCGTTGCAGGCTTTTCTTAAATTCTATTCTCACTATGTTCTAGTAAGTTTTCACTTTCACTCAATTTTGGTGTACGTGACTTTTGAAGAAAGTCCGACTTGCAGTTTTTGGCTGACACCAATTGCGAAATATCAGAATTATTGACAATCGCTGCTTTGCTTATTTTAACATAGACCCAAAATTATGCAATGAAAAATTGTATTGCATGCCTCTTGAAAGAGGTGTGGTCTAAGCAAAGCTTTAGCGCTTGCCAAATTATTATCATTGTTGCCTATGAATAGTGAAGAACCATAAAGAAAAGAAAAATGTATGCACTAATTCACAACACATCCATGTAGTCGACATCTAAATCTATATATATAAAACTCTTGGTCCGCCTGTCAGTCTGTCGGTCTGTCTGTCTGTCTGTCTGTCTGTCTGTTTGTTCCAGCATCACGTCTAAACCGCTGAACCGAAATTTTGCCACAGGATACTAAGGAGTCCGGAGGATTTCATAGGCTATATATGGGCGGGATTGACTAAGGGGCGTGGTACCTCCCATACAACCTAAACTTTCAAAACGACATAACTCAGCACATACACAATCTAAAAAGATGAAACAAAAAACTAAAATTCACCACACTAAAACTTACCACACTAAAACTCACCACACCAAAACTCACCGCACTAAAACTCACCACACCACACGCTAAAACTCACACGCTAAAACTCACCACACTAAACATTTGCCATACTAAAACTCACCACACTAAAACTCACCACACCAAAAACTCACCACACTAAAACACACCACACTAAATCTCTCCACACTAAAACTCAACACAATAAAGCTCACCACACTAAAACTCACCACACTAAAAATTCACCACACTAAAACTCACCATACTAAAAACTCACCACACCGAAACTCACCACACTAAAACTCACCGCACTAAAACTCACTACAATAAAACTCACCACACCAAAACTCACCACACAAAAACTCACTACACTAAAAATCACCACACTAAAACTCACCACACCAAAACTCACCACACTAAAACACACCACACTAAAACTTGGTTCCAAAAAAAAAAAAAATCGAAACTCGGTACAGCTACCCATTTGTAAATATGGGTATCAAATGAATGGAAATGGAAATAGCATTTTTGGAAATTGGATAAAAGTTCGACAATTCATAGTTTTAGATGTTTTGGTGTATTTTTCATAATTAAAAATCAAATATTCACAAAATATAGTTTTGTGCGCTATAAGGTTATAATTGTTTCAAATTATAATTGAAGAAGTTATTAGCAGGGTTGGGCGTGATTGTCTACAAATGTAGATTACACGATTGTTTACATGTAGACAATTGCATGTAGACAATCTATAAAATACATGTAGACAATGTATAATATGTAGACAATGTATACAGTTCATAAATATTTGTATTTCGTAGTGATTTATATTGAGTAACTAATTAATTTAAGCAGGTATATTATATTGAGTAACTAATTAATTTAAGCAGGTAATTAAATTCATTTTTAAAACAAACACTCAACAAATTTTCGAGTGCCTTTTTTCTAATGCGTAACGTTTTATGAAAAGTATGTAAAGTATATATATACCCAACTTTTTAAACAACAATTTTTCTTCTAAATGTACTAATTTATTACATCCATAAATTCTAATTTTGTAATATAAAGAAGAAGAATTAAGATTTTTAAAAATTTTAATTTTTGAGGAAAAAAAAGTAAAATGTAATGATGTTTTCATATCCGAACGAAAAATCGTGTATTTGAAAAATATATAATTATAGAAATTAAAAAAAAAAATAAAACTAAACTATTGAATGATTAAACTATTAAATGATCACACCACACTAAAACTTACCACACTAAAAATTCACTAAACTAAAAATTCAACACACTAAAACTCACCACATTAAAACTAACTACACTAAAACTTCTACTGGGAAAAACTCTACAGGGAAGCATTCTACCGGGAAGAGTTCTACCGGGAAGAATTCTACGATAAAGCGTTCTATGGGAAGAATTTTACGGCGAAGATTTCTACTGGGAAGAATTCTACGGCGAAATATTCTACTGTCTGAATTGTCTTTGAGAAAAGTTGTTTTGGCGGAGAATTATTATTTGGTTACTACATTTATAAAACCAATAAAAACTTCCACAGCGAATCACGGGCCTCTGATATAAAAAATAATAATAATGTTTTTTTATATTAATAAAATCGCTAAATCACAAAATCTTGGCACGAGTCGTGCACGGGTCCAGCTAGTTCTATATAAAATTTATGGGATCAGTCAGTCGGAATTTTTGCTGATCTTAACAAAATGGCATAAAAAGCATAAAATTGCAATTGCGCCTAATTTACCAAATTTTTGCGCCTCTACAGAAGGGCGCAAAATATAGAGAAATGCGCCAAATTTTCAAAAAAGCATAAAATTGCAAATACGCCTAAATTAACAAATATAGAGAAAGGCGCAAAATTTTCAAAAAAGAATGAAATTGCAAACGCGCCAAGTTTACAAAATTTTTGGGCCTCTACAGAAGGGAGCAAAATATAGAGGAAGGCGCAAAATTATCAAAACATTACAAAATGAAAATGCCCCTAATATTCAGAAATTTTGGGCCTTTTTAAAAGAGCGGAAACTATAGAGAAAGGCGCTAAATGTTCAAAAAAAAAAACAAAAATTTAAAAATTAGCTTAATTTACAGAGTTATTTCGCCTTTTGTAAACATGCGTCTTGTCCATTTTGTGTTTGTTTTTATAATTTTGCCATAAAATTTGATGAAATTCGGAAAGTTATGCGCTGTTTTAATTTTGATTGTTATTTGAATAGTTTGCGCATTTTGGAGCTTTTCTCTCTACATTGCGCCAATATTCTGTAAATTACGCGCCTTTTTAATTGTTCGATTTTTTTAATTTTCTAACTTTTAAAATAAACTTTAAATTAAAATCAACTTTTTGGCATTTTAATCTTTGTTAAAATTGTCCAAAATAGAGGGTACACTTTTATTACACCCTACACTAAGAATGAAAGTGTATATTCAGTTTGGTACGCCATTTGTAACACCCAGAATGGAAAAGGATATATATATTGTTGATCGGCATGACTTCCTGTGTCGATTTAGCTATGTCCGTCTGTCTGTCTGTTGAAATCACGATTACAAAAAAAGTAAAAGAGCTAGAGCAATGATACTTTAGATTTAGATTACTTATATATCTGTCTGCAAGAATATTGGCATGATCGGCCTGTTGTGACCTGAGAACCGACCACTTATGTTCAAATGCCTAATATAAAATTGACGTCTTCAGATTAATTTTACTGTATACGTGCTTAGGTATACTTTTTTTGGTCAAATATATATTGACATCATGCTAAAATATATGAAAATAATGTTTTCCGGCGAAAAGACTTGTGGTTCCCAAAAAAAAAAAAAATCGAAACTCGGTACAGCTACCCATTTGTAAATATGGGTATCAAATGAATGGAAATGGAAATAGCATTTTTGGAAATTGGATAAAAGTTCGACAATTCATAGTTTTAGATGTTTTGGTGTATTTTTCATAATTAAAAATCAAATATTCACAAAATATAGTTTTGTGCGCTATAAGGTTATAATTGTTTAAAATTATAATTGAAGAAGTTATTAGCAGGGTTGGGCGTGATTGTCTACAAATGTAGATTACACGATTGTTTACATGTAGACAATTGCATGTAGACAATCTATAAAATACATGTAGACACTGTATAATATGTAGACAATGTATAATATGAAGACAATGTATACAATTCATAAATATTTGTATTTTGTAGTGATTTATATTGAGTAACTAATTAATTTAAGCAGGTATATTATTTTGAGTAACTAATTAATTTAAGCAGGTAATTAAATTCATTTTTAAAACAAACACTCAACAAATTTTCGAGTGCCGTTTTTTCTAATACGTAACGTTTTAAGAAAAGTATGTAAATTTTATATATACCCAACTTTTTAACCAAACATTTTTCTTCTAAATGTACTAATTTATTACATCCATAAATTCAAATTTTGTAATATAAAGAAGAAGAATTAAGATTTTTAAAAATTTTAATTTTTGAGGAAAAAAAAGTAAAATGTAATGATGTTTTCAAATCCGAACGAAAAATCGTGTATTTGAAAAATATATAATTATAGAAATTATAAAAATAATAAAACTAAACTATTGAATGATTAAACTATTAAATGATTTTGTGGTAATCAGCATCAGATATATTGTTTTAATGTCGTTTAAATATCGTTTGACTGTTCAAATATGCTTTTTTATGTTTTAGTATTTTTTTATGTTTAGTTTTCTATACACTTTGTATTATTGTGAACTGAATAAATTTAATGATTTGTGTACTTATATATTGTATAATAATATTTCAACATTTTTACACTAATCAAAACTTTGTTTAAAAATTAAACAGAATTGTTTTAAAATTAATTACATTGATTTTAATAATCGAGCGTTCTTGAAATGCCCCTATAGGTATGCAACATTTGCAGTATGTTGCATAAATGTAAAATGCATTTAGCACAATGTATTCGATGTCGCCCAGTCCTTCATATAATTCCTTAACCATTTCAGTAATTTGTTACCATATGGTAACAGCTTTTCAAAGACATTTTTTAAACACTTCTTGCAATAATATTTCGACAGAAATAAAGTTAACTTATTAGTTTATGATATTGCTAAGTCAATTAAGTTACTAAAAAGATAAAATTATGAACTGTGAGGTGATATTTTGGGCAAAATAAGAAAAATTGCATATTCAGGTGTTAAGCCATTTTTAGTATTTCTTATATTTAAAATATATTTTAATATATACTATTATTTTTTCTTAAATTGTATTTATTTTTTCTTATACAATAGTGTGTGTATTCAGTGTCGAATGGATTAATTTGAATATTTGCTTAAATTTAAAAAATTACACTATTTTTATATTTTGTATTAAAAATATACCAAGTTTGGATGATTGATGATGATCAACCCATTTTAGAATTTTAAAGTTAACATAAAAAATATTTACTGAAAGGGTTAAAAAAAATATATATGATGACCAATTGTAAAATAGGTTACTGGATTTAGCAAGTACTTTACCGTTCCATAGAAGAAAAGAAGACAGGAATTAAAAATTAGAATTATATTTTAATGTTGTTTGTTTTTATAATAATAATAATAATTTGGCACTACAGTTCTATAAGAACTTAGGCCGAGCTTTCTCACCATTTTGAGCGGTGCGTGTTATATTTGTACGCAAAGTGGTGGGACCTACAGTATATTGCCGAATCCGATCTGCGGGTGAGAGCTTTTCATAGGCAATGTTTTTACTCTCGGAGGTTTGCCATTTACTGCCGAGAGGTAGCGCGGTATAGAAAAATGTTTCTATGAAAAGATGTTGTTAGTCCCAGTCCAGGCTTGAACCGGGGACCTTTCGGATCGCTGTCCAACGCACTAACCACTGAGCTACCGCGGCTACTTGTTTGTTTTTAGCCGACCTAAAATTGAGTAATGCAAAAACTAATTTTTCGGGATCTAGGTCTACCAAATGCAATATGTATTTTGCACTGGGTAAAAAAAACAGCAGTAATTGACAAAAAATCTAGCGCCCGAAAAATTAGTTTTTGCATTACTCTATTTTAAGGTCGACTAAAAACAAACAACATTAAATTGTGACGCAAGGACACGGCGCATAAAAATACACAAATCCATTGATATAATTTTTATCCAAAGTGCAGTTCTCGTATTTGAACACTGTAGAGACTCTACTAGGGATGTCAATACCGGGATCCCGGAATTAAGGCCAAATTAGTTCCGAAAAAGGCATCCCGGGATCATCGGAAAATCCCGGGATTTTCGGGATTTCAAAACGTATTTTGTAATGTATATAAATTTAGTGCACATATACATATTTCGTCAAAAAGTAGTTTTTACAATAAACGCATTGAAATCTTCAAACAATGCAACCGTGCATAACAGATGACATAAATTATAATTGTTTGTTTTCTATCAGCTCAACAATTTATAAAGCCAACAATTTATGAGCCAGTTTGTTGATGAAAATGGAAAGTAAAGTGATCACAGCCTTTTTCCTGACACCAATTTGAAATCAACAAAGCTGTGAATTGAACTTGTAAACGAAAATATATGCAGACGAAAATGAACCAATTCGTGGAAGTCAAGGCTAACGACATCAGATTGGTCTTATCACGAATGACGGCTGTAGACGGCATCCCATTTTCATTATTTGTAACTTCTGTGGCTCTGCGGGAATCGTTGGCTGCCAGAGGTTTTAAGATAATGGTTTTTACCTCATTATATTGATATCAAAAGTTTTATAAATTCTAATTATAGGTTCCAAAATCTAGAGCCACAATTCGGCAGCACGTGATGGAATTTTACGAATCGATGCGTCGCACCATTATTCACCAGCTCAATCAAGCTAAACAGAATGAACCCAAATTTAGTTTATGTTTTGATGAGTGGACGTCATCCGCCAACAAACATTATCTCAACATTAATGTATTCTGCAACGATTTTTTTTTGGAATCTTGGGCTCGCACGATACAAAGAGTCTATGACGGCGTCTGTTTGTGTCGAGTTACTAAAAACTCAACTTGATAAGTTTGACTTGTGCCTAGAAAAGGACATTGTTGCAATTACTACAGACGGCGCTAGTACAATGGTGAAGGTAGGAAAGCTGATAGTGCCATCGCAGCAGCTATGTCTGGCGCACGGACTGCAGTTAGCCGTCATAGACGTAGTTTACAAGAAAAAGAGCGAAGCAATTAATGCTGATCATTGTCAGAGTAGCGATTCAGAAGATGAACTGGAAGATACGGAATTTCTGGAAATATTCCAAGGTTCGGAATCAGCCGCAGAGCTGACATCTCTCTATGACATTGGTCTAATTATTGAAAAAGTTTGAAAAATTATTCGCATATTTCGCAAATCGCCCACGAAAATGATTTGCTTCAAAAGTACATCAAACGCGATTGCGGCAAAGAGCTGTTGGAGAAGTATGTTGGAAGCAGCGGTTCATTATTGTACAGAAACCAATAACAAAAGCAATGGTAGATTTAAAGCTGCCACTCATACTTTATTATGAGTGTGATGTCATTAAAAATATTGCAGACGTCTTGCAGCCAGTAAAAGTTACTTTTGAAGCCCTATGCCAACGTGATATGAACTTGTATAAAGCCGATGTGGCACTTATCTTCATGTTAACGGAGATAAAAAAATGTGAAAATGAATTGGCTAATGACCTTTATATTAAGTTGCCTGAGCGCATTGTGCAAAGAAGAACCAAATTATCTGGGGTCTTATATTTTTTATGTAATCCGAATGCTACGACGAATATGTGCCTATAAATATCGACTATTCATCAGGTCAAAACTGAAATAGAATTACTGGTATCAAGATTTGAAACATACGAAAGCAGAAATTGTTCGGATTCGGATAGCGACGATACTCCGATCGCAGAAATGGTAAGAACTGCCGAAAATGAAAATTTAAAGGAAAAACTTAAACTAGCATTAACAAAATGCGACGAAAAAAAGAATGTAACCAAAAAAAAAGGCTGCTATTATCCGAAATAATTAAGGAAGGAAATTGAATTCTTTACAAATGGTGGGAATAAGGGGGCAATTTTAGATAAATGTTCACGTTACTTGTCCTCTATTCAACCAACTAGTGTTGAGTCGGAGAGATGCTTCTCATCAGCCGGTTATATTTGCAATAAAATGCGAACAAGACTTGGAGATGAATCTTTAAATGCGTTAATATCGCTCAGATATTATTTTAAAAACGATCAAACTCTATGATGAGTTAAATATATCATAGAAAAGTGCCTATTTATTGATAACAAAAATTTGAAGTGTTCCATTTTTATTTAATTTTATCTTTTATTTATGATATGATCTCAATATGAAACTTTGTTTTTTTTTTTTTGTTAATTTTTATATAATCTTTGACTAATAATAAATATGAAATTTATAATCAAATAAATTTCGTGGACGTAATAATATATAATATTCGTCTTGTGGTAATAATAACAGTTTAATAACTTTGTAAGTCTCTATTGTTTTATTTCGTGGTTATTTCTTGTCAATCATTTAAAGATAACAGTCGTTGTAATTTTTTAATATTTTTGTAAACTAGAGTTTTAGTTAAGCTTAATAAATATTAATTATGCATATTTTATATATTTTTTTAAATTTATGAAATTCCGGGACCAATCTCGGGATCCCGGGATTGACATTTTTCAGTCCCGAAATTTCGGGATTCAAAAATGGTACCGGATTGAGATCCCTAGACTCTACAGCCTATACGAATTTGCTGCAACACAACAACAGTAATTGACAAAAATTAAACTTGGTGCAGTTTTTGCTGCTTGGCTTCTCGTCACTTTGTGCAGAACAGAATTCGCATTTTGTTCATTATACAAAGCGATATTATAGGTATAGCTAAGCACAAACTGCATATAAGACCGCTGATGAGAAAGTTTGGCTGCTTCCGAAACAGCTGTACGGTTGGCCACAAGTTTTTGTTTTTTTTTGTAAATAACTGTTGTTGTATTTTTGAACCAGTGCAAAATACTTATTGCATTTGGTAGACCTAGAGCTCGACATATTAGTTTTTGCGTTAATTAGAACTATAATTAAAATAAAAAATTAAGCGATTTAAAATAATAAATAATATAATTATAAAAAATATATAAAACCAAAAATAAAATATAATGTATTTTATTATTAACATTAATCAAAACAAACAATTTTATGCATAGATTCAAGACTGATAATGCTACAAATTATAATTATTATTATTATTTGTAATATGTGCATTTTACGATAAAAAAAACAATTTACAAATTGAACAAAATTGAATTGAATTAGGTCAGTATATATAAATTGTATACATAGTCTGCACAATTGTATACATAGTCTACATTATCTACGTAATTGTCTACATAGTCTACACACAAATGTAGACAATCCCAAAATACACGAAATTACACAACCCTGGTTATTAGCAAATAAAAAAAATTGTTTGCATGAAAAAAAAATAAAAAAAACATTTTAGTTTTCCGTACTGTGAGATTTGAAAAATCTTGAAGATTTGAAAAATCTGAAAATTAAACTTTTTTTCACTTGAAAATTAAATTTAAAATTTCTACTTAGGCATTGCTGTTTATGAATTTTTGCTTATATAATTTTAGTTTGAAATGTATATAGTGATTTGTAATATTTTTATACCCTACACTAAGAGTGAAAGGGTATATTCAGTTTGGTACGCCGTTTGTAACACCCAGAAGGAAGCATCTCCGGTATGGAAAAGTATATATATTCTTGATCAGCATGACCTCCTGAGTCGATTTAGCGATGTCCGTCTGTCTGTCCGTCTGTCTGTCCGTCTGTCTGTCTGTTGAAATCCCTACTACTTTTAAAATTGAAGAGCTAGATAAATGAAACTTATAACTGTGCGAAAAAATTGGCGAGATCGGTTCATTGTGACCTATGATCCGACCACTTATGTTCAAATACCTCATATAAAATGTACATATAAAGATCAATTTTTATACCCTACACTAAGAGTGAAAGGGTATATTCAGTTTGGTACGCCGTTTGTAACACCCAGAAGGAAGCATCTCCGGTATGGAAAAGTATATATATTCTTGATCAGCATGACCTCCTGAGTCGATTTAGCGATGTCCGTCTGTCCGTCTGTCTGTCCGTCTGTCTGTCCGTCTGTCTGTCTGTTGAAATCCCTACTACTTTTAAAATTGAAGAGCTAGATAAATGAAACTTATAACTTAGATTACTAATATACCTACGCTGTATGTGCGAAAAAATTGGCGAGATCGGTCCATTGTGACCTATGATCCGACCACTTATGTTCAAATACCTCATATAAAATGTACATATAAAGATCAATTTTTATGTATACGTGCTTAGGTAAACTTTTTTGGTCAAATATATATTGATATCATGCTCAAATACATGATAATAATGTTTTCCGGCGAAAAGACTTGTGGTTCACAAAAAAAAAATCGAAATTTGGTACACCTACCCATTTGTAATAATGGGTATCAAATGAATGGAAATTCTTCAGCGACTGAATGTTTGTAGTTATTTTCAGGATTCGTATACCCTGGTGACCTATATATCACTTTGAATGGTAACCACACATATGTGTAGGGTATTTATAGTCGGCTTAGACCGACTATAATTTTGATAATCCTAACTATCATAATTACACCTACTTTAAAATTTCCCATGTGATCTAACCTTCCCAACTGGTTATGTATACGTGCTTAGGTAAACTTTTTTGGTCAAATATATATTGACATCATGATCAAGTACGTGATAATAATGTTTTCCGTCGAAAAGACCTGTGGTTCATTAAAAAAAAAATGGAAATTCCGTACACCAACCCATTTGTAAATATGGGTATCAAATGAATGGAAATTCTTCAGCGATTGAATGTTTGTAGTTATTTTCAGGATTCGTATACCCTGGTGACCTATATATCACTTTGAATGGTAACCACACATATGTGTAGGGTATTTATAGTCGGCTTAGACCGACTATAATTTTTTTTATAGTTTCTACCCTAATAGAAAGTAAAAATTTCGTGGTATTTTAACCTTTTCTAAAAAATCTCTTGTTTTAGTTTTACTTATGGATTTAAGAAAATAAAACAATATCAAAATTAATTTTTGAATTATTTATTACAGGGACTAAAACCTATTGGAATATCGGTTCTGGTTCGGGTTCGAAGGTTAAATTGTGGTTCCGGTTTCAATTAACAAATAAATTGGTTTTCGATTCCGATTCCATATATTTTTAATATAGGTTCCGAATCCGATTCATTGCGTTCCCTGACAGGGACTATAATATCTGTTCCGGTTCTGGTTCCGATATTTTTAAAATAGCGGTACCGATTCCAACCAGAAGAATATATATGTTCCTATTCCGGTTCAACACATTTTTAATAACGATTCTGGTTCCAAAAATCTAAACGGTTCCAGTATTATTTTTCAAGTTTCGCTTGATTTTTCATGTTTTTCCGTGCTTTTTTCGTGTTTTGTCGTGTTTTTCCGTGTTTTATCCGTATTTATTCGTGTCTTTTAAAATCCCGTGTTTTATCGAGTGCGTGCCTGTAAATTTACTCGTCGGGCTTGTGCGTGTCACCTATCGGCGTGCCCGTGCGTGTTCGTGCCATCAAAAACAGGCACGCGCCCAGCTCTAATCTGAAGTAGTTTACAAACGAGATAATATGATACACAATTGGTGTATCATACGAGATAATATGATACACAAATTGAATTTTGTTTCCAAATCAGACACAAAAATAATGATTATTACCAAATGTATATGTAAAATGTCATTGTTAGAAATGACGGCACTGTAAAACAAAGGGTACCATTAGATAACATTCGATGAACATTTTTAATTTATGACTTTATTTTTATTATAGGACTGTTAAATTTTAAAATATTTTTTAATAATTATATTTGAGAGATATAAATAAAAGTTTTATTAATATTTATCAATGTCCAAAATAATTATTTTTGATAAATATTTTCAAAAGACAAATATAATTTTTATTTTAGAATCATATTTATAAAAATCAAAATTAATTATTATTTTTGATATATATGGAAAAAAAGTCGTTACTCCGCATTGGTGGGGGACGGACGTGTCGCGTCGTCCTCTTATTAAAATATTATTGTCCGTTGAGTCTGTTTTGGTCTTTGTCGTGTCGTGCAAAGTTATGATCGTCTAAAATAAACATTTCGAATTAAATAAAACATGCAATAAAACAACACAAATAATAACCAACAAACAATAGCGCACATAATAATTTCAGAATTGGCGTTCTAACAAGAATGCTGATACTGAAAGACTTCGCATACAGGCTAGGAATCGCTGTAATGCCATCATCTCGCGCGATATGTTTCTTTCCGAACAAAACGCGCGTACTCTACCATAGAGATAGTAAAAATTTCGAGTCATTTGTAAAAAGGGTTAAGAATCGGACGACATCGTCTACTCCAACTCTTATTATTAATAGCCAGACCTTCATTGATCCGGTTTATAAAGCTAATCTCTAGGCAGAATTATTTGCAAAAAAATTCAACGCTCCCACATACCAATCAAACCTTGCCCGATGTCGATTTTGTTTCTTCTGCAATGCCGGAGATACATTTTCGAACTCGGGCAGTTAAAAGGGTTCTAGCAAACCTCAATATTAACAAAGCCTCTGAACTAGATGGCATATCTGCCTATGTGTTAAAGAAGTGCGCGTCAACGCTGGCTTGTCCGTTGCGTAACCTTTTCAACATCTCCTACACGACAGGAGTATTTCAATCGTGTTGGAAGGTTGCCGATGTCCAGCAAGTTCCGATGAAGGTCGAGGGTCCGATAAACCCAGTGACCTCATGACTCTTTTTAGTTTTAACAACTGAGTTCATTTTACCACGAATAATATATTGATACAAGTGTGGGTAACGAAAAGAAATTTATTCAGGAGTCTATTAAAATTCAGAAGTCTATTTAAAAATAAAAAATGTAATATTTTCAAAAAAAAATGTCGCCTGTGGCGCTTCCTCAATATAACTTCCCTACGAAATATTATAATTAACTGTTGGGCCCCTTCTAGAAAATTTAAAAAAGCGTTTCAGCCTACCTATTTATGTCTAAATATCGTCGTCATTTTGATAAAGAATTAAATATTTTTCTCAACAATCAGCATTCAGCATTTAATTTTTTTTTACTAAATTACAAATCCTAATCGCTATGGTTATCAAATCATAAAAATAACTTTATAATTACAAATGTGGCATTATTACCTTTCATTTGAGTACCGATATGACCAAATATGTACGTACACTGGTTTTAGATTTTTCTAGGGTACAACATATCCAATCGCACCCTATTGTTTTTTTTCAGCAAATAAAACTGTTGATTTAAGAAGTAAAGTTGTGTATAATTCATTATTCACTGTATTTAAAGATAAAATATAAAAAGGGCGTAACATAAATGTTTGGGGCGCATTTGAGAAAAATTTGGAAAAAAGGCGCAAGAAAATCAATCGCACCCCCAAGTCATACTTCTCGATCCGCCCCTGATTAGAATCGGGAAATATTTCAAAATAAGTTAGTAATGAATTATCTGCAATGTTGCCACACAGATGGCACGTAGTCATGTAAAATACTAGTATTTCATCAAATATTTAGTGATTTCATAGATATAAAATATGTTTAATGCTAAAATTTAAATCGTATATATATATATATATATATATATATATATATATATATATATATATATATATATATATATTTAGCGGTTATGGCTGCAGCGAAAATATAGCAGTGATCATATGTAGCAAATCTACAGAATGGAACTAAAGTGCCGAATGCAAAGAAATGGTGAAACATTGCAGGCGTATGCAGCGGACGTCGAGAGGCTTGCGCATTTGTCGTATGCAGATTCAACGAGTGATTTCATAGAAAAGTGCAAGATCGAAGACCTTTGTTGACGGCATACGTGATCCGGAAACAAGACGTGTCAATGTGACAATGCCGAAAGTGACATTTACGGAAACTGTAACCACAGCGCTAACACAGGAGACAGCAACTACGTTGTGTCGCCCAGCGTAGTTGCTGTCTCCTGTGTATGAATTATTTGCAATTGTGACACACAGATGGCACGTAGTCATGTAAAATACTAGTATTTCATCAAATATTTAGTGATTGGGGGTATTTAGTTTGTGGGCTATAATCATCATTAATTAATTATATATATATATATATATATATATATATATATATATATATATATATATATATATATATATATATAAGGTTCTCGAAATATATATATATATATATATATATATATATATATATATATATATATATATTGTTACGAAAAGAGGTAATTTGCTCCACTGAGCAAGCAATCAACAATAATAAATGAGACGCAAGACAATTCAGCGCACTAAACAATGTGTTAGAAAGAGACGGAAGATCATTCAGCGATGCTGCAATGTGCGAGGAAGAGATGGAAGATCAGCACATTAATACACATGAGTGCGAAGGAGATGCCAATAGCATGCGTCATTCACGAAACGAGTAGAAGGTTCTCGAAACAAGTCGAAGCTTGTCGAAACGCGCATCTGAGGCACTGTACTTCAGTTGTGATTTGATAGTGAACTAGTGCATCTCGTGAGCGAACATTATAAAGATAAATTGTATTAATACAAGAGTGATTATAAGTGATTGTTATTAAGTTGTTATTTAAGTAAATAAAGTTAATTAGTACTAGTTTAAATAATACTAGTTAAAACCAAATATTAGTGTGTTTTTATTTTGTACACAATCCAGCGAAACGAACTCATAGAACAGTTTTCCGTAGACGGAATTATTGTAGCATTGGTGTCAGAAGTGGGATTGTGATACAAAATGGTTAAATTAGAACAACTTAAAGTCGACCAGCTAAAGAAGGAGCTGGCGAATCATGCTCTTCCAACTGCTGGTACGAAAGTAAAGCTGCAAAAGCGCCTAGTGGACGAATTAGAGGCGCAGGGCATTGATCTTACGATGCACAATTTTGAAGTGGAAGTTGCAGCACCGTCATCGAAAAATCTGGGCAGAGAGGAGAAAGTACAGACCCAAGTTTTTGATATGAGCCAGTTGATCGGAGCTATGCAACAACAATTTCAGATAATGGAACAGAAACTTGTAGAAAATTCCAATCAGCTCAAATCAGACATGAAGCATGAACTTGTAGAAAATTCTAACAAAATAGAACAGAAACTTCAGGAAAATTCTGAACAGCTGCAAGAACATTCTAAGCAGCTTCTGGAAGTTTCTAATACACTCCATAGCAAAGTAAATGAACTTGAAATGCATATAAATGATGTTGATGATAAAATTCAAAGATTAGAAAATGGTACAGACAAAGAAATCCAGGAAATAAAAAAAGATTTGCACATGTTGCAGATAAATGGACCTACACAGCATGTTGTTAGTGGTACGAGGCTAAAATCGCCGATTTACGATGGAACCACAGCGTTCAACATTTTCAAGCTGCAATTTGAGACCACGGCTGTAAGTAATCGATGGAATAATGAGGACAGCGTAGCCGCACTTATCGTGGCGCTTACAGGAGGCGCAGCCGAAGTATTGCAGACTGTTCCAGAAAGTGATCGAAACAGTTATTTAGCGGCTATGGCTGCACTGCATCGAAAATATGGCAGTGATCACATGAAGCAAATCTATAGAATGGAACGAAAGTGCCGAATGCAAAAAAATGGTGAAATATTGCAGGCGTATGCAGCGGACGTCGAGAGGCTTGCGCATTTGTCGTATGCAGATTCAACGAGTGATTTCATAGAAAAGTGCAAGTTCGAGTGCCTTCGTTGACGGCATACGTGATCCGGAAACAAGACGTGTCAATGTGACAATGCCGAAAGTGACATTTACGGAAACTGTAACCACAGCGCTAACGCAGGAGACAGCAACTACGTTGTGACGCCCAGCGCCAAAGGCCCGTAAACTAGATGTGGAGAATGAAGCCCTACTTCAGGTAATTTGCCAAGCGTTATAAAGTGGAGCTAAACCAGATTACACTGCTGCCAACCGAGACACCCAATTGAAAGGTAAATGCTATAACTGTGATACATATGGGCATATGGCACGTGATTGTCGTAAAAAACGCAAGCGCTCAATGAATCCATTTGCAAATGAACCCCGACATGAAGAAACCCAGGATCATGTCCAAAATAACGAGTCAGCCCCGCAGAGCTGACTCGTTCTGCGGGGCACGATCTGACTCCCATAACCGATTGCCCCAGAATCTCCATTTCACAAATTACTCGAAAGCCAAATAGCTTAACTGTCGAAGGACTCATTGATTGTACAGCATATATGGTAACATTGGATACGGGAGCTTCACACTCAATAATAAGAAGTAATCTTGTAAAGGATAAAGTAGAGCCGCTTGTAGGAATAAAATTACAAACAGCTACAGGTGAAGAGGCCCCTATCAGAGGAAAGATTACCAAGAAAATAACGATTGTTACTACGACAGTTAAGCATGATTTTATTGTGGCAGAAATAGTAGACGAAATAATACTTGGCATGGACTTCATGATAAAGAACGGTTTCACACTTGATTTAACAAGAAAAAATTTGAATTATGCCAACACGGAGATCCAACTAAATATTGATTGTGACCAGACCCCAAAAATGAAACAAGTTATTGCTTATAAAAATAGAAAAATACCACCTTATTCAGAAGCAATTGTTTGGGCGAAATTAAATGGATATTGTGGGATAAGCAAGTTGTGGGTTATTGAAGCAAACGAAGAGCTGTATAAAAGTAACATAGTGGTAGGAAGAACACTTTTTGAGGCGGAGAAAGACAGAATTGTATAGGTACAGAGTTCTCAATTTGGAAAACTCGTCAAAATTAATCAAAAAGGGAACAGTGGTAGGCCAGTGTCAAGAGGCGTCAGCGATTATAAATTGCGGATCAAATACATCAAAGGACTATGTCACATCGCAAGTAAACAAACAATCTACTCACAAGTTTATAAATGAGTGGACGAAGGATTTGGCTGCCAAAGAAAAGAGTCAAGTGCAACAGCTAATTGACAAATATCGGTGTATATTTGCTGAAAAGGGCCAAAAGGACGGCAGAACTGCCATTGTAAAACATCGAATAGACACTGGTGATTCTAACCCAATTCGTCAAGCACCAAGAAGGGTACCATTTGCGAAAAGAGACGAAGTATCACATTTGGTTGAAGAAATGCACACAAATGGCGTGGTGGAACCATTTGAGAGTCCATGGAGTTTACCAGTAGTATTGGTAAAAAAAAGGATGGTAGTACTCGGTTCTGCGTTGATTACCGAAAACTTAATGATGTCACAAAGAAAGATAGTTATCCACTGCCCAGAATAGATGACACCTTGGATACACTATCTAATGCTAAGTGGTTTTCAACGTTGGACTTGCAAAGCGGTTACTGGCAAGTAGAAATCGATAAGAAAGATCGAGAGAAGACCGCATTCAGTACCGGAGATGGACTATGGCAATTTTTGGTAATGCCGTTTAGACTATGCAATGCCCCAGCAACATTCGAGCGGTTAATGGAGCACGTATTAAAAGGTTTACACTGGAAAACATGCCTAGTATACCTTGATGACATAATTGTTATGGGCAAGGATTTCAACGAACATCTAAGAAATCTAGAGGAAGAATTCCTTCGATTGAAAAATGCGGGTCTACAACTTAGCCCAAAGAAATGCTCACTTTTCAAGAAAGAAGTCAAGTATCTGGGTCATCGAGTTACCACGGAAGGAATGCATACCGATGAGCATAAAAAATTTGCAGTCAAGGAGTGGCCCATACCGCAAAATCGACATGACCTACGAAGTTTCTTGGGGCTATGTAAATACTACAGACGATATGTTCCAGGTTTTGCCAATGTTGCTAGCAGTCTTCATGAGGTGACAAAAAATATCAAGAAAGGGCATTTTTGAAATTTAAAGATCTACTGTGCTCGGCACCAATTCTTGCGTATCCAATCACAGGTGAGAAATTTATACTTGATACGGATGCAAGTGGATACGGAATAGGCGGAGTTCTCTCTCAAGTGATCAATGGGCAAGAAAAAGTGATCGCATACTACAGTAAAACATTGTCCACCCTCTCGAAGTACCCGCACTTTGACGAAGCCCCCTCAGGAGCGAGTGAGAGGGCTTGTGTTTGCCGCATTGACTCCAAGGGGCATACTGGCAGGTAGCCGGACAGGTCCTTGGACGAGTGGCCAGACTAAGACGGTTACATCCCTAAAATCCTCCCATGCACCTGTATCTGGTGTCAGGCAAGTAGGCGTCTGTTCCCTGTGGGGCGGCCTTTTGTGCGACCGAAGGGTCGTTAAACACATACAACCGAAGGGTCTGGAAACACTTCGACTTGCGGGATCGTTAAAACCAAATTATGAAGTCGTTCACGGAACAAGATACCGGGTCTACGGACCCAGGGGTAGGGATATCTGCCCCGGCGTCTGCAGCTGTCGCCATGCAGCCAGGCGTATGCCCTCCCAGCAGGACAGGCCGACTCAGCTCGGCTGGTAGGGCGCCAGTGGTGGCCTGCGATGTAAATTTCGCAGGTGGAGAGAGGGTTGGAGTTATGGACTCCTCCCAGAGTTCGGACAGGACGGTAGTCGTGCGTCCTTCCGCAACTCCAGATGGTCATGGAGAGAGGAACCCGGATGGGAAAAGGCGACTCTCTAATGCGGCTAGGCGATTAAGAGCCAAACAACGCCAGAGAGCTGCCTCTCACATCACTGGGAACCCCTCCCCGGACAGTCAACAAACTGCTGACAACAGGGACCCTCAGTTGAAGCCAGCCGCTACACTTGGTTCACAAGGACCGGGCAAGCGACTGCGCTCTCCAGAGGAGATGACCCAGGTTGGATTGGCGAAGAAAAACAAGGCAAACGTGTCTAAAATCAAGGGGTCTCTTCCCAGCGATGACATCCCGTCGTGCTCGTCCAACGTAGCGTTTCGGCCTGCACTGCGAAATGCAGGGGCCCTCGCAACAAAAAGACAGGGTCGCGATGGGGAGTCTACGGAGAAGAGGTCAAAGGCGGACGGCAAAACGTATGCGGGGGTGGCAGGTGAATCGATAGATGACAAACGCAAGTTTGCCATCATCGATGAAAGCCAGCCCTGTGGAAAGATTCCTGAGGATAAAAGGGGGCTGCTGGAGGAAGTGTGGAATGACGCACTTGCGAACTCGATTATCGAGTCTTCTGACAGCACCCCCGAAATCCATCTGGAATACTGCAGATTTGTCCGCGGAGTCTACAGGATCACCGTGGTGTCTTTGGACTGTGTCGACACCCTGCGCGATCTGGTGGAAAGGTTGCCTGAGCCATGGGCAGACGCTTGTGGCTATGAGCGACATACCCGTTCTGCCTAAGGCAACCTTCTTCGTCAGAGCAAACGGGGCGAAGCGACCCATGTGTGATATCCTTAGGATTCTGGCGAGGCAGAACCGTGGGCTGAGAGTGGAACTTTGGGAGTTGTTCCACAGGGATGAGATGACCGATATAAACCTCATCGTTGTGGGCATTGACCAGAACTCCATCACGACACTGGAGAAGTCTGGGGGTCGTGCCTTCTTCCTTACGTCATCCGTGACCATCAAGCTGGGCGGAAAACCTGTCGGAGCCGGGGCCCAATCCGGGAAACAGCAATCCAAGGGCAATCTTCCCAGCCCGGTCGTGGAGGATAGTAAGGATAATGTCGAGGCCGCGGGCAGTATGGGGGTTCAAGTCTACCCGACCAAAGAAGAAGGGACGAGCGGATGAGAGGACGAGGGCCTATCAGAATTTTCTGATGATACCCTTACGCCCTCTCAGGAGGACGAGCTACTCGCCCAATGATTCTGCTTACGCAGATCAACCTCCATAGGAGTCGACTGGCGACGGCTGCGGCTTATGGAGAGAATGGAAGAAGGTAAGATGCACATCGCACTGATCCAGGAACCCTGGACTGTAAATGACAGGGTTGCTGGCTGGGGTGACACGCGATACCAAATATTTTATACACTCAATGCAGGCCGCCCTAGGACCTGTATTATCTGTAAAAAGGATTTTAACTTTTCTTTCTCCACAGAACTGTCTTCCTCAGACGCCACCACAATTTTTGACGGGAGCGGGGGCCTCATGCTGTCTTCAGTATATCTCCCGCATGACTCCCCGGAACCTCCACCCTCCGAGGAACTGCTGAGGATTACAAGGTTTGCTGCCGAAAAAGGTAAGAAATTAATAATTTGTACAGATGCCAATTCTCACCATACAACATGGGGAAGCTCCGACTGTAATGCTCGGGGACATGCCCTTTTTGAATTTATTAATGCGTATGATCTTCTGACCCTAAACGTTGGTTGCTCTGCCACTTTCATCACTAGAGTGAGAATGGAAGTACTTGACATAACTCTTTGCTCTAAAAACATACTTGACATGGTCCAAGACTGGCATGTCTCTAGCAGACATTCCTTCTCGGATCATAGATACATCTGTTTTAAACTATCCATTCCTAACATTCCCCCCCTATGTTTCGCAACAAATCGAAAACTAAGTGGGCTCTATTCAGAAGACTTTTAAAGAATGCGTTAGACGTATCTCCCGCACCCCCTTTATATATAACATTGACGGGGAGGTCAAAACCATAACAAATAGCCTTATACGAGCATTCGAAGAGGCTTGCCCTCTTCGCACCCGAGAGTCTTTCAAGGAAAAACCCTGGAGGACTGGGGCTTTGAAAAACCTAAGAACGGATACTCGGAGACTTTTCAATAAAGCTAAAAGATTAAATACTACAGAGCATTGGGATCTCTACTACCAAAAACTCAGCGTATACAAAAAGAATATGCGCTCCTTAAAAAGAGGGTCATGGCGACTCTTCTGTGCACAAGTTGATTGTGTTACAAAAACCGCAAGAATTTAGAAATTCCTCTCGAAAACCCACTCCCAACCGAAACTCCTGATAGACAGGCAGGGGGTTAGAGCAGGTAACTCTGAGGACTCTTTAAAGATTCTAATGGAGGAGCACTTCCCAAACTGTTTCGTCAACTCAGATGAGACGAGGCTATGGGAAACTTCTCAATAATCCCACAACTTAGCCATCACCACCGATATGGTGGGGAAGGCAATTCATAGCTTCCAGCCATATAAAGGGCAAGATGGAGTTTTCCCAGCCCTACTACAACGGGCAGTGGATCTCCTGGACGTCCGTCTATCCAGGCTTTATGAGGCATGCCTTAATCAGAGCTATACCCCCCTCACATGGCAAGAATCAAGAGTAGTTTTCATACCTAAGCCTATAGACCCATAAGTCTAATGTCCTTCCTACTGAAAACAATGGAACGCATATGCGACACCATGGTTAAGGAAAAAATCCCTTATGAGCAGCTGAAGTTTAAGCAACATGCATACATAAAGGGGCGATCCGTTGAAACCGCCTTACATGAGGTAGTTAACAAAATTGAAAGGTCTATGGACCTAAAAGGACTCACTCTAGCAGCCTTCATAGATGTTATGGGTGCTTTTAATAACGTTCACACTGACACACTGATCTCGTCCCTTGCCTCCTTTGACGTAGACCCGGCTATTTTACACTGGGTACGTCATATGTTGTGCAACAGATCCATCACTTGTCAGCAGGGCAATATTACCCTAAGGGGAAGGGTGTTTCGCGGTACCCCACAGGGTGGCATTCTCTCACCGCTACTCTGGGTCGTCACCATAAACAGTCTCCTATGAATACTAACCGAGGCTGGTTTACATGCTGTATGCTACGCAGACGACATCGCCATCCTTGCCTCGGGGACACATCCTCTTCTCCCTTCTAGACGAATCCAAGAAGCCTTGGATATCTCGGCTGAATGGTCATCACCTAGGGAATTAAATATAAACCCCCAAAAAACTGAAATCTGTCTCTTTACTAGGAAAAGGAAGCTACCTAGCTATCCTCTTCCACAGGTAAACGGAGAGATACTGGCACTTACAGGTCAAGTCAAGTATCTTGGAGTTATCCTGGATTCTAAACTTAACTGGAAGGCACAAATAGCTAGCAGAGCCACAAAAGCCGTTAGGGTTTGGGCAACCTGCAGAAGATGTATTGGTCCTACATGGGGACTTCGACCAAAGATGACCCACTGGATTTTCACCAGCGTTGTACGACCAATACTCACATATGCGTCACTTGTATGGTGGACAGCTTTGGGACGAAAATGTAACATCAAACCACTCGAGAAAGTGCAACGGGCGTGTTGTCTCGGCATTTCAGGTGCGATGTCTACCACTTCGACCAAAGCTATTGAGACTATTCTAAACATACGCCCAATACAAATTCAAGTTAAATATGAGGCCGCGGTCGCAGCGGCTCGACTAAACATCCTTGGGGGATGGCTCAATTCCGAGACATTAACCAATCACCAAACCATAATTAACTCAATTCCTAATACTGTTTCTACAGTTAATGGGAACTGCGACCGCATCCCGGAGGAAACCAATCATACCGCCGCAAAGTTCGCTTTCCCGACTAGGGAGGAATGGGACAACGGCCAAGTATTGTCTAGCAATCCGGGGATCCACCTCTACACTGACGGATCAAAATTAAACGGTCACACTGGAGCGGGCTTTTTCTGTGAAGCCTTTTCTGCAAAAGAAAGCCTTCGTCTGCATAACCACAACACCGTCTTTCAGTCGGAAGTATATGGCTATAACAGAAGGGGCTAAATTTATACAAAGCACTCACTGTGTAGACAAGTGTATTGAAATTTTCTCAGACAGCCAAGCTGCCATTAGAGCTTTATCCACGGACAAGGTGAAATCCAGAGTGGTTCTACAATGTAAAGAGGCCCTTGCTGATCTCTTACTTGTTAACACTGTGGACATTATCTGGGTCCCAGGACACTGTAAGATTGAGGGGAACGAAATAGCCGACGAATTGGCGAAAAATGGATCAGAAATGGACACAATCTCAGTCATAACCGGCAGACCTTTCCAATTTCTAAAAAACGAGATGAGCTCATGGGATTATCGACTTCACAAAAAATCATGGGAAGGGCCAAGCAACTAAATGGCTATGGGGCCCCCCGAACAAATCCAAAACAAACAAAATTCTAACGCTTAATAAAAAGGAGTTAAAACAATACACAGGCATCCTCACTGGCCATAATGAGCTAAGAGGTCATCTTTTCAAATTGGGAAGAGTCGACTCTTACTTCTGCAAGGCCTGTGAGGAAGAAAGGAGACGCTTGAACACTACTTTTGTCACTGCCCGGCATTTGCCAGACTTAGATTCATCCACTTCGGAGCTCCGCTTATTTCATCATTGAAACAACTGGGAAGCTTGGACTGGAAAGTACTAAGAAAATTTGTCAAATCCACGGAATTTCTAAAATCCACTGAGTAGCATAACAGCTACAACATATTACAGACGACTCATGTTCCGAGGGCTCACAACGGGCCTACTTTATGGCCTAGGTGTACTCTGTGCCATGCACAGAGGGGTTTTTCCCCCCTCCTTCAATCAATCAATCAATCAATCAATCAAAACATTGTCCAAGCCCGAGCGAAATTACTGTGTCACCAGGAGGGAGCTTCTTGCTGTAATTGAAAGTGTGAAAAATTTCCATAAGTATCTGAACGGACAACAGTTTCACTTGAGAACCGATCACGCAGCACTACGATGGTAACTTCAGTTCAAAGATCCGGAAGGCCAAATTGCGCGTTGGATAGAACAATTACAGAGCTACGATTTCTTAATCGAACATCGTAAAGGAGGAAATCATGGAAATGCAGATGCTCTGCCACGGCGTCCTTGTAAACTTGAATGCAGACATTGTCTAAGAGCGGAAGGAAAAGAAAACATAATTGATATTCGTTTGTTGAATGTTTTACCCGATGAAAAATGGACTCCGGACCAAATTCAAATTGATCAAAAGAGTGATCCCGATCTCAGAAAAATCATGATGTTCAAGGAACAGCAAATAAAACCATCATTGGAAGATACAGATATAGTGGCAGAGCTTAAAACTGCAAAATGGTTGTTTATATCGCGCCTGGGAAAGCGAAGATCGCAGATCCGCTCGAAATTTGATCGTTGTTCCCAAGTCAAAAGTAAAAGAGATATTAGCGGAATACCATGGTGGATCTAGTGGAGGTCATTTAGGTATAAATAAAACGGTCAAAAAAGTAAAGAAACGTTTTTATTGGATTGAATGCCAAGAGTCAGTCGCCGATTGGATTCGCAGTTGCCCGCAATGTGTACCAGCAAAAGGACCAACAGTGAGAAGTCGCGGTAGGATGCATCAGTACAACGTGGGAGCACCATTCGAGCGTCTTACCATGGATGTCGCCGGGCCGTTTCCAATCAGTGATGTGGGGAATAAGTATGTGCTTGTCGTCATTGACTACTTCAGCAAGTGGCCTGAAGTGTATCCCATGCCGAATCAAGAAGCCACAACAGTTGCGGATGCATTAGTTAACAACTGGGTAAGCCGTTTTGGAGTACCGTTGGAGAAGTATGCAAAGTCCTCAACATACACAAAACACGAACAACGCCTTTGCACCCGCATGGTGGAGAGATTCAATCGGACTTTGGAAGAGTATCTCAGAAAAGTGGTTGATAAAAATCAAAAAGATTGGGATACACTAATTAAAAGAATTACCACTATTCCTCATGGCTTATCGAACTGCTGTTCATGATACCACAGCAGCTTCACCATCTAAAATTGTTTTTGGAACAGACTTAAGATTACCTGCGGATTTAAAGTTTGGTGCGAGTCCTTCAGCTGGAATTCCTGTACACAATTATGTTTTCAGAAAAACTGAAGAAATGAACGAAGTGCACCAGTTTGTAAGACAGCGTACACAATTTGCGAGTGAAAAGATGAAGGCCAGATTCGACTTGCGCACAAATTCAGATAGATTTACGGAAGGACAACTTGTTTTGCTCTATAAACCACAAAGGAAGAAAGGCTTATCCCCTAAGCTACAAACACACTGGGAAGGACCATACAAGATAATTAAAAGAATTAACGATGTCGTGTATCGGATTCAGAATACTGCAGGCGTTAGACGAAAAATGAAAGTGGTACATTTAGAAAGGTTGGCGCCGTATAGAGAGAGAGAGGATTAACATCTGTTCGGGACGAACAGATTTAGGTGGAGGGGCAGTGTTACGAAAAGAGGTAATTTGCTCCACTGTGCAAGCAATCAACAATAATAAATGAGACGCAAGACAATTCAGCGCACTAAGTAATGTGTTCGAAGAGACGGAAGATCATTCAGCGCACTATGCAATGTGCGAGAAAGAGATGGAAGATCAGCACATTAAAACACATGAGTGCGAAGGAGATGCCAATAGCATGCGTCATTCACGAAACGAGTCGAAGGTTCTCGAAACAAGTCGAAGCATGTCGAAACGTGTCGAACTGATGCCTGCAGTATATAAGGCCGCGCATCTGAGTGCATCTCGTGAGCGAACATTATAAAGATAAATTGTAGTAATACAAGTTAATACTAGTTTAAATAATACTAGTTAAAACCAAATATTAGTGTGTTTTTATTTTGTACAGTTTTCTGTAGACTGAATTATCGTAACAATATATATATATATATATATATATATATATATATATATATATAAATATGTATAGATATATATATCTATATATATATATATATATATATATATATATATATATATATATATATATATATATATATATATATATATATATATATATATATATATAACTCACTCTTGTATGGTTGTTTATATTTCAATATCTCTTGAAGTAGAAATGCTACAAACTTCGTTAATGGCTCGTTTTAAAGGTAATACAGGCTTTAAGAAAAAAATTCTAATCTTTAACATGTGGCCGGTGGCCATTATCCTTGCATTTCAGAATTGTAGTCCTTAAAAAGGACCCTTTTAAAAATTCTGAAAAAAATCGTGTAATTTGGTTGATTTAATATAAATGTTCATGCCAAAATTCAAGATGGTATTCTGATATTTTAAAAATTAATTTTACAAATTGTTTGTATTGAAAAATAAAATATTTTTTTCAAAAGTAAAATTTGCAATAATTTTTTAATGTATTTGTAACTCTAATTTCGAAAATGGCGTCAGTTTCATTAAACTGTCCCTAGTTTCTGAGTACCCCAAAATCAATATCTCAAAAACTAGAGTCAATATGATAAAACTGCCACCATTTTAGAAATTAGAGTTACATTAATAAATTATTGCAACTTTTCCTGTTTTTGCTTTTGTTTATGTGTTTTGCATTATTTTGTGTTTATGTTTAGTGTTTTGGTTTTGTGTTTTTGCTTTTGTTTCTCTGTTTTTGCTTTTGTTTTTGTGTCTTTGCTTTTGTGTTTGTTTTTATATTTTTGCATTTGTTTTTGCTTTTGTGTTTTTCCTTTTATTTTTGTGTTTTTGTTTTTGTGTTTTTGCTTTTGTGTTTAGCTTTTGTGTTTTTGCCTTTGTGTTTTTGCTTTTATTTTTGTGTTTTAGCATTTGTTTTTTTTTTATATATTTTATTTTCTGTTTTTGCTATTGTTTTCGTGTCTTTGCTTTGATTTTTGTGTTTTTGCTTTTGTGTTTTGCTTTTGATTTTGTGTCTTTGCTTTTGTTTTTGTGTTTTGCTTTAGTTTTTGTGTTTCTGCTTTTCTTTTGTTTTTGTGTTTTTACTTTTGTATTTTGCTTTTGTCTTTTTGCTTTTGTTTTTGTTTTTGATTTTGTTTTTGCTTTTGTTATTTGTTAATTGTTTTACCATCCTTGTAATGTTGTTTTATTTTTTTCAGCTGAGGTATCCTCAGCGGCACCAGGGTTCGGAAACAAAAGAAACCAAAAACTCTTGTTGTTTAAAATTAATGTTTTATTGAGTATCTATTTAAAAGTAATTAATTAGTTGTATTGGTAGTTCTTAGTATAATGGTTGTAGATGCGCATTTGGCGGCTCCTGCCAATTCACATATCCCGCGTAAATGGGTGAAATCGTGATGTATCTTGTTGGTTTCCAACGATGGCGAGCGGCTTCCTCCTAAAGGGTCCGTCACGCGTCTTTCCTGTCCTTGGCGAGTACCTAGGGGAAGAACCTAACAGCGGAAAGATCCATCTACACGAGTATAAAGAGAACACTCGGCGTAAAGCTAGGTCCCTATCTGGAAAAATCCACCTACACGAGTATAAAGAGTACACTCGGCGTAAACCTAAAGGACCCTAAGTGGAAAGATCCACCTATACGAGTATAAAGAGTACACTCGGCGTAAAGCTAGGTGCCTATGTGGAAAGATCCACCTACACGAGTATAAAGAGTACACTCGGCGTAAAGCTATGTCCCTATGTGGAAAGAACCACCTACACGTGTATAAAGAGTACACTCGCGTAAAGCTAGGCCCCTATGTGGAAAGATCCACCTACACGAGTATAAAGAGTACACTCGGCGTAAAGCTAAAGGACCCTAAGTGGAAAGATCCACCTACACGATTACAAAGAGTACACTCGGCGTAAAGCTATGTCCCTATGTGGAAAGATCCACCTACACGAGTATAAAGAGTACACTCGGCATAAAGGACCCTAAGTGAAAAGATCGATCTACACGAGTATAAAGAGTACACTGGGCGTAAAGCTATGTCCCTATGTGGAAAGATCCACCTACACGAGTATAAAGAGTACACTCGGCGTAAAGCAAAAGGACCCTAAGTGGAAAGATCCACCTACACGATTATAAAGAGTACACTCGGCGTAAAGCTATGTCCCTATGTGGAAAGATTCACCTACACGAGTATAAAGAGTACACTCGGCATAAAGGACCCTAAGTGAAAAGATCGATCTACACGAGTATAAAGAGTACACTGGGCGTAAAGCTATGTCCCTATGTGGAAAGATCCACCTAGAATAAAGTGTACACTCGGCGTAAAGCTAAAGGACCCTAAGTGTAAAGATCCACCTACACGATTATAAAGAGTACACTCGACGTAAAGCTATGTCCCTATGTGGAAAGATCCACGTACACGAGTATAAAGAGTACACTCGGCATAAAGGACCTTAAGTGTAAAGATCGATCTACACGAGTATAAAGAGTACACTGGGCGTAAAGCTATGTCCCTATGTGGAAAGATCCATCTAGTATAAAGTGTACACTCGGCGTAAAGCTAAAGGACCCTAAGTGGAAAGATCGATCTACACGAGTATTAAGAGTACACTGGGCGTAAAGCTATGTCCCTATGTGGAAAGATCCACCTAGTATAAAGTGTACACTCGGCGTAAACCTAAAGGACCCTAAGTGGAAAGATCCACCTACACGATTATAAAGAGTACACTCGGCGTAAAGCTATGTCCCTATGTGGAAAGATCCACGTGCACGAGTATAAAGAGTACACTCGGCATAAAGGACCCTAAGTGGAAAGATCGACCTACACGAGTATAAAGAATACACTGGGCGTAAAGCTAGGTCCCTATGTGGAAAGATCCACCTACACGAGTATAAAGAGTACACTCGGCGTAAAGCTAAAGAGGAGTCACTGTTCAGTTCAGCTATGGCGGGCACTTAGAAGTGAACGCCACGAAGATCCGCAAGCGACTGCCTCCCTGTCTGTGATGACTGCCGCCTTTTATACAAATTGTGCACTCTTGTTTTTCTTCCGTACCTATGTGGTTGATGTTGCATGAAGTTGTTTGTCAACTTCAATGCTGCCTCGTGCTATTGTTATTGTTGTTGCCATGCTATGGTTGTTGTTATTGTTTTGATGCTATGCTATGGTCGATGCTGTTGTTTTACGGCACCCATGTTTGTGTTGTTTTTGTTGTTGTTGCCATGTTATGGTTGTTGTTATTGTTTTACGTATTTAGTTCTTGTAAGTGTCAAATTGGCACTTTACACTTTACTTTATGACATGTGCATTATTGTCGTTAGATATAGAAAGCCGTTACGTTTTTGATATATTGATTAATTGATTTCCTTATTTATTTAAGTATTTATTTATTAATTTATTTATTTATGTATTTATTTATGTATGTGTGTATGTATTTATTTATTTAATTAATTATTCATTTATTGTATCATTTATTGCTTCCTTCATTACTATTGATTACTTCATCATTTGTTTTTTTTTATATATTTTATTTGTTTATTAATTTGTTTTTTTTTTCTTTGTATATTTATTATTATTTTTTTTTTGCGTTCCCTATTTTATTAATTGTTATATTTAATTATTTACTTCTGTGTATATCACTTTATATGTTCTTTACTTATTCAATGTTTTTTTTGTTTTTTTATTTTTATTTTTTTTTATTATATATATATATTTTTTATATATATATTTTTTTTATTGCAGAAAACTATGTACTTTCATATTTTATTAACTTCCCTTAATGATGCTTTTGGTGAACAAAAAAAAAATACAAAAAAAGTATGCTTTCCATAAAAAAAAACGATTATTCTTCAATCCGACAACTCAAATACTCCATAGTCTAATCCATAAACTGGTAGGCTGACTCATGCCCTATCCACAGGTGTACTATATCCTGATTCAGTGGGGCCGCGAATACCTTTCGTCCATTCCACATGCAAGTCCAGCGGTGACGTCCTGGCTGTTTGGGCCGCGTTATTCGGATTCCGTTGAACCACTCCGGGTAAGCGGACCGGCACAACAATCGGACTGTATTCGCATTGGGATAATGTGTACCGATCTCTTCCTTGCTATACGCGTTCATCGGTTTGGGCTGGCCCGTAGGTTGTTCAACTGGGACCCATATCCTTCCAGAGACTTGACCTGATCCGGAAGCTTTCACTGATTCGGTAGCCTGACCTGACGAATTTACTTGTCGAGTCATTGTAGTGGATCCTTTTGATGGACTTGTCATTCCAGGATCATTCCAATAATCGTCCAGCAGCATTAGTGTATCAGGGGGTCGCTCCGCTGACGTGGTGGTCTTTGGGACCTTTGAGGGTCGCGTCTTCTCCGTAGGCGTAAAGCTAAAGGACCCTAAGTGGAAAGATCCACCTACACGAGTATAAAGAGTAAACTCGGTGTAAAGCTACGTCCCTATGTGGAAATATCCACCTACACGAGTATAAAGAGTACACTAGCGTTAAGCAAGGTCCCTATGTGGAAAGATCCACCTACACGATTATAAAGAGTACACTCGGCGTAAAGCTAAAGGACCCTAGGTGGAAAGATCCACCTACACGAGTATAAAGAGTACACTCGGCGTAAAGCTATGTCCCTATGTGGAAATATCCACCTACACGAGTATAAAGAGTACACTCGGCATAAAGCTAAAGGACCCTAAGTGGAAAGATCCACCTACACGAGTATAAAGAGTACACTGGGCGTAAAGCTATGGCCCTATGTCGAAAGATCCACCTACACGAGTATAAAGAGTACACTCGGCGTAAAACTAAAGGACCCTAAGTGGAAAGATCTACCTACACGAGTGTAAAGAGTACACTCGGCGTAAAGCTAAAAGACCCTAAGTGGAAAGATTTACCTACACGAGTATAAAGAGTACACTCGGCGTAAAGCTAAAGAGGAGTCACTGTTCAGTTCAGCTATGGCGGGCACTTAGAAGTGAACGCCACGAAGATCCGCAAGCGACTGCCTCCCTGTCTGTTATGACTGCCGCCTTTTATAAAAATTGTGCACTCTTGTTCTTCTTCCGTACCTATGTGGTTGTTGTTGCATGAATTTGTTTGTCAACTTCAATGCTGGCTCGTGCTATTGTTCTTGTTGTTGCCATGCAATGGTTGTTGTTATTGTTTTGATGCTATGCTATGGTCGATGCTATTGTTTTACGGCACCCATGCTTGTGTTGTTTTTGTTGTTGTTGCCATGTTATGGTTGTTGTTAATTTTTTACGTATTTAGTTCTTGTAAGTGTTCTCTAAAACGAGCCTTAAAATTTCATTGAAATCGAAAATGTAAAATCTCTAAATTTACTTTTTTTGGTCGATTTGGTGTGGAATGGCCCATATATACAACTCTTGGTCCGTCCGTCCGTCCGTCTGTCTGTCTGTCTGTCTGTCTGTCTGTCTGTCTGTCTGTCTGTCAGTCTGTCGGTCTGTCTGTTTGTTCCAGCATATAAACAGGATTGCACAAAGAGGCGTGACACCTCCAATACAACCTATATATTCAAAACGATATAATTCGGCAAGTGACGTCCTGGCTGTTTGGGCCGCGTTATTCGGATTCCGTTGAACCACTCCGGGTAAGCGGACCGGCACAACAATCGGACTGTATTCGCATTGGGATAATGTGTACCGATCTCTTCCTTGCTATACGCGTTCATCGGTTTGGGCTGGCCCGTAGGTTGTTCAACTGGGACCCATATCCTTCCAGAGACTTGACCTGATCCGGAAGCTTTCACTGATTCGGTAGCCTGACCTGACGAATTTACTTGTCGAGTCATTGTAGTGGATCCTTTTGATGGACTTCCAGGATCATTCCAATAATCGTCCAGCAGCATTAGTGTATCAGGGGGTCGCTCCGCTGACGTGGTGGTCTTTGGGACCTTTGAGGGTCGCGTCTTCTCCGTAGGCGTAAAGCTAAAGGACCCTAAGTGGAAAGATCCACCTACACGAGTATAAAGAGTAAACTCGGTGTAAAGCTACGTCCCTATGTGGAAATATCCACCTACACGAGTATAAAGAGTACACTAGCGTTAAGCAAGGTCCCTATGTGGAAAGATCCACCTACACGATTATAAAGAGTACACTCGGCGTAAAGCTAAAGGACCCTAGGTGGAAAGATCCACCTACACGAGTATAAAGAGTACACTCGGCGTAAAGCTATGTCCCTATGTGGAAATATCCACCTACACGAGTATAAAGAGTACACTCGGCATAAAGCTAAAGGACCCTAAGTGGAAAGATCCACCTACACGAGTATAAAGAGTACACTCGGCGTAAAACTAAAGGACCCTAAGTGGAAAGATCTACCTACACGAGTGTAAAGAGTACACTCGGCGTAAAGCTAAAAGACCCTAAGTGGAAAGATTTACCTCAATCGATTTTCTCAAAATCTGTCGAACAGTTCTGATCGAGACTAGTCTCAAATGAGAGTACGATATCTCGACTCTAAAACGTAATAAATTTCGTAAAAGGCGTTTTCTTAGTTTTCAAGATATAGCCCAATATATTGTCTTCTATATGTGGTAACATACTGCCAGCACTGGATCGATTTTCTCAAAATCTGTCGAACAGTTCTGATCGAGACTAGTCTCAAATGAGAGTACGATATCTCGACTCTAAAACGCAATAAATTTCGTAAAAGGCGTTTTCTTAGTTTTCAAGATATAGCCCAATATATTATCCTCTATGTGGTAACATACAGCCAGCACTGGATCGATTTTCTCAAAATCTGTCGAACAGTTCTGATCGAGACTAGTCTCAAATGAGAGTACGATATTTCGACTCTAAAACGCAATAAATTTCGTAAAAGGCGTTTTCTTAGTTTTACAGATATAGCCCAATATATTATCTTCTATATGTGGTAACATACGGCCAGCACTGGATCGATTTTCTCAAAATCTGTCGAACAGTTCTGATCGAGACTAGTCTCAAATGAGAGTACAATATCTCGACTCTAAAACGCAATAAATTTCGTAAAAGGCGTTTTCTTAGTTTTACAGATATAGCCCAATATATTATCCTCTATGTGGTAACATACTGCCAGCACTGGATCGATTTTCTCAAAATCTGTCGAACAGTTCTGATCGAGACTAGTCTCAAATGAGAGTACGATATCTCGACTCTAAAACGCAATAAATTTCGTAAAAGGCGTTTTCTTAGTTTTACAGATATAGCCCAATATATTATCCTCTATGTGGTAACATACAGCCAGCACTGGATCGATTTTCTCAAGATATGTCGAACAGTTCTGATCGAGACTAGTCTCAAATGAGAGTACGATATTTCGACTCTAAAACGCAATAAATTTCGTAAAAGGCGTTTTCTTAGTTTTCAAGATATAGCCCAATATATTATCTTCTATATGTGGTAACATACGGCCAGCACTGGATCGATTTTCTCAAAATCTGTGGAACAGTTCTGATCGAGACTAGTCTCAAATGAGAGTACGATATCTCGACTCTAAAACGCAATAAATTTCGTAAAAGGCGTTTTCTTAGTTTTACAGATATAGCCCAATATATTATCCTCTATGTGGTAACATACAGCCAGCACTGGATCGATTTTCTCAAAATCTGTCGAACAGTTCTGATCGGGACTAGTCTCATATGAGAGTACGATATCTCAACTCTAAAACGCAACAAATTTCGTAAAAGGCGTTTTCTTAGTTTTCAAGATATAGCCCAATATATTATCCTCCATGTGGTAACATACAGCCAGCACTGGATCGATATTCTCAAAATCTGTCGAACAGTTCTGATCGAGACTAGTCTCAAATGAGAGTCTGATATTTCGACTCTAAAACGCAATAAATTTCGTAAAAGGCGTTTTCTTAGTTTTCAAGATATAGCCCAATATATTATCCTCTATGTGGTAACATACTGCCAGCACTGGATCGATATTCTCAAAATCTGTCGAACAGTTCTGATCGAGACTAGTCTCAAATGAGAGTACGATATTTCGACTCTAAAACATAATATATTTCGTAAAAGGCGTTTTCTTAGTTTTCAAGATATAGCCCAATATATTATCTTCTATATGTGGTAACATACGGCCAGCACTGGATCGATTTTCTCAAAATCTGTCGAACAGTTCTGATCGAGACTAGTCTCAAATGAGAGTACGATATCTCGACTCTAAAACGCAATAAATTTCGTAAAAGGCGTTTTCTTAGTTTTACAGATATAGCCCAATATATTATCCTCTATGTGGTAACATACAGCCAGCACTGGATCGATTTTCTCAAAATCTGTCGAACAGTTCTGATCGGGACTAGTCTCATATGAGAGTACGATATCTCAACTCTAAAACGCAATAAATTTCGTAAAAGGCGTTTTCTTAGTTTTACAGATATAGCCCAATATATTATCCTCTATGTGGTAACATACAGCCAGCACTGGATCGATTTTCTCAAAATCTGTCGAACAGTTCTGATCGAGACTAGTCTCAAATGAGAGTACGATATCTCGACTCTAAAACGTAATAAATTTCGTAAAAGGCGTTTTCTTAGTTTTCAAGATATAGCCCAATATATTATCTTCTATATGTGGTAACATACGGCCAGCACTGGATCGATTTTCTCAAAATCTGTCGAACAGTTCTGATCGAGACTAGTCTCAAATGAGAGTACGATATTTCGACTCTAAAACATAATAAATTTCGTAAAAGGCGTTTTCTTAGTTTTCAAGATATAGCCCAATATATTATCTTCTATATGTGGTAACATACGGCCAGCACTGGATCGATTTTCTCAAAATCTGTCGAACAGTTCTGATCGAGACTAGTCTCAAAAGAGAGTACGATATCTCGACTCTAAATTTGCGATATTTTATGACTTTTTATTATTTTTTGAAATTACACGAATAATCCCGGGATCCCGATTGACAGCCCTAATGTCTAGTGAACCAATGGTTGAAGTATACACAGGTTTTTCTTTTAAAATTCAGGCGTCATTATAATTTTTTTTACAAAACTGTTTGAAAGACCAATGCTTTGTTTACAAGTTCAGAAAAAATCACAACATTTACTAAAATTATGGTTTTTAAAATTATTAAATTTTAGTTAACCGTTACAATTTCATGGTTTGCCGAACACATAAAATGTTGACATTTTCTTACTATAGTAAATATAACTGTCGAAATTTTTCTAATTTTATTCCAACAAGTTTGGAATAATATTTTTGTATTTTTGCACATACAATTATCTCTAAAATGATATGTTACACTTATCTTTTCAGATATCGTCTTATTAGTAGATAGTAAAATTATGCACACCTGGCCTAAAACACTGTCAACCCAATATTCGATGCCTACCTCAAATTTGTTTAGATAATGTTTCGGAGTCGGTTCTGATTATTTTAAGATCAAAAGAAACAAAAAATCGTTGGAAGATTTTTTAAAATATCACGGTTTAATTATTTTATTGAGGATTTTTTTTTTTGTTTTTTTTTTTCACTTGTTCCTAGTATCAGAAAGTCGGGGCGAAGGGAAGAAAAAATTACCTCTAAATTTTTAATTACAAATTTGAATCAATCTACACCCAGAAAAAAAACCCTCAAATCCCATTAAAATTGGTCAATGTGACAAATATTGATTTAATTGTATACAAGAAAACTTTCATATAAAATCAATGGCAATGTTATGGTATTTTCTAGTATTTAATGGTATTTTCCGATTAAAATAATAATTTATCCTATTGACAATTTTTAATATTAAAAAACTGTTATTTATATAGTATTTTGTTTTAAGTGTACTTTATATACTTCAAACATCAGTGAACCTATATCAAATAAATTAAAATAAATTCCGATTAAATCCAAATATTAATTTTTTTCATATTAATAAATCATTTATTTTCGTTTTTTAATTATTATAATGAAAATGGATGTGGACCACCGCAGTCTTATTTATTGCGAGGCCCACAATCTCCTTTTCCATGTTATTATTTTATTTTATTTATAATTTTATTTTTTTTAATATTATTTTTATTGTTATTTTTTTATTATTTTTATTGTTATTTTTATTATTATTTTTATTGTTATTTTTATTATTATTTTTATTATTAGTTTTATTACTATTTTTATTTTTTTTTGTTGGTATTATTATTTTTAAATATGTTGTTTTGAGGTTGCCGATTTTGGTGGTTACCGGTTTTTGGTGGTCCTGGCATTGGTTGTAGGGCTCTTTCGCCCAGCCGGTCAAACACGCTGACTTTCGGGGTCGGCGGTGGAGCTCTTATGGGTGAACGATCACTAAAGTTAATCTAAGAAAAAAATATAAATATAATATTATATTAAATTATTCCATAATTTATAATATATTATAAAAAAAAAAAATTTTAGTGAAGAATTAAATTTTCTAGTGAAAATTATAATTTTTTTAAAGTAAAATTATATATATTTTTTTAAAGTAAAATTATAGTTTTTTAAAGTAAAATTTGAAAATGAAAAAACATATTTCACAATTTTTTTTGTGAAGAATCCAATTTTTTTTAGTGAAAAATTTAATTTTAAGTGAAAATTTATATGTTTTTTTAGTGAATATTTTAAGTGAATAATTAAATTTTCTAGTGAAAATTATAAATTTTATTTTTTTTTAGTGAAAATTGATAATTAATTTTCAAATAAAAAAAATTTTCATTAATAAATTCAATTTAAAAAAAAAATAAATTCAATTTTTCACTATAAATTCAATTTTTCACTATAAATTCAATTTTTCACAAAATAAAAATACATTTTTACTAAAAAAAAAGCAAATTTTCACAAAAAAAATTTTTTTTTCACTAATAAATTCAATTTTTACAAAAAAAAAATGTTCGCTATTAAAAAAACCAATTTTCACTAACAAATTGAAAATTTAATGAAAACTTAACATTAACCTAAACAATGAAGTTTTTATATTTTCACTAAAAGATGTAGACATTTTATAAAAAAATAGTTACTTACCAAGTCCATTATGATGTTGATAAAAGATGATTTGATTTTAATAAAAGATCTTCACACATCGAGAGTTCAAGAAAGAATGTTCAAAAATCACGCGAAATCAATTTCGAAAACCTTCAAATTACAGTTAGTTCGAATTTTAGTTTTCTCAGAATAGGGTACAGCTTTTGAAATTTCAATCCATATAGATATTTTATCTTGGTCAATGAATTCATTAACAATTAGCGACCTAAAAAGTAATAGCAGAGTAGCACAGTGGTAGGGGTCTGCGTGCCACACTTTTTTGATAGTGGCGGGATCTATTCCCGGTCCGTTGCTATTTTTTTTTTTTTTTTATTTATTCACCTTTTTTTGTTTGTGTGTATATATCATCCATCAATTCTTTGGAAAATTACGATAGAATCCGAGTTTTCACAAATATGTCAAAACTCTGATTCTCACGAAGTTTAATATCGTAACTTTCCAATAGCATTGATGAATATGTACAAAAACAAAAAAAAATTGTGAATAAATAAAAAAAATGCTTGCAAGAACCGGGAATAGAACCCGTCATCATCACACAGCTACACGCAGGCTCCACCGCTGCACTACGTTGATATTATTTTGCACGTCACTAATTGTTACTGATTACAAATTAGTAAAAAACATCTCTAAGGATTAGAAATTATTCTTCGAAAATTCGATATAACTGTGAACTGAATTTCGAATATTGTCGAATTTTCGTTTGTCTGCATACAGGGATTTTCGGCACATATATGTTCCGAAAATCCCGAAATGAAATCCCGGGATTGCCAATCAAAATAACGTGTAGAAAATATTAAAACTATTAAATTTTAAATTTGCAGTCGTAAGCATATTTTAATTATTTTTCGAATTAAATCAAACTTATATTTTAATATCAAATTGTAATACGGCCTAAAAGTTACATACAAATTTGATCGAAAGAAATGTCCTGTGCTTAAGTATTGCAGATAAATTTAAAAACAAATTCGTATTTTTTTTTACCATGTAAATATCGGAATAGGCTCAACAAATAGAGTTTGAATATATTAATATCCTTAAAATTTATTTTTTACCTTCAGTTGCAATGCGCGTACGCCAATAAATCATAAACAATATAATGTATTGAGTAAAAATTTAACTATTGGCAGACTTTAGGATTTTTTTACTATATGCCACAGAAATTGATCGTTAACATATTTGGATTCAGAACTACAAAGAATGTATAAATACAATTATATTTTTGACAGGTTTAACTTGAGAAAATGTGTAAAATTTTTGTTCTTTTTAAACTTCAAAGACGATGCGCGAACATAAGACAATAATAAATTCAATCATTAATTTTTTAAGCCTACTTCGATCCAAAACAGCTTTATTTAGATGATAAAATATTGATTTAAAGTGTTTTTAACTTCATCTGCAATAGTCAAGCACAGGAAATTATTTTCCGACTCAAATTTTCTTGTGATGAACTCTAGCAGCACTATGTAAATTAAGACCTTTTACAACTATGGGAAAAATATGCCGATCCGACTTAATGTGTAAAATTTACTTATTTGGTACATGTAATACAAATTTCAATCATTCGGGACATAATCCGGAATATATCCCGGGATATTATTCTAATCCCGAAAGTCCCGGGATTGCCAAAATGCTTCGGGATTGGGACCCCTAATATATATGCAAATATCTAAGGCCCTGTTCACTTGTATACTTTAAGAAAATAGTGTTATAGTGTTCTAAGAAAAAATGTACTTTTATAAAAATTATGCATATGCTCAAGTTATAGCAACTTCTTATGCTATCATCTTTATTTTTTTTTATTTAAATAAAAAATACGTATTTTACTCAATATAACAATTAAATGTTTAATTTTCTATGATAACGTTTGTGACAATCGTAAGTTTCAATATGATGAAAAACATGGAAAAACATATTTTTTTTACTTCTTTATATTTTGGTGTAGGGCGTAAGTAGCTCTCTATTTAATAAAAAAGATTAAAACAATCAACTGCATCTTATATTTTGGTTTAGGGCGTAAGTAGCTCTCTATTTAATAAAAAAGATTAAAATAATCAACTGCATGGTTTTAAAATATAAGCAATTAAAGATAATGGCGTGATGCGCGAAACTATGCGAATTGCGTCGGACTTTTTTGATAATTTTTTTTTTAATATGATTTGGAATATTATAAGTTTGTCACAAAATTGGATAGATATTAGATTTTTATTTTTTAATTTATAAAATAAAAATATTTTACATTGTATTTGGTGATTATATATTTAAATATTACATGATTTGCACATAAATTAAATTAATAAAATTGTACGTAATTATATGGAATTAGAAGAAGAACAACGATCTTTATTAAATTTTAGCTGTATGATTTGATTGGAGTATGATTTGCTCCGATTTACATAAAATACCATCATATTCGTTACAAATTTATTTATTGGATTTTAAGTGTTCAGTGTTTTATATGATAACTTAATAAACACATAAGATAAAAAAATAAGAAAATAAAAAAATATGAAATACAAAATATTTTTAATATAAAACGTTTTTAATGTGAATTTTTAGTATTACTTTTAGTAAGTGAAACGTGGGGTATTATTTTTATAGTTTTTCGGGCCCGATTATGGAATACCCTACACCTTTGGTGGGGATATTAATGTGGGATATTTAATTGCATACCTTAATTTTAAAGTTTTTAATTATGATGATCCTCCCCACCCTCAGAATATTATTCATTTATCAGAAATTTACGTCTTATATCCCCATAAATTAAAAAAAATATATAAAAGTATAAAAAACTAAAAAAAAAAATTCAAAAATATAATTGGGCGGACCACGCCCATATTTAAAATATTTCATAGATTTGATTTTAATAATTTACGGATCAAATTTCCACTATGAAAACCCGAGAAATAATGAAAAAAAGTGGGCGGATCACGCCCATTTGTGGACCACATATTTTAAGGTGAATTCCAACAATACGTGTTAAACTTTATAACTATACCTTGAATACTTTTCGAGTTATTAGTTCCGAATTAGTTATATAAAAGTGACTTGTATGGGAGGTGGGCGAGTCCGTTGACCGATTTGGCTCATTTACAAACTCAGTTCCTACTTTTGGCTAAAATATATTGAGACGAAATTTCATCGCATTCTGATCAGTATTTCTCAAGTTATTCTGTATTCGGACAGCAAGACAGCAAGACGGACAGACAGGCAGACGGACATACAGACAGACAGACAGACAGACAGACAGACAGACAGACAGACAGACAGACAGACAGACAGACATACAGACAGACAGACAGATGGACATGGCTAAACGGACTCGGGTAGTGATGCTGATCAAGAATATATATACTTTTCCATACCGGACACGCCTCCTAAGGGGCGTTACAATATATGCACAAAGTTAATATACTCTGTACCTCATAGGTGTAGGGTATAAAAATACGTTAATATTTTTCCTTTTTCAAAAAGTTTAAAATTTTAAAAATATTAGCTGCGTTTTTCCATAATTTAAATTTGAGCCGGAACAAATTTTATACGCAAAACAAAAACAAATTTGAGCCAGATACATTTATCGAGCTCTAATTGTTTTTGTTTTGCGTATAAAATTTGTTCCAGCTCAAATTTAAATTATGAAAAAAAAACGCACCTTTTCTTAAATGCACCAATTACTTGAGTTAGCTAATTGGCTGATCGAATACAAGCTAGAAAGTTCTATCATCGCTAACGAGCCAGTGTGGCACAGCGGTAGAGTGTGTGCATGCCGTTCGAAAGTGATATAGTTCGAGTCCCGGTGGAGCCGGCGTGAGTTTTTTTATTTGATAAATAATTTTAAAGGCGAATTCGTCTGAAAAATCAACTCTGTTAATTTTCGTCGTTTAATGTTATTAAAAGTCATGAAATGTTAGTAATATTCGCCCAGTGCTGAGCACGCAGTGCTAACTTCACACCGGTGATCTCGGGAACGCTGTTGTGACGCTGACTTCGTGTTTGCAACACGTTGGAGCGCTAGGTAAAATGGCCGATTTCTTATAATTAAATTGGCTACCACAACTAAACAAATTGGTTGTGTCAATTGTATTCATTAGTTGTGTGAACTGATACGCGGTGTTGCAACAACTGAATCAGTCGAATGTTGACAGAACTAAATAAATTGGTTGGCAAAAAAAGACGGTTGCCCCAATTGATTTGTTCTTTGGGTGTAGATATTGAACAGATCTTTAGTGCTCTGTATCATCATGAGACATTGGGCTCGATAGAAAGAAATTAAAGGGTACCTAATGAATTTTTATAAAATTTTTGTAATAAAAAATTTTCGCATACAATACTACTCCGCATGTAGATACAAATTACTCGCCTTATGAGCTGGTTTTTGGAAAACTACCATATTTGCCAAACGATAAAATTAATAAAGAGAAAATAGCGTACAACATAGATTATTATGCTCAAGAATTAAAATATAGATAGAAATTTTCATTTGAGAAAATAAAAAATTTAATAGAAGAGGTAAAAAAAGAAAAGAATAGAGAAAAATCATGTTACAAATCCACTCATATTAGAGGTAGAAGAATTAGTACTAGTAAAAAACATTAATAGAAAGAAAAATCAACCACCATATCGTGGACCATTTAAAGTAATTAAAAGAGAGGGAGTAAACTCAGAATTTGAAATTCGTGGTAAATTAAAAAATATCACAACAACTTGTTAAAGATATGGATTATAATAAATTAAAAAATTTTAAATAAAAAATATATAAACATATAATATATAAATATTGTTAGTTTTGAGCTCAACAAACATTGTTAGTTTTAAGTTTAAAAATTATTATTTTTGATTAAATTATAAATATTATTATTTGTTCACTTGAGGGTGAGGGTGTAAGGTACCCAATGTACATCACTATATTTTTTTCTATGTTATTAATTGTCAAAAGAGTCACGTCAAATCTATGTCAAAATGATAAATGTAAAACTGGGATTAAGTATAAATAGACAGATTTTATAATAATAAATTCAATCATCACTGAACAGCCAACTAATCGGCATCTTCTTTTAATTAAGCCAAATCATCGGCTAAAAACGTTATGCTTGCCTTGGCGCTTTTTAGTGCCGGCATCCCAATCCTTAGACCAGTGGCGTTTATAAGCGCCGGCAATTAAACTAGGCAGGACCTAAACATATAAATTATTTATTTAAACGTCCGCCCCAAAGAACCATCGTTACAGTGTATTAGAAACTTCTAGAAGCTGCTTCGAATGTTCTTGAAGTTGTTTTCCTGAAGTTTCTGCTCTATTTTAATGGAATTTTCTTTCATTTTCTGAAACTGCCACTGCACAACTGCGATTAACTGGCTCATATCAAGTGCTTGGGACTGTAATCTTTCGATGTTTTCGATGACGCTGTTGCAGCTTCCACTTCAAATTCGTGCTCTGTGATATAAATGCCTTGGAACTAAAATTCCTCCATTAAGCAGCTCTACTTTTGTACCATATATATATATATATATATATATATATATTTATATTTATATATATCTATATACATATATATATATATATTTATATATATATATATATATATATATATATATATATATATATATATATATATATATATATATATATATATATATATATATATATCACTTATCTGACACTATTTTCGATTTTTTGTTATATGTAATCATATTTTCGATATTTCCATAATTTTCAGAGTTATAGTTGAAAGTTGAATTAAATTAGCACAAAAGAAAATATCGTTTTATTGTAACAAGATTTTATTGAATATAAAAAGAAAAATATTTATAGTATTATTATAAATATATATTAATTATAAGCAAGTAGATTTATAATCAAGTGTCTTCATAACTCTGAAACATTGAAGCATTAAAATCAACACTCTCACTAAATGTTGCAATTGTCAGTTCTGCAATTATCAGTTCTTCCCATTAAGAGGTTCCATAAGTAATAAAAAGCCGGTTTAGGTAATGACTTGGATTTATATCTTTCACGTATGAAATGAAAACGGACGTCAATGTGTTTAGTTCTTTTATGGAACTCGGGATTCGTGATAAGTTTTATTGCGCTTGGGTTATCCAGTAGCATGTAGTGGTCCTTTACTAAGGACTGCGTCGAATAAAATTGTCCGTTACATATCTTCCCATAATGTGCTGTTGCAAGATTCAAATTAAAAAAAATTGATCATAGTTGCTCTGAATTAAATGGCAGAAAATAATTTGTGTCAGTTATAGTCAATACAAAATTTATTTAACGCGAAAATGGCAAACGAAGTGGAAGTGCGAGAAAATATAATTAAAATTATTCAAAAACAACCTAGTTGGTCTTTTAAAAAAATTGCCAAGGAGGTACGGGCTAACCCTAAGACCATTTTTCGCGTTATCAACCGCTTTAAGAATGACCTGAGTATTGATCGGAAGAAAGGTTCTGGTAAAAAAAAGGCCCACATGATCGTGAAAAGTCGAAGAAGGTTGTGAATATTTTAAAGAAAGATCCAAGCATATCCGGAAGGAAATTGGCGAGAAAGGCGGATTACTCAGAATCTTTCGTGCGCAGGACTAAGAAAGAAGCTGAGCTGAAGACGTACAAGGTCAAAAAGTTCCGGATAGAAATGCCGTCAAGAATGAAACCGCAAAACAACGAGCTAAAAAGCTGAACCAAGATTTTTTTTTAAAAATTCGATTGCTGCATAATGGACGACGAAACTTATGTTTTAGCGGACTTTTCTCAGCTACCTGGGCAGGAATTTTATACAGCCAATTCTCGAGGAAATGTCGCTGAAAAATTCAAATCAAAAAAAAAAATGGCAAAATTCCCAAAGAAATTCCTTGTTGGGCAGGCAGTTTGCAGTTGTGGAAAAGGAGCAGCTCATTCGTGACATCGGGTACAATGAATAGCGAAATATATGTGAAGGAATGCTTGCAAAAGAGATTGCTTCCATAATTACGCCAAAGTTTCCACATTTTATTGGCCTGACCTCGCTTCATGTCACTACAGATAAACGGCCTTAGAGTGGATCCAACAAAATGCAGTGATTTTGTGCCTAGAGAAGCCAATCCACCAAACTGTCCAGAACTCAGGCCGATTGAGAGATACTGGGCTTTAGTAAAAAGGGATATGAAGACAACAAAAAATTGGCCAAAGACCTTTAAGACTTTAAAAGAAAGTGGTCTTCAGCAGCTGTGAGGGTGTCGGACACTACCATTACAACATTATTGGAAGGGGTTCCGGAAAAATTAAAACTTTTTATTAAAAAATATTAATTTCTGGTTTTTTATATTTTTTTTTTAAATCTAAAAATAATTTGCAAAATAAAATATTTTATTATATAAAAATTCGATTACTATATTTCTAGATTTTTTCATTTTTGTAGCGGACAATTTTATTCGACGCAGTCCTTATATCAGTAACTTCATTCAGAAACCTGTTTATGCATATGAGGTCTTTTACAGCTTCGGATGCTGCAATATATTCTGCCTCCATCGTAGATAATGTAGCGGAGCGTTTTTGCTGTGACCTCCAAGCTTCTCTTTACCCATATGAAGTCCTTTACAGCTTCGGATGCTGCAATATATTCTGCCTCCATCGTAGATAAAGAAACGGAGCGTTGTTGCTGTGACCTCCAAGCTACTGTGCATGTACCCAATTGTGTTACAACTCCAGTAGTAGATCTTCGATTTTGCACATTACCAGCGTAGTCAGAGTCCGAATAAGTTCTTAACTCATTATTCTGCTGTTTCGTATAAAGAATTCCAAAGTGTTTTTTACCTTTTAAATACCACATTACGCGCTTGGCAGCACTAATCTGACTTGAAGTTGGATTTTCCATATATCTGCTCAACATTCCCACTGCATATGAAAGGTCAGGTCGACTTATAATTGGCAAATACATAAGAGATCCAATCGATTCCTTATATGAAAACTTATGATGTCAGATCTCGATTTGACTGTTGTAACCAAATGTTGTTGGTCTCCAATGGAGTTGAAACGCTGTTGCACTCTGCCATTATTGTAATTGATGAAGATACAATGATCCATCTTCCATCAATTGCATTTGGAAACCAAGAAATTTATCAATATTACATTCCTTCATATCAAAATGTACCCTTAGATGCTTCAACAATTTTCGAGCAAAATTTTCGTCGTTTGAAACCAACAGACAATCATCTACGTAAATCGCCAGTATAATTTTAGATCCGTTACTATTTTTAATATAGACACATGAATCTGCCGAACTAACTGTCATAATAAACAGTTCAAGAACTTCGCTAAACTTTTTTGTTGAAACCGATGTCCGAGCTTGTTTCAACCCATATAAGCTGCGTTTCAATTTGGAAACTTTCCTGGGGTCTTTTATGTAACCAAGGGGTTGTTTTAAATACAGTTCTTCATCTAATTTCCGTACAAAAAAGCTGTTTTTATTTCAATAATACAAATACCTTCGCTAACTGCTAGTGATAAAATTATCCTGACTGAGTCGTATTTTACCACTGGACTGAACGTTTCCTCGAAGTCAACGCCATGAACTTGCGTAAATCCATGGGCAACAAGGCGAGCTTTTAAGCGACAAATACTTCCATCAGAAGTGAGCTTAATTTTATAAATCCAGCGACAATCGACTAGCTTTCTGTTAGCAGGCAAATCACACAATTCCCAAGTCTGGTTTTTTATTAATGAATTATATTCTTCGTTCATTGCTCCGCTTCCACTGCTCCGCAAACTTCGATGTTAATGCTTTCTCATATGACTCCGGCTCCTCATCTTCAGATTGAGTAAGAAACATATCAAAAATATTCACTTTTTCCTTCTTGGATCGTAAATTGTACTCTCCAGAATTTGAAACCTCGTTATTGTTGCATGCCTCTATATTCGATGTATCTGCTACTTATAATTCTCGATTTGAAATGTTTTCTGGAACCTCTGCTGTATCGTTCGCGTTCTGGGAAATATTTATATCCTGGTGACTTGAGATGCTGATATCGTTTACAGCTTCTGAGATGCTACTGACGGTGACTTGAGAATTCGTTGGTGTTGTTGTGGTTGATATTTCATTATTGAAACTGAACTTTGACATCTGATGTTCTTCGGTATCTTTCTGAATCTGTACTGCTCCAATTTCACTTTCAAATACGACATCACGATGCACATCAATTTTGTTTTTGGATGAAAAATACACACGATAACCCTTTACTTCGTTATCGTAGCCCACGAAAACTCCTCTCTTGGTTTTGGCATCCCATTTTCTTCGTAGTGCTTTTGGTACATGAGTAAAAATTTCACAGCCAAATACTCGCAGATATTCTATTTTTGGCACCGTGTTGTATCACAACTCAAAAGGAGTTTTACCTTTAATTGAACTTGGACCACTGCAATTTAGTACGTACACAACTGAATGGACAGCTTCCGCCCACAGATCCTTCTTCAATGATTTTGCGCATATTTAACTTCTGGCCAGCTCAACTATCGTACGCATTTCTCTTTCAGCGGACCCATTGTGCTCAGGTGTGTATGCTACTGTTTTCTGGTGTTGAATACCATTGCTTGCTAAAAGATTTTTGACCACCTTGTTCGTAAACTCTGTTCCGTTATCAGATCTGAAGGCCATAATGTTTACGACTGAGTTTTTAACCATTTGAAGAAATCCATTTATCTTGTCCTTTGCTTCATTTTTCTGTCTCAAGAAATACACCCACTTAAATCTTGAGTAGTCATCTTTTAATAAAAGAAAATATTTGGATCCACCCAGCGATAACTTCTCCATAGGCCCACAAATACCGGCATGAACTATTTCGCCAGGCTTTCTTGCACGATGTTCTCTTTCTTTAAATATTAAGCGATGTTGCTTACCGAAACAGCAACCTTCGCAGCAGAACGATCAACGAAAGTTTTGGCGAAAATCGAGGCGTAAAATCAAGGAAAAATTCAGCGAAAATTATCAGCAACAAAAGTCTCAACAATCAACGATACTATGACATCATGATTGAAAAACTACACGGAGCTGAAAACTGGTGTTCGTGGAAGTTCCAGATGTGCATCATTATGAAATCGATGGATATCTTCAAGATAGTGGACGGATCATGGGAAAGGCCTACGCAAGAAGGAGGTGGAGATGCGGCGAATGCAGCATACCTCGAGAAATTGCAGGAGTGGGAAAAGGCTGATATAAAAGCGCAGCGAACGGTGGAACGCTCGATCATTTAAATCAACAGTTATCGATTGATTTATAAAGCAATTAACACATATAAAGCAATGGAAATGTTTTAAGTATGCCATATTTGAAAAATGTAAGAAAACTAAAGTTTTTACCACACGGTTCTGGAAGATATAGCATTGAAGTTAATAATTATGAAGTAATAGCAAGATGTAGCGAAAATCCACTGAGCACACAGGTGACTTTGGAGAAACTATCATCAAAAATGCAAAATTTAAAAATATACGAATTAGCTTTGAACTAGAAAGATATAATACGAAAAACTGATCTAGTACGAAAAAGAGATCTACGTTCGTATCTCCGGATTGTGTACAAAATAAAAGCACACTTATGTTTGGTTTAAATTATAACAATTAAATTTATTAATTCACTTTAATAAACAACTTTAAACAATTTAACTTGACATTTATCACACGAGATGCACACGACCACTTTACAATCAGTACTAAGTGCCACGCCTCAGATGCGGCGCCCTTATATACTGCATGCATCAGTTCGACACGTTTCGACAGGCTTCGATATGTTTCGAGAACCTTCTACTCGTTTCGTGAATGACGCTTTACAATCACTACTAAGTGCCACGCCTCAGATGCGGCGCCCTTATATACTGCATGCATCAGTTCGACACGTTTCGACAGGCTTCGATATGTTTCGAGAACCTTCTACTCGTTTCGTGAATGACGCATCCTATTGGCATCTCAATCGCACTCATGTGTTTCAATGTGCTGATTCTCCATCACATTGCTTAGTGCGCTGAATGATCTTCCATCTCTTTCTAATATATATATATATATATATATATATATATATATATATATATATATATATATATATATATATATATATATAGTGTCACTTATTTGACACTATTTTCGATTTTTTTGTTGTATGTAATCAGATTTTCGATAATTTACAGAGTTATCGATTGATTTATACAGCAATTAACACATAAAAAGCAATGTAAAGTATGCTATCTTTTAAAAAGATTAATTAGTTTCCATTCAATTAGTATACAAATGTTGTGCCAATATTTTGTGTTTACTGCTGTATACTGTTGTATAAAACAATCGATAACATGGAAAATTATCGAAATATCAAAAATCCGATTAGAAGTATTTTTTTTCGCAAACAGTTCTACATGATTGCTTACTATTGTTTTGAACTATTCCAAATTTCGACTCCAGGTACAAATGCACCTCCTAGTATAATTTTCAATGTACCCGTTGTTCAAATTCAAAAAAAATTTGCACACCTTATGTTTTATTATTCGTCAATGAACTTTAAATTTAATTTCTCAGTTTTCTATCGCACCCTATTCACTTCCTTAGCAAACTCTAAAAACACTATTTTTGTTGTTTTGCCCCACAGCATCCTAAAACTGCCTTTTTAAAATTCTTAAAAAATTTACATAAATTCTTGACATTGAACAAAGATCATTCCACTTTGAGTTAGACTGGCCATAATTTTAGATTGGTTTGGGATACATCAATAAAAACTGGTATATACTCATATCTCTTAAGTACAAACCGTGTTACAAAAAATGGGCGGTTATTGTCAACTGCCACACCTAGCTGCCATATGACATTTATAGTAAACACGATATAACTCTTAAGATATAAGAGGTATATTATTGAAATTTTGTCCAATATAATATAGAAAAAAAAACGTTTTACTAATAATTATTGTAATCGGCCTACTTCGACGTCTACAAAAACATGACGTATAAAGTGCTACAATATGTATTTAATTTGGTCTCTGTGAAAAGAGGAAGAGTAGGGTATACTATATGTCTATTATAATCATCATGATATCTCGCATAGTACCGGAGTTATGACCAATGATATGTTTAATTTATATGGTAGGTAGGCGTTATAGTAACCGATCACAATTTAATTTCGTACAATTATTGATCCTTACAAAAAACTAAAAGATCTCCAAATATATTTCAAACATCTATTTTTGGACCGACTCAAACATTGTAATGCAATGCCTGAAATTGCATTCTTCGACACTTAATTGTATTATCACCAATCGAGTTTCAGAACTCCAAGAAAACACGCAAGGCATAACATGGAGGCATGTCGCATCAAAAAGTAACCCTACTGACATTATTTCACGCGGTTGCAGCGCTCGACCCTCCATTACATTTTTCGTTTTTTAACAAATACCCTTCTTCACATTTCATTCAAAGAATTAGAAAGCACCTTTTGGAAAATTGTCGCAGAGATTCAACGCATACACTACAAAGAAGAAATAAATTGCTTACGAGACAACAAAGTAGTTAAGTCAAGCCTTCAAAACTTATCACCCTTTCTTCACGACATGAATATAGATAGCACAGTGGTTAGTATTCTAAGAGTCGGCGGTCGGTTATCCAATGCTCTTATTCCCTACAAATTTAAATTTCCGGAGATCTTTCCGAAGGATCATCGTTTTACTAATCTTTTCATTACATTTCTTCAAAATAAAAATCTTCACGCTGGCCCTAAGGCAATATTAGCGGTACTTCGGCAAACACTTTGGATAATAAATGCTCGAGACTTTATTCGAAAAGTTGTTCGAAACTGAGTGCATTGCTTTCATTATAAACCGAAGCTAATGAACCAACTTATGGGCAACTTACCAGCCAGCCGCTTAAAAGCGCAGCGACCCTTTTTAATCAGGAGTGTAAATTTTGACGGTGCATTTTTTACAACATATCGTAGAAAACAACTTTAGAAAACATACGTTGCGGTCTTTGTATGCTTTGCATCCAAGGCAACACATCTTGAATTGGTTTCTGATCTTTCAACTATAACCTTTCTTCTTTGTATTAAAAGATTTATAGGGAGGCGTGGCATTCCACAGCGCTCAAAACAAGATGAAGGAGTTGCAGCAACAGATTTTTCGAAAGGAATTAATTGGGGGCTAAACACATAGAAAATTATTGTCGAATCCGACAATAATTTAAAAATATTTTATGTTAAAATGGATCCACAAATATTATTTTCAAATTATTGTCAGATACAACAATAAAATTATCAAACAAGTATTGATAATAATATGTTAGCTTTTAATAATTATATTGAGAGTTTTGTTTTGCTTTTAATGACATTTTTAATTTAAAAGGCAACAACAATAAAATTAATACAAACAACCTTTTCTAATTTAAAATGCATTTTTATTTTATAACTTCATACGATTAATAATGTTTGACACAATTCCACATCGTAAAGACCTTCCTTAAGACCATGACGTTTACATTTTGGTAGGGGTTGGTGACCGGCTCACAAGGGTCACCGGGTATCACTTCCCAATGGTCAAACACGAACAGTGGGAGAACTTTTCCGCAGGTGTTGGAACGCAAATCAGTTGGGAAACCGTACCGTGCGTCTCGTTGAATGGAAAGTAGGGCTTGATGAGGAACAAGGCAGTGCCGACGATTGGTTTCCTCGAACGTATGTCCGTCTGTTTTAAACACCATTGAGAGCAATTTTAAAGTTGTCGCCCAGATTAGCGTTGTCGCCCGATTACACTACACGATTTAGTCGTCGCGATTAGAATTATTGGACATTTTTAGTCCACACAACAACGCTCGATAAATTTGAATATTCCCAAAATAGAAACATCAAATGTCAAAATAAAAAATAAAAACAGGGGGCAAGTGACTGCGCCATCTAGGTTTACGCCCGTGCACGAAAGGCTGACAACAATCCGCATCAAGGTTAAATATTTCCACATCAGCCTAATTTGTGCACACGCTCCGACGAACGAGAAAGATGACAAGACGAAAGAGCGCTGCCCGCGCCACGATATCAAAATCGTGCTAGGCGATTTTATCGCCAAGGTGGGCAGAGAAGCCATCTATTGTCCCACAATAGGAAAATTTAGCCTCCATGCCAACACTTCCGATAACGGAACGAGGCTAATCGACTTCGCCGCAGCACGAAACATGGTAGTTAGTAGCACTAGATTCGAACATTTCAACGCGAAACCAAATTGATCACGTTGTGATTGACGGAAGGCACGCTTCGAGCGTGATGGACGTACGCACTACCCTAGGTGCCAATATTCAGATCATTACCTTGTAGCAGCCAAGGTCCGCACGCGCTTAAGCGCTGCGAAGAACGTACGGATCTAAACGCAGAGAAAGCTAGACGTCGGAAAGCTGCAATCACAACAGGCAACGCAAGCCTTTTCCACTCGACTCTCACACCTGCTTAGACAAAGCACTCCTCCTCTCGATGATATAAGCGCGCAATGGAACCATGTCTCCTGCTCTATGCGTACGGCTGCCGAAGAGGTGCTTGGATTCCAACGCCCCCTGAGGAATCAGTGGTATGACCAAGAGTGTCGCGCGGCCACTGAAGAGAAAGACGCTGCGTACAAATCCACCCTGCAGTCAGAGCTGCGAAGGAGCGATACAAAGAGAAGAGAAGGAAGAGTGACGTCTTTTCAGGCGTAAAAAAAGAGGCAGAAAGATGTGAGTAGATTGAGATGTATGGGGACAGGAATGATGCTCGAAAATTCTTGGAGAAAATACGACGCCTAGCCGGAGGTTTAAAATCCGGAGCCTCTTCTTGTAAAGATGAGAACGGGAATCTAGTCACAGATACCCAGAGCACATTGAAGATATGGAGGGATCACTTCTCTAAACTGCTGACCGGTGATGATGACCGCAATTCCACCGATAGAGAAGTAAACCCGGCAACCCCAGTACTTGATGAGGACGTTGAGATTCCGCCACCCGACCATGACGAGGCCAGAACAGCCATTGCTCGGCTGAAAACCAACAAAGCCGCAGGTGCTGATGGCCTGCCTGCTTAGTTGTTTAAGACCGGAGGCGACGAGCTAATAGAGAGCATGCACGAGCTCCTATGCAGAATATGGTCGGATGAAAGCATGCCAAGTGACTGGAACCTCTCTGCCCAATCCTTAAGAAAGGGGATCCCACTATCTGCGCCAACTACCGTGGGATCAGCCTACTCAATATCGCATACAAGGTTCTATCGAGCGTATTATGTGAAAGGCTGAAGCTCATCGTCAACAGGCTGATTGGACCTGCGGCTTCAGACCTGGAAAGTTCACCATATACGCGATTTTCACATTGCGCCTAATCCAGGAAAAGACCCTAGAAAAACAGATCGACACCTACCACCTATTAGTCTACTATAAAGGCGCCTTCGACACTCCGATAAAGGAACGATTATACGCCGCAATGTCTGAGTTCGGTATACCTGCGAAACTTATAAGGCTTTGCAGGATGACCTTGGGCAACACACTTTGCTCAGTGAGAATCGGAAAAGACCTCTCCGATCCATTTCATACTGAACGAGGTTTCAGACAGGGTGACTCCCTATCATGCGACTTTTTTAACTTATTGTTGGAGAAAATGTTCGAGATGTCGAACTCCGTCAAAGCGGAACTATCCTCAACAAAAGTGTCATGCTGCTCGCATATGCCGATGATATTGATATCATTGGCAGGAGCACACGAGCAGTCAGCGCAGCATTCTCCAGATTGGAGAAAGAGCAGCGTCGAATGGGTCTAGCGGTGAACGAGGACAAGACGAAGTTCCTTGTGTCTACAAGCAAAAAAGAGTCCGTGCGTCTTGGACAAAAAGCTGATTTTGACACCCACAAGTTCGACATTGTCAAGGACTTCGTCTACTTGAGATCCAGCATAAACAGCAACAACGACATCAGCCTGGAGATCAAACGGAGAATAACTCTTGCCAACAGGTGCTACTTTGGGCTCAGTAGGCAATTGAGAAATAGAAATCTCTCTTGCCGGAGAAAAATAACGCTCTACAAGTCACTCATCATGCCCGTCATACTTTATGGAGCGGAAACATGGACGCTGGCCTCCACCGATGAGAGAGTACTGGGAGCGTTCGAGAGAAAGATTTTCCGTAAAATCTTTGACCCTATCTGCTTTGCTAAAGAGTATCGAATCAGGATGAACCACGAGCTGGATGAGTTATTCGACGATATTGAGATAGTCAAGCGCTTGACATAGCGCAGCGGCTTCGCTGGCTAGGTCATGTCGAACGAATGGATAAAAACACTCCAGCCAAGAAGGTGCTTGAATCGAAGTCGAAGGTGGACAGCATAGAAAAAAACGTTCAAATCTGTGTTGGAAAGACCAAGTTGAGGACAACCTGGCAACGCTTGGTATTTCTAACTGGCGTCAGCGCGCGCAAAGCAGATCTGACTGGCGCGGCTTCATCTCAGCGGCCAAAAACGACCCACGGTTGTAAGTAAGTAATTAATTGATGACATCTAAACATTCAGCAATAAATCTAGCTTCGAGTTTAAATTCATCCCACCGCGTGCTCCGCGTTTTGGCGGACTGTGGGAGGCAGCAGTCAAATCTGCCAAAACACTACTAATCAAAAACAATGATCCGAATGATGGGGAAGCTCTGGCGCCTGCGCATTTATTAATTGGCTCTTCGCTTCAATCCATACCTGATGAGCTACGATTGCAAAAAGACTCCGCCTGCGCATTTATTTATTGGCTCTTCGCTTCAATCCATACCTGATGAGCTCTACGATTGTAAAAAGACTCAGTGTTTAACTCATTATCAACGTTTGACGTTCCTAAAGCAGCAGTTATAGGTGCTCTCGTGCCTCTCAACGAAGATACTTGCAAGAATGGACTTTCAACGGGGCGAGTATGTCGGATCAGATCGCATCACACATCTTTTAATATAATAATTTGTATTTTTTATAATTTGTAGTTTAAAAGTAGTCATGAATTTGAATACACTAATATAGAATTTAGTATAACAATTTCATAATTTCATTTGTAATTTACACTCATTTGTTTGCAAATCTCTCTTTTGTAAGGTTTAAAGACATTAAAAAAGATTTAAAAAGCAGTCGAATATAAACCATTACAGAAAACGTACACAAATTCTTCGTCGTTTCCTTTCAAGCAACAGTCACTGAGGATCATATTAGACAAATTGCCTACAACCATAACCTCAGTCATAGTATGATGCCCTTCAAATATGATCACCACAACCATGTTTTTTCTCTGCGTGATCTCTCATCGGGGGAGGCTAGCGTCCATAATATACGAAGATGATATGCAAAATATAGATGATATTCAAGATATACGAAGTCCTTCCTAAAGTATAGCTTATGGAATTCAAAATTCCATACTGATGCAGACGAAATTACTCCTTTTAGCTAGTTGACACAAGGTACTTCGTCTTGTCCTTGTTCGCCAAACCTAGTCGACAAGACTCTTTCTCCAATCTGAAGAATGCTGGCCTTCACAGTGTGAGATTTTCACTATTTAGCTAAACAAAAGTACTTTATTTTTTTATTTTGACAAATATTTAAATGAGGAATTATAGTGAATTGTCCCAATAAGAACAGAACTTAATAAAATGTTAACAAAATGTAAACAAACATATTATAATGGGATTCCAAATGCCAATCTTTGAACAATGCACCAAAATGCACATTGTCGAATGATAAATTTGTTTACTTTGCATGGTTAGTGATTTTCTTCTATTAAACTGTTCTACAAGGATTTTCTACCGAACTGAAACTTATTATTTCTGATAAATTTCATGATTCATGCTGCGTACTCAGAATTTGCCCACCTCATCGAGATTTTGCAAAAATTCGAGTCAAAGTTGCAAAAAAGGCCATTTTTGGTTATATCGCAATTTATCGCTCGATTTCTTCATGCTGCAGATGCAAACTTTATCACAAAATAAAATATGAATTTTGCCCAACTGATAACACTGTTCTGCAAGGATTTTAATCTGGAATGAACCTATCATTTCTGGTTGATTTCGGTCTACTGATTGTTACTGCGTACTCTGAATTTTCTCTGTACGTCGAGATTTTGCAACAAATCGAGTCAAAGTTGCCAAAAAGGCCGTTTTTGTTGCTTTATATTGCAAGTTATCGTACGGTTTCGACATGTTGCAGATGCAAACTTGTTCACAAAATAAAATATGAACCCTGCCCTACGGATAATTTGCAAAAAAAAAAATCTGTGTCCAATTATTAGGTTTTGCAAATAACCAAAAATAAATTTGTATTACCAAAAAAAGTGTGTCGAGAGAGTAATTTATCACAATTCTCTAAGCTCTCTTAAAAAACATTTTATGTCTTACTGAAATTTTTCGGAATATTTTTTAAAATTTGTTTGTGAAATATTTGATAAGAATGGAGGGAAATGCACGCAGAGATATACAATTTAATACTAATATAATGTAGTGATGCTAAAAAATATGTTATACACATCCGTCGTCAACGAATGCTTCTGAGCGGCTGAAATTTTTGAAAATTTGACATAAGCTACTTATCATTAAATTTAAATATATAATATTGTTTAGACGCGGCTGTTGTAGTAATATATATTGAACATTTTATTTAAATAAACAGCTAAATCGATTAAATATTTCATATAACACAATACTTTCACTAAAATTACAATTTAAAAATTGCGATCATTTTAACACGATAAAAATCTAACTTTTTATAGCAAACATCAGCACTCTAAAAATCTTTCAAAAACAGTTTTTTTTTCACTCGTTCTCGAAATGCAATAGATAGGTTTTAATTTGATTAACCATTGATGAAAAAATTGATGCTATATTAAAAAGCTATATTAACACTTGCTTTTATATTCAAAATTTGCAACGTGTCCAAAAATTGTACATTTTCATTACCTATGTCCCACTTTTCCCAGGTCCCCTACCTTTTTCCCTTTGTGAAAATATTCTTCTGGCATGGCTACATTTTCCACTGATAAAAGTTTTTTCATATTAATCTGAAGATTTTTTCAACATACCTGTTTTGAAAAATATCTGAAATATGCAAAGTAACCTATTTTTTATAGTGAACATCCAAATGTTCATTTGATTGAAATGAAAAAAAATGTTTCCACAGGTATGTATAAAAATATTTATTTTTGTTTTCATATAGAGATCTTTATTGCAGTAACATATTTTTGATTATTTTTCAAGTCATTGTTTACTCTCGGAGTCTGCCCAGGGTTAGCGCAGTATAAATATGTAATGGTAAACATATTATGTTCAGATGCAAACATATTATATATATGTACACATGGCACAATTCCAAATATATATTATGTTCCCCAAACATATACGTCGTTTTCCGCTGAATATTTTGGAGAGAGCCATTTTCTTCCCTGCCTGTGGAAAAAGATGTAAACGTGAACCGAAGTGATTTTCTAAAGAAAAAAAATGTCATGGAAATATATGCTTTTTATTTAAATTTATTACGTACGTAATAAAATTTGATGTAAATACTTTTTATTTAAATTTATTACGTATGTAATAAAATTTAAAGTAAATACTTTTTATTACTTTTTATTAAAGTTATAACATTTTAATTTAAACACAATAATATTTATTTCATATAAAGAATGTTCCTAATCTTCTTTATATGAGATAAAATTATTATTTTATTTTTCTTTTTTAAATTTTGAATAAAATTAAATACTTTTTTTTTAATTAAAAATTAAATACGCGCGTAATATTTTTTGTATGGAGTATTACGTTTTTTATTACAAAAGTATTTAAATCAAATTTAAATAAATTTTATTTAATTTTATTACGTCACTTTTTCCTTAGTGTTTAATTTTCACAATTCAAATGCGTCACGAAAAATCTGCCATTTATTAAAATGAAATGTTCAATATATATTACTACAAAAGCCGCGTCCAAACAATATTATTAATTTAAATTTAATAATGAGTGGGGTGTCGCGGAAGTGTATAACATATTTTTTAACCCATTAAAGCCTGCCGACTCAAATATAAACTAGGAGATTACGCAATGCAATTTTCCCCGTTATGTTTCCCCAACAGCCGGACATCAGATTCTAAAAATTTTGTCCGATTTTGCACCTAGCATCACTACATTATATTAGTATTAAATTATAAATCTCTGCGTGCATTTCCCTCCATTTTAATCAAATATTTCATAAACAAATTTTAAAAAATATTCCGAAAAATTTCAGTAAGACAAAGTTTAAAACATTTTTTCGAAATTTTTACAGCAAGAACATTGTGAACTAATATTAAAATGTTTTTTAAGAGAAATTAGAGAATTGTGATAAATTACTCGCTCGAAACACTTTTTCACTGAGGGAAAAAAGTAATAAAATTAATTAAAAAGGTAATAAATTTATATACTTTTCGACACGTTTTTCACCCGTTGTCCTTTTTAATTAAATACTATTTATTTAAAATTGAAGTAAATACTTTTTATTTAAATTTATTACGTACGTAATAAAATTTCAAGTAAATACTTTTTATTTAAATTTATTACGTAGGTAAATTGAATTTGATAAATTTGATTAAATTTGATAAAATTTGATATCAATATTTTTTTATTAATTTTTATTAAGATAATAAAATTTTAATTTAATCACAACATCATAGTCATGTCAATTGGTATTTTAAAACTATTTATTTCATCTAAAGAAGTTTAGGAAAAGATAAAATTATTATATTTTTACTTTTTTATAAATTTTTTATCACTCACGGTGGTTCTATAGGTTGGACACATGACCACGTATTACATAATTTTGTTGTGGTTACTTTCAAAAAACAAACTTTAGTAATGTTAAAAATATTTCTAAAATATATATTTTTTTGAAATAATGAATTTAAATGCGTACGTAATAAAATTAAATACTTTTTATTTAATTTGAAATTAAGTACGCGGGTAATATATTTTTGTATAGAGTATTACTTTTTTTTATTACAAAAGTATTTAAATCAAATTTAAATAGATTTTATTTAATTTTATTACGTCACTTTTTTCTTAGTGTTTGGTAACACAAATTTCTTTTTGATTGTAATATCTGGACACAGATTTTTTTGCCAATTATCCGTAGGGCAGGGTTCAATTTTCATTATGTGATAAAGTTTGAATATGCAACATGTCGAAATCGTGCGATAACTTACGATATAAAGTACCAAAAACGACCTTTTTTGCTACTTTGACTCGATTTTTTGCAAAACATCAAAAATAAACTTGAGAAACTTAAAAAGTGTGTCGAGAAAGTAATTTATCACAATTCTCTAAGCTCTTTTAATTATTTTTATACCCTACACTAAGAGTGAAAGGGTATATTCAGTTTGGTACGCCGTTAGTAACACCCTGAAGAAAGCATCTCAGGTACGAAAAGTACATATATTCTTGATCAGCATGACCTCCTGACTCGACCTCCTGAGTCGATGTCCGTCTGTCTGTCTGTCTGTCTGTCTGTCTGTTGAAATCACGATTACGGAAAAAGTAGAAGAGCTAGAGCAATGAAACTTTAGATTTATATTATTTTGGCATGATCTATCTATTGTGACCTGAGAACCGACCACTTATGTTCAAATACCTCATATAAAATTTACATCTACAGATCAATTTTACTGTATACGTGCTTAGGTAAACTTTTTTGGTCAAATATATATTGGTTCGGATTCCAAGATTTTTAAAATAGTGGTTCCGATTCCGGTTTCAACCAAAAAATTAAATGGTTTTCGATTTCGGTTCCATAACGGTTTCGATTCCGGTTCTTTGCGTTCCCTGACAGGGACTGTTCCGGTTCTGATATTTTTAAAATAGCGGTACCGATTCCAACCAGAAAAAATATATACGTTCCGATTTCATTTCCGGTTCAACACATTCTTAATAACGATTCTGGTTCCAAAAATCTCAACAGTTCCGGTTTTATTTTTCACGTTTTTCATATTTTTCCGTACTTTTTTCGTGTTTTTCCGTGTTTTGTCGTGTTTTTCCCGTGTTTTATCTGTCTTCTCGTGCGTGCCAGTAAATTTACTCGTCGGGCTCGTGCTCGTGCGTGTCACCTATCGGCGTGCACGTGCGTGTCACCTATCGGCGTGCCCGTGCGTGTCCGTGCCATCAAAAACAGGCACGCGCCCATCTCTAGTTCTAAGCGACAGAACTGACATTTTTGAAAATATCACAAAAATAAATAAAAAAAAACGGCACCCTACACCTAATCATTATTAAATTTCACTTTTCACATCTTCACTTTTAGGAAAACAAAATTCTGGCTGCACATACTTGCAACCCCTATACACCATTTTTCAAATTACTGCAATGACTTCGTCTGTCTTTTGTAACCAAATTTTTGATATATGGCTAACAATACATATAGTTTGGAAACTTTTTAATGCTAAATGTGAGAGAACAGCTTCTATAAATATTTCCAGATTTAATCCATTTAAAAATAGTTCATTTATAAATCATTAAACCAGCTAAAGTTAAAAAAGCGGGCTTAATGACAGAAATGTTGTCATTATTTCAAAATCACAAACATTTACGAATAATAATTTAATAATTTATTAAAATACAATATTAAATGATGTATTAATAATACAGAATAAAAGCAAAATTTTTGAATCCTTACAAAAAATACCAAATTCTGATATATAAATATTTCCAGTTATATGGCAAGTGATCGTGGCAGTCGATCGATATATCCCAAAATATACCCAAATACCATAGACCACAAGACATGAAACTCCATCAATATAGATGTAAAAATCGTTTTGTTAGTGTGCGTCGCAGTCGAAATTTGGACGAAATTTGGACAACTTAGACAACATTTATTCAACTTGGACAATAATGCCTCAGATTATCTCATTTTAGACATTTTCTACCCCTTTATACTCAACATATTCACCACTGCTTTTGATTTTGCGCCAAACAGAAATTTAATAACAAATTAATTTTCTGACAACATAAAAACACTCAAAACGAACGTAAATAACGTTTTAGTTTATATATATTTAGTTTTATTCAAAAATTAATCGTGTGAGTACAGTTTTTAACCGATTTTGATACGAATTATGGATTATATCGTTTTTAGGCATGATGAGGAGCTATATTTTGTTGAACAAGCGCACGAAATTGTCAAATAGAACAATATTTTAAAATATCTGTACGGAAGTGGATTATCAGATTGTTAATTGCTTAAGGTCCGGAAGCATAAAACTTTTAACCTTGAGTTAGCGATGGAAATCGATTAACTAATCTGACAATTTCAATATTGATATAAAAACAAAAAATTAAATTAACTTGTCAGATTGTTTTTAACTGATAACTGTATGCTACCGGCCGTAAGTAAATTCACAATTTTAGTTTATTTTATTTAACGTCCTCATTATACTTAAACGCAATATTGTTCCATATTTAGTACAACTGAGTACAGCGGTATAAACATACACATAATTTAATTATAAAAAACGATTTATAATATATATATTAAGATAAATATAATATATAATAAAGTTATTTTAATATTGTAATATTTGCAAAAGTTGTGTCCCTTTTTCCCTAAACTAATGAAAAGGGAGACACACTGGTTTTATTCACCAAAATTCTATTTTTTTCTCGTAAATTTTGCAATTTTTTGAGAAAATGTTAATTATTTTTTCACTTTTCCCTTAGACTTTGTTTTAAAAAATTAGTGCTAATTTTTAGACTCATTACGTGTAACTCAAAACTTCTGCATTTGAGTAGTTCGGTTGCAAAAAATGTGTAAATTTTGGCAAATTTCACAAATTTTTTAGCATCTGAATTAACAAACAGCTGTTCTATGTTGTCGAACATTTTACACGGTGAAACAACAACAATGCAAGCAGAGATGCGGACACAATCCGTGTACCAAAAAATCTCATAAAAAAGGACACACCAACAAAAAAGGATTCTTTACGAATTATTGTTTCTACTAAATACTTATAATTAAAAGCGAACACTTCAAATTATAAGAATTTGTACAGTAATTTATTTGTCGTAAACACATTCATTGTTTACATTAAACACTTTGCACGCGTGCCGTGCCGAACCTCGCGCAACTTGCAACGTTTATCGTCAGAACTCACATTCGCCTCAGACGAAATAACAGATTTTGTGTAATACTAATTAGATATCATAGAGTTTGAAGTACTTAATCGTAAAATTCATTTAACATTTGTATTCGACTGTTTTAAAGTGTTATAATTATAAATTTCACTATATGGCTTAAAGATTAACAATATGTTCAATGCATGCATGTGGCTGTGTGGAATGTGGATTTAGTTCAGTTTGTGTAATCAAGAGCGTTTCCAGCAAAAGAGAAGAAAATATATATAGTTTGGTACAAATATTATAGACGTATGCGATTAATAACAAGTTCTACACTAAATTTAGGGACGGAGATTTAAAAATGTTTTTGGGTATACCAGATATATGACCATAAAAATCCTAAAGTTAGAGCAATATTACCGTTCATTTATTGAGAAAACTGTATTAGTTATGAATGAGTTTTTAATTATGAAAAATACACCAAAACATCTAAAACTATGAATTGGCGAACTTTTATCCAATTTTCAAAAATGCTATTTCCATTTCCATTCATTTGATACCCATATTTACAAATGGGTAGCTGTACCGAGTTTCGATTTTTTTTTTTTTGAAACCACAAGTCTTTTCGCCGGAAAACATTATTTTCATATATTTTAGCATGATGTCAATATATATTTGATCAAAAAAAGCATACCTAAGCACGTATACAGTAAAATTGATCTGAAGACGTCAATTTTATATTAGGCATTTGAACATAAGTGGTCGGTTCTCAGGTCACAACAGGCCGATCATGCCAATGTTCATGCAGACAGATATATACGTAATCTAAATCTAAAGTTTCATTGCTCTAGCTCTTCTACTTTTTCCGTAATCGTGATTTCAACAGACAGACGGAAGGACAGACAGACGGACATCGCTAAATCGACTCAGGAGGTCATGTTGATCAAGAATATATATACATACCGGAGATGCTTTCTTCAGGGTGTTACAAACGGAGTACCAAACTGAATATACCCTTTCACTCTAGTGTATGGTATATAAAGCGAAAACAAAAGTTGGTAACTCTATGACTGAAACATATTATGGGTTGCAACTTGCAATGGCCAAATAAGTATACTCAACCATTTGCAATTTTCTGTTGCGTGTTATTGGCAAAGTTCTGTTCATATGTGTTACAACTCAAAAGCGACACTTGGGTGCTTGCCATTACTTTCAGTCGTCAGAACTGATGATGATTAGTGGTGCTTCCATCTCATAATCAGGAAAATATTTTTCTTATTTATTTATTTATTTATTTCTTTGTTTATTTATTTATTTATTTTTCTTGTGTTTTTAGTAACACTCTTTAGTTGTTTATGTACTATACAATTAAATAGTTTTCAGATTTAAAATTTTTTTAATATTATTCATTCACATAATTTTCTGAATTAATAAATTGTTTTTATTCTAAAAAATTTAAATTTTTTAATAAAAAATATCACAAAAAAAGTAAAATAACTACTTTTTATAGTAAAATAAAAGGTATATATAGTAATTTTTCTACATATTTCAGGACGTATAAATAAAGACAAAATTTAGGAGTTTTAATACAAATTTTTTTCGTTGTACATTTGGTTTTCAGTCTAGAAATTCATATCTAATACCATTTTCCAGAAAGGTAACTATGAAAATTAAGGATTTACCAAATATTTGGGGGCCAATACATCGAAATCCTGACGTGATAGAACATAATTTTATAATTTACATTCAGAATATTGAAAATAAAGCCAAATTGTTGGCACCGACTTTACGAGCTACGAAAAACTTTAGCATTTTGCAGTATAAAATAAAAAATACTTTGCAGTGCTCAGTATTAGAGAAACTATAGCTGGAACGGCTTTGACATAGTTGATCACTTTTTATGTTTTTTATGCTGAATAGTTTTTCCATATGATACATTTGTAACTCCTTAATATGAAATTAGTCGATTATGTAAATTGATCCTTTGAAAATCATTCATATTGGTATTAAAAGGTCGAGATAGAAATTTAATATGTACTAGAGATATGACGCCTTGGATAGTGTCTACATTTGGTTCTCCGACAACAAATCCATAACTACATCAGTTTTCTCAATAAATGAACGGTCATATTGCGGTAACTTTAGGCCCTTTATGGTCATATATCTCGTAAACCTGACGTGATAGGGCATAAGTTGGTTGGGTCAAATATCGTTAGGTATCTCAAGCACTCTAAAAAAATTGTCAAAATCTCTGGCACCAAAAAAGTGGGCTTATATTGCAAGTAATATTTTAAACACTTGAAGAATTTGTTTGCAATATTTTTAGCACCAAACAATATATTTTTGTGTGGATGTTCCACATTTATAATCCGACTCTGATTAAAAAAACAGATCCCAGTCTGAATTCAAAGCATGATTCAATGAGAGAGCTATAAGTGCATTGAAATGAACAAATTTTCATTCGGGTGCATTTGCATTTTCCAACTTCATTACAAAAGTGGGAAGTTTTGATGGCCCTTCAATATAACAGTTTAGTTTATTAAGTAATGAGCAAAATTCTATACAGTGGTTTTGCTTCAGTGAACAGATATGACAGTTGATTCAACATAGCCAGTGGTCAATGTAGAGCAAAACAAATTGGATTAGTTTCTTGTAATATCATGTATAAGAGAATTATTCCGAATAAAGAAAGATTTTATTAACTTTTCAGTAAAATGCATACTTTAATTATTTACAAGCATATTTTATTAAAATGCCGGAGAATTAGGTTTCGACTTATTTAACATATTTATCGTATCTAAGGATAACAAAGCTTTATGACACATTTGTGTGTGTTTGAATCACGTCTGCTAAATTCAGTGTTTTTGATGTTGCTTTCAAATTTTCCAAATCATTTATTTATAGCAAAAGGACATTTCCGTTTTAAGGAGACACACACACACTGCTGATGTCGAGAGGTTGAACTTCTAATACTGCTAAGCAATTGTTGATGTTTTTTTTTTTCATTTTTTTATGCCGCACATATGCACATTCCTCTTCAAAGCTAGCATCGGTCAACACAGGTCCAGTGAAACTCCATGGCAGGGTGTGATGCGATGCTTTACCATTTGGGACCTGTATCAATGGCAGCCGCTTCGTTGGGCAATTGTTTGGTCGCAGGCTACAAACAAAAAGTTCAGAGGGCAGCCAGCACGTCGCTGCTTTGGCTCTTTTCATATTTAATTCTTTGGCAAACAAAAAGCTCAAAAGTCCTTTTGTATGCATTAATGTAATTCCTAGTCCAATTCATAGTTCACATCATATTTGAAATGCATGCCATTCATTTTCAGATGCGAATGAGTCCCTTTGTGCCTTTTAATTCATCGTGTGCGTCATCATTGTACCGCCTTTCAACATTACATTTACGTGGTAGGGTGGAAGTCAACGGAGACGACGGCGACGCACAGTAGTCTCGTTTACTAGACGATAAAAGTATTTTTTTTGAAACATTTTTATTAAACAAATGTTTACCATAAACAACTCGGAAAATAATTGTATAAAAATCATTTTCTTAAAAAAAATGTTTTTGTTGATTTTAATCTTTGAAAAACGTAATTTCAAAAAATAGTTTTTGTACGTGTTCTTTGTGAATATCAAATATTAAATTTTTTTTTTACTTTTTTTTAGGTTGCTTTCTTGTCTGTCTGTTCGTTACAAATTTTGTAATTGATTTTAAACTTCCTTCGCGATGAGCTACAATTGTTCTATCGCCATGGTTCCATATGAAAGACACTTTGAAACATGAATATTTTTAATTTTAGTAATATTAGACCTTTAGAATTTTGTCAGGCGTCAATCCAACTGACAAAAAAAAATAAGATAAATAAAAAATAAGAAACACAATTTTTTTTAATATAAAACGTTTTTAAGGTGAATTTTTATTATGATTTAAAATGACACGTGGGGCGGTAGATAATATCTATTGGATCCTTAAAGTTCACTTTAAAAACGTTTTATATTAAAAAAATATTTTATATTTCATCTTTTTATACCCTACACTAGGGAAAGGGTATATTCAGTTTGGTACGCCGTTTGTAACACCCAAAAGAAAGCTTCTCCGGTATGGAAAAGTATATATATAGTACTATAACTACTATATGTATACAATATTAATTATTATTTAAAACGGATCTTTCTTGATTATTAAAAGTTAAATAACATAATGATTTGATTACTGTTTGTGGTTTAAAGAATTTGTCAACGTTAGCAATACATAATGTTTGAACTTTGATATATTGAATACATTGGAGAATATAGGCACCACGAGACGCCATTGTAATTTAATGTTCAATTTTTAAGACACATCTCCTTTATTAATTTTTTGGAACTATAGTAAAAAACAGCTAATCTGCATGATAGGGGACTCTAGGTAAGGCCTTATTTTATGAAAATGTATAAAAAAATGCTGAATTTTGGTATATATTGTAAATACAAACCAGTAAAAAACCAGTTGGGAAGGTTAGATCACATGGGAAATTTTAAAGTAGGTGTAATTATGATAGTTAGGATTATCAAAATTATAGTCGGTCTAAGCCGACTATAAATACCCTACACATATGTGTGGTTACCATTCAAAGTGATATATAGGTCACCAGGGTATACGAATCCTGAAAATAACTACAAACATTCAATCGCTGAAGAATTTCCATTCATTTGATACCCATATTTACAAATGGGTAGGTGTACCGAATTTCGATTTTTTTTTTAATGAACCACAGGTCTTTTCGACGGAAAACATTATTATCACGTACTTGAGCATGATGTCAATATATATTTGACCAAAAAAGTTTACCTAAGCACGTATACATAAAAATTGATCTTTATATGTACATTTTATATGAGGTATTTGAACATAAGTGGTCGGATCATAGGTCACAATTAACCGATCTCGCCAATTTTTTCGCACATACAGCGTAGGTATATTAGTAATCAAAGTTATAAGTTTCATTTATCTAGCTCTTCAATTTTAAAAGTAGTAGGGATTTCAACAGACAGACAGACGGACGGACAGACAGACAGACGGACAGACAGACGGACAGACAGACAGACAGACGGACAGACGGACATCGCTAAATCGACTCAGGGGTCATGCTGATCAAGAATATATATACTTTTCCATACCGGAGATGCTTCCTTCTGGGTGTTACAAACGGCGTACCAAACTGAATATACCCTTTCACTCTTAGTGTAGGGTATAAATATTGAACGGTAACATATGCGGTACCATTACCTTTAGGCGTGGCATATGGTACCGTTAATTATTTTTTTACTAGTTTGTATTTACAATATATATCAAAATTCAGAAAATTGACCGTCTAAAACTTAATTTTGGCCCACTGTGCGACGGTGGATTTTGGTTTTGATTTTATTCTTTTTTGTCATTCTCATATTTTGTGACATAAGATGTGCTTTTCATCATAGAATATATATGGCGTCTGTTTCATTATAAAGCTTTTATACCTGGACTAGCAATGGCGCATCCGAAAATTACTTATGGAAGAATTTTAAAAAATAAATTAAATCCTGTAAGGAAAGTGGAAACATTATGGGGAATTTGTACAGTTGGTTGGTGTGACGTAAGTGCGTCCAGGGTCGTCTTTACGCATGGGCACACTGGGCCCGGGATCAGGTCCCCGCGATCCATAGCGCCCTCAAGACCTAGCGATGACAAACCGACACATTACAAAATTTTCAATTAGTAAAATTTATTACATGTTAGTTTCGAAGATAAAGTTTGAAATTTTATCAAAAATCTATTAATGACAACATATGGGTATTTCCAGAAAAACGTCAACCGAAAAATTAAACAGGCTCAAATCTTTGAAATAACGATGGATTTGGAGTCTTAAATATCTGAATTTAAATATCTGAAAAGAGTTTTTTATTCCGTTAACGGTAACGTATAAAAAATTACTGATAAAGTTACGTTACTATGAAATATGCACACTCAAAAAATGACATTTCAAAATCACATTACTTTCATATCAATTTCCAATTCATATCGGTTTAACATTAAACAATGTTAATCTAACATGAAACTTTATAGATTGACAATTTTAATGTTTGATTGGTATTGTAAATGTAAAATTGATATTATTTAAATTAACAATGCCATATCAATTGTTAATGTTAATATGTAATCATAAATGTAAAATCTGAAGTGTAGCAAAAGTGTTTCGATTGTGACAAATAAATGCAAACTATTAATTATGAGTTATTTTAAAATGTTTTACTATAGTTTGCTATAGAATTAAAATAAAAATCACCAAGTTCCACTATTTTTCACAAACAATAGTAAAATTAAGAACGACGCAAGAACAATCTGCTGCACGTAAGTAATATTTGTTACAATTTATTCTATATAAATTAAATATTTTTCCTTTTCAGATATTAATAAAACAGCGAAATTTATATCTGGAATAGCAACATGTACCACTGATTCCTGAATGCACATTTTTGGTGTTTATGTAGTTATATTATTCATATTACATGTTTCTGAATTAAAACATTAATTTCTAACCTAAAAATTTTGTTTCATTGTTTAATATGAATTCTTGTATAATTAATATTATGCATGTAAAATTTATAAGATTTCATATATTTTTAACAGTTTAAATGTTAAATTGATATGATTTCATATTTATTTAACATTGTGCATGTTAAATTGATATGATTTCGTATTATTTTAACATCCTATCCTATTAATATAATAAATCTGTTTGTTCGTTTGTACGTTTGTACGTTTGTTCCGCTTCTCCGTCTAAACGGCTGATCCGATTTTCTTGAAATTTTTACCACAGATGCGGTATGGTCTGGAAGGAATGATAGGCTATATATGGGCGGGATTGGACAATGAGGCGTGGCACCTCCCATACAACCTAAAGTTTCAATACGATATAACTCGGCACTTTCACCAGCTACTAACATGAAACAAAAAACTCAAATACAAAAAAAAATTTGAAAATAAAAAAGCAAAAGCACAAAACGTAAAAAAAACGTAAAAAAATACAAAAGCAATCACGTTTTTTCCGCTTCTCCGTCTAAACAGCTGATCCGATTTTCTTGAAATTTTTACCACAGATGCGGTATGGTCTGGAAGGAATGATAGGCTATATATGGGCGGGATTGGACAAAGAGGCGTGGCACCTCCCATACAACCTAAATTTTCAATACGATATAACTCGGAACTTTCACCAGCTACGAACATGAAACCAAAAACTCAAATCCAAAAAAAAATTTAAAAACAAAAAAGAAAAAGCACAAAACAAAAGCAAAAATACAAAAACAAAACCAATCACATAAAACCACAATCCAAACTAAATGAAAAACAAAAAAGGAAAGAAAAAGAAAAACAGACTCGCCACACTAAAACTAACCAAACTAAAACTCACCACACTATAATTCACCACACTAAAACTCACTACACTAAAATTCACCACACTAAAACACACCACACTTACACTCACCACACCAAAACTCACGACACTAAAACTCACCACACTAGAACTCACCAGACTAAAACTCACCACACAAAAACTCACCACACTAAAACTCACCACACTAAAACTCACCACACTAAAAATCACCACACTAAAACTCACCACACAAAAATTCAACACATTAAAATTCACCACACTAAAACCCACCACACTAAAATTTCACCACACTATAACTCACCACACTAAAATTTCACCACATTAAAACTCACCACACTAAAACTCACTACACTCAAATGTCGCCACACTAAAACTCATCGCACTAAAATTCACCACACTAAAACTCACCATACTTAAACTCACCACACCAAAACTCACCATACTAAAACTCACCACACTAAAACTCACCACACCAAAACTCACCACACTAAAACTCACCACACAAAAATTCAACACACTGAAATTCACCACACTTAAACTTACCACACTAAAATTTCACCACACTAAAACTCACTACACTAAAATTTCACCACATTAAAATTCTCCACACTAAAACTCACCACATTAAAATTCACTACACTCAAATTTCGCCACACTAAAACTCACCCGACTAAAACTCACCGCACTAAAATTCACCACACTAAAACCCACCACACTATAATTAACCACAATAAAACTCACCTCACTAAAGTTCACTACACTAAAACTCACCACAATAAAATTCATCACATTAAAATTGATCACATTTCATCACAATTCACCACAATAAAATTCACCCTAAAATTCACCACATTAAAACTCGCAACACTAAAACACGCCACACTAAAACACGCCACATTAAAATTCACCACACTAAAACCCACCACACTATAATTCACTAAAACTCACCACACCGAAACTCACCACATTAAAACCCACCACACTACAACTTCTACTGGGAAAAACTCTACGGGGAAGAATTCTACGGGAAAGAATTCTACCGGGAACAATTCTACCGGGATGAATTCTACGGGAAAGCGTTCTATGTGGATTTTACGGGGAAGATTTCTACTGGAAATAATTCTGCGGAGAAGCGCAGTCTGAGAAAGAATTGTCTTTGAGAAAAGTTGTTTTGGCGGAGAATTATTATTTGGTTACCACATTTATAAAACCAATAAAAAAACTTCAACAGCTAAGCACGGGCCCCTCATATAAATAATAAAATGTTTTTTATATTAATAAAATCGCTCCAAATCTTTGAATTCAGAAAATCTTGGCACGAGTCGTGCACGGGTCCAGCTAGTTTTCAATATAAAATTGATATGATTTCGTATTATTTTTACATTTTCAATGTAAATTTGATTTCATATCAAATTTTTTGTAAAGGAATAATAATGTTATTTTAATGTTGTGTAATATATCAATTTTTCATGCACGCTGCAAAAAAAAAGAGCTCTCCCAAACATAATTTTGTAGGCATTAACATGTATGTTTGGAATTTTATGTAAACATAATATATAATTGCCTGATAAATCATTTGTAAACAGGGTTGTATTGAGACTTGAACAATGTTGTAATGAGCTTTGACTTACATTAAAATATCACGGAAACATTTTAATGTTGCCCCTTAATTACTACATCCAAACAAAATAAATATTTGAACCGAAACATAAATATGTTCAAATTAAAACATGATTTTGAACGACCTGAATATAAATATGTTTCCAGTGAAACATATCAGTTGTTTTAGTTCAAAAAGTAGTATGTTTGCATAGAAACATATATAAATATTTAAAAAAAAAATCCTGAAAATAAAATAAAAATAAAATGTTGATTTTTTTACATATTTTTATTAAAAATCTTTAAACATGCACAGTGGAAAATTATGATAATAGAATTCATATACAAATGTTTAAATGAATAAATAAATAATTGGTTTAAAACTGCAAGTACAAGTGACAGCATCAATGAATGCACAATTGCACCAGCAGACGCTAAACCAAACGATCCAGGCTCGCTTTATATTTGGTACAGTTACAGTTGATCTCAGTACAGCACATAGCGTAGGCAAGGAATTCACGGAGGCTTTTGTTGAAAAACATGCCAAATTCTGTTTGAAAATCGAAACACAGATTTTTATTTGTGGTTTTTTCACATTAGTTTCAGAAATTATATACTGCAAGTTATTATACTCTGTTACTATTTGTACTTTTTGTAACACAATTTATATATTTATTTAATTTACAAATAACAAAATTATTACCGACGCGAACACGTTTTCTCAAGGAACAACAAAAGACACGTAAGCAGAAAATGCCGATCAACGAGTGTCAACTTTATATACAAGAATTCATTTTTGTTTCTTTTCGAACATCAGTATGTTTAAAATGACCGTATACATACTTCAAACGACGACAAAAGAGACGTAGGTAGAAAATTCTGCTCAACGAGTGCCAAGTTCGTATACAAGAAGAATGTTGGAAGAATACATTTATTTAAATCCAATTCATTTTTTTATTTGTTTTTAAACATCAATATGTTCAAAAGATGGCGTAGGTAGAAAATGCTGTACAACGTTGCCAACTTCGTCAGTCGATAAATTATTTGAATAGTACATTTGAATAGTACATCACTTCTCATTTCGTAATAATGATTATTGATATTGTCATATACACAATTATTGTTAGCAAAAAATAGTAGTGAAAATTTCTATATGGAACATCCGCAATTATTCTGCGATTTATTATGAAATAACTCTAAGCTTTAGGAACAAAGTGTATATATACAAAAATAAAGTAAATTGTCTCAGCTATATTCAGAAATAATTAAAAAAATGATATTTTATGTAAAATGTATTTTTAGAATAAGAAAAACGTACTGATAATTTCTATACGGAATTTTTTGTCCCGTCCGGAATGTCCCGTCCGAAATTTTTCTGTGATTTATTATGGAAAAACTATAAACTTTAGGAACGAAGTGTAAATATACAAAGAAAGCACATTATTTCAGATATTTTTAAAATATTTCGAAAAAAAAATTATTTGTACGCAAAATTCGCTGACTTTTACTCGATATTTACTTCTTTATCTTTTGATCTACCGTATAGAATTCTATAAATTATTGCAGATATCCTCTTTAAATACTACATGCACAAAAATAAAATAAGTAAATTCATAAATTTTCCTTCGAGATATTAAAGTTTTATGCGTACGAATGTCCCGTCCGGAACCCCAGCAATGCCCATATGTCTTTAACGAGTAACATAACAAACATTATTGTAATAGTGTTCATTAATATTCCCAGAGACAATTTCGATAAATTCGTATTCGTCGCTAAAGCAACTCATCCGAAGATAAAGACTTATATCAGAATTGCAAATTTTAATTTCATTTGAATATACTATTTTTTGGCAGTTAACTATGTTTCAAAACAAACAGAAAATGCTATTCAAATCTAATTATAACGTATGTTCGCAATGCTCATCTTCACTCGGTTAGTTATCGACGGACGAAGTTGTCAACGTTGCGCAGCATTTTCTACCTATGTCTCTTTTGTCGTCATTTGAAGTATGTATTGGGTCCTTTCAAACATATTGATGTCTGAAAACAAAAAAAAAACATGATATTAGATGCAAAAAAAAGTATTCTTGCAACATTCTTCTTGTATACGAAGTTTGACACTCGGTGACCGCCATTTTCTGCCTATGTGTCTTTTGATGTTCGTTCATATCGGTAAATGTATTCATATCGGTAATAATTTTGTCATTTGTAAAATATAGAAATTGAGTAACAAACAGTGCAAATAGTAACAAATAATATAATATATATAATTGAATAGTGCAGTATATAATTTAATTGTTTCTGAATATTTTTCTAAAAATATTGTGAAAAGCCTACGGACCATTCCACACCAATTCGACCAAAAAAAGTCAAATTTGCGATTTTACCTTTTCGATTTAAATAAAATTTAGGTAACTGATAAAGGGTACCCAGATACGTACTGACCAATTTTTTTTTATTTTTTCGTCAACTTCTTCCAGAGATACAGTGGCTCAAAGTTGAAATCGAAGAAGGTGAGTTACAACCGCTGGTCGATCTGGTGTGGAATGGCCCGTATATGAATTCAAATATTACAAATTCCCACTGTGCATTAGGGTGGTTCAAATTCCCTTTTTTTGAACTACAACTCAACGTACCTCAAATTATGTGAGGGAGTCCCCTTCGTAAGATCGTGGCCAAATTTCAACACCCTACGATTATTGGAAGACGGTGCTACATGGTCATATGTGTTGGCGATCTCCGAACAAATCTTCAAAATTTATATTTTCATATCGCGATGATAAGAATATGTAATGATAGCATTAATAAATTCAGTAAGTTACATATGGTGATTATGCCCTGAGTTTGTTTATGAAGGACATTAAAGACCTTCCAATATATAATAAACACGAAACAAAAATATAGAAATAAAAAATATATGTAATAAAATATATCAATATATATATCAACTTTAAGCTATTTTTATTTACTTTATAATGAACTATATATAGTACAATGAAATTGGTCTGGTATTAATAAAGATATAACGCTTTTAGAACTAAAATGTTTCGATTTTTATTTTATGGCTAATTTACTAAAAATATTATATTCATAAGGTATAGTTTTTATATAATAAACAAAAGATCTAATGATTTACCTTTAATTTGATATACCACTTTCTTACACCAGTTGCAATATTTAATTAAATTTTTTAAATTAACTCAAATGCGCCACTCCATACAAATCAACAAAAAAAAACAAATTTTCCAGGACTTTCTCAGAATTGGATGAAATTTGTAAGTATGTTGAAACAGCTCAAAATTAAGATATTGGCCAATATTCAGCTTTCCAGATAGTGTGGTTTCATATATTTGATGCTTTAATATGAGATGACTCATTTGAGTTATTATAAATAATTTTAATTAAATAGTGCAACTGGTGTTAGAAAGTGGTATATCAAATTAAAGGTAAATGATCAGAGTTTTGATTTATTATATAAAAACTATACATTATGAACATAATATTTTTATTAAAGTAGACATAAAATAAAATTCTAAATCTATGTTATTCTTAAACCGCTATATCTTTTATAGTGTCAGGACAATTTTGTTGCATTATAGTCCATTAAAAAGGAAATTATAGGAAAAATAGCTTTAATTTGATATATATATTGATGAAATTGACGAAGTGCATCAAAACATATACATTTATTTGTTACTTGCGTATTTCATATTGTCATGTCCTTAATGTCCTTCATATACAAACTCAGGACATAATGGCCATATGTAACTTACTGAATTTATTAATACTATCGTTATATATAAATATCATCGCGATAGGACAATACAAATTTTGAAGATTTGTTTGGTGATCGCCAACACATATGCCCGTGTAGCACCGTCTTCCAATATTCGTAGGGTGTTGAAATTTGGGCCAGATGTTACGAACGGTACGCCCTCGTAAGGTGTACTTGAGTTTTTTTCATATGCTTCTGAACCACCCTACTGTGCATGTTTAAAGATTTTTAATAAAAATGAATAAAAAAAATATATTTTATTTTTATTTAATTTCAGGATTTCTTTCCAAATATATTTAGATATTTTTCTATGAAAACATACTCCTTTTTGTACTGTAACGCCTGATATGTTTCTTTGGAAACATATTTATATTCAGGGCGTTTCAAATCATGTTTTATTTTGAACATATTTTTGTTCCGATACAAATATTTTTCGGATTGCATGTAGTAATTATTATGTTACTATTACAACACACACTATTTTAAGGGGCAACATCAAAAGGTTTTCGTGATATCCTAATGTAAATCAGAGCTCAATACAACACTGTTCAAGTCTAAATACAACCCTGTTCACAAATGATTTATCAGGCAATTATATATTTTGTTTACATAAAATTCCAAACATACATGTTAATGTCTGCATGTAGGAATGGAAATTGAATGTAAAGTAATTAAGTAAGCAATTTTGTATTGCTTAATTAAAATATTTTTTTATAGCCAATTTTTTTTGTTAGTACAATGTTGAATTGTCGAGATCAATTCATTAAAAAAAAACGTTTAAAAAAAGTTTGCGGCAAAAGAACTTCTTTTGCAACGTGCTCCAACTTTGCAAGTTTACATATCTACTGAATTTTTTTTTTTTATTAATAATTAAAAATAAATTATTTATTCTGAACGAAATTTCGTTTGTGTGCCAAAATAAAAATACCATATTTCGCATTAAATGTATAAACATTTATATTAAACGTAAAATTCTTTTTGTGTGAAAACAAAATTTTTTAAAAATGACACGACGATTGCATGCCCGCCTTCAATGCTCGAGGACGTGAATCGAGTATATTGTTATTTAATTTTTTTTTTAATATTTATTTTTATTAATATATATATATTATCAAATAATTCATCATTATGATATTTAAACATTATAATATGCACAGAAAAAAAAGTTCATACTATTTATGAATTTGTTCATCAATTTTATGATTTTTTTCATTATTACTTAACCAATGACCAAATTTATCCAATTTATGAATCGTTCATAAAACCGTAATGAAAAAGTTCATAATATTGATGAACGCTTTTATAATATGTATGAAAAATTCATGTATTTATGAAAACTAATTAAAAATAAAAAAAAATATTTTTTTTTAATTTCTTTTTTATTTTATTATATTACTTATTTATTTTATTTTATTATTTTAATGTATTTTTTTTTAAATTATTTTTTTTAACTACTTACATTTTATATCTACTCTTGCTGATGCTGCCTATTGCTGCTGTTTGTTGTTCCGTGATGTTATGTACCTGCGGTTCACGTTTCTTTGGAGTTGTAAACAACAATTGAAACGTTTATTTGTACGAAATGACATATGAATAATAACCAGTTGGGAAGGTTAGATCACATGGGAAATTTTAAAGTAGGTGTAATTATGATAGTTCGGATTATCAAAATTATAGTCGGTCTAAGCCGACTATAAATACCCTACACATATGTGTGGTTACCATTCAAAGTGATATATAGGTCACCAGGGTATACGAATCCTGAAAATAACTACACACATTCAATCGCTGAAGAATTTCCATTCATTTGATACCCATATTTACATATGGGTAGGTGTACCGAATATCGATTTCTTTTTTGGTGAACCACAAGTCTTTTCGCCGGAAAACATTATTATCATGTATTTGAGCATGATGTCAATACATATTTGACCAAAAAAGTTTACCTAAGCACGTATACAGTAAAATTGATCTGTATATGTAAATTTTATATGAGGTATTTGAACATAAGTGGTCGGATCATAGGTCACAATGGACCGATCTCGCCAATTTTTTCGCACATACAGCGTAGGTATATTAGTAATCTAAGTTATAAGTTTCATTTATCTAGCTCTTCAATTTTAAAAGTCTTAGGGATTTCAACAGACAGACGGACAGACAGACAGACAGACAGACAGACAGACAGACAGACGGACAGACAGACGGACAGACGGACATCGCTAAATCGACTCAGGAGGTCATGCTGATCAAGAATATATATACTTTTCCATACCGGAGATGCTTCCTTCTGGGTGTTACAAACGGCGTACCAAACTGAATATACCCTTTCACTCTTAGTGTAGGGTATAAAAACTAAGAATTGTATATGCTATCATCGACTATCGACGCGTCGCAACGAGTTGTCAAAATGATCACTGCGCGTCATGCGGCATGACGCGTCAGTAAAATAAAAATATCTATTTATAGAACAGTCAAAAGTTACAGTTGCACAAGTGTTGCCACTTTTTGAGTTTTAGCTCAAATTCCGAGTATTTTCAAAATTTTTGAGCCGGTGTTGCGTTTTTTTTTGTTGGTCTTTTTTGAGCTTTTTTGTTATTGAAAACAGTGTAGATATTTATGTTTTTATAATTAGTACTGAATCAATGAAAAAATAGTACCAAATTGGAAAAAAATGTACTGAATTTTTTTTTATTTCGAGATAGTCTTTGTTCGAGATTATGTAATTTTGCATATTTTAGTGGGATTTCTTTCAAAATATCATTAATATCAGTTTTTCAATGAATTTTCATTTGTTTTGAAATTATAGCAGAAAATATAACAAATTTAATATTTGTGGAGTTTTTATCAAGCTTTCAAATAAAAATGCAATAATGCTAGATACTGACCACAGGCCCGTCTTAATTGTGATGAGGTGAAAAAGGACTCATGCAGTCCTTTAGACCTATCACTGAACTGGTCTTCAATTGGAGAATTTTAAACAGAATCAAATTCTTCAATTGAAGACCAGTTCAGTGATATGTCTGAAGGGTAAAGTTGCCGATTGGTTTCATATAAAGGGACAGAACTAGAACCGATTCATATTATTTTCCCATAGGTTTACACTGCACTGTGGGACAGAAGTCAATTCTAGCTTGCCGTAAATACAGTTTTGCTCCAATCTTAACGAAACTTTACACTAAGCATACATGTTCTATGAATAGATTTCAATTTGAAAATTATTAAGATTGGTCCATTGCCACGCCCACCTGTCATATAATTGAAATGGTAAACCGACTATAACTTTTGTTTAGAATGAGATGTTTTGTTTATAATTGGTATTTAGATAAATACTGTAATTGAACATGATCATTCTTAATATGGGTGTGATTGGTCAACTGCCACACCTACCATTCTTCTTAAACTATATAACTTGACCATCGTAAGAGATATTCTGATAATATCAGGTACTATGGTAATATCACAATTCTTAACTACCATACCAAATATGAGCCAGTTTTGTAAACTATATTGACAGAAAAAACAAAACTGACATATTAAAGTACCAAAATTTAGTTAAATTATTTTACAATTTTCGTATTTTTCTCATCACTTAAACTCATTTTAAATGACGTGTGGCAAACTAATGCAGGCATGTTTACCACCGTTAGAAAGAAGACATTTCAGACAATATGTCTATAAAAAGATTTATGAGCATTTGGAAGCTTTTTTTCATGTCTACTTTTGTATAAAAATAAGTAATTTTTTTTTTATGTTTTTGACAGATAATCAGGAAAAACACGAATAGCCATTTGAAATTTTTGATACACAAGATGATAGTTCTCTAAATTCTCAATAATATAAAACTAACACTCTGCATGTGGAGTATATATTGAAAGAGTTATGACAGTTTTAATGTAACCTATTTTTATTTCTTCAGATGGATTTTTGGTGTATCATTTTTTGTTTGTTCTCTAGGTCCTCATAAATTGTAAATAAAATTACATATTTTTAAACATTCTGCAACAAACTTTAATTTCTAATTTTCGGCAAGCTTCTGTCCCATAGTGCACTGCAGTTTTCATAATCTGATTAGTAGTTTAGGAGTTGCTCTGGGTCATTTTCTTACATAAAATCAAATTTTCATTGCCAGATAAATTGTACCGAAAATGTCTCCGTAGTAGGAACGTACTTTTGAGATGTAAATGTACTGAAATCAGTACAATTGTATCGAAATTATCATCACTGATTCAAAATGTTTTTACATTTTTAGATATTATTTTATCGTTAATATGTCAACATCACTGAAATATTATCATATAATACAGAAAAAACTTGTCTGAAATTACCTACTAAAGGAGGATTTACTAAGAAATTTAGGATCCCATTTCAGTCAAAGTTACCTCAGGGAGGAAACATTTAAAGAATTTCGAGAGTATTTTAAAGTAGACATTCATAGAATACTGTCGCCAATTGTCACTCGTTGGCTTTCGGTGAAATCATGTGTTGACAGAATTTTAGAACAGTATGATGCATTGAAATCATATTTGTGATTAGAGGTATTTGAAGATTCATCTAAAACAACTGAATACATGCTTAAAACTTTAGATGAGATATCTACAAATATTTATATGGAATTTATGGCAAATGCTTTAAGTTTGTAAACTAATTTCAATACGATTTTTAAACTTAAAGACCAATATTATACATATAAGTTAAAGTCTGCGCAAATGTTAAAAACAATTTTATCGAATTATATAAATATAGAATTTATAAGGGATCAAAACATACCAATTCAAACTTATTTATAGAAAATAGTAAAAACCACCCAGCTAGCTGAAAATGTGTTTCTAAATATAAAGGAAAAACATAGTTGATATGAACATTTAATTATATATTTAAATTTTTTCGGTTCTCCACAAAAACTCCATCTATAGTTTAAAAAATATGAGTCGCCAAAGAGATCACAAATATTGCATTCTATTTGTTTTTTTTTTAATTTTTATTAATTTTAGTTAAATTTTTTGTAACGTATTTGGTTATATTTATAGTTGTCGGTATATGTTGTTATTTCATTTCACTTAATACTTTTTTTTATATATATAATTTCTAATCGCAATAATTGAAACTCTTTTTCGCGGAGTTTTCTGTTTTTCTTCACGTTTTGTTTTATTAATATAGATAATAAGGTTTACATTGGAATATTAAGGCAAGCCAGATTAATCAAAATTGGTGGCGAAAATTCTATACTTTTGAAAACTGAAATTATGGAAACTTGCAGACATTTCTATATAGAAGTATTTAATCAGATTAAAAAAAGGTTTAATTTTACAGATAAAATTTTCCAAATTTTAGATATTGTTGATCCCGATATCGCAGTCTTTTAAAATAAAATCATTGGTTTCAATTAAAGCAGATTTCCATTTCTTGTTGTAAAAATGCAAGATCTTGATAAGGAATGGCGGAGCATGCTCTTCTTAACTTTTATTAAAATTAGGATTATATGCCATTTCAGACCACGAGTTGTATTGGTCAAAAGTATTTTCTTTTAAAAATTCGATTGGAACAATTTTATTCCCAAATTTAAAAATTGTTATAACTTTACTTTTAATACTCAAATGCATCTGTGGAACGAATAATTAGCATTTGAAATTTGTGCAAAACTGATACAAGAAATAATTTAAATACAAATATACTATTGTATCAATTTTTTTTTACAAAGAAGGTATTTGTAATAATGGTTACGAAAATTTTGTACCAATAATCATCTTTTTATACCCTACACTAAGAGTGAAAGGGTATATTCAGTTTGGTACGCCGTTTGTAACACCCAGAAGGAAGCATCTCCGGTATATATCGAAGGAAGCATCTCCAGTATATATCGTCACTATTATGCCAAAGGGGCGAATGTGCAATTTTTGACATTTGCGTTTTTTATAAATTTTTGAATGTAGCATACTTGTGGATATGCTGTGCCAAAATCGCGTGTCATTTTGTTGGGTATTTCTAGCGACAAAAGACCAAAGGGCGAATCTTTTCGTTTTTTCGCCATAACTTTTTATTGGTATAAGATAAAATAGTGGTGTAATGGCATTTATTATTTGTTTTCAAAGCACCTATTGATCTGCATCATTATTTAAATTATTTTGCCAAACATTTTTTCCTGCACATAACAAATGGCAAATTAATGTTTGACAAAATAATTTAAGTTAATGATGCAGATCAATAGGTGCTTTAAAAACAAACAATTATTGCCTCTACATTACTATTTTATCTTGCGCTAATAAAAAGTTATATCATAAAAAACAAAAAAAATTGCGTTTTGATCAGGATATAGCCTCACAAAATCCGTATTTATAATTCAGTAGTTTGTAAATATGGGTTTGTAAATATGGGTTTCAAATGAATGAAAATTCTTCTGCGATTAAAATTTTGTAGTTATTTTCAGGATTCGAATACCCTGGTGACCTATATAGCACTTTGAATGGTAACCACACATATGTGAAGGGCATTTATAGTCGGCTTAGACCGACTATAATTTTGATAATCCTAACTATCATAATAACACTTACTATAAAATATTCCTACTTTAAAATTTCCCATGTGATCTAACCTTCCCAACCGGTAATGTATTTTACTTATAAAAATTTGATGTAATCAATGACTGTAATACATATAAAATATTTTAATTCTATCTCTTTATTTAGTAAAAAAAAATTGAGTTTTTTTTGTGTAAATTGAGCATTTGTTTATTAGATTTTGAGCTAAATGCGTAAATGGTGGTGGCACACATGAGTTGCACACATACGACTATTCTCCTTTTGGTGGACTGGTTTTTTTATTTTTCAGTATCGCTTTTATGCTCGGCTGAATTGCACGTGACGTGGAGGTTGCGCTGCTTTGTCTCAAAAAATGAATATGAATACCTCAATGAACGCAATTTATAACAATTATGAACGCGTTTATTATATCAATTTCGCTCAAATTGTGCGATTCGTATATACACCAAATCGACCAGCGGTTGGAACTCATCTTCTTCGATTTCAATGAAATTTGCACAACTGATAAAGGGTATCGAAATATGCATTGATCAATTTTTGTTTTATTTTTTCGCCCACTACTTCCAGAGATACAGTGGTTCAAATTTACAAAAAATGGGCAAAAAATCACATTTATATGGTTATTCATATTTCAATATCTCTTAAAGTAGAAACTCTCCGTTGATGGCTAGTTTTAAAGCTAATAAAACAAGCTTTTATACCAATTAAGTTGTAACTACTGATCTTGAGCATGTGGCCCGTGGTAATTTTCTATGAACTTCAAAATGGATGTCCTTAAAAAGGATTTTTTTTTTAATTCTGAAAAAAATCACATATTTTGGTTGATTTAATATAAATGTTCATGCCAAATTTCAAGATGGTATTTCGATGGCATCATATTTTAAAAATTAATTTTCTAAATTTGCTATAATTTTTCTATGACTTTGTAACTCTGATTTCATCAAATTGTCTCCAGTTATTGAGATATATACCATTTTTCGAAAATCGTAAAAACTTTATGCCAAAATTAATATCTCAAAAACTAGATTGAATATGATAAAACTGACTTTATTTTAGAAATTAGAGTTACATATATATTGAGGAATTATTACAACTTTTACTGTAGAATTTTTTTTTTTTCTGTATGAAAAATGAATAAAAATTTAGAAAATTATTTTTTAAAATTTGATCCGTAAATATACCATCTTGAAATTTTGCACGAAATTGATGAAAACTTAGGATTTTTTTTTCAGAATTTTAAAAAGGGTCCTTTTTAAGGAGATCAATTTTGAAGTGCAAAGATAATGACCACGGAACACATGTTTAAAACGAGCCATCAATGGAGTTTCTAGCATTCCTAGTTTAAGAGATATTTAAATATCCATACAAAAGTGATTTTTGGCCCATTTTTTGTAACTTTGAGCCACTGTATCTCTGGAAGTAGTAGGCGAAAAAAATAAAAAACCAGTTGGGAAGGTTAGATCACATGGGAAATTTTAAAGTAGGTGTAATTAAGATAGTTAGGATTATCAAAATTATAGTCGGTCTAAGCCGACTATAAATACCCTACACATATGTGTGGTTACCATTCAAAGTGATATATAGGTCACCAGGGTATACGAATCCTGAAAATAACTACAAACATTCAATCGCTGAAGAATTTCCAATCATTTTATACCCATATTTACAAATGGGTAGGTGTACCGAATTTCGATTTTTTTTTTTTGTGAACCACAAGTCTTTTCGCCGGAAAACATTATTATCATGTATTTGAGCATGATATCAATATATATTTGACCAAAAAAGTTTACCTAAGCACGTATACATAAAAATTGATCTTTATATGTACATTTTATATGAGGTATTTGAACATAAGTGGTCGGATCATAGGTCACAATGGACCGATCTCGCCAATTTTTTCGCACATACAGCGTAGGTATATTAGTAATCTAAGTTATAAGTTTCATTTATCTAGCTCTTCAATTTTAAAAGTAGTAGGGATTTCAACAGACAGACAGACGGACGGACAGACAGACAGACAGACAGACAGACAGACAGACGGACAGACAGACGGACAGACGGACATCGCTAAATCGACTCAGGAGGTCATGCTGATCAAGAATATATATACTTTTCCATACCGGAGATGCTTCCTTCTGGGTGTTACAAACGGCGTACCAAACTGAATATACCCTTTCACTCTTAGTGTAGGGTATAAAAATTGGTCAGTACATATCTGGATACTCTTTATCAGTTGCCCAAATTTTATTGAAATCCAAAAGGTAAAATCTGAAATTTGACTTTTTTTGGTCGATTTGGTGTTGATATTATAACCGATGTAACAATTAACGGCCATTTATGAACTACATTTTTTCTGTGTGTATGGTGCAATTTAATAACACTGTGCTACAAATTCCAACCAATGTCGTATACAAAATGTCCCACCTATTTTTTTTTGGATAGGCACGGAAAAACAATGAATATATTCATTTGCAGAATTTCTGTATCACTTCGATTTTCCTACCTTGAGTTACTTATGTAATTGAAACTCAGCATCTTTTTTAAAAGTGTATAACTTTTTGAAAAACTAACACATTTAGCTCACCAAAACTTTTGAATTTAATAAAATAGGTTTAAAAAGACCAGAGTTATAGATAATTATACGACAAAACAATTCAAATTAGATTACATTTTTCAATTATGAAAAATCGTTAAAAAATCATCATGCAAGTTATTAAAAGTAAATTCATTTACCTTATCAGAAACAACAAAGTTATGATCGATTAAATCATTATCCTTTAAATAATAAAATGTTTTAACGAGTCATTCCAACACTATATTTACCAAATCAAGTTAACTATGAGATTTAAAGCTCTTGGATATTGCTTAAATTGTTATGCAAGGGTCAATTGAAATGTTTTGGTCATTCATTTTTTATTTTTTCTGACTGATAAACCGTGATCCAAAATTACAAAATATCACTTTTGTAGTTTGTTCATATTAAAATATTGTTATGAAAAGAGATAATTTGCTCCACTGTGCAACAATAATAAATGAGACGCAAGACAATTCAGCATTCAGCGTTCAGCATTTTTCAGTTGCAATTTGAGACCACGGCTGTAAGTAATCGATGGAACAATGCAGACATGGTAGCAGCACTTATTGTGGCACTGAAAGAAGGAGCAGCCGAAGTTTTGCTGACGGTTCCAAAAAGTTACATAAACAGTTATTCAGCGGTCTTGGATGCATTGCAACGAAAATATGGCAGTGACCACATGACATCTTTTTACAGAATACAGCTGAAGTTCCGAAGGCAAAATAATTGCGATTCGTTGCAGGAATATGCTGCGGATGTTGAGAGACTTGCACATTTGGCATATTCCGATTCAGTGGTTGATTTCTTGAAAATGTGCCAGATAAATGCGTTCGTTTATGGCATACGGGATCCTGAGACAAAACGGGCAGCAATGACTATGCCGAAGGTGACATTTATGGAAACGGTCACCACAGCGCTTACGCAGGAAATTGCGACTACATTGTGTCGATCAACGACGGAGACACGTGTACTTGAAGAGGAGGGAGGAGCGTCCAAAGCCAGGGTTAAATCCATACATTATGCTGCCAACGGAAAACCCATCTGAAAGGTAAATGCTACAACTGGGAAAAATATGGGCATATGGCACCCGACTGTCGTGAAAACGTGAATGTGTAATTGTGCAACAACCTAAGGGATGCCGACCAGAAAAGAGACCTGAGGATGGCCAAATAACGCCAGGGAACATCATGGCAATTTCGGCACTGTGTCGGCACGAGTGTGTAAAATGGAATCCAGAGAATGCCCGACGGAAGAAGAAAAGACGAACATAATTCACATTCGTTCGTTAAATGTCATGGCAGATGATCAAGGAACTCTCGAGCAAATACGAAATGATCAAAAGAAGAACACCGACATCGCAAAAATAAGGACTTCAAGGAACAACAAAGAAAGCCATTATGAAAAGAGATAGCACCCAACAGTCCAATAAGCAGGACTTACTGGGCGCAGTGGCAAAGCCTGAAGCTACAAAATAGTTGTATGTACCGTGTGTGGGAAACTGAAAATGGCACAAATAAAGTCAAAAATAAAAACGATAGTACTGAAATGCCATTGTGGATCCAATGGATGTCACTTGAGCACTAATAAAACGATTGAAGAAGTTGAGTCGGATATCAGAAGTCAATCGCCTATTGGATTCACAGATGTAAGCAATGTGTATCCGCAAAAAGAAAACCCGTCAGGAGTTGCGGTAAGATGAATCAATACAACGTAGGAGCACGTTGCGAAAGTACTACCATGGATGGGCAAAAGCCGATTCCATAAAGTGTTTTGGGTGAAAAGAAAAGTGCATCAGTCTTTAAGGCAGAATATAAGTCTAGATACGACTTGAGAGCAAACTCTGAAAGATTTAAGGAAGGAGATCTAGTTACGCTTTGTAGCCCGCAACGAGTGAAATTGTTAAATCCCAAACTGCAACCACACAGGGACGGTCCTTCCCTGTGTAAAAGGATTAAAAGGATTAATGACATTGTATATCGGATTCAAAATATAACAGGCGTCAGACAAAAAAGAAAGTAGTACATTTAGAAAGGTTGGCGCCGTATATAGAGAGAGAGAATTAACATCTGTTCGGGACGAACAGATTTAGGTGTAGGGCAGTGTTACGAAAAGAGGTAATTTGCTCCACTGTGCAAGCAATCAACAATAATAAATGAGACGCAAGACAATTCAGCGCACTAAGCAATATGTTAGAAAGAGACGGAAGATCATTCAGCGCATTAAGCAACGTGCGAGAAAGAGATAGAAGATCTAATACGCTGATCACATAAGTTCGAATAAGAGGTTCTCGAAACATGTCGAAACATGTCGAAACGTGTCGAACTGATGCATGCAGTATATAATCGCGACGCATCTGAGGCACAGCACTTCAGTAGTGATTGGAAACTAGTCGAGTTCATCTCGTGTGTGATCAATATCAAATTAAATAGTGGACATGCAGCAGTTGTTAGAATTTGTTATTAGTAAAGTTGTTTAGTTAATGTGAATTAATAAAGTTAATTGTTGTAATTTAAACCTAACATAAGAGTGTTTTTATTTTGTACACAATCCAGAGATACTAACTTGTAGACTGGTTTCCGTAGACTAAATCTTGGGAACAATATCTATTGGTCGAGATATGCTATAAACCCCGTCGAGGTGTCATTTTAAAGCTAATAAAATATGCTTTTGAAAAATTTAAGTTACATCTCCTTAGCCTGGACATGTGGAAATTATCCTTGAAATTCAATTTGTATGTCCTTAAAAAGGTCCTTTTTGAAAATTCTGAAAAAATCCTAATTTTTGCTGAATTATTATAAAAATTCTAGATAACTTTGAAGACGGTATTTTGACGGAGACATATTAAAAAAAAAACAATTTCGAAAATTTTTGAAAAAATGGGTTATACAGAATAATTAGATCAAATTTGATGAAACTGACGCCATTTTCGGAATCAGTGTTACAGATGCATTCAAAACTTGATATATATATATATATATATATATATATATATATATATATATATATATATATATATATATATATATATATATATATATATATATATATATATATTGGACAAAATTTCAATAATATACCTCTTATATCTTAACAGTTATATAGTGTTTACTATAAATGTTATCTAACAGCTAGACTTGGCAGTTGACAATAACCGCCCATTTTTTGTAACTCGTTTTGTACTTCAGACATATGAGTATATACCAGTTTTTATTGAGGTATCTCAAACAAATCCAAAATTATGGCGATTTATCCCCAACGTGGTAGTTACCTTGACGTGGTGTGCGGGCTTAAGTTACAATGACTCAATAAGGCTAAGCTGACGGAAACTTTTTAAAGCCCCTCCATCTCCCAAATTTATGAGACAGCTAGGAATCTAGAGGAGGATAACGACAACGCAGTGGTTCCCATACCAGTGGAGGAAAGTGTCGGTTCGGCTATGCCTACGACTAATCCTCCACTGTATTGCTGCTCGACAGTGTTGTTTCCTCTCAGGGCTCCTTTCTGTCACGTATTTGGAAACATGGGTATCGAAGGAAAGTGGTGTCTTACCAGTATCTAATCCTAGAGAGACCGACGCCCGACTGGAAGCTAAAGTTCCATCTCTGAATACAGAGGTCAGGTTGTCCGATGCCCAGGTGTGTAGGAGAAGGAAGAATAAAGCGAAATATCGCAAAGAGGCTGAAAAGGCTAAAGGCGATGCTGGAGCTTTCTCTTCCCCAGCTACCACCCCAAAACGCGATAGATCGGTGGAGGTTACTCCGACTGAAGCCGGACCATCCGCTGCTGCTGAGAAGCTGCACCTGAGAAGCGCAATGGCAAGAAGTTTAAAACCTTCACTGCTACTGCGAAACCCCGTGACTCCCAGAACTCGACAGTTTCCAGTGATATTGCTTCCACAAGCAAGAGCACTGATGCTTCATGTTCCGGATCGGCTGCGGATGAACTGCCTTTAACATCCACTGGCAGAGGTAGGCTAGCAGTATCATATCGTGATGCTGCTCGCAAAGCTCTTCCGGTTGCGATTATTGGCAAATTGGAGAAGGAGCAAAAGATGAATGATGCAGAAGTAAAACACTGCACCGATCATCTTTGGTGGCTAGTCAGCACCAGCGGTGTCAGTGCAAACGCAAAAGGCTATGAGAATAGTGATGGAATCATGAAGGTGCTATGCTCTTCTCAAGCCAATTTCGATTGGATTGCCACAGCCGTTGCTAAAATCCCCTCCTTGGGCAAATCGCGCTTCGCTGTTTTCAGCGGAGACGAACCCAAACGCAGGCGAGCAATATGCTGGATATCTGGTCATATCAGAAAAACAGCGGAAGTGTTTGCCTGCCTACGTGCTCAGAACCAGGGCATCGAAACGAACGGATGGAAAATCTATAGCCATAAACCAGAGCGAGGTCCGGAGGACAAGGAGGACCAACCCGGGTTGTTGGCTTAGACCAGAAGACGTTAGATGTCATGCTATCTAAGTACGAAAGCCATCTAAACTTATTCTTTGGACGGATCAAATTCCGAATCAATTCCAAATGAATAGGCACATGATGAGAAACGAGTTAATTATCCTGTCATGATATTTATTCAGATCAATCTGCAACATTCTAAAGCTGCTACAGCTTTACCAGGTAAGCGGCTCTCCATATTGCATACATTACCTCACATCACAGCTATTCAAGAACCATGGGTGTATAACAAACGCATCTGTGGTCTTAGTGAACTACGTGGTGAAACCATACTATACGTATCGAAACACTTATAGTATCGAAACACTTTGCTGTCACCAAGTTAACCCAATTCTGTGGGCAAGACCTGGTGGCAGCCAAAGTGAGCTATGAAAGCGATAGTGGATGGAAACATCTGATTGTCGCCTAAGGCTACTTCCCCTATGACACAATACTGCCTGCTCCGCAAAAGGCAACTGTTGAGCTCATAGAGTACTGTGATCTTAAGGAGACCGGCCTTATTCTTTGCTGTGACGCTAATGCTCAACCCACTGTGTGGGGCAGCAGTAATTGCAACGCACGAGGTACCAGACTCCTTGACTTCATCATGACCTCCAATCTGAACATTCACAACACTGGTAATAAACCCACGTTTGTGACTGCTAGAAGACAGGAAGTGATTGACCTCACTTTGTCTAACTGTAGACTGAGAGAGAGTCAATATTTAACTGGAAGGTTCTTAAAGAAGATTCTTTATCGGACCACAGGTATATCGAGTTTCATACTGACCGAGAGGTGCTGCCCTCTATGACGGTAAGAAACCCTAGAAAAATGAACTGGGCACGCTTCAGACATGAACTTGAGAATTTCCTCAATATTCCTGTCAGAATTCGTACCAAAGAAAGTATTGAGACATCCGTTCAAGTTATGAACAATGTCATAAATCAAATCCACATAGGGCCGCTTTGTAATCACAGCACTGGGGACTGCAATAACAACTCTAATGTGACAAAACATGACTGGCAGGTTGCCAGATTGGTTGTGTACGATGAAGCTATCCAATACGCAGTGGCCTCTTTTGATGGCTTCAAGTCACCTGAACCGGATGGCATCTACCCAGTCATGCTACAGGAAGGTATAACCCAATTGCTACCATGCCTAAAGAAGATCTTTAGAGCAAGTCTCGCATGGGCATACATTCCGACATCCTGGCGCATAGTTAAAGTAGCCTTCATTCCTAAAGTTGGAAGAGAAGACTATTCCATAGCCAAGAGCTTCAGACCCATTAGTATGATGTCCTTCATACTAAAGTGTCTAGAAAGACTAGGAAAACATCAGGAAAACATCGTTGTCAAGGTACCCACTAAATAAAATTTCGCGAGCATTGAATGCCTTCTGGCAATGCAGAGGAATTTTTGGGAAGACATGGGGACTATCGCCGAGCAAAACCTTATTGATTTACACGGCAATGATAAGACTGATGATATGATATGCATCGGTAGTCTGGTGGAACAAGCTGTCGCGAAAATGCGTGACAACTAGTCTTGCCAAGATTCAGAGAACAGTGTGTCTGGGTGTTACGGGTGCCTTTCCAACTACACCTGGTCCAGCACTGAATGTAATCTTAAACCTACCACCTACCACTTTACATCTTCATCAGAGGCGAAGCCATGAAAGGCTGCTGGAGACTAAAACGAGGTGGTTTCTGGTTTAATGTTCCCTGGAATATCTCTGACATTGCACTTGACACTCCATTAGACACCTGTCTACTGGAGATGCCCTCTGATGCAATGATAACAGAAATATCACCAAGACGAAAATTTGAGGTATGCCAACCTGACATTCAAGACTGGCTAAAGCCTGACTGTGAGCCGAGTAGAGGGTCACACCGCATTTTCACAGAAGGCTCCAGAACCGATCAGGGATCTGGGGCTGGAGTGTTTGTGGAACCGTATGTCCGCAGACTTCACTTCGCCTTAGGCGACCATGCCTCGGTATTTCAAACCGAAGTCTATGCTATACTTATGGCTATGGACTACATTGCGGATAATAGATGGCAGAACAGGGCTATATCAGTTTGCAGCGATAGTCAGGCTGCTCTTATGGCTTTGAACAACCAGGTCATCACATCCAAAATTGTACGTCAATGCAGATCACGTATTAATTGTGTTGGTAAATACAATACACTGAAACTGATTTGGGTGCCGGGCCATAAAGGAGTTTCGGGCAATGAAACATCTGACGAACTAGCACGTGCTGGATCTGAGGATACTCCATTTGGACCAGAACCTGTGCTTGGACTACCTGAATCTACGGGAAAATTCGTCATCAGCTCTTGGGTCGCCTCCGCACACAAGAGCAGATGGCTGAATGAGACGAAATGCAGATTCTCCAAGCTCATGACACCGACGATAACCAAAAGATCGGCCTCGTTTCTACTTTCCTTAAGTAGAAAGGAGTGCAGAAAACTGACGGAACTTCTAACGGGGCACAACGCATGTGAAAACCACATGAACGCAATCGGCCTGGCCGAAAGCGCCTTATGTTCTGCCTGCTACGAAGAAACTGGCACCACAGAGCACTATCTCTGTGACTGTCCAGCATTTTCTAGAATTAGAAGGCAGATCTTTGGCACAGACGTGATGAGAGAGGATCAGCTTCACTCTCTATCACACAATAGCCTTCTTAGATTCAATAATGAATCTAAGAAGTATTATTAAAAACCAGGGAACTGGGTCACAGCACAATGGATATAACCCTGTCTGAGTGCTGTGGTTCTATGTTTTATCCCACATTATAAAAAAAATTGCGATTTATATACTAAAAAACCGGATTTTCAAAGTTAAGAAAAAAATAGAAGAAAAATTCTTACCACTCCAAATCAAAATGGAATGATCTTTGTTCAATGTCAAGAATTTATGTAAATTTTATCAGATTTTTAAAAAGGGAGTTTTTGGATGCTGTGTTGCAAAACAACAAAAATCGTGTTTTTATAGTTTGCTAAGGGGGTGCGATAGAAAACTAAAAAATTAAATGTAAACTTTTGACCAATAAAAAAAACATATAAGATATGAAGCAAATCGAAGTGGGTCAGGGTCAAACCTCGGTGAATTGGAATGTCCCGTATACATAAACATAAATATATATATATATATATATATATATATATATATATATATATATATATATATATATATATATATATATATATATAGAAATATATATATATATATATATATATATATATATATATAATTTTAAGCAAACTTTAAATATATATATACAGCTGTATATTTAAATATAAATATACAGCATATTTTTATTTGCAATTTTTATTTACAGCAAATAAAAATATGCTGTATATTTATATTTAAATATACAGCTGTATATATATATATTTAAAGTTTGCTTAAATTTAGAGTTGGCGAACTATTTATTTTGAGTCTATGACATCAGGTCATGAAAAAGCGGACAAAACTATAAAGTGAGTACAAAAATTCATCTCGTTAATAACCACGTCTTGATATAGGAAGTGACCCTACTTTACATCGGAACTGTAAAGGTTGGATTACGATTACTTGATTATCAAATAATCAAAAAATAATCTAACAAAAATAGAAATAACAAAAAAAAAGTTGTTGGATTACTTTTTTCGATTATTTTCAAATTATCAAAAAAAAGTAGTCGAATTACTAGTTTTTGATTATTTTAAAGTAGTCGTAAAAATAATCAAAAAAATTTACTAAGAATCAAATTACTTTTTGATTGTTTCTAATAGTAATCAAAATTTTTGATTACGACTGCTAAGAATCGTAATCAAAATTTTTGATTAAGATTCTAAAGTAATCGTAATCCAACCTTTACAGCTCTGCTTTCAATCGTTCCTAAATTTCATCACTGTTTTACCTTATAAAACCTTGGTTTTATTGCAGGCCATTTGAAGAGATATCTTACCCTGTACCGGACAAGGTTTTATTCCATTGGTGAAACAGTTTCTTGTAAGAATTTTTGTTGATTTCTATAAATTTTAAATTTTACATCTAAGGAAAAAAACAATAAAAGAAAATAAAAAGTACCTATTAAATTTCGGTACGTAATTTGAATTAATTACATTTTATTTAATTTTGTGTTAATATTAAAATATATTTAGATACTAAAATTTACATTAAATACTTAAATGCAATATTGTTGCAATAAATTAAACACAGTTCTTAATACAAGTAAATAAATGTTATTTAAAATTTAATACCGTGCGTAACAATTTTTTACGGGAATTTTTCATTTCTTAAGTAAATGATAAAATATATTTTATTTTTATTATGTCTTTTCGTAGTGTTTAACATTAATATTTGCTTTCCTCAGTCGCTTTTTATCTTTCATAAATTAATGTATATGGGGATTTTCCATTTTTTTCACTTTTAATCATTTTATTTTTAAAAAAATCGATAATTGAAAATTTACACATTTATATCAGCTGATTTTAACATTTCAATAATTTACCACATTAATTAAACACATCCTGAGGCAAATTAAAATTAAAAGTCAAGTGGTATTCTACGGTTTTACACAAAACAATAACATGTACCACATGTTAATGTATGGAAATATTACAAAAATGTAACGATACAATAATATTCTAAAACCCCTTATTGATTATATTTATACAATATAGCATTTTTAGGGGTTGACCTTTACATTTAAAACTCTAATATACCCGCATTTTTGTTTTCTAATATAATGGAACCATTGACCGAATTCAGTTATTTTTAAAATGCGGCGTTTTTTTCGAACTGTGTAATATAATTCGATTCTAATGCATTACAAACAACGCAATGAATAAGTAATCTTGTCGACGTCAGCCGACCTTATAAAACCTATAAAATAAAAGACGCAGAAGCGGACATAACATCATAAAGATATGCGTTTTTTTATATGATTGCATAACTGACCTTTTATTTGAATCTGGGGAATAGAAATTGTTTCCATTATAATATAGCATTTTCAATGCGGAACATTTTAGTTGTATTTCATACAATATGTTTATAGAGTTTTCAATGAAAATGAAGGGGTGTGTTTCATAAAACGTCCACCAAAGAGATGTATCAAATTCGAATAATCTTTTTATTATGAGTTTTTTTTTTTTGATAAACTAAGATATATAATTGTGGCATATTCAGAAAAATTAAAAAATTTATTATTTATTTATTATTCTGTTTACTAGGTGGATCTAAGGCGATTTTGTTATAGTATAGTCTAACAGTTTTATCAAGCATTCACGCGGTATATCAAATTTGTAATAAGTAAGGTTAAAATTAAAAAAAAAACGATGATTATAGAAAAGTGTTGGTATTTCCAAATTTGTAATTAGTATGGTTAATATTAGAAAATAAGATGGGACGATGGTTGGGAAAAATTCGCCCGTTTATAAAGAACAATATTGCTGAAGACCAAATCTGTATCTGTTTGAATTTAAAATATCCACACGTAAAAAATACACCTGTATACATTTAGAAAATACAACCAACTTTCTAATGTGGGGAATTAGTACATTCTTTTGGCGACCATGCACATAGACCATTAAATATATACACGAGAGAAATTGTATAATCAATTTGATATTTATAAGCTACTAGTTAATGTGTCAGTTTCTGGCTCTGAGCCCTAAGATCCGATGCACAGTGTGCCCAAACGCTCTTAAATCGGGTGAAATTCAGTATTGTCGGAACCACTAAACCGATTTTAAAAATCGTGTACAGAGAGAACTTGAGAGAACTTAAGTTTTGAAATTGGAGTTTGTATCTTTAATAGTTATGGAAATAAAAAATTGTAAAAAATCCAAAAGTTATCCGATTTTTAAAATTCTTTTGTTTATTGGAAGCTTACATTGAGATATAAAAAAATATACTTACATGAGAAAATATCTTGTTTAGTTTTAAAGATATAGACTTGGTATACATTAAAGAACATGGTATTCAAATGGTTTTAATTTTTTTAGTATTAACAAAAATATATTTAAAAATAAGTTTTTGTAAAAATTTGATTGGCGAGTCTTACCACCTCGACGATATCCATATTGTAGAAAATGCTTTTCTTATTTTATTTAAATACTAAGTTACAAATTTAAATAAATAGAAAACATAACGAAATGCACTAAATCCTAAAATGAATTAGGCCCAAATCCTTCTTTATACAATCGAACCGTTAGCAACTTCGGTCCAACAACCTACAATTACCTCTGTGTTGCTGTTCAAGTATAATTTCAATTAAATTTAATAAAAAAAAACCGCTAAATTATAAAAACACTCTGTGTCGAAACTAAAAACTCACCAAACAAAACCCACTGTCCACCGAACAATTTTTTTGCGCGTTTTATTTTTTAAAACCCACCAGATTTAGCGGGAAACCCACCCAGCTGGCATCACTGCTAAAAACTAAATTACAACAACCATATGAAAAGAGAACTGCAGTTGACTGCGTTCACTGTGTTTACCCTAGTGGAAATTTTCCCGATGCGCCATCGGGAAATAATCGGGTTTTCGTTGGGTAACCCCTATTAGAGAAAACATGAGCATTGCCGTGTCATGTCCTTGTCATGCTCACCATAGCAGGGTTTACATTATCTAAACAGTCAATGGTCCCGATCATTACTACATTAGTTGTCCCTCCTAAGAAAATTTCAATCGGGTAATGATCGGGAATTATTGAAAAAAGCCCTAAATATTTTTTTTTAAAACGAGAAACTATCCGTAATATTTAACATTATTATGAACATATTTTTTACGAAATATTTACAGTGAACGGTTATTTATCATAATATGTACATATAATGATCACACATACCTTCTTATCTTAAATTTAACACATGATTTTTAGTTTTCCAAATGTAAAAATAATAATAAAAATGACAGTAAATATTATCATTGAAATAATAATTTTATCAGTTGTCTAAAATCATAATATATGCCTTGATAAAATAATACAGGCAATTCAGATTGAGATTAATCAAACTGCTAAAAATTTGAATCCGTCGTTTTAAAATCTTTTTAAAACCCATATTTAAACCTAACATGGAAATATCTTCTGCAACTCGGACGTAAGATGACCACCCGATTGACTGAAACGCAAATTTGAGCACTCGAAATTTACATTTTAAATATATACATAAAAAAAAATATACATAAAAAAAAAAAAATAATAGCAGCGATAATGCAACGAAATGGTTGGAGAAAACCATCATGTCGTCATTAAACTAAAAATGCATATTTTAATTGATTTTCAATAAATTAAAATGAAAAATACTTACAATTTTATTCAATCGTTAAAAATTTTCATTTTTGATTATTGACATCATCAATTAAAAACATATGTTTCTTCTGTCATTTTCAGTAGTTCGCAGTGTTGCATAAGCCCACACTTTCCCACTTTATTTTTTAAAATTAAAAGTACGAAATACTTTACAGTTCGTACTAAATACTATCTTTCATTTTTTATAGAAATGTACGTTTTGTTTCTATAGTACAAAAGTTTATATTTTAAAAATTGTAATATTTCCAATTTTTATAACTCTAGCTCTCTGATAATAAAATTCTGTACATTTGTTAACTGATTTAAAAAAAAAATGTTCGTTAATATTTTACATTTTAAACTCTTAAATAAATTTAAAAAATCAATACAAATAAAATTCACACAAAATGCAGATTCTGCTGTCACAGGTACCTGCAACTAACTTGCACCAACACGTTAATGGTCAAGTTAGTATCGAGTTAAATCTCTCTGTCAGCGTTTCGAGATTGTGACGCAATAATTATGCTTGCTTTTCACTATGTCATTTTGCGTCAGTTTCATGTTCGTAAATTTCACAAATGTGTTGGTTTTAGTCAATAGCAAAGTTTAAAAAATTGCTAAAATGTTTGTATTTCGATTTCGTTTAACATTGGTTAATGAACATTTTAATTTAGGATAGTTTCTCGGACGTAACAATAATGTAAATAAAACAATAATGTGAATATGACACAAAATGACAGTGATAACCAAACTTAGACTGATTAATTTATTTTTGATGTTGTAATTATCATATGTAAATCAAAAAATGAATCGTTGATTTGATTTCATTGATATCTTCTATATATATAAAAATAAAATGTCCTGTGTGTGCCAGAGCATCACGAGAGAACAAACAGACGGATTTGCCTAATTCCTTTTGTATTTTGTCCGTCTCAATACAAGAGTGGAAAAGTCGGAAAAACCCATAGGAATAGCCGGAAAATATCTAAATTTGACCCTAGGACTATGAAATTTGGGCAGGATGTTCATCTCTTGACGTATGTGTGCACTACAAAGGGATTTTTTGAAAATCGCCTCCTAAGGTACACAAAAGGGCGTGGCAAAATTGATCTTTTAATTCAAAATATCGGTGTAATTAAGATATGCACAGTCATGAAATTTGGCTCAGTGAGGTATATTGAAGTTCTTTACCTTTTTTACAAATGTGGGCGGAATTGGACAAAAGCGCGTGTCCCTTTCCATATGACTAAAACTATAAAAATGTTGTAACTTCTGACTTACTAAGATTAGAGTTATATAAATCGAAACTAAGGTTTATATTACAAACTCCAATCGTCACGTAGAAAGTGAGAGGGATTGGATTAAAGGGCGTGGCACCTCCCATATAACCAAAACTTTAAAATTACTATAACTCCTGACATGTTAAGAGTTGAGTTATAATAATGAAAACAAATGTTCATATTTAAAACTCCAATCGTCCCGTAGAATATGGGCGGGATTGCACAACGGGGCGTGACATCTCTCATATAACCAAAACTTTAAAATTTCTATAACTCTTTATTTACTAAGAGCAGAGTTATAAAAATCGACACAAAAGATTATATTAAACATTGTAATAGTCACATAGAATGTGGACGGAATGGGACAATGGAGCGTGTCACTTCCCATATAACTAAAAATGGTAACTTCTGACTTACTAAGAGCAGAGTTGTACAAATCGAAACGAAATATCATTTTAAAATGCTTAATAGTAAAATAGAATGTGGGCAGGAAAAATAGTGACGAGGCTTGCACTAAAAAGGGAAAAAGAGGCGTAAATGTATCCACACTTTATAACCGATATATTTTTGCGATTACAAAAACTTAGCACGGGCGCAGCTGTGCACGGGTCCAGCTAGTATTCCTATAAATCTTATATACCATTTTTTATATATTTAAATATGTAATATTTTTAAAATTCTTTTATTAAATACACTGTATTACTTACATTTAATAAATAATAATAGTTTGGCACTACAGTCCTATAAGAACTTAGGCCGAGCTCTCTCACCATTTTGAGCTGTGAGTGTTAAATTTGTACTCAAAGTGGTGGGACCTACAGTTTATTGCCGAATCCGAACGGCGGATGATAGCTTTTCATAGGCAAGGTTTTACTCTCGTAGGTTTGCCATTTACTGCCGAGAGGTAGCGCGGTATAGAAAAATATTTCTATGAAAAGATGTTGTTAGCCCCAGTCCAGGCTTGAACCGGGGACCTTTCGGCTACATTTAATACTGAATTTTATTTCATAGGGTATTTGTAGGGTTTTTATAATGGAAACATTTATATGCTCGGGCTTTGACAAGGCAATGGTCAGGTAAATAATGAAATGGGGAATTACCCGATCAGTGCATAATCATGGCCTGAGGTGAGTACATGATCAGGGCACTGCGTTACATCGGGCCCATGACTTGTACCTCGTTTAGGCCTCAAATAATGACATGATCAGTTCATGAGCATGGCCCTAACCAAATTTCTACTAGGGTAGTGCAGTGCATCACACTCTCGCATAAAGTATTGCACACATAAGAACAACACCAATTCTGTCGCATTTTTTTTTGTTGGTGTTGTTCGTTTTACACAGCAAACAAAGTTGCAAAAAAAACCGAAGTCTCCACCAAAAAGAGTTTCAATTAATGCGTTCAGAAAAATATAAATCAGATAAATATAATTACATACAATTACAACAATTTAAACTAAATTAATACAAAATATAAAGAAAAACAAGTTGGGAAGGTTAGATCACATGGGAAATTTTAAAGTCGGGACATTTTATAGTAGGTGTAATTATGATAGTTAGGATTATCAAAGTAATAGTCGGACTAAGCCGACTATAAACACCCTACACATATATGTGGTTACCATTCAAAGTGGTATATAGGTCACCAGGGTATACGAATCCTAAAAATAACTACAAACTTTCAATCGCTGAAGAATTTCCATTCATTTGATACCCATATTTACAAATTGGTAGGTGTACCGAATTTCAATTTTTTTTTTTTGGGAACCAAAAGTCGTTTCGCGGGAAAACATTATTTCCATGTATTTGAGCATGAAATCAATATATATTTGACAAAAAAAGTTTACCTAAGCACGTATACAACAAAAGTGATCTGTAGATGTAAATTTTATATAAGTTATTTAAATATAAATGGTCAGATCACAGGTCACAATGGATCGATCTCGCCAATTTTGCACATACAGCTTAGGTATATAAGTAACCTAAGTTATGAGTTTCATTTATCTAACTTGTCAATTTTTTAAGTAGTAGGGATTTCAACAGACGGACAGACAGGCGGACATCGCTAAATCGACTCAGGAGGTTATGCTGATCAAGAATATATATACTTTTCCATACCGGAGATGCTTCCTTCTGGGTGTTACAATCGGCGTACCAAACTGAATATACCCTTTCACTCTTAGTGTAGGGTATAAAAACCAACATTTAGTAACATTAGTAAGTGAATTTTAAAATTTATTAAAAGTGTTTTCACAGATTTAAAATATACATAAATTATTTAAAATAATTTTATATAAAAAAAAAATTCATTTTAAACTTGTAGGAAAAACAGAACTATGATTCAAATATATAAAAAATATATAAAATTGCAATGTAATGTTTAAACGTAAATGAGTAAAGATATTTAAATTTTGATGATTTTTTGTGATTTTCGAAATATTACAACATGACTAACTACATTAATGAAAACATGCTTTCGCCAACACGAAGGACATCAGACCGAAAACTCAATATTGTAAATTCAAACTTTGTAAATCCAAAAATGTTCGTAATATTTAAATATAACATATTTTCATATAATCTTTGTTTTTTTCCTATATATTTAGAATCAAATTTTCAGCTAGCTGGATGGTTTTTACTAGTTTATTCTAATATGATTGTATTTCTGAAAAACCAAAATATGGTTGATAAGAACCATGTTATGATTACGATAAAGACTGCCACGAACAAAGTATGGTCAATACCAATCATACCATGATATAGACTGATCATAATATAGTAATTTATTATTTACAACCATATAATTCTCACTTACTGTCATTTATTACTCTCTCTTACTCACTTTGATGTTGGCTATGGCGGTGTGCAGTCGAGGTTTCTTTGTCATGACAAAGTGTCTTTTAATGTTTAAAACATCATTATTAAAAATAAACATATATCCGAAAGTTAAAACGTTAAATGTAAATGATTAATATGAAGACAATATAGTTCAAACAAATTTCTATAAATATCATTAACTGCTCGTGTTTAATACAAAGGTGTATAACAAATTTCAGTGATTAATCGTGTGCTCGCGTTGTCAACTTCATGACGGTGACGATGTACTTTACACGAAAGTTCTTGTGCACGATAAAACTGCTTCTTGTATTCTTCAAAAGCACCTTGTAGCTGTGGTGTCCAGTCGATGACACGCTTGTCGTTCTTGGTTTGCCCCTTTTTCTGACTGTGGAGAAAAGATTGGGCCTCCGCCGCATTTGGAATAAAACGACGATAGAAGTTAAGCGTTCCAAGAAATCGGCTTAAGTCGTTGACGGTTTTCGGTAGCTTGCAGTTTGCGATGGCAGTAAATCGTTCGGGATTCGGCTTAAGTCCATTTGGCGTCACTAAGTATCCCAAGAATGGAATTTCTGACTTTCCAAATTCGCATTTTGCAACGTTAATCGTGATGCCATAACTACGAAGACGCTGGAAGAGTGCTCTCAGATGCTTCTCGTGGTCCTCATGGTTTTCGGACACTACAAGAATGTCGTCGATGTACGCGTAGCAGAAATCCAATCCACGTACCACCTCGTTGATGAATCTTTGAAAAGTCTGCGCCGTGTTGCAAAGTCCAAATGTCATTCGCGTGAATTCGAAGAGACCAAATGGAGTTATAATGGCCGTCTTTGGTATGTTAGCTTCTTCCACAGGTATTTGAAAGTAAGCTTTGACTAAATCCACTTTGGAAAATACCATCCTACCATGAAGCATGTGTCCAAAGTCGTGGATATGCGGAACAGGGTAGCAATCAGGAACGGTTGATTTGTTGAGCGCCCGATAATCTCCGCATGGACGCCACTCATTGTTAGCCTTAGGTACTAAGTGAAGGGGGCTTGACCAGCTGCTCTTCGATGGTCGACATATTCCCATTTGCATCATGAACTCGAAATTCTCAGCTTCTCAGGAGGCTGCCGTCGTGGTTTGGCTCTCACTGTTGGTCCTTTTATCTCGATATGGTGTGTTACAGCATGTTTGACCATTGGAATCTTGTAGCTGGTCGTCGTCATGTCCGCGAACTCCTTAATCATGAAGTTAAAACCATTTCCATCAGTAATGCAAGTCAGCTTTGAACTTGTATCCTTTGAAATATCGCCCACTACATTGAGTTTGGTTGTGCTGTCAATTAAGCGGTTGTTCTTAATATCGACAAGCAAACCGTAATGCTGGAGAAAGTCTGAGCCGATTATAGGTTGCGTGACGTCAGCAACGATAAACGACCACAGAAATTTGCGTCGCAGACCCAGATTACAATTTAAAACAATATCACCAAATGCTCGAATTTTTGTGTTGTTGGCCGCGAATAGAACGAGCGTGTGCGCTGGATCCGATTTCTGCCGATTTGTAGCTGGAAAAACGGAGATGTCAGCTCCAGTGTCGATCAAGAATCTAATTTTTGATCCTCTGTCAACTAGAAACAGGCGACATATTCGCTGGCCAACCTAGTTTGTCACCAGAGAAGAGGCGGCTAATGGTTTTCCGACTTGAAACTGCACGGTTGCCGACACTTCGTAGCAATAGCACCATATTTGTAGTGATACCAGCAGTGGAGTTTTGCGGTGTTAGATCGGGTACGTTCGGTTGCACTACTGCGATTGCAGCTGCGAGAGCGGTTTTTGTCTCCGGCTGCTAATGCGCTAATTTGAACCAAAATCTTTTGCATCTGGTTTTCAAGTGCATCCATGCGATTGTCGGAAACTGATGATGCGACGGAATTAATGCCAACCCTGTCGGATTGGTCAAAGATCTTGTCAGCCATGACTGCCAGTTTGTCAATGTCGTCGTTGCTGATCGATAAGATGGCCTTGGTTGTTGATGGTAGACGCTGCAACCAAAGTGTCTTCAAAAGATCGCCTGACACCTTCCCGCTGGATAGCTCTCTCATCTCCCGGAGCGAGACGGATGGTTTCTTGTCTCCAGCGCTGACGGTCTCGAGCAGTAGACGAAGGCGCTTTTCTTCGGAGTCAAGAATATCGTTCAAAATTGCGCCTTTCAGCGCATCGTATTTTTTATCTTCCGGTGGCTCCTCAACGATGTGGCCGACATGATTCAGCACGCTACTTTCGATTGATCCTACCAGCGTGTGGTACTTGGTAAGATCCGCTGTAATTCCAAACGTCACGAATTGCGATTCCAATTGTTGAAACCATAGTTTTGGGTTTTGTCGCCAAAATGGGGGAACGCGCACTGTAACTCGCGCTATTTCTGCCGTTGGAAGCGAATGGAACTCATTTTCGGAATCTGGCATTTTATAAAAAAGCGGGGTCACCAATGTTGCTTTTTTAAAACGATTTTAATTAAAACACAAGTTTTTGATTTTAAATTTTCTTTCAACTGATTTTTATTTTTTCATTTTTTCCAGAAATAAAAATCAAATATTATATTTAATATATTTAAAACAAAACTAAATTTACTAAGTGGATATATGTAAAGTAGTTCCCACACAACCATAATATGGTCACTTACAACCATACTGTGGTCACTGACAATCATATTATGGTCACTGACAACCATAGTATGGTCACTCACAACAAAACTACGGTTACTGAGAATCATATTATGGTCACTGACAACCATAATATGGTCACTGCCAACCATACTATAGTCACTGACAACCATAGTATGGTTTCTGACAACCACAGTATGGTTGTGTGAAATCGACGTATGGTCACTGAGGACCATGGTATGGTTGTAGAAAATCGTACTATTGTCAGTGAGGATCATATTATGGTACGCAATATTGTCACTGAAGATCATATTAGACAAATTATATGATATCCTACAACCATAACCTCCAATCATAGTATGATGCCCTTCAAATATGATCACCACAACCATGTTTTTCTCTGCGTGAAGATATCGTCGGTGATACTGCAAAACCGTCTAACTGCATGTGAAAATTACGCCTAATTTAATGTTATAATCGGGTTTTTAATGATATGTTGATCGGATAAATTAAAAAAAATGCCATTATAAGATATGACATACTTCATTTTGTATGAATTAATTGCAAAATTGAGACAGAAAATAGTTTTGATTCTTCTGTAAAATTCATTTTGTAAGAGGTATACGAAAATGTAGATAGGCGGTTTTCAGTATCACCGACGATATGCTGCTTTATTTGAACTGCAAAATTTTAATAATTTGGATATGTATAACATAATGTTATAAAATATTGTAATAAAAATCGATTTCATACGTCCGAAAAAAATTAGTTTTGACAAAATGCACATCAATGGTTTGAAATTACAATGAGTTTGAAATTTCACGCGAGTAGACATTTAAGTGATATGAGCAGCAGTGGTTGTCGATAATATTTTATATTACAATAAATAATAATTTTTGTTGCAAAATACATTTGGTAAGAAATATAATATTATAATATGCATGTATTATTGGTACCAAAGCAAATATTATACCCAATTTATCATTCGTCGTATTGTGAGTAAAAAATGTTTTTATCAAACTTTTTTTTTTCATGTGTTTCAACAGAAAAAAAACTTGCATGCTACAACAATTCCAATATGTGGTAAATACAAATAAACAGCAAAAGTGTAAGTAATTTGTTAATTTTACAAATTTTGTATTACTTCAGCGATGTTTCCTACACTCAAATTAAAAAGTCTGCGACATTAGCTAAAAATGTTTGCTGAAAAGAGGAAAGCGCCGGATATTACTGAAACAGCAAACGAAAGTTTGTAATAATTACTTATATGGGCCATTCCACACCAAATCGACCAGCGGTTGGAACTCACCTTCTTCGATTTCAATGAAATTTGGGCAGCTGATAAAGCTTATTGAGATATGCATTGACCATTTTGTTTTCGACCTCTACTTCCAGAGATACAGTGCTTCAAAGTTACAAAAAATTGGCCAACAATCACTTTTGTATGGTTGTTTATATTTCAACCTCTACTTCCAGAGATACAGTTCTTCAAAGTTACAAAAAATTGGCCAAAAATCACTTTATTTCGACCTCTACTTCTAGAGATACAGTGCTTCAAAGTTACAAAAAATTGGCCAAAAATCACTTCTGTATGGTTGTTTATATTTCAAAATTTCTTAAAGTAGAAAAGTTTCGTTTATGGCTCGTTTTAAAGGTAATAGAACAGGCTTTAAGAAAAAGTAAGTTGTAAATTCTAATCTTTAACATGTGGCCGGTGGCCATTATCCTTGCATTTCAAAATTGATGTCCTTAAAAAGAATCCTTTTAAAAATTCTGAAAAAAAACGTGTAATTTGGTTGATTTAATACAAATTTTCGTGCCAAATTTCAAGATGGTATTTTGATTGCATCATATTTTAAAAATTAATTTTCTAAATTTTAACAAATTTTTTGTATTGAAAAATAAAATATTTTTTTCAAAAGTAAAATTTTCAATAATTTTTCAATGTATTTGTAACTCTTATTTCGAAAATGGCGTCAGTTTCATCAAACAGTCCATAGTTTTTGAGATAAATACCATTTTTTGAAAAATGTAAAAAATATACCCCAAAATCAATATCTCAAAAACTAGAGTCAATATGATAAAACTGGCACCATTTTAGAAATCAGAGTTAGAAATTATTGCAACTTTTACAATGCAAAAAAAAAATAAAAATTTTGAAAATTATTTTTTAAAATATTATGCAATCAAAATACCATCTTGAAATTTGGCACGAACATTTGTATTAAATCAACACACAATTTGTGATTTTTTCAGAATTTTAAAAAGGGTACTTTTTAAGGACATCAAGTGATAGGATAATGACGACGGGCCACATCAAGTTTAGAAACAACAACTTAATTTCTCTGAAAGCTTGTTCTATAATATCATTGTTCTAGCATATGAACTTTAAGAGATATTGAAATATGAACAACCATACAAAAGTGATTTTTGGCCCATTTTTTGTAACTTTGAACATTGTATCTCTGGAAGTAGTGGTGGAAAAAAAATGGTCAATGCATATCTAAATAAGCTTTATCAGCTGCCTAAATTTCATTGAAATAGAAAAGGTAAAATCTCAAAATTTTCTTATTTTGGTCGATTTGGTGTGGAATCTCCCATATATTTTTATACCCTACACTAAAAGTGAAAGGGTATATTCAGTTTGGTACGCTGTTTGTAACACCCATAAGGAAGCATCTCGGGTATGGAAAAGTATATATATTCTTGATCAGCATGACCTCCTGAGTCGATTTAGCGATGTCCGTCTGTCTGTTGAAATCACGATTACAGAAAAAATAGAAGAGCTAGAGCCATGAAACTTTAAACTTAGATTACTTATATATCTAAGCTGTCTGAACAAGAAAATTGACATGATCGGTCTATTGTGACCTGAGAACCGACCACTTATGTTCAAATACCTCGTATAAAATTTCTATCTACAGATCAATTTTACTGTATACGTGCTTAGGAAAACTTTTTTTTGGTCAAATATATATTGACTCATGCTCAAATACATGAAAATAATGGTTTCCGGCGAAACGACTTGTGGTTCCAAAAAAAAATTGAAATTCGGTACACCTACCCATTTGTACAGTTTGCAGTTATTTTCAGGTGTCCTATATACCACTTTTAATGGTAATCACACATATGTGTAGGGTATTTATAGTCGGCTTAGACCGACTATAATTTTGATAATCCTAACTATCATACTAAAACCTACTTTAAAATTTCCCATGTGATCTAACCTTCCCAACTGGTTTTGATTTGGTTTATATATTAGTACAATAAGAAGTGATTATTTTACAGTTCAACAAAATTAAAATTACGTAGATAATCAAAAAGTCCGTTTATAAAAAAGTAAAAATTAAAAAATTAAGAATAATGCAAACATTGTACTTATAATTAAACATATTTGAAGAGAAATTAGAATTGTTGTTTCTTATAAATAGATAATTTAAGATGTTAATAGATTATTGTTCTGAAAAATGTATTAGTATATAATACCTAAATCTACATGTTCTGTTTATATTTTAAATTTTAAGTGGTAATGAATTCCAGAGTAAAATAGCGTGAATGAAAAATAGTCTTTGTGATTGTAGATAGTTAAATTTTGGCAAAATTAAATAAAGGTTTCTATTTGAAACGCTAAGACGTACCTTATCAGAAACATATGATGGAGTTTTGGAATATAACAACTTTTGCGGAAATATGCAGTTTCTTATATTCAGATAGTTTGTAATGCTACAAACTAAAATGTCCATACTTACATCTTCGACATGTGAAAAACGTCTCAAGGGAAAAACAGATCGCATCACATTATTAAAATCTACCCTTAGGAGATCAGGAGTAATAGCATTTAAAAAAGTTTGGTTGTATGGGACGTGCCACTCTCCTTTGTCCAATCTATCCGTATAAACGAATCTATATAAACGAATCCTCATTACTAAAATACAATTCTCATTGATGGTGCACTTAATGCATTCTCATACAAAACACAAATTTCGATTTTTCCGATTTTCTCGTTTTTTCATGGGAGTTTTCCGAATTCCCAGTATTTATACGAATAAAATAAAAAAAGAATCATCAAAATCAGACGATCCGTTCTCATGTTTTTGCGAGATTAATACAAGGCAATTAATTTTTATATACGGGCCATTCCACACCAAATCGAATAAAAAAAATTAAATTTGAGATTTTACCTTTTCGTTTTTAATGAAATGGCAACTGATAAAGGGTGTCGAGACATGCACTAACCATTTTTTTTTATTATTTCCGACCACTACTTCCAGAGATACAGTGGCTCAAATTTGGAAAAAAAGGGCCAAAAATCACTTTTGAATTGTTGTTCAATTAGTTTTTCAAAAATCTTAAAAACTATGTCACAAAATCAGTATCTCAAAAACTAGATTCAATATGATAAAACTGACGCTATTTTAGAAATTAAAGTTACATATATATTCAGGAATTATAACTACTTTTACTGTAGAAAAAAAATTTTTTTTTCTATACAAAATCCCATCTTGAAATTTGGCATGAACATTTATAATAAATTGACGAAAACTTTCGATTTTTTTCAGCATTTTAAAAAGGGTCCTTTTTAAGAACATCAATTTTGAAGTGCAAGGATAATGACCACGGGCCACATGTTATAAGTAATAATATAATAATAGTTTGGCGCTACAGTCCTGTATATAACTTCGGCCGAGCTCTCTCACCAGCTGTGCGTGTTATTTTTGTACCTACAGTCTATTGCCGAATCATAGGCAATGTTTTACTCTCGTAGGTTTGCCATTTACTGCCGAGAGGTAGCGCGGAATAGAAAAATGTTTCTATGAAAAGATGTTGTTAGCCCCAGTCCAGGCTAGAACCGGGGACCTTTCGACTCGCAGTCCAACGCACTAACCACTGAGCAATCGCGGCTACATGTTCTATCTTTCCATCATGAAATGGCAAACCTTACTAGAGAAATGTCAAAAGAGCGGCATGAAATATGGCGTCGTTTGCTGTTCCTGTCGCTCTACATTAAGTTGTTATATTCGTTTATATAGCCACTATGGATGGATTGGACATAGGGGCGTGGTACGTCCCATACAAACAAAGTTTTAAAACTGCTATAACTCCTGACCTCCTAAGAGTAGATTTTAATAATTTGACGCGACATGTTTTTGTCTTGAGAAGTTATGGTATAACTAAGGGCATTTTAGGTTGTAGCATTACATGCTATCTGGATATGGGAAACTGCATATTTCTGCATAAGTTGTTATATTCAAAAACTCCATCATACCTTTATGATAAGCTACGTCTCGGTGTTTCAAATAGAAGCATCAATTTTATTTTGTCAAAATTTAACTATCTACAATCGCAAAGAAAGTCTATTTTTCATCAACGCAATTAGATTCTAGAATGCATTACCACTTAATATTAAAAATATAAACAGAACATGTAGCTTTATGCATTGTATAATTTTTCAGAACAATAATCTATTAACATCTTAAATCTACTATTAATAAGTAAACAAAAATCTCAAAGATTTTGACATATCTGAAATATTTAAAATAATATTTATTTCCCGGTGACAACGATATCCGCTTCAATTCGTTTCAAAATCGGATGAATAACGTGTGACTACAATTTTAATTCATGTATCAATCGAAATGTTGAGCTTGCGATTGTTTTCAGTGTGTTTTTTCATATAAATCATACGACAAGATAAAAAAATGATATTTTTGTATAATACGTTTTACCTAATACGTCAGAAAGTTGAAAACAAAACGTAACAAAGCATTTCAAAGATACTATTATTCACTGTCAGAATCAGTAATATGTATATTTTTAGAATTCGTCGAAAAACTTTGCTACCCCTTGTACAAAATCTATGGGTCTACATATGCGAAAATTAATAATAATCTGTAGAAGGTTTACATTTTAGGGCAGTTCGAAAATATTTCCAATGGAGACTCGAAAAAATCAGAAAAAAAATAACACTCGTAGGAAACCGAAAACTGTTTGAGGTCATACTAATTTTAGAATTATAACAAATTGGGCAGAGCAAAAATAAAAAAATTGCCACGTTATGTGGAAACTAGGTCTAAAAATTACAAAAAGAAAAAAAATTGACCTCAAGGTCACGTGTTACCCCTTAGAAATCAAAAACCTTTAAAATTTTCTGTTTTTATTAGAGATGGGCGCGTGTCTGTTTTTGATGGCACGGACACGCACGTGCAGGCCGATAGGTGACACGCACGACCTCGATCCCGACGAGTAAATTTACAGGCACGTACGAGAAGGATTTTAAAAGACACTCGTAAACACGACAAAACACGAAAAAATAACGATGAAATTTTTTTCGGGTTGGAATCGGTACCGAACCGGAACCGGAATCGGAACAGATATTATTGTCCCGGTCAGGCAACACAAAGAACCGGAATCGGATACGTTATTAAAAATGTATGGAACAGGAATCGAAACCAATTTAATTTGTTGGTTGAAACCGGAACCGGAACCACAATTTTAAAAATCTTGGAAACCGAACCGGAACCGATATTCCAATAGGTTTTAGTCCCTGTAATAAATAATTCAAAAAATTAAGTTTGATACTGTTTTATTCTCTTCAATCCTTAAGTAAAACTAAAACAACAGATTTTTTAGAAAAGGTTAAAATACCACGAAATTTGTATTTTCTGAAGCTGGAAGTAAGGGTTTTTTAAATTGGGGTAGAAACTAGAGATGGGCACGTGAGTGTGTTTTGACTCACACTCACTCACGCTCACGAAATAATATTTCTAATCACGCACACTCACTCACGGCCTTTTTTTGCTCTACTCACACTCACTCACAATCACGTGAGTAAAATTAAGATTCAATCACAATCACGCGTGATGACGCGTGATTCACGTGAATCACGTGTTTTTTTGCTATTGTTTGTTGGTGAGATTGGTCGACCGAGCGTGGCACCTCCAATACAACCTACATCTTTAAAACGCAATGTTATGATGTTAGGGATTTTGATAAAATATATCTCAATTTTTAACGGAGATGGAAATGTGAAAGACCTTCGATGGGCTGTTCATATAAAAAAGTAAAAATTTCCTCAAAGAATAATTCTCCGTTAAAGAATTCGTGTAAAATCTTTGAGAATTGGACCACTGGGCGTGGCACCCCCAATAGAAGGTATATTTTTCAGATGGTGTATGTCAACAGTTATTATAATGTTATCAAGATATTTCGCACCAGGGTATCAACCACCACACCGAAATTCACCACACCAAAATTCACCACAGCGAAACACGGGAAGGAATTCTACCGGGAAGAATTCTACGGGAAAACGTTCTACGGGAAGATATAAATAATAACCAGTTGGGAAGGTTAGATCACATGGGAAATTTTAAAGTAGGTGTAATTATGATAGTTAGGATTATCAAAATTATAGTCGGTCTAAGCCGACTATAAATACCCTACACATATGTGTGGTTACCATTCAAAGTGATATATAGGTCACCAGGGTATACGAATCCTGAAAATAACTACAAACATTCAATCGTTGAAGAATTTCCATTCATTTGATACCCATATTTACAAATGGGTAGGTGTACCGAATTTCTATTTTTTTTTGTGAACCACAAGTCTTTTCGCCGGAAAACATTATTATCATGTATTTGAGCTTGATATCAATATATATATTTGACCAAAAAAGTTTACCTAAGCACGTATACATAAAAATTTATCTTTACATATACATTTTATATGAGGTATTTGAACATAATTGGCCGGATCATAGGTCACAATGGACCGATTTCGCACATACAGCGTAGGTATATTAGTAATCTAAGTTATAAGTTTCATTTATCTTGCTCTTCAATTTTAAAAGTAGTAGGGATTTCAACAGACAGACAGACAGACGGACAGACAGACGGACAGACGGGCATCGCTAAATCGACTCAGGGGGTCATGCTGATCAAGAATATATATACTTTACCATACCGGAGATGCTTCCTTCTGGGTGTTACAAACGGCGTACCAAACTGAATATACCCTTTCACTCTTAGTGTAGGGTGTAAAAATATTCTTTATATTAATAAAATCACTACACATCCTTATTTTTGAGTAACTATTTTTTAAGCGATTTTTTTGGTTACTACATTTATAACTCGAATAAAATCGGAACACCACACGTACCTCTGGAACAAACTAAAGTTAATAAACAAAAGGAAGTCAATACAGAGTTATCATGTTTTTTCGAAATTGAAAATTCAACTTTTTACAAAAATGGGTATATCGAAAAAAAAAAAATGCGTTCCATGAACGGTCGTATGAAACCAAGCAAAAACTAACTAACTAACCCCACAAAAATTGACTAGCCCATACTAAGTACGGCCGGTTTGCAGGGTTAGATAAATTGTTGACTGAAACCTTGCAACTTTTTCTGAGTTGAAGAAGGGGTGGGTATATGACGGTCGTTAGAAAGGGTTTGATTTATTATAGTTCTGAAATGTGGGCAGTCGCCTTTCCGAATCCTTCTGAGTTCTGAGCCTTGTTCTGTAGTTCAGCAAAAATATATAAAATCGCTAAAAATTAAAACTGAGATTTTTTTATTTTATGAAATATTCGACTCACGCACACTCACTCACGAAAAAATTGTACTCACGCACACTCACTCACGGTATTTTTTGGTCTACTCACACTCACTCACAATCACGTGAGCAAAATTAGGATTCAATCACAATCACGCGTGATCACGCGTGATTCACGTGAATCACGCTGAATCACGCTCACATGCCCATCTCTAGTAGAAACTATAAAAAAAACCTTTAATGGGCGCGTGCCTGATTTTGGAGGCACGGGCACGACAGCAACTAGCACGCACGGAGATTTGCACGCACGAACTCAGATTTTCGGGCGTGACACGAAAAAAGCACTGCACGAGCCCATCTCTAGTTTTTATTAATAAACGATTTCAAAAATTTTATTATTACTATAAATCAAATTAAAAATAATATATTTACCAGAATCAAATACTACGTTCGATTCTTTACATAAATTACATCACAAATATTCTATTTGCAAATTTATTGACCTTCAAAATTATGAATATCAACAAAAATAAATTATTTGTAGAGTATCACAATGGGCGGAACACGCCCATTTTAACTTAATATATTGGTTAATTCCATATGTGTGTCCACGACAAATTTTATTATTGAACATAATGATATACTAATCAACAATCAACAATCTATATTTAAAAAAAAAACTAATAAAAAAAAACCTTTTTAAAAATCAAGCTTTTATAAAAATCTGTATTAAAAAATTAAAAATAAAAAAATTACGAAAAATATAAAATATATTTATAGTACGTATGTATATTTATAATGAATACATATTAAAACTTGAAATAAATTAAATTAAATCTTATTCAAATTATATTATTAAGATATACGTTTATAAGAAATAAATTTTAAAATTTACTAAGAGGTTTCCAAATACAAAAATAAAAGCGTGCGGCAAAATTATCGAATATTAAATTCCAACTCTAGCACTAATAAACTTTGCAATTTAATTCAACTTTGCAATAGTTTTCAATATAATTTTGGAGAAGGGGTAGATCTGTATGGAAGTATCTATGAGTTTTCTAGGCAGTGCTGATATCGGAAGCCCAATGATATTTTTTTGGCATGTGTTATGTTTTTACCTCAGAATAATCTGGTAAAACTTAACTTTTAATTAGAAATATTTATTTATGTACTTAATTTAATTCATGGAATTTGGCTAAATGATGTAGATTAACGTTATATCGTCGGTGATACTGCAAAACCGTCTATCTACATTTTCGAATACCTCTTACAAAAATAATTTTACAGAAGAAACAAAACTATTTTCAATCTCAATTTTGCACAAATTAAGTATGCCCAATTTGTAATTTATCCGATCAACATATCATTTAAAACCCGATTATAACACAAAATTAGGCGTAATTCTCACATGCAGTTAGACGGTTTTGCAGTATCACCGACGATATATCTCCTTGCCATAAAGGGTTGTAATTTTACAGAGGTTTGTGGCACCTGTCAAATAAAATGCTACAACTCTCGACTTATAAAAGTAGTACATAGTTTTGAAAATTGAAGTAAAAGCTCATATTTTATATTATAATCGTCATGTAGAATCTGGGTGTAACTGGACAACGGGACGTGATATATCCTATACAATCTTGCCTTATGCTATGAAGGGTTATAGTGCACTGAGTGGTTTTGAGATTTAAAGTATAAAGAGTTGTAGGTATGTGATATAAGATATATATATATATATATATATATATATATATATATATATATATATATATATATATATATAATTTTTATATATATATATATATATATATATATATATATAACTTTTATATATATATATATATATATATATATATATATATATATATATATATATATATATATATATATATATATATATATAAATATATATATATATATATATATATATATATATATATATATATATATATATATAAATATGATCATAATTGTATTCCTTTGATAGTTAAAATTCATATTTAAGCTACACATTTACAAATGTAATATACTGGTAATTTTTAATATTTTCGCCGCAAGCTTTTATTTTTGTATTTGGAAACCTCTTCGTAAATTTTAAAATTTATTTCTTATAAACGTACATCTTAATAATATAATTTGAATAAGATTTAATTTAATTTATTTCATATATTAATATGTATTCATTATAAATATACATACCTACTATAAATATATTTTATATTTTTAGTAAATTTATTTTTAATTTTTTAGTACAGATTTTTATAAAAGCTTGATTTTTAAAAAGGTTTTTTTTATTAGTTTTTTTATTTTTACTTTTTTAGTCGTTATATGGTCATTAGAATTATTATTTTGCATAGATCGGTTCAGCGGTTACCGAGTTATAATTTTTGCCCTTAACACCCTCTATCGATATAATTTCGAACTATACACTAGCATATCGTCGTTGTAGAGCGAAAAGTCACCAAATACATTTTCAAAATGCCAAATATTCATTTACAAAAATCTTTATATACATTTCTGTTAATTTTTAATCGATGATATCAATTTTTTTAACCAAATGATAAGAAAATGTAAATCTATCAATTGATATTTAAAAATTCATCAATTACTTTTTATAGTATTAATTAACAAACTAGAAAAACAAATTTAGAAATTATTCATAAAAATGTAGTTTGTGACTTTTCGTTCTACAACGACGATATGTTAAATTGGGGTCCCGAAGGAGTCACTTAATGAAGTTTTGCATAGATCGGTTCAAGGGTTACCGAAATATAAAATTGTGCCTTTAACGCCCCCTCTCGATGAAATTTCGAACTACTTTCTGAACAGCATTAATTTGCGTGCTCGAAAGAAATACTGCACCAAGTTTTACAGAGATCGGTTCAGTGGTTACTGCGATATAAAATTTCGTACTTAACGTCCTCTAGCGATGGAAAATCAAAGCTCTAAGTAAATAAATATAACATATAAATAAATATGACATATTTCAGTCTTCAATACTATACAGACGTAAAATTCTTCTCCATAGAACGCTTTCCCGTAGAATTCTTCACCGTAGAGTTATTCCCAGGAGAAGTTTTAATGTGGTGAGTTTTAATGTGGTGAGTTTTAATGTGCTGAGTTTTAATGTGGTGAGTTTTGGTGTGGTAAGTTTAGGTGTGGTGAATTTTGGTGTGGTGAGTTTTAGTGTGGTGAGTTTTAGTGTGGAGAGTTTTAGTGTGATGAGTTTTAGTGTGGTCAGTTTGAGTGTGGTGAGTTTTAGTGTGATGAATATTATTGTGGAGAGTTTTAGTGTGGTGAATTTTTATGTTGTACATTTTATTGTGGTGAATTTAAGTGTAGTGAATTTCAGTGTGGTGAGTTATAGTGTGGTGAGTTTTAGTGTGGTGAGTTATAATATGGGGAGTTTTATTGTGGTGAATTTTAGTGTGGTGAGTTATAGTGTAGTGAGTTTTAGTGTGGTGAGTTTTAGTGTGATGAATTTTAGTGTGATGATTTTTAGTGTGGTGAGTTTTAGTGTGGTGAGTTTTAGTGTGGTGAGTTTTAGTGCGGTGAGTTCGTTTTTCTTTATCTTTCCTTTTTTGTTTTTCCTTTGGTTTGGTTTGGTTTTTAGTTTTATGTTATTGATTTTATTTTTGTATTTTTGATTTTGTTTTGTGCTTTTGCTTTTGTGCTTTTGCTTTTGTGTTTTTACTTTAATGTTTTTTTTTTGTATTTGAGTTTTTTGTTTCATGTTCGTAGCTGGTAAAACTGCCCAGTTATATGCTATATGTGTTCCAAGTTTCAACTCGATCGGAAATAAGAAAGTATGTTAAATTTGATATTTTTGTGCCCGACATACTAACAAACGAACAAACAAGTGAAGTTAAATAAAAGCTTGTAATAATAAATAAATAAAAAGTAGGCCATATGCCACGGCTGACCACTCGAATTTTTTGCCTCTAAGGTATACTCAAAGGCAGGCATGTCAAACACGCGGCCTGCCAACAATTTCTCTGCGGCCCGCGAAGACTTTTTAAATAATATAAAAAAGTATATTTTTAAGAATTGAAAAATTTTAAAAATATTTTATTTTCATTAAATTAAATTACTAATCTTGGTTAAAAACTTATTAATTTATTAAAAAAAATCAATATTTTTGTATTTTCCAAAATTTAATAATAAGAAATTGATGAGTTTTTAATATAGAGTCTTAATTTAATTTCATAATTTTCATTTTAAATGTTATAAATGACGTTGCACAATTGGCATAACAATAATGTTTACCTTTTTTCATCAAGTAATATGGTTTTATATTCATACAATTTTAAATGTAATGTAAAGTTTTGATTTTTCCTTGGCTATATTTCACCGGCATTTATAAAAAATATATGGTAGCGCATTGTTTTGTACATCTAACACCGAAGAGTAAATTATATTATTGCATTTGGTTCGACTATTAAAAATAAAAGAAGAAAAAATTATTAAAACTTAAAAATCTTAAAAACTGGACAGTATTTAACAAAAACGGAATCAGCTCCAGTATCAAATAAAGGCGCAATCAGAATAAAACAAGAATCAAAAATTTGCAGACAATTGTCTTGCATTGTACGAATTGGAATTGGATTCATTTTAACATTATTTTTTAGTAACTAAAACTTTTTGTATTAGAGACATTCCACACCAAATCTACCAGAGTTCAAGACTCACCCTCTCCAGAGATACAGTGGTCCAAAGTTTCAAAAATGAAATAATCAATAATTACTTTTTCTGGTTGTCGAAAAAAAACTCGACCGTAGAATACTGCAAACCTCGTGTTAAGGATAGTAAAACAAACTTCGTCATAACTCTTAAATCCGAACATCTAATCAATGGATTTTCATAGCAATTAAAATAAATTGTGCATAAAAAGGAACCCTTTTCAAATTTATATAAATATCAAAATTATATACGATATTTTAAAAACAAACTTTTACAATATGTTTAGGTATTATTTGTAACAAAACCTTAAAAAATTTGGTAAGAAGTGATTTATGCCTCGAAGTTTTCGCGAACTAACTTGGATAACAATAATCCGATCTTGTTGCTAATTTTTTAAATTTCGTAATTTTCGTACAGCAAAATTTTATGTTAGGATATTTAAACATTTTTAACATCGCAATGTTTTTGAAATATATTGATGCAACTATTTGATGCAATATTAATCCAGAATCGTTATTATTATCGTTTCGAAAAAAAAACGGCGATATGTCGCTTTGAACTATTTTTGCAGTTTTAGTACGATTTGGCCTTTGATATTGGTACAAGAACTAATTCGATATCGTATAAAATGTTGCAACAATTTTGGATGATTGTTAGATCTGTTTTATAATAGTGTTAGAAATATACTCCATTGTATATACCCCAGACAACATTTTTGGCAGGATCAAAGAAGTTTGAACATTTTTTCAATAATGTCAGATTTTTGGCCTATCTGCACCAGTGCGCGTCGTGGGAATCATTCCTACATGAATGTTTTAAACTAACACTGGACATATTGAGGGAAAACGAACTTTCGTACAAAATAAATAAAAAATGCTTTTATAATAAACTTTTTTTTACAACAAACATGTCCACTTTAGAGAGAAAAGTATTAAGACGTTGCAAAATAAATTCATTTGCCGAAAACGATCTGCTTCAATATTACTTATGTACATTCAATTAATTAATACCACTAGTGATTTTTATACATTTTATTTTTCAAAGCCAAAAGTAGGAACTCAGTTTGAAAATGAGCCAAATCGGCCTTCAGACTCGCCCACCTCCCATACAAGTCACTTTTATATAACATTTTAGTAACTAATACCTCGAAAAGTATTCAAGATATAGTTATAATATTTAAAACGTATTGTTAGAATTCACCTAAAAACATGTAGTTCAAAAACAGGGAGTGATCAGCTCACATTTTTTTACATTATTTCCCGGCTTGTCATACACAGAAAAAAATAATCGACGTAAATACAGCAATCAAAATTAATTGTACACCATTCATTGGTCTAGCAATGATATTTTTTTATGTATTGAGCAAACACATTCGCTCAAAATGTTATTTGCGTCCAAAAATATACCAATAAATGATTTTGCTTAAGTAGCAAATTATTTAATTGGTATAGTCGACGTTTTCAGAGCAATTTTGTATTTTCACAGTGTTCTTATAATTCTTTTTTAGTTTATTAAAAAAGAATAATATAAATTCTTGTGAAAGTATATAACAAATATACTTTTCTGATGATGAAGCATAATTAAATATGAAACTATTGCCATTTCAACGACACCAATAGAGAATGATCAAACTCTATAAGCGTTTCTTTTGACATGAACCAAATGTGAACTGATATGCGCGCCAACTCAAAATTCTAAGCGAATTCCACCAATTTCACGAAGTCCACTAAATTCACCAGCGCTGTAAGCGAGTACACGAACACACACCACGCACTGTTATAGCGACCACGCACTGCTACAACGACCACTCACTGCTATAGCGACCACGCACTGCTATAACATCAACGCGGTATGCGAATACACATAGCTGTTGCCAGTAAATGCGATTGCTAATATGATGAATGTGTACGCTTAATTAATAATTTAGTCGGCGCAGTTTTAGCAATAATTTGATTGTGTTGATGAATGTTTTTGGCTATATTGACGATTTTTTTTTTATCTATGAAATATTTGCCTTACAAAATATTAAATATAGGCGTGGTCCGCCCACTTTTATTTTTCTAAATTTTTTCATTAGTTATTTTATACTTTTACGTTCGTTTTTTAAACTATATAAGATGTACATTTCTGATATGTGATTAATATTCTGAGGGTTATGCTGCTCAGCATAATTAAGACCTTTAAAATCGACCAAAAAAAGAAAATTTTGAGATTTTACCTTTTGGATTTCAATTAAATTTGGGCAGCTGATAAAGCTTATTGAGATATGCATTGACCAATTATTTTTTTTATATGTTGTTTGCCCCAGTCCAGGCTTGAACCGGTGACCTTTCGGCTCGCAGTCCAACGATACAGTGCTTCCAGAGATACAGTGCTTCAAAGTTACAAAAAATGGGCCCAAAATGGTTGTTTATATTTCAATATCTCTTAAAGTAGAAATGCTAGAAACTTCGTTGATGGCTTGATTCGCTCGAGAGCCGTCATCGAGTAAGGTTGTTCTTTTGCGCATAAATTTTGTTTCTTTTGGAAAGTTTTTTTTTATATATTAAACAGTTTTCACTGTTGTGATTTTTATGAGTAATTCTCATAAAACTATGGAGAGTTTGAAGAAGCCTCCAGACAAGAAGTCTGGTCAGAAGCCGATTCTTGTTCAGCAACGGCAGCAGTTAAGTAATTCGCTTGAAATATTACCCAGCACGTCGCAGCAGATTCGTGGGCAGAAAGCCGGCGATCAAAATGTTTTATTTCTTGGCAAATCTAATTTGCAAGAAGGTTCTTCGCATCTGCAGCAAGTTGGCTGCAGAATACCAAGGCAGCGGGAAAAGTCGCAGAGCGCCTCGCTACAACAATTTGACGCATTTCGGTTGTCTTGTAAGCAGCCTACAGGTGTACAACAACATTTATTACAACAACAAGCTGAGGGTCAACGACCTCTTCTGCCGAATACTTCGCAGCAAGTTGAGAGTCATCGAACTCTGATGCCGAATATTTCACAACAATATGAAAATTTGCCTACGCTCTGCCGGCAACAACAATATTTAGTTGCAGAACCACAACAACAAAATTTAATTGCAGAACAACAGCAGTGCTCAACAAGTGCTGATCAACAAAAGCAACCATTTGCAGAACAACGAATTTTTAATTCAATGAGCGAATTTAATACGACAAATCAGCAACAAGCTGATGCCCAAAATGAATTCCATAATAATTCAGCAATTGTTTATTCGATTCAACAAATTATCGAACCGAGATTTTCAAACCAACAACAGCGCGTTAGTGAGCTTCAGCAAATGGTTGATAATCACTCCAACTCATTGGATGCAAATGCTTCTTCTGACATGGACTATGACATTGCGTCGCCAAATACAATGACGGCTGCAGAACAACTTTTAAATTTAACTCACACGGGAGAAAATTTAGACGAGGGATTCCAAGTGGTCCAGCAAAAGCGTTTTAAACGCAACTTCGGTGGAGCAGTGAAGCAGGTCGACGTTTCAAAGTTCAGGAGTAAGGTAGACTTAAGTAATGACAATATTAGTAACAATAATAGATTTTCTGTGCTAGGAGATATTAGTGTTGAAAAAATAGTGTTGAAAAAATAGTGTTGAAAAAATAGTGTTCCTTATAAAAATAATTCTTCGGGTAAAAGTATTGATTTAAAAAAAAAATTAAGCGTTAAAGAAAGTTTTTGTCCACCAATTTTTTTGTACAATGTGAATATTAACAATTTAGTTGAACAGCTAAAAGCTAAATCTCCCAAACTGAAATTCAAGGTTATTAACAAGTCAAAATATAAGAGCAAGTTATATTTGCAAGATTTAGATGCCCATACTGAAATTATGGCGCTTTTACGTGAGAAAGATATAGATTCATATTCATTTACACCTTCTCAATTGAAGAAGGTCAACGTTATTTTAAGAGGTTTGTATTTTCAGACCAGTACTGAAGAAATAAAATTAGCTTTGGATGAAGAACTTCCAGGTATTGTTGACAAGGTTATTAAATAAAATGTAACGCCTTACTCTAATCGCAATAAAACTGATACTGGTCTATTTCTTGTTACTTTGGTACCTGGGAGAAGCATGGTGGATGTAAATAAAACCAGATTTATACTGAGTCAGTCCATTACATGGGAGGCTCCTAAATCCAAATCTAGTCATATGCAATGTAGAAGATGTCAGTACTGCACTCAGAAAAAATGTACCAATGGTTCATGTATTAATAGTTTTTTCTTTTTAAATCAAAAGTTTTCTAATTAATTCAATAGTATTTGAAAAATTCAGTACCATAAATTTAAATATTTCAATATTATTATTTTAAATAGAATAAATACTGTTGTTTTAATGATTTCCTCCCAAGAATAATAGAAACAAAGATTGCGCAGAACGTTGTTCAAAACTTGAATCTTCTGCGCATGTACGTAGAAGTTTTTTGACAACTGTAATTTTTCCATTGTGTCAGAATATTGTTGCAATGTCCATGTGCAGAAATGTCTTGATCAGCAAGATAGTTGATTCATCCACTGAGGAAACTGCCGGAAGCCAATGTTTTTTTGCCAAAAATGTTTTCAAAAACAAAATTTCAGTGAACCAAATATTTGTAATTTATTAAATGTCTTAATTTAATTTCCTTTACTTGACATTCCATAGTTTTTGACGTCAGCAATACAGGGTGTACATGCGCAATGCGTAATCTTATTATTCTATTATTCTTGATTTCCTCCTATAATAATAAACGTGGTGTAAAAAAACACAAAAACGAATACAAACATGTTCGTTTTGTACGTCATTCTGCGTGTTTACTCAAAATGGTCGCATGGATTTTTTGTAATAATTTAACGCGACATTGGTAAGGACTCAATGTATTTAATGTAAATGAATTATATTTATATACATATTATTTATATTTATATTTTTATTTATTACAGAAAATAAATAATACATCGAACTTCTATTATGGCAATTGACTGCAGACTCAAGTACTACAATCAATTATTGGAAACCAAAGCCAACATTAAATGTGTTTTAACCTTTTGCAGCAAGAAGTGTCTTTTTATGTGTGTGTTCTAAAAGTGAATATCAATTTCGACATTTAAATAAAATAATATATACAATAAATTAACTAAAATACATTTTTGTTTTAATAAATTATTAGGAAAATGTAATTCGACTATACCATAAAATTAATAATACGTATCATTAAATTTGTATAGGTTTTTCTTATTGTAATTAAAATATCACATTATAAAATGTATGGTACAACCACACATTGTATTAACAGTTTCAATATTACTGAACTAATGGGACGTATCCTATTGACCAATTTTAATGGTATAAATTATTGTTTTCTATTAAAATACTATCAATATACCATGATTTTTTTCTGGGTGTGGAGTCACAGTTCTTACAATTGCAACAGGCCGTGTGCATGTGTGAAATGTGATCAAACTCATAAGCAAGGTGAATGCCTAATTAAAAAAGATGAACATTCTTCCCCCTTTTGCATTAATTGCAACCAGGTTGGTCAAGGTTGCCCAGCTTATAAGGACTATGGGTGTGTGCGAGTTCGACTAAATTGCTGACTAAACTAAATTGTACAGATTTTCATTCGATCGCCATTCGGTAACCGGTAATGGTTCAAGTCCATAATCGATCGATTATCACATGTGTGTTTGCTGTCTTCCTAGTTAGTTCAATTTAGTTTGCTCGAAAATTTGCTAAATTGAAAAGTCGAACACTGTATTACCGACAAAATTTAGTTTAGTCAGCAATTTAGTCGAACTCGCACACACCCTATGTTCTGAAATTAAAAAAGCAAATGAATGCTGCTAAAGAAATTAAATTTAATGCTACAAAGGCACTGTTGTTAAAAATAATATTGCCACTCCTAGTAAATCGTATGCTAGTAATTTTTACTCAGATAATCCGATAGCGTATAAATCGTTCAATAGTAAGCCGTCTTTTGTTGATGAATTTTTAAAAATGACTGAATATTTTTGTGAGCCTGAACCAATTTCATTAGAGACAAAAATTAATAACTTCATTGAAAATTACCGGTCTATGCCGAAGTCAAATGCGAGAGCTGAGTATATAAAATTACTCACATTTAATGTCCGTTCTCTTATAGACACAAGTCGTAAAATTGATTTATTAAAAATTCTTTATGAAAATAATATTGACATTTCCTTCATTCAAGAAACACATTTATCTCGTGATAAATCTGTTTTTTAGAAGACTACGTTTTTGTGAAAGATAAATCTTCGCAAGGGCTGGGTATCGCTGTTAAAAAAAATTTTAAGTTTTCGACAGTGATTTTACCGGATGTTAAATTTCCCAATTGTTTTATTCAGGCTAAACTGTCTTTTAATGGAGTGGTAAAAATGTTTTTATTTGGTTGTGTTTATTTTCCATGCAATTTTTCAGAAATTGATTTGTATGAGGGTCTTGTAAATATTAAAAACTTTTCGCAAAACTTTGATGGTTCATTTATTGGTGGAGATTTAAATGCATAAAATCGGTCTTGAGGGGACAGTATGGAAAATTCAAATGGTAAAGTTTTATTTAATTGGTTGCAAGACTTTGCGCTAGATTTTACCAGGATTTGTGATTCAAATCCTTCTTATCCAAATGGATCATCTTTTCTGGACCATTTTTTAGTTAGTTCTAAACTAATTGATTTAATTAACCCAAATTTCTCAATTTCGAGTTTAAGCACCTTTTCTGATTATTTTTCATTAAAACTTGTTTTTGATTTAAAGGAATTTTCTTTTTTTATTAATACTCCCAAAATTTTTACATCATTTCGCTAAACAGTTTGGAAAAATTTTCAAACAGATCTTGATTTGGAACTGGCTACAAAATTTCCACCTTCTGGGAGAAACTTAGAAAATTCGGAAATAGATAATTTTGTTTCCAAATATACCAACGTGGTTAATTCTGTCACGGCATGTCATTCTGAACTATTGGATTTTAATAATAAGAAATTTGAAATTCCAGACAACATCAAGCATCTTTATAGGACCAAATACGCGTGGCAAAAGGATCTCAAGAGGATTTACCATAACAATTATAATAGAAAATCTCCGGAGTATCAACTTTTATCTAAACAAATTCAATTGTTGAAAGTGATCATTAAGGAGCAAATTAATATCAATCAAGCGAAAGTTTTTAACTTGAAGCTAAAGGAAATTCGTCCAGGCCCAGGTGCTTTTAAACAAATTTATAATTTGATTAGTAAAAACAAAAAAAAACAATATTTGCGATTTTATAACCGTTAATGATGTTGCAATTTCTGATGACACTGAGAAGGTTGAAGCCTTTCGGCAACAGTTTGTAGATATTTATAAAGAAAAAAATCCTATCGATTCAGATATTCCAAACATTAATTTGTTTGTAGAAAATAATGTATCACTTTATTCAGCATCTATTGTTTTTTTTTCTCCTGAATTTACTTCTTTTGAAAACTCAGATAGTATTCATTTTGTAAATTCTGAGTATTTAGTAAATCTTCTAAAAGATTAAATTCAAAGAAATCAGCTGGTGTTGATAAAATATCCAACTATTTAATTAAAAATTTTCCTCTTTAGCATTTAAATACATCGCTTGTATTTTTAACAATTGCATAAATAACGGATATTTTCCTGACGCCTGGAAAATAGCAACAAATTTTCCGCTCCAGAAAAAGCGTGGAAACTTGAATATAAACAATTATAATCCTATCTCGATGCTTTCTAACCTGGGAAAACTTCTTGAACGAGTTATTAAAAATAAAATGGATCACGGCATTGATGTAGATTACATTCCCTGCCAGCAGTTCGGATTTAAGAGAGGACACTCAACTGTTCACGCTCTTCTTAATTTTCATGACGACGTAATCAGCAATCTTCGAAATCAAAAATGTACAGTAGCAGTTTCTCTGGACATAGAAAAAGCATTCGACCATGCGTATCATGATGGTGTTCTATATAAATTAATAAAAATCGGATTTGATCCATTTATTATAAAGTTGTTTAAAAGCTTCTTTAATAATAGACAATTTTTGGTTCAGGTTAATGATATATTTTCTAATATGGGTTCAGTTAATAGTGGCGTTCCGCAAGGGGCGATTTTCCTTCATGATTTTCCACATGAAATTTGTGACTCGAAAAGTATTCTTTATGCGGACGATTCTCTTGTTTACGCTCATGCAGATTCTCCTTTTGAAGCTCTAAATTCCGTTTCTAAACATCTTTACAGAATCAATAGTTTTAATAAAAACTGGGGTATTAAAATAAATATCTCCAAATCCGAAGCGATTTGTTTGAGAAATGCATCTGGTAAATGTGGAAAGTTCGTTGTTCCTGAATGGTATTGAAATACCTTTTAGGTATAGCATAAAATATCTTGGTATTACCTTCAATAAATTGCTAAAATTTAATGAGCACGCTCGCTTGACTATTAAAAAGGCTAACAAAGTAAAATCTATTTTTGCTAATCTTTTTAATAGTAAATACTTAAATCAAAAACTCTTAATTTATAAAGTAAGCATTAGATCAATAATAGTTTATGGTTTTCCCATATGGTTTTCTTTCTCACCCACAGTAGCCAAACAACTTGAGATTTTAGAAAGAAAAATTCTTAGAATGTGTGTTGATCGTAATTTCGAATCTTACACCAAAAGGTATTCTAATCAATTTATATACAGTAAAGCTCTTATTATTCCTCTATGTATCTATTCATTATCTTTGTTAAAAAAATTTGTTACTCGTCTTGAATTTCATGAAAATAACTTGATTTCTGATATTCACAATAATCAAAAATCCTATAGCTGGACTGATTGCAGATATTTATCACCAATTGGCATTTTAAACGCTGTTGTCCCAACAGATATGGACTTCCTAGCCCCTCTTTTACCCGAATTTTATTTAAATGTTTCTCCTGACACTCATAGAGGTTAAATAGTATTAATTTAATAATCTGACGAATTCTATATGAACAATATTGCTATTTTTATGTTTAAAAATGTATTGTATTGTTTATATATAATAATTAAATTTATATTTATTTAATGTAAAACTCTGTAATACTTTCCCATTTTTGTTTTAAAAATTGTTGTTACGTGTAACATGTTTTATTGTTGTCATTTTTGTATATAGTTATTTTGAGATAATACATCTCATGCAACCTTATATGTGTCGGGAGCAAACACAATTAAATTTAATATTAAAATGAATAAGGTATATTCATTAACATACAATTTTTCAGCACGTAGCGTATACTTGTATCTCTGTTTAGAATAATACTTATAGTTCTAAAATAGCTTGTAAGAAAGAGAATCATTGTTCAACTATTATATTGTTTAAAGACTCAATAAAAGTACTTACTTACTTACTTCGTTGATGGCTCGTTTTAAAGGTAATAGAACAGGCTTTAAAAAAAAAATTTAAACTTTAACATGTGGCCCGTGGTCATTATCCTGCATTTCAAAAATTGATGTCCTTAAAAAGGTCCCTTTTAAAAATTCTGAAAAAATCGTAGAATTTGGTTGATTTAATATAAATGTTCATGCCAAAATTCAAGATGGTATTCTGATAGCATCATATTTTAAAAATTAATTTTCTAAATTTTTACAAATTTTTTGTATTGAAAAATAAAATATTTTTTTCAAGAGTAAAATTTGCAATAAGTTTTTAATGTATTTGTAACTCTGATTTCGAAAATGGCGTCAGTTTCATCAATGGTATATATCCCTAGTTTTTGAGATATATATCATTTTTCGAAAAATGTAAAAAATATACCCCAAAATCAATATCTCAAAAACTAGAGTCAATATGATAAAACTGGCACAATTTTAGAAATCAGAGTTAGAAATACATTCATGAATTATTGCAACTTTTACTGTAAACATTTTTTTTCAATGCAAAAATTTAATAAAAATTTAGAAAATTATTTTTTAAAATATGATGCAATCAAAATACCATCTTGAAATTTGGCATGAACATTTGTATTTAATCAACTAAAATATGTGATTTTTTTCAGAATTTTAAAAATGGTCCTTTTTAAGGACATCAATTTTGAAGTGCTAGCATAATAACGACGGACCACAGTTTCAAGTTTGAAGTAACAACTTAATTTCTCTAAAAGCTTGTTCTATTAGCTACGAGCCATCAATGGAGTTTCTAGCATTTCTACTTTAAGATATATTGAAATATAAACAACCAGCATGAAATCCTGAGTCGATTTAACGTCAATCCGTCTGTCTGTCTGTCCGTCTGTCTGTATGTCTGTCCCTCTGTCTGTCTGTTGAAATCTACAGATCAATTTTACTGTATACGTGCTTAGGTAAACTTTTTTTGGTCAAATATATATTGACTCATGCTCAAATATATGAAAATAATGTTTTCCGGCGAAACGACTTGTGGTTACAAAAAAAAAAATCGAAATTCGGTACACCTACCCATTTTTAAATATGGGTATCAAATGAATGGAAATTCTTCAGCGATAGAATGTTTGTACTTATTTTCAGGATTCGTATACCCTTGTGACCTATATACCACTTTGACTGGTAACCACACATATGTGTAGGGTATTTATAGTCGGCTTATACCGACTATAATTTTGATAATCCTAACTATCATAATAACACCTACTTTAAAATTTGTCATGTGATCTAACCTTCCCAACTGGTTTGTAAATTTGAAGCACTGCATCTCTGGAAGAGGTCGAAAAAAATAAATAAAAATTGGTCAATGCATATCTCAATAAGCTTTATTAGCTGCCCAAATTTCATTGAAATCGAAGAAGGTGAGTACCAACCGCTGGTCGATTTGGCAGTTTTCCTCAATTTTATATTTTTTTTGTTCTAGTTTTTCATGCGAGATTTAAATCTCACCAGAAAAACACCACTCGTTGCAAAGTCGACAATTTAATTCGACAATTCTCATAAACTCTAGAATAACGTAGTTGTGATTCATGCGAGAATTTGGGTAAATTGGGAGAATTTTGCATGAAAATATGTCGAACGAAATCGAGAATAGGGCCACTGGTTGAAAAATGTAGGTATTTAAAATATATTAAATTGTAAACCATACTTACTAAAATTAGTTCAGAATTGCAGGTTCGAATCTCGGCTAGGGTGATAATTTGTTTGCCCTTTTTTATTTAATTTTTTTAAAATTGTTAATAAGAATTATTGATAAAAAATAATGTGACAAATTTTTGTTACATAAAATTTACATCTAGCTATTTTTTTGGATCATTCTTAATTAAAAAATAATAAAATAAAATTTAAAAAAGAATAAAAAAAAAGTAAATTGCCATTATTGCCATTATTCTCTGGCTTCGCTCTATTTATTCGGAGTGATGTTGCGTATCAACCCTATGTTGGTGTGACGTATAGCGAATTCAACACCACTTGGGTTGAATTTAAAATTCAAACACACATCATTCACGAATATAGACAGGGTTTCTATTTGTAATAAGCTAGATGCCTTGTCTGATTTGATCTCAAATATATTGGAGCAGTTTCCAGGCAGTGAAATTGTTGTTGCCGGCGATTTTAATGTAAACAACGCCACTTGGTTGGGGTTGTTATATTTAGTGGTTTGCAGAGCTCAATTGGTGAAGAAGCCGACGTTCTTCCCATGCGTCGGTGGCAGATCCAAGAAGTCCTAGACCTTTTTCTGACTTCATATCATGAAAAATATGATCTAAAAGTCCTTGCTCCTCTTGGTAACTCCGACCATTGTACTGTTTCCGCTGAGTTTTCGTATTCTAGTTTACACACCCCTTCGTTTAAAGCCCTGAAGAGCACTGTATTGTTTTACAAAAAAGCAGATTTGGTTGCGTTAAATGATTTTTTTTCGTAACTTTAATTGGAAATTGTGTTATTAGGTATTGTTTTATTAGGTATGCGTTCCTTCATAACTTCTAAAAAGAATAACATTAAACCCAAAGACTACTCTTGGTTTAATAGCGTTTTAACAAAAATGCTGATACTGAAAGACTTCGCATACAGGCTAGGAATCGCTGTAATGCCGTCATATCGCGCGAAAAGTTTCTTTAGGAACAAAACGCGCGAAAAAAAACTACTCAACCATAGAGGTAGTAAAAATGTCTGAACATTTGTAAAGCCAGTTCCGAAAAAGAGCGAGGCTACGAGCCCCTTGCAATATGCTCTGCGCTCTCCAAGGTAATGGAAAGAGTAATAAATTTCCACCTTATGAATTATCTGGAGCACAACGAATTACTTAGTGATAGGCAATATGGTTTCCGTACGACCAGATCCACCGGTGACTAGATGGCGGTCCTCTCCAAAAAGTGGAATAATTGTATTCACCTTCACCTTTTTGGGAAGAGTAGGGTTGTTGCTCTGGATATTTCCAAGGCATTTGATCCATTTCTGTGACGTATAGGAAAAAAATCCTAAAGTCTTCCAATAATTAAATTTTTACTCATTACATTATATTGTTTATTATTTATAGGCGTACGCGCATTGCAACTGAAGGTAAAAAAATAACTTTAAAAAATAGTTTTATGTTTAGGGTAATAAAAATGTATTTTGTATCAGAATAGGTTCCAAAAATTAGAGTTTAAATCTATTAATGTCCTCCCAAAATTTCAGAAATTCGGAAGTTTAAAACACCAAAAAAATCGTAATTTTATTTGATAAAACCGGAATATTATTCAGGAGGATATTAATATATTCAAACTCTATTTTTTGAGCATATTCCGATACAAAACAATTTTATTTAAATGGTAAAAAAAAACAAAAAATTATTTTTTACATTTTTTTCGATCCAATTTTTATGTAACTTTTAGGCCGTATTACAATTTGATATTAAAATATAAGTTTGATTTCGATCCGCACTATTAAACATATAGTTTTGTGAAAAATACTAGCAGCAGTATCCTTACATGAAATCAAACATTTGTCATTAATTCTATTGAAAAATAATTAAAATATGCTAACGACTGCAAATTTAAAATTTAATAGTTTTTATATTTTCTACACGTTTTTTTTGATTGACAATCCCGGGATTTCATTTCAGGATTTTCGGTACAAATATTCTCCGAGATTCCGGGATCGCGAAATTTCGGGATCCCGGGATTGGAAGCCCTAGTACACATACTCCTTTTCAATTTATAGTGATTTTTCATAGAACACAAACCGAAAGCAGTATACACGATGTTCGTTAGTGTTGTTTTTAGCGTTATTTTAGTGTTCTTTTTAGGGTTCTTTTATATTTTTTTTTGTGTTTTTTTTTAGTGTTTTTTTAGTGTTTTTTTTAGTGTTTTTTTAAGTTTTTTTTTTGTGTTTTTTTAGAATTTTTAAGAGTTTTTTTTGTGTTATTTTAAAAATTATCAAAAAGGAAGGGTTTCTGTACCAGAGGTTTTGTGGCGCCTCCACCAAGTGATCGAAATGGATTAGGCCCCGCAACTTTTTTTTATCGCTGAGGAGGTCGAGAAATGGATGTAGAAATGGAGGTCGAGAAATGGATGTAGCCACCCAGAGGGGTAGGCCACGCCCACTACGAGTGGGAGGAAATCGCCTTTTTGTACCAACTTTTTTTTATTGCGGAATTCGATAGAAGAGGTCGAGAAATGGATGTAACCATGTACAAAAAGGCGATTTCCGCCCACTTGGAGTGGGCGTGGCCTACCCCTCACGGTGGCCACATCCTTTTCTCGACCTCTTCTATCGATTTCACCGATAAAAAAAAGTTGGTACAAAAAGCGATTTCCGCCCACTTTAAGAGGGCGGGGCCTAATCCACTTCGATCACTTGGTGGAGGCGCTACAAAACCTCTGGTACAGAAACCCTTCGTTTTTTAAAATTTTTTTAAAATAACACAAAAAAAACTCTACAAAAACACAAAAAAAAAACACTAAAAAACACAAAAAAAAAACTCTAAAAGAACACTAAAAAGAACACTAAATTATCGCTTAAAATAACGCTAAAAATACACAACCACTTACTTCGAGATAGAATTTGTGTTCCTGGTACACTAAGCAATGTTGTATACTGTTCTGTTTTCGTTGCGTTATATTCGTAGTGTATTAGTTTGTGTTCGCAAACACAAACGCTAAGAAGGAAGGTAGCGTTAGGGTTTTTCATGTTAGGTTTGTGTTTTCGTAGTGTTCGTATCAAAGAACAGTACAGTACAGTAAGGTACAGTACGTTAGTGTTTTTTTTCGATCTCTGTTCGTTCAACAAGCACCCAAACTCTGTGGAGATTGAGAGTAAAAGACGCACTACGAATGACACACTCAATAATGATCTTAAATCAATCTCTGAGTGGGATCTTGCAAATAGAGTTGATTTTAATGCTAGCAAGACCCAATGTTTTCTGCTATCTCATAAAAGAATGGATTCATCCCTCCATACCTTAAATATGGGTGCTGTGAATATTGCGCAGTCAACTGCTCTTGACCTTCTGGGCATACCAATAAAATGGGACCACCGTAGGAACGATCATATATTTGATGTGTCGAAAGAAGCGGGCATCCCCTGAGCATTGATTAACTTGTAAAAAAAATTCACTCGAATGCTCCCTATATAATTCCAAAGGTCGTATTCAACGGAAGTATATTTATATAGTACTAGTAGTAAATGATAATAGCAAAAGATAATCATGTCTTTTCATATAATAAGTTTTTGGTTTTACAGGTACGTTAGAAAATTCTCGATGTAGCGGATAATACGTGCTGTGAGATGAGATGTAAAATAAATTTGTGAAATGAAATAAAACTAGTTGGGAAGGTTAGATCACATGGGAAATTTTAAAGTAAGGTCATTATATAGTAGTTGTTTTTATGATAGTAAGGATTATCAAAATTATAGTCATTATAGTCGGTCTAAGCCGACTATAAATACCCTACACATATATGTGGTTACCATTCAAAGGGTATACGAATCCTGAAAATAACTACACTGAGGGAAAAAATTAATAAAATTAAATTAAAAAGTAATAAATTTAAATACTTTTCGACACGTTTTTCACCCGTAGTCTTTTGTATTTAAATTAAATACTTTTTATTTAAAATTGATGTAAATACTTTTTATACAAATTTATTATGTACGTAATAAAATTTGAAGTAAATACTTGTTATCACTTTTTATTATTTGAATTTAATCACAACATCATAATTACGTAAATTGGTATTTTAAAACTGGTATGAAGATAGCCCACGAGGCGAATTGGAAGATAGCCCACAATTTGAATTCGCCGCATTTTTTTTGTTGCTTAAAAGTACAAAATATCATTGTTTTATAGATAAATTCCATTATTTATGCAATTAAATGATCATTAATGCAGTTAAAATACCATTTTTGACGAATTAACTGACTTTCAGTGCACTTCAAGAGGCCATAGTATTTCAATGCAGATTGTGTTGCAATATTAAATTTTCGCATCCTAAAATAACTTAATAGTATAACAAAGGCATTAGAAGATATTTTTGGGGTCGGTCCACCTCAGAATTAGGTGAAAACCTATATAAAACCGGTGTAAAATCACAAAAACACGTATTTTTCATAAGGTACTCATACTGAAATCGATTTTCCGAGACTTTAAGAAAAAACCTCATCGGGATTTTTTTATAGAAAGCTAATAGTTTAAGGAAACATCTGCTATATTCGATATATATGATTTCAGGGGACATCGCACCGAAATCGAGCACTCAATTTGAAATATTAGTTTTATGATACAAAATATAGCGTGTTATATTTGAATGAATATTTTAAGAGTTATGAATATTTTTTCACCGTGTATTTTTTTTTTTGTTGTATATACAACCTATTTGAAGATGAACAAAATTTAGAAAACGTAAACGGATTTTCAATATTTTTGATTTTAATGAAAGATTGCTTAATTATCTTACTTTAATTTTTTTAAAAGTACCAGCCCACAATTTATTTTGAGTCCTTCATGGTTAAATTTGATGTTAAAAAAAAGACTAGATTTTTTTATTTTTCACAAAATTAATACCAATATTGATGAAGTATTTTTGTATTTTACATGATTTTTTCACTGTGTATTTAATTTTAAACAATCGACAATGGTATTCTACAAATTTTCTGGTGTCGGTGTACCACCAGTTTAGGGGACATAACTTCTAAATCTTGTCATTAACATAAAAAAAGCATATTGTACATGAAGTTTTTATCCCAATTTACAGATTTTGAGCCAGTGAGAACCTTTCTCACAGTGTAATTTTTTTAAAAATAGCTCGTAACATTTGTAAACAGTTTTAAATTCGTTTAATCTCAGATTTAGGTAAAATACCTAGAAAAAATAGAAATAACTGCAAAATATGTAAATTGGTAATATGGTACTCATATTGAAATCCAATTTCCGAGACTTTAAGAAAAAACCTCATCGGGATTTTTTTTATAGAAAGCTAATAGTATAAGGAAACAGCCTCTATATTCGGTATATATGATTTCAGGGGACATCGCACCGAAATCGAGCACTGAATATGAAATATTAGTTTTATCATACAAAATATACGGTGTTACATTTGAATGAATATTGTAAGAGTTATGAAATTGTTCTCATCGTGTATTTTTTTTTTCGTAAATACCCAATACTAATACAAAACTTTTCTGAAACCAACATATATCCGATTTAGGGGAGATCATATAGAAATCGGGCGTTGAACATAACATGTGGTTATTACACTTATTATTAATTTTTTTTTAAACCACATATTTGAAGATGAAAAAATTATAGAAAACGTAGATTTTCAATATTTTTGATTCTAATGAAAGATTGTTTAATTATCTTACTTTAATTTTTTTAAAAGTACCAGCCCACAATTTATTTTGACTCCTTCATTGTTAAAATTGATGTAATAAATAGGTCCACAAATTTCAATTTATATATTTTCAAATATTTTGCATTATTACGGATTTATTCTAGATATACACACCCTGTGTTTTTTTGTTAGTGAAAGCATTAAACTGTGAGATATTCACACCCTGTGGAGCTTTGTTTTGTTCGTGTATTTGGTACATACAGTGCTTAGGCAAAATTGGATTATATCAAATGTCGAAACCATTTCGAAAAAACAAAGCATTTCGAAAAAAAGAACCTTTTCGAAAAAACGATAGATGGCGCTTTGGGAGTGAATGTGGATTTTTTTTTTGCAAATAAAAAATTAATAATTTATGGTTTCATAGTTTATATTGAATTAACAATAGTACGACTGTACCAGAGTTGTTAAAGAATGCATTATTTTGGGAATGCATTCATCTAAAAAATTTAAAAGAATGCAAATTCAAAATGAATGCATTCATTTTTGTCAAAAGAATGGGAATTCAAACGCTTGAATTCACAATCAGATGGCCTTCAAAATGAATGCATTCATCAAAGAATGCATTCATTTCAGTCTGAATTCTTTTTTGGCAAAAAAGAATTCAAAAAACAATGAATGCATTCATTTTTTTGGCATTCATTTTTTTTTTTGTAATTTGTCAGAAAAATAAGGGTTACAATATTACATTTTTGTTGTTATTGACATTTTAATGAAAATATATCATTGCTATTGGAAAATTATGAAAGCATATTTTATTAAAATCTGCGTTTTCATAAATATGTGAACAATTACAATGAATTGGACAACTTTGTGGCAAACATTTTCGTGAATTATGGGATCGTGGGACTAGAAGCTCTTATTTGTCAGCGACACACATACGGAAATTTCCGTGAAACTCAAATTTCGTATTTTGAAGCAGCGCAGCGTCAACAGTGTTGATGTTGCGCATTTATGTTTAGTAGCGAAGTACTAAAAATTATTACTAACTACTAATTATGTATAAAGTAACATTTTGTTTTTGCGTAAATAAAATATATACATATACATATCGCCACTATCATGCTAAAGGGCATTACATTTTTTAATACAGTTTTTACCCAAGTATACTGTGTCATTTTTGGATATTTCTAGCAACCAAAGACAAAAAGAAAACGGCGAATGTGATTTGTTGCAGGAAAATACTTTTCCGACTGAATCGACATTGCGTAAATTAACGATTATTGCAAAAATGTTAGGTCGAAACAATTCCACGAAATAAGTTCGTGGACTTCGGCGCTGTACTTGAGCGCGCCCGAATTGTGCATAGCAATAGTCCGGCCGTGCGGTTGGCACGGGCCGAAAACATTGATGACAATTCCAGGAAACGCAAAGATCAAATTGTTGCGAAGAACGTTGGGAAAACGTTAAGTTTGTACTTTTCGTTGCGCGTACCAATAAGTTATATAAAATATCACTATTTTCTCGTACTCGATACTTACCTTGTTTTCAAATGTTTAGTTCTTATGCAAAAATTAAACTATGTATGCAAATAAAATACACACACATTTAGAAAAAAAAAATGTTTAAAAATACCGGACAAACTGAAAGGGGCATAATCTGTAAAATAATATAAAAATAATCAAAACCGATGTCAGAAATCTTTTTTGTATGTAAATAATATCTATATTTTAATAATTATTATATTTTTTTAAAAACGTAGAAAACGTAAGTTTGTACTTTTCGCCTTTATGAATTACAAAAGTACTATTTTTAAAACGCATATTTTTCATATTGAAAGTTCGACTAAATTGCTGATTAAACTAAATTGTACGGGTTTTAATTCGATCGCCATTCAGTAAACGGTAAATGTTAAAGTCCCTAATAAAACGATTATCATATGTCTGTTTGATGTTTTCCAATTTAGTTGGCTCGAAAGGTAGCTAAATTAAAAAATAAACGCAGCATTACCGACAAAGTTTAGCTTAGTCAGCAATTTATTCGAACTCGCACACACCCTTAATAATTATTAATATGTGTTTATTTTTTGCCAATAATAAATTAAAAAAAAGCAAGCCAGTTGACATGTAATTAAATTTGACAACTTTTTATTCTTTTTCAAACCACTATACGTACGCACAATTTTAGATTAATAAGTACAATAAATAAATTTATTTAAATTGTTTAATAAATAGTATTGTTAAGTACTTTCTTTTTAGTATTTCGCTACTAAACAAAATGCGCAACATCAACACTGTAGACGCTGCGCTGCTTCAAAATACGAAATTTGAGTTTCAAGGAATTTGCCGTATGTGTGTCGCTGACAAATAAGAGATTCTAGTCCCACGATCTCATAATTCCCGAAAATGTTTGCCACAAAGTTGTCCAATTCATTGTAATTGTTCACATATTTGTGAAAACGCAGATTTTAATAAAATATGCTCTCATAATTTTCCAATAGCAATGATATATTTTCATTAAAATGTCAATAACAACAAAAATTCCGGAAAATGCGGGATTTTACGACTTTAATATTGTAACCCTTATTTTTCTGACAAATTACAAAAACAAATGAATGCCAAAAAAATGAATGCATTCATTGTTTTTTGAATTCTTTTTTGCCAAAAAAAGAATTCAGACTGAAATGAATGCATTCTTTGATGAATGCATTTGGATTGTTTTATATATGGATTTGATTTTTTTCTAAAATCACAAATTGGATTATCTCCATATATATTATTAATACATTTATTTTCAATTTTACTTAATTTAGAAATACATTTTTGGCCAGGTTGATATTTATATACAATCGCTTCTTCATCTGTTATAATTTTTTCAAATTCAGTTGATATTTCGTAACCTTTTTTATTTGGAATTGGTAAAATATGTACTATAAAATATGTTTTATTACACAATGCATTAGAATTGTATTAGTATCTCTCACAATAAATTTAATAAAAAATACAACAATATTCCAGAATATGTATGTTTAATTTGTATATTTTAATGACAAAAAACTATTTAAACCTATGTATATATGTATATGTACATAAAAATATTAAATTTAGTATAACTTAAATCATTTGTAAGATATTTTAAGCAGTGTGTACATATTTTTTATAATTTAATCTGTTTTATTATTCAACTGTTTATTTATGATTTACGATGAAATATATATAATGTATTTTTTAAATGCCTTGTATAATTGAAACTATATATTTTGTGTATACAATACTTTCTATTACAAACAATAATATAGATGTTATTTTTTTAGAAATGTGTATTCTGAGTACTTTAAAAATAAAGCTTAATAAAGAAATATATACAAAATAGCAGTTTTTTCTCAATTTTGAACCAGATTCTATTTTGAACAATTATTGAAACCTAAACGAATAACGATACAATAAAATCTCTTAAAGCAAGTAATGCGTATGAGACGAGACAATCCGAGATCTTGCTTTCGATTTTATTCCCTGAACATATTTTATAATATAAATTCCTTGTGATATCGATATTATGAATGCTTTAAACAGATTTGTTATATTGTAAAATTTTATAACTGAAAATCACTAATTACTGTTTTTATTATGAGCACGTATCCTTTCGGTATTTACCTGATATGAGGGTACGTCACTGCATAGAAAGAGTTCATTATTTTAAAATATTTATATATATATATATATATATATATATATATATATATATATATATATATATATATATATATATATATTTAATTTATGGTGATGTTTTAGGATTTTTAACTAAATAAATATATCTATATATCACACGACAAGTGACACCCGCACCCGCACACTGCCTGTATGTAGTCTAGTACAGCCATCCAGTTGGCAACAACAACTTCTTGTACAAGCACACCAACTTTTTTTTTGTCGTACACAAAACTTCCCGCGAAAATTCTATCCCAAGCTTGTGTGCTTGTGTTCTTCCATTCTCATATGTTTCTTGTTGCGTCGACGAAAAGTATGCAGTGAACACAACAGAAGAAAAGTCTTGTAGCAGCACTAACCATAGCAACACATATTTTATAGGTATTATTAGTGTGTATCAAACATAATAAGTACAGTCGTACTATTGTTAATTCAATATAAACTATGAAACCATAAATTATTAATTTTTTATTTGCAAAAAAAAATCCACATTCACTCCCAAAAGCGCCATCTATCGTTTTTTCGAAAAGGTTCTTTTTTTAATCCAATTTTGCCTAAGCACTGCATGTACCAAATACACGAACAAAACAGCGCTCCACAGGGTGTGAATATCTCACAGTTTAATGCTTTCACTAACAAAAAAACACAGGGTGTGTATATCTAGAATAAATCCGTAATAATGCAAAATATTTGAAAATATATAAATGGAAATTTGTGGACCTATTTATTACATCAATTTTAACAATGAAGGACTCAAAATAAATTGTGGGCTGGTACTTTTAAAAAAATTAAAGTAAGATAATTAAGCAATCTTTCATTAGAATCAAAAATATTGAAAATCTGTCTACGTTTTCTATAATTTTTTCATCTTCAAATATGTGGTTTAAAAAAAAAATAATAATAAGTGTAATAACCACATGTTATGTTCAACGCCCGATTTCTATATGATCTCCCCTAAATCGGATATATGTTGGTTTCAGAAAAGTTTTGTATTAGTATTGGGTATTTACGGAAAAAAAATACACGATGAGAACAATTTCATAACTCTTAAAATATTCATTCAAATGTAACACCGTATATTTTGTATGATAAAACTAATATTTCATATTCAGTGCTCGATTTCGGTGCGATGTCCCCTGAAATCATATATACCGAATATAGAGGCTGTTTCCTTATACTATTAGCTTTCTATAAAAAAAAAACCCTATGAGGTTTTTTCTTAAAGTCTCGAAAATTGGATTTCAATATGAGTACCATATGACCAATTTACATATTTTGCAGTTATTTCTATTTTTTCTAGGTATTTTACCTAAATCTGAGATTAAACGAATTTAAAACTGTTTACAAATGTTACGAGCTATTTTATAAAAAAAATACACTGTGAGAAAGGTTCTCACTTGCTCAAAATCTGTAAATTGGTATAAAAACTTCATGTACAATATGCTTTTTTTATGTTAATGACAAGATTTAGAAGTTATGTCCCCTAAACTGGTGGTACACCGACACCGGAAAATTTGTAGAATACCATTGTCGATTGTTTAAAATTAAATACACAGTGAAAAAATCATTTAAAATACAAAAATACTTCATCAATATTGGTGTTAATTTTGTGAAAAATAAAAAAAATCTAGACTTTTTTTAACATCAAATTTAACCATGAAGGACTCAAAATAAATTGTGGGCTGGTACTTTTAAAAAAATTAAAGTAAGATAATTAAGCAATCTTTCATTAAAATCAAAAATATTGAAAATCCGTTTACGTTTTCTAAATTTTTTTCATCTTCAAATATGTTGTTTAAAAAAAAAATAATAATAAGTGTAATAACCACATGTTATGTTCAACGCCCGATTTCTATATGATCTCCCCATAAATCGGATATATGTTGGTTACAGAAAAGTTTTTTATTAGTTTTGTATTAGTTTTGTATTAGTATTGGGTATATACAAAAAAAATACACGGTGAGAAAATATTCATAACTCTTAAAATATTCATTCAAATATAACACGCTATATTTTGTATCATAAAACTAATATTTCAAATTCAGTGCTCGATTTCGGTGCGATGTCCCCTGAAATCATATATATCGAATATAGCAGATGTTTCCTTAAACTATTAGCTTTCTATAAAAAAAAAAATCCCGATGAGGTTTTTTCTTAAAGTCTCGGAAAATCGATTTCAATATGAGTACCTTATGAAAAATACGTATTTTTGTGATTTTACACCGGTTTTTATATAGGTTTTCACCTAATTCTGAGGTGGACCGACCCCAAAAATTTCTTCTAATGTCTTTGTTATACTATTAAGTTATTTTAGGATGCGAAAATTTAGTATTGCAACACAATCTGCATTGCAATACTATGGCCACTTGAAGTGCACTGAAAGTCAGTTAATTCGTCAAAAATGTATAGTTTTTGGTATTTTAACTGCATTAATGATCATTTAATTGCATAAATAATGGAATTTATCTATAAAACAATGATATTTTGTACTTTTAAGCAACAAAAAAAAAATGCGGCGAATTCAAATTGTGGGCTATCTTCCAATTCGCCTCGTGGGCTATCTTCACACCAGTTATTTTAAAAACTATTTATTTCATATGAAGATGATTAGGAACAGATGAAATTATTATTTTATTTAACTTTTTTCGAAATTTTTAATAAAATTAAATACTTTTTTATTTATTTTGTAATTAAATACGCGCGTAATATTTTTTGTATGGAGTATTACGTTTTTTATTACAAAAGTATTTAAATCAAATTTAAACACATTTTATTTAATTTTATTACGTCACTTTTTTCTTAGTGTACACACTTTCATTCGCTGAAGAATATCCATTCATTTGATACCCATATATACAAATTGGTAGGTGTACCGAATTTCGATTTTCTTTTTCTGGGAACCACAAGTCGTTTCGCGAGAAAACATTATTTTCATGAATTTGAGCATGAAGTCAATAAATATTTGACCAATAAAGTTTACCTATACTGAAGGAAAAAAGTAATAAATTTCAATACTTTTCGACACGTTTTTCACCCGTAGTCTTTTGTATTAAAATTAAATACTTTTTATTTCAACTTGATGTAAATACTTTTTATTCAAATTTATTACGTACGTAATAAAATTTGAAGTAAATACTTTTTATTGAAATTTGTCACTTTTTATTAAGGTTATAATATTTTAGTTTAATCACAACATCATAAATACGTAAATTGGTATTTTAAAAACTATTTATTTCATATAAAGGAGATTAGGAACAGATAAAATTATTATTTTATTTTACTTTTTTCGAAATTTTTAATAAAATTAATAATTTTTTATTTATTTAGAAATTAAATACGCACGTACAATTTTTTATATGGAGTATTATGTTTTTTATTACAAAAGTATTTAAATCAAATGTAAATAAATTTTATTTAATTTTATTACGTCACTTTTTTCTTAGGGTATAATGATAAAGCCGGTAAGAATTTTTTTTGAAAATTGGAGTTATGTGCATTAGTAAAGTAATAAAAAGTTATATACCAATATACAAAATACTTCCGTCTTCAAATAACTATGGCTAAAGATTAGAGTGTGCAAAAAATGAATTTTGTAATAATCATTTAGAAATGGAAGAATGAGGTGAGTGAAAACACTTTTCTCGGAATTTATTTTTTGTTACTTACCCGATTCTTCACTGGAGTCTTCAAATATAAAATAAAATATCTACCGAAAGAGATGAAAAATGTTTATTTAAAAAAATTAAATAATTAAAAATCCAAAAATTAGATATAAAAAAAAAATTAGTGAGAAATAAAATGAAAATAAATAATATGAGTATTATATTACTAAAAATAGAATAACCTTGCAGAATAAATTTCTAACTTAAAAGTTTAAATTGTACACTATTTAATATACAATACACTTCATAGTTGATATTATAACCTTGAAGAAAGAGTTTCTAACTTATACGTTTAAATTTCCAACCATACGGATTAGTTTATGGATATACGAATACAAATTTTCAACTTAATAATTTATAAATGTAATTCAAATATTCATTTAGTTCAAAATAAAACTATAATTTTTAAACTTTTTGGTTAAAGATTTATACGTAAATTCTTATATACTTAAAATCAACTTTTAAAATAAAAGTTCAATTCATTTTTAATAGGATAAATATGCAAACTTTCAATGTTGAAAAAATTAACCATTATTTTTGACCGTGTACTCACCAAATCGACCTAAAACAATTAAAATTTTATATTTTACCATTTCGATTTCCATTAAATTTCGGCAACTTATAAAGATTATTGATGTATGCATTGTCCACTTTTTTTTTTCGACCACTACTTCCAGAAACACAGTGGTTCAAATATACAAAATATGATTGTTCATATTTCAATATCTCTTAATGTAGAAATGCTAGAAACTATGTTGAAGAGTCGTTTTAAAGCTAATAGGCATTTTCGAAATCAGAGTTACAAGTACATTAAAAATTATTGCAAATTTTATTTTTGAAATAATTTTTTTTTTTTTCTAAACAAAAAATGTGTAAATATTTAGAAAATTGAAGTCTTGAAATTTGGCATGAACATTTATATTACATCAACCAAAATATGCGATTTTTTTTTCAGAATTATAAAAAGGATCCTTTATATGGACATTAATTCTGAAGTGCAAGGATAACGATCACGGGCCACATGTTTAAAAGTTACCAATTGCTTTAAAACCTTGTTCTATTAGCTTTAAAACGAGCCATCAACAGTATCTTCTTTAAGAGATATTGAAATATGAACGGACACATGGGACGGACTTTTATAGGGCCCGACTATGGAATACCCTACACCTTTGGTGGTGATATTAATGTGGGATATTTAATTGTATACCTTAAATTTAAAGCAAGGATTGAAACCGTAACCGAAACCGAAACCGATATCCGTTTAAAACCGTTTCATTTTTAAAACCGAACCGTTATACGAAAATCAGAAATAAACCGATATCCAAAACCGAAATAAACGGTTTCGGTTTTATACCGGTTTAAAACGGTTTTAAAAAAAGTATAAAAAGAAACAGAAACCAGTTGGGAAGGTTAGATCACATGGGAAATTTTAAAGTAGGTGTAATTATGATAGTTAGGATTATCAAAATTATAGTCGGTCTAAGCCGACTATAAATACCCTACACATATGTGTGGTTACCATTCAAAGTGATATATAGGTCACCAGGGTATACGAATCCTGAAAATAACTACAAACATTCAATCGCTGAAGAATTTCCATTCATTTGATACCCATATTTACAAATGGGTAGGTGTACCGAATTTCGATTTTTTTTTGTGAACCACAAGTCTTTTCGCCGGAAAACATTATTATCATGTATTTGAGCATGATGTCAATATATATTTGACCAACAAAGTTTACCTAAGCACGTATACATAAAAATTGATCTTTATATGTACATTTTATATGTAGTATTTGAACATAAGTGGTCGGATCATAGGTCACAATGGACCGATCTCGCCAATTTTTTCGCACATACAGCGTAGGTATATTAGTAATCTAAGTTATAAGTTTCATTTATCTAGCTCTTCAATTTTAAAAGCCTTAGGGATTTCAACAGACAGACAGACGGACAGACAGACGGACAGACAGACAGACGGACAGACGGACATCGCTAAATCGACTCAGGAGGTCATGCTGATCAAGAATATATATACTTTTCCATACCGGAGATGCTTTCTTCTGGGTGTTACAAACGGCGTACCAAACTGAATATACCCTTTCACTCTTAGTGTAGGGTATAAAAAAAAATTATTTTATATAGAAGATCTTACATACAAGGCATGTTTTAATGTCATTTAATATAATTTGGAGTTACCGAAATAAAAATGTCTTGTTTTACAAAAATATTCACCAAACAACGGTCTTTGGTATAAAATTTGTTTTTTTTTAGCGGCAGAACAAGAGCAAGTTTTTATCATTTTAATGTATTTATTATGTTTTTAAGGTAATAATGAAATTCAAAAGAATTCATGATATTACTAAATATTGAACAACAAGTAACAATGGAAAGCGTGCAAAATATTTATGAAGATGTGTGTTTTTATATTTTTTTTTCAAGGCTAATGAATATAAGCATCTTAAAAATAAGGTCTATGAAGCTTCAAAAAGATAAAATAGACAAAACAATGTTTTTTTCTCTTTTCTTCGCTACGCTAGTTCGTACATCGTTTGTGCGTAAGCACTGTGCTATGCAAATTTTTATTTTTGTTTTACTTTTATAAATAGTTTTTTTCTTAATTGTAAAATCATGAAGTTTTTCTTAAGTTAAGTTCTAAGTGCATTAATTCATTTAACTTCTAAAATCAAAAAAAAAAAAAAATATGTGAACATTTTCACAGTGTACCACATTTAGCTGATATTGCTTTTTGTGTTTTTGTTTTCACAAATCTGCTTTTGATAGAATTTTTGGCGGGACTTTTTTTGCCACAAAGAAAACTCGTTGTTGTTGCCAACTAGATAGCTGTACTAGATACATACATGTAGTGTGGTGCCATGCGACTGTCTGTTGTCATGCGTTTGTCCGTTGTCATGCGTCTGTTGCCATGTGATGATACAGAATAGCAACGAAGAATTGTCGTTGTGAAAGTGTGTGTATGCGCATCGTAATTCGTTATTGAAAACAGAAATATGCCTACACGAAATATTCCTTATTTTTATTATGAATGTATATGTTCATTTTATTATGGCCTTGAGATTTTAAATTGTCTTTGAATTGTTTAAAATTATAAACATCTACTTAAGAAAATACAAAAATTTAGTGCAAATACTCCTAGTCAAAAATTATTAAGTGATAATAGACACAGGTATAGGTATAGTTGCTGGGCGTCAACTTCGTACATTTTAAGTATACATTTTGCAAATATTGCAGTTTACTAAATTGTGGAAATTTACTTTCTTTGGATGGGTATTGTACAAAATTCTTCTTATTCTTATAAAGTTCAAGAATATTTTCCGATGCATTCTTGTTGATCTAGTTTAAGGTTCGCTTCTCGGCTCTCTTCTGCAATTCAGATCATATCAGAGGTGAAGTCAAAATGTTGCTTTTTATTGGTTTGTGGTCACGATTGAAGTTTTTTTTATTGGCGAAATCAATTAAATAATTCATATAACACAATAGTTGCACTGACATTACGTTTGTTGCTTAAATTACGTTTCCCACTTTATCCCAGAAAATGATTCTTACTTTACCCCAATATCACAATTTGAACATAACTTAGCACCATATAAACAATGTTAGATTATTTCTAAACAAGTTTTTATTTCAAAAGATATACAATATTCGATCATTTTAAACACAACCAGCACTCTTAAACATTTTTTTTTCACTTGGTTCGATATGCAGAAAATATATATTAATTTTATTATAACTATCGATGAAAAAGTTGATGCCATATTGAGAAGCACTTGACAATTGTTTTTATTTTTTAAATGCAAAAACATGGTCAAAAATTGCAATTGCCGACATTAATTACCCCATGTTCCACTTTATCCCAGGTTTTTTGTTGAAGGCATTGAAAATTATGAAATATTTTATACAAAAACCGAAATCAAAACCGAAACCGTAACATGGAACCGGTATACCGAAACCGTTTCGTTGTAAAAACTTTAAACCGAAACCGTAACCGAAACCGAAACGCGAAAAAAACCGAAACCGAAATCGAAACCGTTATTCGTTTAGGTTTCAATCCTTGATTTAAAGTTTTAAATTATGCGGAACATTGACCGATTTAGCTCATTTCCAAACTGAGTTTCTACTTTTGGCTAAAACATATTGTGACCAAATTTCATTGCATTCTGATCAGTATTTATCAAATGTCTGTGTATACGGACAGCAAGACAGACAGACGGTCATAGCTTAACGGACTCGGGTAGTGATGCTGATCAGAAATATATATATACTTTTCCATAACGCGCTCGCCTCATTAGCGGCGTTAAAATATCTGCACAAACTGTACCTCATAGGAGTATGGTAGGGATGCCCAACTCACCTACGCGCGGCTGACTGCACGGGCAATCGAGTGCTTGGCGTGGTGTATCTAAGGGAAGAAGTGAGCGGGGATTGCAACGCAGAAATGAGCGGGGATTTTAGTGTTGCATTTAAATGACTATTTAAGAGTTTAATTATTTTAAATTGGTTTTAACCTGGGTTCGGGTGGAACCGGAACTGGAACCGGAACAGTTTCATTTTTATAGAACTGGAACAGGAACCGTTTTTTTAAATTTTGTATGGAACCGGAACTGGAACTGGAATCGTTATTTTATTTTTTATGGAACCGGAACAGAAAATCACAACCGGAACCGTAACTGGAACCATTACTAAATTAATTAGATCATACATTAATATATCAAAAAAATAATAATTAAATCAATTTGGACAATGAATTTGGAACATTTTTCTTTATACATATTGATTGTCATACAAAATAAGTTTTGTATTTTTGACAAATATTTCTTTCACTTATATCTCAAAAGATGTATTTTATAATTAATGCTATTATTTTGTTTATCTTTTTTTAATATTTGAATGTATCATAGTGTAGTAAACAATTTCTTCATACCCTTTTTAAACCCTACACTAAGAGTGAAAGGGTTTATTCAGTTTGGTACGCCGTTTGTAACACCTAGAAGGAAGCAACTCCGGTATGGAAAAGTGTATATATTCTCCTCCTGCCCTCCTGAGTCGATTTAGGGATGTCCGTCTGTACGTCTGTACGTATGTCTGTCTGTTGAAATCACGATTACAGAAAAAGTAGAAGAGTTAGAGCAATGAAACTTTAGATTACTTATATATCTAAGCTCTCTGAACAAGAAAATTGGCATGAACGGTATATTGTGACCTGAGAACCGACCACTTATGTTCAAATACCTCATATAAAATTTACATCTACCGATCAATTTTACTGTATAAGTGCTTAGGTAAACTTTTTTTGGTAAAATATATATTGACTCATGCTGAAATACATCAAAATAATGGTTTCCGGCGAAATGACTTGTGGCCAAAAAAAAATCGAAATTCGGTACCCTACCCTTTTGTAAATATGGGTATCAAATGAATGGAAATTCATCAGCGATTGAAAGTTTGTAGTTATTTTCAGGATTCGTATACCCTGGTGACCTATATACCAATTTGAATGGTAAACACACAAATGTGTAGGGTATTTATAGTCGGCTTAGACAGACTATAATTTTGATAATCCTAACTATCATAATAACAGCTACTTTAAAATTTCCCATGTGATCTAACCTTCCCAATTGGTTTTATTTCGCATTTCCCGTTTTTCTTGCGTAGCACTTCTTGTAGTGTTTTCAAAATTCTTAAATTCCTTAAAATACCATATGATTAAAAAAAACTGTATTTAGTTTTTTAGAATTCTAATTTATGTATTTCTTTTACAAAATTTTCATTTAGAATAGTTGTTTAATGTTTTCAACGTTAGCCTGAATACAAGCAAAAGCTTGTTTTAGAATAAGACTTTTACCATTCTTTGTTCGCAAGTCATGCCTTTTTTATTTGCTGCTGCTATCATTGGTTTAAATCATTCACGGTAATTATTTCAGTTGAATAAACAAATTCCTTCATGGGGAACCATGACGAAAAAATCTAGCATTGTTAGATCTGGTGATCTTGTTGACCATTGAAATGGGTCATTACAATTCGACGATTCCTGTGATATTTATTTAATTAAATTTGGACCATATTGACCCGAAGCGCCAACGTTTTGGTGAGTAGGTACCCACTTTTTTTTAATCGAGACATCTAGAAGCACCGGCAATGTATTTCGTTAAAAATTCAAATAAATTTTGATTTGTATACAGGCTAACGGAGAACACTTTTTTACAACTATTCTGAATGAAAATTTTGTAAAACAAATACATAAAATAGTATTCTTTAAAAACTAGATATTGTTTTTATACACTCTAAGAAAAATTTACTATAATAAATATAGGCAACCGGTTTCCTCTTATTAATGTAGTAAATTCCAACGAATGTGTAAAAATAAAATTTACACATAAAAGAATGTAAAATTAGTACACATCTATAGTGTCAAAATACAATTTTATGAGTGTAAAAAATACACACAAAACCCTGTATTTATTCACATAATGCGTGTTAAAAAAAAGCACAACAGAGCGGGTAGTTTTCTAAGGTTAAATATTTTTAGAAAACTTTACATCATCTCAACGAGGCGGAGTCAGCAAATGTGAAAAAAATTCTGTACACAAAATGAAAAAGTTTACAACTGTCCGCAAACATGAACGTACATCTTGGGAGATGTCATTTCAATTGCACAGAAATTAATTTCACAATCACCAACAATCCGCACCTTGCATATTTATTTTATTTAATATATGCAAGTTTTCTTTTCTGTAGAGTCTTCTAGAATGGCGAAGACAAGGCGTTCGCGTCACCTAATGATCTTGTTACACATATATGTGTGTGTGCTACACATCATTTTTACAGACTTGAATGTGTTTTTATACAAAACATTGCAGAATCTGTAAATTTACCATTTGAAAAGCGCGATTCAGCTCAAAACAGTTCATTTGTGTAAAATAACATATTTTTCGAGAAAAACACGTCAGATGTTTATTTTTATGGACGTATTATTGTTTTTATTTTAAAAAAATGAGTAAATTAACTGTAATAAATGTAGCAAATTTACTTCTCCTAAATCAGAGTGTAATAAAATTGTATTTTGAGGAATTTTAGAATTTTGAGAGCACTCCAAGGTGTGGTCCGCAAGGAAAACGGTAAGTAAAAGATAAAAATAGTGTATGATGAAATTGTTAACTACACTATGATACATTCAAATATTGGGTGTTCCAAATAGACCCTAATTCTAGAACAATTTTTTTCATGAAATGTACCAAGGAATCAGTCCCTTAAATATTTGCACCCTGTATATATATATATATATATATATATATATATATATGTGAAAAAAATTCTGTACACAAAATGAAAAAGTTTACAACTGTCCGCAAACATGAACGTACATCTTGGGAGATGTCATTTCAATTGCACACAGATTAATTTCACAATCACCAACAATCCGCACCTTGCATATTTATTTTATTTAATATATGTATATATATATATATATATATATATATATATATATATATATATATATATATATATATACATATATTAAATAAAATAAATATGCAAGGTGCGGATTGTTGGTGATTGTGAAATTAATCTGTGTGCAATTGAAATGACATCTCCCAAGATGTACGTTCATGTTTGCGGACAGTTGTAAACTTTTTCATTTTGTGTACAGAATTTTTTTCACATATATATATATATATATATATATATATATATATATATATATATATACAGGGTGCAAATATTTAAGGGACTGATTCCTTGGTACATTTCATGAAAAAAATTGTTCTAGAATTAGGGTCTATTTGGAACACCCAATATTTGAATGTATCATAGTGTAGTTAACAATTTCATCATACACTATTTTTATCTTTTACTTACCGTTTTCCTTGCGGACCACACCTTGGAGTGCTCTCAAAATTCTAAAATTCCTCAAAATACAATTTTATTACACTCTGATTTAGGAGAAGTAAATTTGCTACATTTATTACAGTTAATTTACTCATTTTTTTTAAATAAAAACAATAATACGTCCATAAAAATAAACATCTGACGTGTTTTTCTCGAAAAATATGTTATTTTACACAAATGAACTGTTTTGAGCTGAATCGCGCTTTTCAAATGGTAAATTTACAGATTCTGCAATGTTTTGTATAAAAACACATTCAAGTCTGTAAAAATGATGTGTAGCACACACACATATATGTGTAACAAGATCATTAGGTGACGCGAACGCCTTGTCTTCGCCATTCTAGAAGACTCTACAGAAAAGAAAACTTGCATATATTAAATAAAATAAATATGCAAGGTGCGGATTGTTGGTGATTGTGAAATTAATTTCTGTGCAATTGAAATGACATCTCCCAAGATGTACGTTCATGTTTGCGGACAGTTGTAAACTTTTTCATTTTGTGTACAGAATTTTTTTCACATTTGCTGACTCCGCCTCGTTGAGATGATGTAAAGTTTTCTAAAAATATTTAACCTTAGAAAACTACCCGCTCTGTTGTGCTTTTTTTTAACACGCATTATGTGAATAAATACAGGGTTTTGTGTGTATTTTTTACACTCATAAAATTGTATTTTGACACTATAGATGTGTACTAATTTTACATTCTTTTATGTGTAAATTTTATTTTTACACATTCGTTGGAATTTACTACATTAATAAGAGGAAACCGGTTGCCTATATTTATTATAGTAAATTTTTCTTAGAGTGTATAAAAACAATATCTAGTTTTTAAAGAATACTATTTTATGTATTTGTTTTACAAAATTTTCATTCAGAATAGTTGTAAAAAAGTGTTCTCCGTTAGCCTGTATACAAATCAAAATTTATTTGAATTTTTAACGAAATACATTGCCGGTGCTTCTAGATGTCTCGATTAAAAAAAAGTGGGTACCTACTCACCAACACGTTGGCGCTTCGGGTCAATATGGTCCAAATTTAATTAAATAAATATCACAGGAATCGTCGAATTGTAATGACCCATTTCAATGGTCAACAAGATCACCAGATCTAACAATGCTAGATTTTTTCGTCATGGTTCCCCATGAAGGAATTTGTTTATTCAACTGAAATAATTACCGTGAATGATTTAAACCAATGATAGCAGCAGCAAATAAAAAAGGCATGACTTGCGAACAAAGAATGGTAAAAGTCTTATTCTAAAACAAGCTTTTGCTTGTATTCAGGCTAACGTTGAAAACATTAAACAACTATTCTAAATGAAAATTTTGTAAAAGAAATACATAAATTAGAATTCTAAAAAACTAAATACAGTTTTTTTTAATCATATGGTATTTTAAGGAATTTAAGAATTTTGAAAACACTACAAGAAGTGCTACGCAAGAAAAACGGGAAATGCGAAATAAAACCAATTGGGAAGGTTAGATCACATGGGAAATTTTAAAGTAGCTGTTATTATGATAGTTAGGATTATCAAAATTATAGTCTGTCTAAGCCGACTATAAATACCCTACACATTTGTGTGTTTACCATTCAAATTGGTATATAGGTCACCAGGGTATACGAATCCTGAAAATAACTACAAACTTTCAATCGCTGATGAATTTCCATTCATTTGATACCCATATTTACAAAAGGGTAGGGTACCGAATTTCGATTTTTTTTTGGCCACAAGTCATTTCGCCGGAAACCATTATTTTGATGTATTTCAGCATGAGTCAATATATATTTTACCAAAAAAAGTTTACCTAAGCACTTATACAGTAAAATTGATCGGTAGATGTAAATTTTATATGAGGTATTTGAACATAAGTGGTCGGTTCTCAGGTCACAATATACCGTTCATGCCAATTTTCTTGTTCAGAGAGCTTAGATATATAAGTAATCTAAAGTTTCATTGCTCTAACTCTTCTACTTTTTCTGTAATCGTGATTTCAACAGACAGACATACGTACAGACGTACAGACGGACATCCCTAAATCGACTCAGGAGGGCAGGAGGAGAATATATACACTTTTCCATACCGGAGTTGCTTCCTTCTAGGTGTTACAAACGGCGTACCAAACTGAATAAACCCTTTCACTCTTAGTGTAGGGTTTAAAAAGGGTATGAAGAAATTGTTTACTACACTATGATACATTCAAATATTAAAAAAAGATAAACAAAATAATAGCATTAATTATAAAATACATCTTTTGAGATATAAGTGAAAGAAATATTTGTCAAAAATACAAAACTTATTTTGTATGACAATCAATATGTATAAAGAAAAATTTTCCAAATTCATTGTCCAAATTGATTTAATTATTATTTTTTTGATATATTAATGTATGATCTAATTAATTTAGTAATGGTTCCAGTTACGGTTCCGGTTGTGATTTTCTGTTCCGGTTCCATAAAAAATAAAATAACGATTCCAGTTCCAGTTCCGGTTCCATACAAAATTTAAAAAAACGGTTCCTGTTCCAGTTCTATAAAAATGAAACTGTTCCGGTTCCAGTTCCGGTTCCACCCGAACCCAGGTTAAAACCAATTTAAAATAATTAAACTCTTAAATAGTCATTTAAATGCAACACTAAAATCCCCGCTCATTTCTGCGTTGCAATCCCCGCTCACTTCTTCCCTTAGATACACCACGCCAAGCACTCGATTGCCCGTGCAGTCAGCCGCGCGTAGGTGAGTTGGGCATCCCTACCATACTCCTATGAGGTACAGTTTGTGCAGATATTTTAACGCCGCTAATGAGGCGAGCGCGTTATGGAAAAGTATATATATATTTCTGATCAGCATCACTACCCGAGTCCGTTAAGCTATGACCGTCTGTCTGTCTTGCTGTCCGTATACACAGACATTTGATAAATACTGATCAGAATGCAATGAAATTTGGTCACAATATGTTTTAGCCAAAAGTAGAAACTCAGTTTGGAAATGAGCTAAATCGGTCAATGTTCCGCATAATTTAAAACTTTAAATCAAGGATTGAAACCTAAACGAATAACGGTTATTGTTTTTATTTAAAAAAAATGAGTAAATTAACTGTAATAAATGTAGCAAATTTACTTCTCCTAAATCAGAGTGTAATAAAATTGTATTTTGAGGAATTTTAGAATTTTGAGAGCACTCCAAGGTGTGGTCCGCAAGGAAAACGGTAAGTAAAAGATAAAAATAGTGTATGATGAAATTGTTAACTACACTATGATACATTCAAATATTGGGTGTTCCAAATAGACCCTAATTCTAGAACAATTTTTTTCATGAAATGTACCAAGGAATCAGTCCCTTAAATATTTGCACCCTGTATATATATATATATATATATATATATATATATATATGTGAAAAAAATTCTGTACACAAAATGAAAAAGTTTACAACTGTCCGCAAACATGAACGTACATCTTGGGAGATGTCATTTCAATTGCACACAGATTAATTTCACAATCACCAACAATCCGCACCTTGCATATTTATTTTATTTAATATATGTATATATATATATATATATATATATATATATATATATATATATATATATATATATATATATATATATATATATATGATTTTGTATATCGTTTGGTTCTTTGATTCGAATGTTTAATATTTTTGTTTTGACAACTATTTTTGTGATACACAAAAATTTCATTTTTTTATATTAAACAACTCTCTCTTAAAAACGACTCTTTTTAAAATTCTAAAAAAATCATATATTTTGGTTGACTTAATACAAATGTTCATGCAAAATTTCAAGATGGTATTTTGATGGCATCTTATTTTAAAAAATAATTTACAAAATTTTTATTTACTTTTTTTTCTACAGTAAAAGTTGCAATCATTCTTGAATGTATTCTAACTCTGAATCTAAAATGGTGTCAGTTTTATCACATTGATTATAGTTTTTGAGATATTTATTTTGGGATATTGTTTTTACATTTTTGGTATATATCTCAAAAACTAGAGTCAATTTGATTAAAATGACACCATTTTAGAAATCAGAGTTACAAATACATTAAAAAAAGTATTGCAAATTTTACTGTTAATTTTTTTTTCCAGGACAAAAAATAAATAAAAATGTAATAAATTATTTTTTTTAAATATAATGCCATCAAAATACCATCTTGAAATTTAGTGATGAACATTTATATTAAATCAAGCAAAAAACATTCAATCGCTGAAGAATTTCCATTCATTTGATACCCATATTTACAAATGGGTAGGTCTACCGAATTTCGATTTTTTTTTTTGTGAACCACAAGTCTTTTCGCCGGAAAACATTATTATCATGTATTTAAGCATGATGTCAATATATATTTGACCAAAAAAGTTTACCTAAGCACGTATACATAAAAATTGATCTTTATATGTACATTTTATATGAGGTATTTGAACATAAGTGGTCGGATCATAGGTCACAATAGACCGATCTCGCACATACAGCGTAGGTATATTAGTAATCTAAGTTATAAGTTTCATTTATCTAGCTCTTCAATTTTAAAAGTAGTAGGGATTTCAACAGACAAACAGACGGACAGACAGAGGGACGGACAGTCAGACAGACAGACAGACAGACAGACAGACAGACAGACAGACGGACAGACATTCAAGACGGACAGACGGACATCGCTAAATCGACTCAGGAGGTCATGCTGATCAAGAATATATATACTTTTCCATACCGGAGATGCTTCCTTCTGGGTGTTACAAACGGCGTACCAAACTGAATATACCCTTTCACTCTTAGTGTAGGGTATAAAAATAGGTATATTTCTGTGTGACTTTGAATCGACTTCACAGATTTCGTAACAACATGATTATGTTAACATGCAGAAAAACACTAACTTGTCATGTTCACCATATGGTACTGGACAGGTATCTTTTGGTATTTTAAACGGCGTTTTTTCTGTTCATGTATAGTTGATCAAAAAAGTCTGCGTACAATTTTTTTTTAAATATACTAAGAAAATAATTTAACTGTAAGATATAATCCATGTTTTGAATTTTATTAATATAATAAATTAAACGGTCTTTACATAACTTAAACAAAATTTGCAATGTTCACATTTCATAAAAAGTTACAATTAAATCCTTTAAAGTACTTCAAAATTGATGTCAAAAAAGTCTGCGTACATTGTACAGTATACATCTTAAAAAGGTTAATTAATATCTAGTCTGATATCCCTTAGTATCAATAACAGCATTTAGCCAACTTTTCATATTTTTGACATTTCACATTGTATCTTCGGAGGTAATGTTATTTCATTCTTCAGGAGACCGAGGTGGTGGATTCAGTTGTTTAGGAACGTTATATAGTAACCATACCTGAACCAAAAGTAACTTATGTTTTGGGTCATTGTCTTGTGCAAAAACATAGTTATTTGGAAGTCCTTTTTTTTGCACGCTATTTTTTAAATTATTTTTTAATAGTTCCAAATAGTTATATTTATTCAAACTCGTTTCTATGTATTCTAAGTTTCCAACTCTTTCAGCACCCATAGATCCCCAAACCATAACACTTTTGCCACCATGTTTTACCGTAGAGCTTATATTTTGTTTTGAAAATTCCTAGTTTGGCTTCCTCCATACTATGGTGCGACCATCTGACTTGTAAATGTTAAATTTACTTTCATCGCAAAATAATACTGTGTTCCAAAACTCTTGTGTCTTCTTTAGACCGATCAAACATTTCTTTTTTAATACTTTTTATTGAAAATTTATTTTTTAGTACAAATATAAGAAAATTTAAATTTTGAATGAACAATCAAATTTTTATTGGGATATTGGTTTTTTGTGGAAAACAATATTTTATAAAAAAATGTATAAGTAAAAAAAAAATAGTTTATAGTGGTATGTGATTTTTAATTAATAACAATTTTAAAAATTAATTCAATTTAGGAAATTGGATTTGTTTATGTAAACTCAATCGTTTAAGTGGATTTTATACTGTTAGTTTAATCATATTCAGATTTTGTAAAAAGATTTATTCTCGGTCAAATGGATTTTATATGATTGAAATTTGTAGTACGCACAATTTGATTGTAATGAATGTGAACCAGTTGGGAAGGTTAGATCACATGGGAAATTTTAAAGAAGGTGTAATTATGATAGTTAGGATTATCAAAATTATAGTCGATCTAAGCCGACTATAAATACCCTACACATATGTGTGGTTACCATTCAAAGTGATATATAGGTCACCAGGGTATACGAATCCTGAAAATAACTACAAACATTCAATCGCTGAAGAATTTCCATTCATTTGATACCCATATTTACAAATGGGTAGGTGTACCGAATTTCGATTTTTTTTTTGTGAACCACAAGTCTTTTCGCCGGAAAACATTATTATCATGTATTTGAGCATGATGTCAATATATATTTGACCAAAAAAGTTTACCTAAGCACGTATACATAAAAATTGATCTTTATATGTACATTTTATATGAGGTATTTGAACATAAGTGGTCGGATCATAGATCACAATTGACCGATCTCGCCACATACAGCGTAGGTATATTAGTAATCTAAGTTATAAGTTTCATTTATCTAGCTCTTCAATTTTAAAAGTAGTAGGGATTTCAACAGACAAACAGACAAACAGACGGACAGACAGACAGACAGACAGACAGACAGACAGACAGACAGACAGACGGACAGACGGACAGACAGACGGACAGACGGACATCGCTAAATCGACTCAGGAGGTCATCCTGATCAAGAATATATATATACTTTTCCATACCGGAGATGCTTCCTTCTGGGTGTTACAAACGGCGTACCAACCTGAATATGCCCTTTCACTCTTAGTGTAGGGTATAAAAAGGGACCTTTTTAAGGACATCAATTTTGAAGTGCTAGGATAATGACGACGGGTCACATGTTCTTGTTTAGAAATAACAACTTAATTGATCTAAAAGCTTGTTCTATTAGCTTTAAAACGAGTCATCAATGGAGTTTCTAGCATATCAACTTTAAGAGATATTGAAATATGAACAACCTTACAAAAGTGATTTTGGCCCATTTTTTGTAACTTTGAAGCATTGTATCTCTGGAAGTAGTGGTCTAAAAAAAATTGGTCAATGCATATCTCTATAAGCTTTATCAGCTGCTCAAATTTCATTGAAATCGAAGAAGGTGAGTTGCAACCGCTGGTCGATTTGGTGTGGAATGGCTCATATACAAAAAAACCGCACCGGTGAAGCTGTGCACATGTCCATCTAGTATATATACAACGAAAACGAAAAACTGTATTAAAAGGAAGAAAAATGTCTTTAAAATAAATACATGTGTATTTGATTTACATCCATACACAAATGTATTCGTTTTTATACCCTACACTAAGAGTGAAATGGTATATTCAGTTTGGTTCGCCGTTCTAACACCCTGAAAAAAGCATCTTCGCTATGGATAAGTATATATATGCTTCATCAGCATGACCTCCTGGGTCGATTTAGCGATGTCCGTCTGTCCTTCTGTCTGTCTGTTGAAATCAGTTGCTGAGTTGAAGAGCTAGAGCAATGAAACTATAGATTTAAATTACTTGGCATAATCGGTCTATTGTGACCTGAGAACCGACCACTTATGCTCGAGGTATTTGAACATATTTGAACATAACGTATTTGAACATAAAATTTACATCTACAAATCAATTTTACTGTATACGTTCTTAGGTAAACTTTTTTTGGTCAAATATATATTGACATTATGCTCAAATACATGAAAATAATGTTTTCCCATGAAACGACTTGTGGTTCCCAAATAAAAAAATGGTGGTTCCCAAATAAAAAAATTCGGTACACCTACCTATTTGTAAACATGGGTATCAAATGGCCGATATATGGGTATTAGACCGACTATAATTTTGATAATCCTAACTATCATAATAACACCTACTTTAAATTTCCCATGTGATCTAACCTTTCCAACTGGTTTTAATTGATATTGTTATTTTGTATGCAATTAACTACATAATTTTATTTCATATATATACAATTTTCAATACATTTGTATTGAAAATAACTACATTTTGTCTTTTTAATACGTCCGAAATATGTAGATACATTAATACATCTTCATTTATTTTAACTACATTCCGTATTTATTTAACACCAATACGTATGGTATGATGAAACATCACAATTTTAAGTTATTAACTAAAAATCATCTTTTCAGATAGTGTGGTTTTAAATATTTGGACATATCTGAAATGTTTAAAATAAAATATGTTAAATGTTGTCATTTTATCTTTAACTACACCAAAATGAGTAGAGGGTGGTGTAAGACGGACGGAGAATCATGGACAGTGACACTTTAGAAATTTGACAAAACTTAGTGACCTTTAACGATAGAACTTGGGTGACATAATTTTTAGAATATTAGGAGACAGTTTTACACGGCAGCCATTAAGCTCGAATGGGCGACAATGTATTATATTAACTCCCGTGATCATTTCCCGGTATATATATATATATATATATATATATATATATATATATATATATATATATATATATATATATATATATATATATATATATATATATATATATATAAAAATTATATTCCTTTTATATAAAAAGTTACAAATATATCAATGCAATTACTTCAAAATTGGGGTCAAAAAAGTCTTCGTACATTGCATTGAATTGTTGAATTTCTTTTAGAAAAGTACCGCTATTCTCTTCAGCTTTGTTAGAAAGAGTCATTCTTGTATCATCCTCTTCATTTACTTGTTTATTTTATAATCGTTCAGTCTATTTCTATGCAATTAGCAGTTTTTTCTAAATTTTGTGAAAATGAGTCGTACAAATTGTGAAATACCTTCCGAAACTCGGTTGTTAATTGCAAAATTGCATAATGAAGGAAAATCCTTAAGAGAAATAGGAGAATTAATTGGAAGAAGTCATTCTACGGTTCAAAGAGTTTTGGAAAATTACAAATCATCTGGATCAATTGCATCGAAAAAAAGATCAGGACGTCCCTAAATAATTACTACTCGATTGGAACTAGGGATGTCAATCCCGGGATTTGAGTCAAATCAGTCCCGAAAAACTCATCCAGGGATCATCGTTAAATCCCGGGATTTTCGGGATTACAAAAAACGCAAGTAGATCAATTTTTAATAGTTTATTCAAAAGCCTTTCAGGGTTTTTATACACATTTCGCGAAAAAGTAAATCTAACATTTAATGGAGTAAAATCTTAAAACACTGATGTCAATGATAATGCTTTACATGCTTTTTGACTTTTAACAAATTCACAAATTTTCGTCACTTTCGACTAATAACACTGTTCGGCAAACATTTTCTCATATCATTTCTACATAATTTGAATGTGCTGATTGGAACTACGTTTTTAGTTTTTTCCCTATACGTAATGTTTTGGAGAAAAATGCAATTTATTATTTTTGCATTTTTCACTGCATTTAAAAACAAACGTTTTTTTATAAAAATACTAAACAGCCATTGAATAAAAATTAAAATAGTTATTGTCCATGAACAAGTCAACTTGAATGTCGTTTAAGATTTGGTTGCATTAACCGGTTAAAGTTTAAAAATTTAAAAAAAAATGAATTTGTGAAATCACCGGAAAATCATATTTAATAAAAAAAAAAATATTATTATTATTTTAAAATATTAAAATTACTATAGATTCAACTCATTTCGACAATGGTATTACTTTTTGGTAAATTTTTTATTGAATTTTTGTATAAAATTTTGTATAAAAATAAAATTTTTGTATACAGTTGAGTATACAAAAATTTTCACTTTTTATTAAAAAAAATAAATCTTAATTATAGCAGTATTTTACTGTTATTTCTAAATATATGATAACAATTATTAAGTACTAGGGTTTGTAAACATACCATTTCTAATGTTCTACAATAATGCGTACTGTGTTGGTACTTTTGGTACTATTACATTAAAATATCAATTAAGTTCAATCGATATTTCAATCGTTCTTTTTAAATAACATTTAAAGCCTTATAATAATCATTCCTTATAATATAATCAAGCCTTATAATTTCATTCACATCATCAATATATTCTGTTGCAATATCTCCAGAAAAAAAATTCTGAAGAAATATGTTAATGAATATATATTCATTATCTTAATTTAAAAGACAAATTTTAATTCACATTTATGTTTTTTAAATGCATATAATTCAAAAAGTAAAAAGGACACAGAAAAAGCAATACCATGGTCGAAATAGGTATTCTCTCTAGTATTACCAATGATTTAAAATATAACAATTATTTTAAACTAAATATTCTTTACCGATAATTCTATAAATTGCCCTTATTTTCCAAATTTTTCAAATTTAAGAGATTATTTTAACCAAACCATAAACGATATTCAAGTGGACTTAATGCCATAACATTCCTTGATTTATTCCTGGACCTTCACCGTATTAATTTTAATTAATAATTAATTTATAACACCCAGAAGGAAGCATCTCCGGTATGGAAAAGTATATATATTCTTGATCAGCATGACCTCCTGAGTCGATTTAGCGATGTCCGTCTGTCTGTCTGTCTGTCCGTCTGTCTGTTGAAATTCCTACTACTTTTAAAATTGAAGAGCTAGATAAATGAAACTTATAACTTAGATTACTAATATACCTACGCTGTATGTGAGAAAAAATTGGCGAGATCGGTCAATTGTGACCTATGATCCGACCACTTATGTTCAAATACCTCATATAAAATGTACATATAAAGATCAATTTTTATGTATACGTGCTTAGGTAAACTTGTTTGGTCATATATATATTGACATCATGCTCAAATATATGATAATAATGTTTTCCGGCGTTTTCGGTAACCTACCCATTTGTAAATATGGGTATCAAATGAATGGAAATTCTTCAGCGATTGAATGTTTGTAGTTATTTTCAGGATTCGTATACCCTGGTGACCTATATATCACTTTGAATGGTAACCACACATATGTGTAGGGTATTTATAGTCGGCTTAGACCGACTATAATTTTGATAACTATCATAATTACACCTACTTTAAAATGTCCCATGTGATCTAACCTTCCCAACTGGTTTCGTTTTTTTGTTATACAAAAATTTTTTGAGAAATGAAAATGTACTTACTTTCCGTTCACAAAAGAACACCAACATTTTTGGTAAAAGATTCAACTAATTAAAATAATAAAAATCTTATACTAAAACAAATTATCTACTTTTTTTATAAAGAGATGGCCCCACTAGAGTTATGTGAAGCAGGGCCCGTAACCGAGTTTGAATTAATATGTATCTTGCTAGCGTAATGTTGAAATGCATGTGTACGTATGGGTACGTGCAAAGAATTTCGATTTTTTAATGTATCGCAGGTTAAATTTTGTAAGTTCAAGCATATTTTAAAAGGGGTAATTAAAAATGTCAGTTCAGCTAATAAGATGAGAGAGAGTCTTTTCTTTTCATTCTTACTTTTGTATAGAATATTAAAAAATATATATATTTGGACATAATTTGAATGAATAAGTCCGTAGATTCTTTAAAATTACACTATCCGGTACAATTGTTTACGTCATAATGTGTAAAAAAAAATCAAACTTAGTTTTTCTCAAAATCAAAAATCAATTTTTTTTTTTCAAACTTTATTTTCTGAAATATGAAGGTGGAAAAATTAAATTTGAAAAAAAATTAAAATACCTCACATACACGTAAGCAAGGCTATGAAAATGTTTTTGACCAGAAAATTTCTTAAACACTGAAAAATAATCTAGCCTAAAAATATTTTGTTTATTTATTTTAAGGTTAGTTTTTTTTCAGTGTTTCAGAAATTTTGTGGCCAAAAACATTTTTGTAGCCTTGCTAACGTGTATGTAAGGTATTTTATGTTTTTTTCAAATTTAATATTTCCACTTCCATATTTCAGAAAATAAAGTTTGAAAAAAAATTGGTTTTAGATTTTTAGGGAGTACCGCGTGACCTGAGGTCACTTTTTATATTTTTTTAATTTTGAATCCTACTTTACGCAAGACAAGAAAAAAATTTATTTGTTCCCCGACCTTTGATATAATGCAAAAACTAGTTCTGACCTCGGTCGGTTTTCGATTTTTGCTCGATTCCAGGGGGCCGAGCGGCAAAATTTCTCGACTTTCGGAAATCTCCGCTTATTAGAAAGGGCGTGGAAATTTCGTTTTTAAACATTTTGAGTAAAGTAAACTTCAGCCCAAAACGAACTTCTGGTTTTGGGTATGACTGTAGGGTGCTTTCAAATTAATATATAAATAGAGCATTTAATTCATCAAAGAATTTTCTTTAAATCGTATCTACATGATCTCGTGTAGTTGAAGTATCAGATTAAACGCAACGCTACGTTTGAATACAAACACAAATTATTTTCTATTTTCTATAAAAGTTTATTTAGCCCTTTATCGTGTATCTTTATACCCTACACCTATTAAGTACAGGGTATATTAACTTTGTGCATATATTGTAACGCCCCTTAGGAGGCGTGTCCGGTATGGAAAAGTATGTATATTTTTGATCAGCATCACTACCCGAGTCCGTTTAGCCATGTCCGTCTGTCTGTCTGTCCGTCTTGCTGTCCGAATACATAAAAACTTGAAAAATACTGATCAGAATGCGATGAAATTTCGTCTCAATATATTTTAGACAAAAGTAGGAACTGAGTTTAAAAATGATCCAAATCGGTCAACAGACACGCCCACCTCCCATACAAGTCACTTTTACATAACTCGTTAGGAACTAATAACTCGAAAAATAATCAAGATATAGTTGTAAAATTTAAAATCTATTGTTATAATTCATTCATAAATATGTGGTCCAAAAATGGGCGTAATCCGCCCACCTTTATTTTCATTAATCTCGGGTTTTCATACTAGAAATTTGAACCGTAAATTACTAAAATCAAATCTATGAAATATAAGCCCTTCAAAATTTTAAATATAGGCGTGGTCCGCCCACTTATTTTTTTCTAATTTTTTTTATTAGTTTTTTATACTTTTATATCCATTTTTTAAAATTTGGGGATATAAGACGTAAATTTCTGATATGTGATTCTGAGGGTGGGGGGTTTAGCATAATTAAAAATTTAAAATTAAGGTATACAAATAAATATCCCTCATTAATATCCCCACCAAATGTGTAGGGTATTCCATAGTCGGGCCCGACCGACTATAAAAGTCCGCCCCATGTGACCATGTGACATAACTTTACCAACTCGTTTTATTATCGTCTCGTTTTCAGTCCCTTTCGTCTAAAATTGGTGTAACGTATTTAAAACGTTTCGTCCGTTTCGCGCTTTGATTCGAATGTTCAATATTTATACCCTACACTAAGAGTAAAAGGGTATATTCAGTTTAGTACGCCGTTTGTAACACCCAGAAGGAAGCATCTCCGGTATGGAAAAGTATATATATTCTTGATATATATATATTCGGTACACCTACCCATTTGTATATATGGGTATCAAATGAATGGAAATTCTTCAGCGATTGAAAGTTTGTAGTTATTTTCAGGATTCGTATTCCCTAGTGACATATATACCACTTTAAATGGTAGACCTACTATAATTTTGATAATCCTAACTATCATAATAGCACCTACTTTAAAATTTCCCAATGTGATCTAACATTCCCAACTGGTTTCGTTTTTTTGTTATACAAAAATTTTTTTATATACAAAAATTTCATTTTTTTACCTTCGCGAATGATTTATATGAAACAACTCTTAAAACAAGCGTACTCAACGTTTCGTTTGATACATGAATTAAAAATTGTAGACACACGTTATTCAACCGATTTCGAAACGAATTATAGCCGATATCGTTGTTACCGTGAAATAAATGATCACGGGAGTTAATATAATAAATTGTCGCCCGTTCGAGCTTAATGGCTACCGTGTGAAATTGTCTCCTAATATTCTAAAAACTGTGTCATCTAAATTCTTTCGTTAAAGGTCACTAAGTTTTGTCTAATTTCTAAAGTGTCGCCTGTCCATGATTCTCCGTCTGTCTTACACCACCCCCTACTCATTTTGGTGTAGTTAAAGATAAAATGATAATATTTAACATATTTTATTTTAAACATTTCAGAAATGTCCAAATATTTGAAACCACACCATCTGAAAAGATGATTTTTAGCTAATAACTTAAAATTGTGATGTTTCACTATACCATACATATTGGTGTTAAATAAATACGGAATGTAGTTAAAATAAATGTAGAAGAAAGATGTAGAAGATGTAATGTATCTACATATTTCGGACCTATTAAAAAAGACAAAATGTAGTTATTTGGAATACAAATGTATTAAAAATTGTAAATAAATGCAATAAAATTATGTAGTTAATTGCATACAAAATAACAATATCAATGAAGTAATAACGAATACATTTGTGAAAGAACGTAAATCAAATACACGTGTATTTATTTTAAGGACATTTTTTTCCTTTTATGCAGTTTTTTTTGTTGTATATATACTAGATGGACAAATGCACAGCTTCACCGGTGACGTTTTTTTTGGATATGGGCCATTCCACACCAAATCGACCAGCGGTTGCATCTCACCTTCTTTGATTTCAATGAAATTTGGGCAGCTGATAAAGCTTATTGAGATATGCATTGACCATTTTATTTTTTTCGACCACTACTCCAGAGATACAGTGCTTCAAAGTTACAAAAAATGGGACAAAAATCACTTTTCGTCTTCAAAATTCTTCAAACACTTCAAAATTAATGTCCTTAAAAAGTACCCTTTTTAAATTTCCAATTTATTATTATTTTTGATCCAGATAGTCTTGGTTATTTTGTGTACACATAATACATCCATTATCCATGATTTAAGACTGTTAAACCATCAACGAACTCAACACTCTACTAAGTATTAAAAAAACATAATTTTTTATACTAATGTAATAAAGTAACGTAATGAAGTAAACAAGTAAGTACCTTTATAATTAGGACTGTGTTGTTTTATAGGAAATTCTGATTAATCGCAATCAGGATTAATAAATTATTCGATTAATCTTATTGTTTAAATAGCCGAAAATAAGATTAATCGGTTAATTAAAACTTTCAATTAATCAAAATACTTTTTAATTGAAAACATGGAAATTTCTGTATAAAAAAATTTACAAAACAAAATTTAAAAAAAAAATAAAATTACAAATGCCGAAAAAGATGCGTAACAAGTATAATATCGTTATTTATAATCATGCCAATAACAAAACAATGAATCGAACTTCAATTAATCATATTTCTGATTAATCGAGTAATCGTTTTTTAAATAATAAAAATTCTAGTTAACCGAATAATAGTATTTAAGGTTAATCAAAAAATTATGATACATCGAAAATTTGATATATTGTATTTACGATTATTCAGAAATACCGGTAAAACGATTAATTGCACATACCTAGACAGAATCGTACATTATTATTAATACCCAGCAGGAAATGACATCTTGACTACAAAGTGATAAATCGAGGAAATTATAGAATTAATTAATTTCGTCCATTTTTGCAAAATATACATAGTGAATTCTAACATTTCATTTCACATTTTATAATAATATCTCAAATAATTTACGATTTATTGGTTCCTAAAGCAGGGACCGTAAATAACAGTTATTTTTATTTTTTATAATGAAAAAAATCAACGTGTTATAAAATAGGTTTGCAAGTTTTGAGAATGCAGAATCAATTATTTTCGCATGCAGAATTTAAATTTGCAGTGATTTTTATTTTTGGTTTTTAAGGCAAAAAATCAAAAAATAACGATTGTTTTTAATTTTTATGTTGGCTTGCTCAGCAATAAAAATAAAATTTCAATTTTTACTTTAAAAAATCAAAAATAAAAATTTTAAATTAATTTTTTTTTGTTTTGCTCAAGAATAACGGTTATTTTTTGATTTATACTTTTTTTACTCAAAAATAAAAATTAGGGTGCAGGGCGTTTTGCTTTATTTGTTGTGCAGCAAAAATAATGTTCTTGCGATGGGAACGATAGACTCTAAAACTAATTTGGGTGATGTTAGTGAACAGTTTCGATGGCTCACGTGTGCTGGTGGTCAGCGGTACGAAAAATAATTTGGTCGAGCTGTGTGTGTTATATTTGTACGCAAAGTGGTTAATGCCGTTAATTCATGGTTAATGGTTAATGTAGTTTAAATCCGAAAGACGGGGTAAGAGCTTATGTTAGTAATGTTTTCTTGTAGGTTAACCAAGAGGTAGCGAAGTAATAATAATAATATTTATTTTTGATGTTGACAGTCGCTGGGATGGAATCGGGGACTTTTCAGCTCATGGTCCAACGCAGAAACCAATCGAGCCACCGACGCTACAGTATGACCTACTACCAAAACAGATTCACCCAAAAAAGTTCCAATGAAGCACTCGGGTGCTTTTATAATACCACTAGAACAGATTCACCCAAAAAAGTTCCAAGAACGCACTCGGGTGCTTTTGTGGAACAGATTCACCCAACAAAGTTCCAATGACGAACTTGGGTGCTTTTGTAATCCAAGTGGAACAGATTCACCAAAAAATATAATAGAATGACACACCTGGCATGTAATAATAATAATAGTTTGGCACTACAGTCCTATAATAACGTAGGCCGAGCTCTCTGACTACAATACCGTATAGAAAAAGTCTAATCAACTTGGCTACTCAGGGTTTGCCGAGTCTTAGACGAAGACTTATGAAACATGACTTGGAAGCTCAAGGTTAGTCGAGTCTTGGGCGAAGACTTATTCACCAAGACTTGGCCGCCCAAGCTTGGCTAAGCATTGACCACGTTGTCAAGTCCGGCAGTTACTACATGGACTGTTATCGAATGCATCGGTACCTCAACTTCCAATTTACAAAATAACTTAATATTAATAGTATATTAAAATTAGAGTGTTATGCATGCATCCATAGATTTCAAACATGCAACATTAGATTTCCTGACCTTCCTAGTTATGATACTTTCAAATTGAAAGTTTCAATAGCAAAGAGTTTCTTTCTTAACGAAATTTGTTTTCAAGTTTTACCTATTGCTGGCCCATATTAATGTTAATACTGACCACAATCCAACGTGGACCATCGAAGGTGTTCACTAACATGACCCAAATTTGTATTTGAGTCTATCGTTTTCATCGTCAGAACATCATTTTTGCTGCTCAACAAATTACGCACAACGCTCCGCACCCTAATTTTTATTTTTGAGTAAAAAAAAGTATAAATCAAAAATAATCGTTATTCTTAAGCAAAAAAAAATAAAAATTAATATTTGATTTTTATTTTTGAATTTGGAAATAAAAATTGAAATTTGACTTTTATTTCTGAGCAAAATTTTAAAAATCAAAAATAATCGTTATTACTGAACAAAAAAAAGTTTTGCTCAAAAATAATTTTTAATTTTGATTTTTTTGTATATTTGTATAAGAGTTATGGGTCATTCCACACCAAATCGACCAGCGGTTGGAACTCACATTCTTCGATTTCAAGGAAATTTAGGCAACTGATGTAGTTGGTTAATGCATATCTCGTAGTTGGTTAATGCATATCTCGTATGCATTAACCAATTATTTTTTTCGACCTCTACTTTCGGAGATACAGTACTTCAAAACTGTCGTTTGAGTCTGTTTTTCGACACTTATCAGTGCTGAAATGGAGCACGCAGTGAGTTACTGTTAAAAAAAGGTTACAACGAGAGGTAGTGAAATGTCAACAATAGAGACAACAGTTACTACTGTTGATTTGAAATGAATTACAGTTTTGACTGTCGAAGCAATGACCGTCATTTAAACCAATTTTATCTTTTCAATTTTTCTTATATATAAAACACAATAGTATATTTCTGTAAAAATTTTATTATATGTATCTGAATTGACATTTGAATTGATGGATCTGAATTAGCACAGTTTCGGCGAGAACTCGTCGTTATTGCAATTTATAATTATTCGCAGCCATCAGCTCTTGACAACGAATCGAAACATTGAGCAATCGAGACACACAGTTCTCAACTATGTTCCGATATTTTTTTTCTATGGAATATGGAGTAGCCACATGCAATACGCCTATCTTGATTCTGGCATAATCTCCGGCAGAAGAGATATTCGACCAACGCATTACGAGAAACCATTAATGATCACGTCTTACAGAGTCGCACTGGGATTCATCCAAAGGTTTACCTAATGACAAAAAGACAATTGAATTCATGCCATCGCCGATGTTAAAACGTTTTATATATCACGGTGAAATTATACATATGACGGCAGAAAGCAATTTACTTCACTTCGACTAATTCACACGACACAAAAATGGGTAACAAACAGCCAATTCACGTGACGCAAGATTTTAATTTCGTATCAAATCAAAATATTTAAAATCAAAAAATATTGTTTGATGTTAAAGACTATGAACACATTAAAAATGTATTTATTTCTTTCGTTAAATATTTATCTGTGACAGTTTTTCTATAAAAATAACACTTAATAACTGTGATTATAAACAAATGTAAATAACAGTAGCTAACTGTTAATTTCTAACAGTTTTTTTTTCTGTGTGTGTAGAAACTCCGTTGATGGCTCGTTTTAAAGCTAATAGAACAGCTTTTAGAGCAATTAGGTCGTAACTTCTAATTATGAATACGTGGTCCGTGGTCATTATCCTTGCACTTCAAAATTGATGTCCTTAGAGAGGACCCTTTTTAAAATTCTGAAAAAAACACATATTTTGCTTGATTTAATATAAATGTTCATGACTAAATGTCAAGATGGTATTTTGATGGCATTATATTTAAAAAAAAAATAATTTATTAAATTTTTATTAATTTTTTGTACTGAAAAAAAAAAATTTTTTTTAACAGTAAAATTTGCAATACTTTTTTTTGATGTATTTGTAACTCTGATTTCTAAAATGGTGTCATTTTAATCAAATTGTCTCTAGTTTTTGAGATATATACCATTTTTCGAAAAATGTAAAAACAATATCCCAAAATGAATATCTCAAAAACTATATTCAATGTGATAAAACTGACACCATTTTAGAAATCAGAGTTAGAAATACATTCAAGAATTATTGCAACTTTTACTGTAGAAAAAAAAAAATATACAAAAAGTAAATAAAAATTTAGTAAATTATTTTTTAAAATAAGATGCCATCAAAATACTATCTTGAAATTTTGTATGAACATTTGTATTAAATCTACCAAAATATATGATTTTTTTTTGAATTTTAAAAAGGGTCCTTTTTAAGGACATTAATTTTGAAGTGCAAGGATAATCACCACGAGCCACATGTTCAAGTAAAGAAGTTTCATCCTAATTTCTCTAAACGCTTGTTCTATTAGCCATCAACGGAGTATTTAGCATTTCTACTTTAAGAGATATTGAAATATGAACAACCATAAAAAAGTGATTTTTGGTCAATTTTTTTGTAACTTTGAAGCACTGTATCTCCGAAAGTAGTGGTCGAAAAAATTGGTCAATGCACATCTCAATCAGATGCCCAAATTTCATTGAAATCAAAAGCTCATTTCCGAAGTTAGCACCATTTTTTGGCTAAAACATATTGAAACTAAATTGCATCGCATTCTGACCAGTATTATTCAAGTTACCGTGATTTCTGGCAGACAGCAACACAGACAGACATAAAGGGTTTTTCAACAGGGACGCTACAAAAGTAGAACGACAGGGACAGCAAACGACGCCATATTTCTTGACGCTCTTTTGACATTTCTCTTCAGTAAGGTTTGCCATTTCATGATGGAAAGATATACGAATTCAAAATTCGGTAGTAAATTTTAATAATTTCGACTCCTTGTTGGCTCGTACATCTTTCCATCATGAAATGTCAAACCTTACTGAAGAGAAACCTTACTGAAGAGAAACCTTACTGAAGAAAAGCGTCCCTGTTGAAAAACCCTTGAAAAAACTTTTGTAGCGCTCTTATTGAATACAGAGCGCATACAGACTAGGGATGTCAATCCCGGGATCCCGGGATTTGAGTCAAATCAGTCCCGTAAAACTCATCCAGGGATCATCGTTAAATCCCGGGATTTTGGGGATTACAAAAAACGCTAGTAGATCAATTTTTTAATAGTTTATTCAAAAGTCTTTCAATGTTTTTATACACATTTAGTGAAAAAGTAAATCTAACATTTAATGGACTAAAATCTTAAAACAATGACGTCAATAATAATGAATTACAAGCTTTTTGATTTCTAACAAATTCACAATTGTTAAAAATTACGTCACTTTCGACTAATAACACTGTTCGGCAAAATTAGCACTTTTATTCCTATTGTCTTTATTCATACCATTTCTACATTATTTTAATGTGCTGATTCGAACTGCGTTTTTAGTTTTTTCCCTATAAGTAATGTTTTGGAGAAAAAGGCAATTTATTATTTTTGCATTTTTCACTGCATTTAAAAAAAAACTTTTTTTATAAAAAGACTGAACAGCCATTGAATAAAAATTAAAATAGTTATTGTCCATGAACAAGTCAACTTGAATGTCGTTTAAGATTTGGTTGTAATAACCGGTTAAAATTTAAAATTGAAAAAAAAAGGAATTTGTAAAATCACAGGAAAATCATATTTAATTAATCATTATTATTATTTTAAAATATTAAAATTACTATAGATTCTACTCATTTCGACAATTGTATTACTTTTCGGTGCCTTTTTGATTTTTGAATATATAATTTTTTTATGGAAATTCAACTGTATAAAAATAATTCACTATTTATTTAAAAAAAATATTAATTATAGCAGTATTTTACTGTTTTTTCTAAATATATGATAACTATTATAAAGTACTAGGGTTTGTAAACATACTGTTTTAATGTTCTATTTTGGTACTTTTTGTACTATTTCCTTAAAATATAAATTAATATCAATTGTTCTTTTTAAATAACATAATTTAAAACCTTATAATAATGCGTCGACCATATATTTCATTCACATCAATATATTCTGTTGCAATATCTCCAGAAAAAAAATTCTATAGATATATATTCATTATCTTAATTTAAAAAACAAATTTTAATTCACAGTTAAGTTTTTTAAATGCATATAACTGAAAAAATAGAAATCACACGGAAAAAGCAATACCATGGTAAAATATGTATTTTCTCTAGTATTACCAATGATTTAAAATATAACATTTATTTTTTACTAAATATTATTTTCCGATAATTTCATAAATTGCCCTTATTTTATAAATTTTTCAAATTTAACAGATTATTTTAACCAAATCATAAACGATATTCAAGTGGACTTAATGCCATAACATTCCTTGAATTATTCCTGGGCTATAACCTTATTAAATTTAAATCAATAGCTGTCTAATCTTTTCATATAAAATTTTGTTTGTAAAATGCAGTGAAAAATGCAAAAAATATAAGATGCGTTTTTGTCAAAAACGTTACGTATAGGGAACAAACTAAAAACGCAGTTCGAATCAGCACATTAAAAATAAATAGAAATGATATGAATGAAAACAGGGAGAATTTTGAGCTGAACAGTGTAATCTCTCGATTCGAAATACAGAAATTATTTAAAAATAGTAAATAATTATAATATAATGACGGTCTTATATTAAACTAATTTTTATTTTGAAGACAGTCGAAAGATTTATTATCAACTATGCTGGCGAATTAAATCGGTGTTTCGAATGGCGTTAAACTGGAACCGTTGTCTCTGAATGTAACGTTTATAATCTTTATTAATAACAAAATACTTAAATAAATATAAAACGGTGATATATTTATTACTTTTGTTCAAATCGGTTTCCATGAGCATTTAAGGGTTAGGTATACGGTATAAAAATGACCTTAAGACGCAGGAAGGCGCAGATAAAATTGATATGGCTGTAACCACCATAAATCCTACTATTCTTTTAATATAGTATGATCGTGATCCAAAAAAGTTATAGACCGCTAAATTTTATATATTTTTGAATAATACTGAAAAATATGTATATTTACATTCAAATATCCTTTGAACAGGACATGCTATTAACATGAATAATACGTGTCTTTTCATTTATATGTGTTGTCTTTCACTTATAAATGAAAATTTTACACGCATTTTACTCAGAATTCATTCAAATATTTAAAATTAATACATTTACTTAAGCAGTAAATGTATCCAAGGGGATACATTTACTGCTTAAACTTATTTTAACAAAACTGAGTTCATAGAATATTTGAAATACGAATTTTGTTTTTTTTTTATATAAAATAAAATCGTAAATCTCGACTTATATTTGTAAATTGTAAATTTATTATCAAAATATGGCTGCTTGAAATTTTTTGAAAAAATAAAATAATCTATGTTATGACATTTGTGTTTAAACCTCGATGTCGAAGAATAATAATTAGAATTGAATTGAGATATATTTTATTCTCTGGTTCAATATTTGTTTATTTTTATACCCTACACTAAGAGTGAAAGGGTATATTCAGTTTGGTACGCCGTTTGTAACACCCAGAAGGAAGCATATCCGATATGGAAAATTATATATATATTATTGATCACCATGTTGAAATCTGTTGAAATCACTACTACTGAACAAATCTAATATATATTACTTATATACCTACGCTGCTTGTCTGTGAAAAAAGGTATGATCGGTCTATTGTGACCAGTGAACCGACCACTTATGTTCAAATACCTCATATAAAATTTACATCTACAAATCAATTTTACTGTATACGTGCTTAGGTAAACTTTTTTAGTCAAATATATATTGACATTATGCTCAAATACATGAAAATAATGTTTTCCCATGAAACGACTTGTGGTTCCAAAAAAAGAAATTAAATTCGGTACAACTACCCATTTGTACATATGGGTATCAAATGAAAGGGAATTCTTCAGCGCTTGTATTTTTGTTGGTTTTTTCTGGAGTCGTATACCCTGGTGACCTATGCATAACTCTAAATGGTAACTGCACACCTTATCGCATTTTCTGAAGTTCCGTACGGAACATTCGTACGCTTAAAACTTTAATATCTCAAAGGAAAATTAATGAATTTACCTGATTTTTTACTTTAATAGTATTTAATAGGACGAAACAATTGCAAAAAATTAAAGAATTCTATACAGTAGATCAAAAGATATAAAAAAAAGTGGGCGTTCCAGACGGGACAAAAACGGAAGTGCATGTCGAAGTTTTTATGGAAATCCCAAAAAGTCAGCAAATTTTGCGTTAAAATTATTGTTTTGAATTATTTTGAAAAATAGCTGAAATCATGTGCTTTCTTTGTACATTTACACCTTGTTCCCAAAATTTATAGTTTTTTCATAATAAATCACATAAAAATTCCGGACGGAACAAAAAATTCTGTATAGAAATTATCAGTACGATTTTTATTCCAAAAATACTTTTTGTTTACAACATATATTTTTTGGATTATCTCGGAACATAGCTGATACAATTTACTTTATTTATGTATATGTGCACTTGGTTCTGTAGTTTTACACTTTTGGTACTCAAAGTTCCGGACGGGACCGATTTCAATTAGCTGTCAAAAATTGTCTATAATTACTAGGAAATCGATGTTTACAGTTTTGAAAATGTCGAGGAAATTCAGATTTATGAACAGAAAATAGTTGTTAAAAAATTGGTTAGTTTAATATGAACATGTAGCCGCGGTAGCTCAGTGGTTAGTGCGTTGGACTGCGAGTCGAAAGGTCCCCGGTTCAAGCCTGGACTGGGGCTAACAACATCTTTTCATAGAAACATTTTTCTATACCGCGCTACCTCTCGTCAGTAAATGGCAAACCTACGAGAGTAAAACCATTGCCTATGAAAAGCTCTCACCCGCCGTTCGGATTCGGCAATAAACTGTAGGTCCCACCACTTTGAGTACAAAAATAACACGCACAGCTCAAAATGGTGAGAGCTCGGCCGAAGTTCTGTACAGGACTGTAGCGCCAAACTATTATATATTATATATAGTTTAATATGATAATAAATGTATCTTTATGGTTCCGGACGGGACGATAGGGGACCCTTATAAAAAGGTCAACATTTTTCCGTTATTTTAGTTTCAATGATTATTGTCAAGATTTAGAAATATTAATCTTTATTTATTTCAAATTATTTAATTTCGTTACTCAATGTACATGAAAAATTGGTATATATTTACAAGTTGTATAGTAACGTAAATTTATGAGTACTATTTTATACGTTTCCATCAACGGAGTAGAGTTTTCTTTTCAGATTTTTCGATTCACATATTTGAGATTACAAATTCACCGTTATTTCAAAGATTTGAGCATTTTAAAATTTTCGGTCGTGGTTGACGTTTTTCTGGAAATACGAACCCTTTCGTAGCACGGGTGACCAACGATGTAAAAGATGGACAGTCCCCCTGAGAGGGGAACGTCTGGCAACACTAAGCAGCAGTAATTCCCAATTTACATCAATTAAATCAATTAAGATCCACTTTCAAAAGTCCACATCTAATTTTCATACAATATTAGTCAATCCTCATTTTTAATAATATCTGAGGTTTTCACAAACTTTGGGTACTACTTCCCTGTCCCACTGTGCGACGTTCACCTATAGATATTTCTAGTTGTTGTTTGAAATCGTTGAGGATTATTAGCCAGCACCAGTCCAAAATAATAGAAAACCCTATTCAACATGAACACAATGCAAGGCAATGAATTATGTACAAAAACCATGAAAGAATGATTTCCTTTGTTTTTTTTTATATAATTAATGGTTCTGAAAAAGGAGTATCTACGAACCCTTTCGTAGCACGGGTAACCAACGATGTAAAAGATGGACAGTCCCCCTGAAAGGGGAACGTCTGACAACTCTAAGCAGCAGTAATTCCCAATTTACATCAATTAAATCAATTAAGATCCACTTTCTAAAGTCCACATCTATTTTTCATACAATATTAGTCAATCCTCATTTTTAATAATATCTGAGGTTTTCACAAACTTTGGGTACTACTTCCCTGTCCCACTGTGCGACGTTCACCTCTAGATATTTCTAGTTGTTGTTTGGAATCGTTGAGGATTATTAGCCAGCACCAGTCCAAAATAATAGAAAACACTATTCAACATGAACACAATGCAAGGCAATGAATTATATACAAAAACCATGAAAGAATGATTTCCTTTGTTTGTTTATTTCTACGCAATGCGTTGGCTTTAATGTTGCATCTTTCTCTACTTATTTTACTTCATTCTGTCAGGGCGGTATTTAATAATGTTGGGGCCCAGGGCACTATACGTTATGGTAGCCCTCTGGCAAAAATAATTATTATTTACTAAACACTCAGAAAAAAAAACTTTTTTATGAAGAGCATAATTAATCAAAATATGTGAAGTTATAACATTTTGCCACAGGAAATTTGTGAGGAAAAAATTCGCATAAAATTCAATTTTCATGAAATTCATGATTACACGCGGAGAAAAAATTGGTTGTGGTGATCATATTTGAAGGCTCTATCAAGTAGCTTTAAAAGGAGCCATCAACGGAGTTTCTAGCATTTCTAGTTTAAGGTATATTATAATATATACAACTATACAAAAGTGATTCTTCGCCCATTTTTGTAACTTTGAGCCACTGTATATCTGGAAGTAGTGGGCGAAAAAAATTAAAACCAGTTGGGAAGGTTAGATCACATGGGAAATTTTAAAGTAGGTGTAATTATGATAGTTAGGATTATAAAAATTATAGTCGGTCTAAGCCGACTATAAATACCCTACACATATGTGTGGTTATCATTCAAAGTGATATATAGGTCACCAGGGTATACGAATCCTGAAAATAACTACAAACATTCAATCGCTGAAGAATTTCCATTCATTTGATACCCATATTTACAAATGGGTAGGTGTACCGAATTTCGATTTTTTTTTTAATGAACCACAGGTCTTTTCGACGGAAAACATTATTATCACGTACTTGAGCATGATGTCAATATATATTTGACCAAAAAAGTTTACCTAAGCACGTATACATAAAAATTGATCTTTATATGTACATTTTATATGAGGTATTTGAACATAAGTGGTCGGATCATAGGTCACAATGAACCGATCTCGCCAATTTTTTCGCACATACAGCGTAGGTATATTAGTAATCAAAGTTATAAGTTTCATTTATCTTGCTCTTCAATTTTAAAAGTAGTAGGGATTTCAACAGACGGACAGACAGACGGACAGACAGACGGACAGACAGACGGACAGACAGACGGACATCGCTAAATCGACTCAGGAGGTCATGCTGATCCAGAATATATATACTTTTCCATACCGGAGATGCTTCCTTCTGGGTGTTACAAACGGCGTACCAAACTGAATATACCCTTTCACTCTTAGTGTTGGGTATAAAAATGGTCAGTACATATCTGGACACCCTTTATCAGTTGCCCACATTTTATTGAAATCGAAAAGGTAAAATCTCAAATTTGACTTTTTTGGTCGATTTGGTGTGGAATGGCCCATATATATATATATATATATATATATATATATATATATATATATATATATATATATATATATATATATATACACAATTAATGGTAACAATTTGACATAATGGCCCGACAGCACAAAAACGCTTTACCCTTTATTATTCACACTTTCATTCATGTAATAGTTTTATCACACACAAGAACTTTCGCGCACTGTACAGCGGAACTTTCCTTCTAGAACTTTTCATGATGCTGAAAACGAGAGTATACAACTATATGAATGTAACACCGACTACTTATTAAAATTTATTGACATTTTTTTTTATACTGCATATTAATCATAAAGAAATTAACGTTTTCACTTTCGGATTTATAATTATTTTTTAATATTGATGTGGTTTTTAATATTAAAACACTTCTTCACTACGCAAAAAAAAACTACTGCTCACAGTCATAGCCAACTAAAAATGAGTAAGAGAGAGTAAAAATGCCAGTAAAGTAGAATTATATGTATGTTTTAAAAAATAAATTACTATATTATGATCTGTCAATATGATTGGTATTGACCATATTTTGTTCGTGGCAGTATTTACCGTAACTATAACATGGTTCTTATTATCCATAGTTTGGTATTTCAGATAGACAATCATATTATAATAATATATAAACTATAATATGATTAAAGCGATCCTATTATTGTTGAAATAAAATTGAAAATACTACACTTTGATTGTGACATCCTTCTATGATTGTAAACCATATTAGTTCTCTGTAGTATAGTATAAATCCGAACGTTTTCACTTTCGGATTTATAATTATTTTTTTAATATTGATGTGGTTTTTAATATTAAAACACTTATTCACTACTCAAAAAAAAAACTACTGCTCACCGCCATAGCCAACTAAAAATGAGTAAGAGAGTGTAAAAATGCCAGTAAAGTAGAATTATATGTATGTTTTAAAAAATAAATTACTATATTATGATCTGTCAATATGATTGGTATTGACCATATTTTGTTCGTGGCAGTATTTACCGTAACTATAACATGGTTCTTATTATCCATAGTTTGGTATTTCAGATAGACAATCATATTATAATAATATATAAACTATAATACGATTAAAGCAATCCTATTATTGTTGGAATAAAATTGAAAATACTATACTTTGATTGTGACATCCTTCTATGATTGTAAATCATATTAGTTCTCTGTGTGCGGGCTGATTATTTACTGATAGTAGATATAGTTCAAAAGTATTAATAATCTCACAAATCTCGACCTTTTCTAACATTCTTTCAAATGCAGAGATTCAATCTATAATTCATCTTCACTAACGTCGTTGTAATAGATTTGGGAACATTTTTGCAACTACACTCAGTAGAAAATCTCATTCAAATTGGTCAATATTTTCATGTAAACATATTGAAAATGTCATGGTATTTTGTTTATTACTTAACATAACCTATTGACTAATTTTAATAGTAAAATTGCTTTTAACTTATGGTATGTATTATTTGTTTTTTTGGGTGCATGCTTCAATTCTTCGGAATTAAAAGTTTTCAAATGAGATAACATATCGAACGCTGGGTGATTTTCCTGTAGGATTTCAAACGCGGTTTATATGACTGGTTTGTGTGTCAATTAGAGGAAGAAATGTTTCGACTTTGATTTTTTTCAAAATAGATCATACGTGTGCCTTTATTTATTATTCTCTGAGATAGATCTTTATAGTCAGAAATAGGTATAAATTTCAAGAACTGTTCAATGGGAACTCGTATCAATATGACATATATCGGATCTACCTACTATCAACGTTAATCGAAATTCACATACATTTTCCGTAAATATTATATTCAAATAATCGCCATACACACAGAAAAAACTGTGCAAAAGTTTAATTTTGTCAATTTTCCAATTATTTTATTCTTTTTTCTGAGCTACTTGGATATGACAACTTTGACATTTCTTTTTAGATTTTTAATAACACAAAATATAACAAAAAATATATAAAATTTTAAACTTTATCATCGAAAATAACTTGTAATAGGTTTTAATAATTGAAAAATTTGTAATGTGTTAATTTTCTATCTCAAGGTCTAGAAGGGCCCTATGGATCGGGAGAACCATGCGTAATGATGCCCCTGCATTCATTTGAGGAATATGTTTGACATTGCCTGACATGCGTGCACCGCAACATGGTAGCGCAGCGAAGAGCAGAGCAGAAGTTGTTGCAAATGCCGTATAAAATCACATCGTGTTACATGTGCTTCGCATGTGTGCTCCACATGTGTCATCTGCAACTTATTGTTTTCATGTACTTTTAGCAATTCATTGTTTTCTTGGAGCTGCTTCTTACTGTTTGCTTTCGCAGCGTCCGTCTTAACAAAATCTTTTAATTTGCTATGTACACAAAAAAACAATGTACAATAATAATCGATGTGATATGCGACCGATAACAATACTCTAAAAACTTATGTCTATATAATTTTAAAGTTACGATATTGAAGATTTTAATGATTTTGCATACATAGTTTTCCGAATATTATGGTGTTAATAAAGTTTTTATCGAAATGTTAATGCAAGCTAAGAAAATAACGATGTTTACAACAGTATTACTGCCCTTAAAGAAATTTGATCGAGTGGGTAAATTGTATTAGATCAAACAAGATCATTACATTGTTCTGCGTTATCATGCTTAGTAATCAGGCCAATCCTAAATAAAATATCCAACAAATTATTTTTGGTAAAAAAAAAACATTGTATTATTAGAGGAAATAAGCACACAAACTTAATTTTGCTGGCATTAACATGTATGTTTGAAATTTTATGTAAAAATAACATATAATTGACTGATAAATCATTTGTAAACAGGGTTTTATTGAGAACAGTATTGTAATGAGCTCTGACTTAAATTATAATATCACGGAAACATTTTAATGTTGCCCATTAAAATGGTGTATGTTCTAATGGAAACATAATAATTACTACTTCCAAACAAAATGAATATTTGAACAGAAGCATGATTTTGAACGACCTGAATATAAATATGTTTCCAGGGAAATATATCAGTTGTTTCAGTTCAAAAAGTAGTATGTTTGCATAAAAAAATATTCAAATATTTTTGGAAAGAAATCCTGAAAATAAAATATATTTTTTTTTATTAAAAATCTTTAAACATGCACATGCACAGTATAATATTTGGTTTCAAAATGCAAGTATAAGTGACATTGATGCACAATTGCACCAGCAGACATTAAACCAGAAGATCCAGGCTCGCTTTGTATTTAGTACAGTTACAGTTGGTCTCAGTACAGCACATAGCGAAGGCAAAGAATGATTAAATTAATATATTTGGGAATTACGCTACAATTATGCATCTTTACAGAATGATGTTTTTTGTTAATATAATGCAGTTCTCGAAAAGTCATCTTGATTGGACAAGTATGCGTGGTATCTCCCATAACACAAAAATTGTTGAAATTATTAATATTAGTATAAATGGTCGGTCGTTAAAATGTAAATAACTCCCAAGAGGCAAAAAAAAGGCAACATTTTCATTAATGTTTTAAAAAAATATCATGTGTGTACTATGTAACAATATTATCAGTTTTGCCGGAACGTTTGTGTTTTGATCTTTGTAATGAAAAATAATTTTAAAAAACTAATAAAAAAAAAACTTTTTAAAAAACAAGCTTTAAAAAAATCTGTACTAAAAAATTAAAAATAAATTTACTAAAAATATAAAATATATTTATAGTAGGTAGGTATGTATATTTATAATGAATACATATTAATATATGAAATAAATTAAATTCAATCTTATTCAATTTATATTACTAAAATATACGTTTATAAGCAATAAATTTTAAAATTTACTAAGAGGTTTGCAAATACAAAAATAAAAGCGTGTGGCGAAATTATTGAATATTACAGTCCAACTCTAGCACTAATAAACTTTGCAATTCAATTCAACTTTTCAATAGTTTTCAATATAATTTTCGAGTAGGGGTAGATCTGTATGGAAGTATCTATGGGTTTTGTAGGCAATGCTGGTATCGGAAGTCCAATGATATTTTTATACCCTACACTAAAAGTGAAAGGGTATATTCAGTTTGGTACGCCGTTTGTAACACCCAGAAGGAAGCATCTCCGGTATGGAAAAGTATATATATTCTTGATCAGCATGACCTCCTGAGTCGATTTAGCGATGTCCGTCTGTCTGTCCGTCTGTCTGTCCGTCTGTCTGTTGAAATCCCTACTACTTTTAAAATTGAAGAGCAAGATAAATGAAACTTATAACTTTGATTACTAATATACCTACGCTGTATGTGCGAAAAAATTGGCGAGATCGATCCATTGTGACCGATGATCCGACCACTTATGTTCAAATACCTCATATAAAATGTACATATAAAGATTAATTTTTATGTATACGTGCTTAGGTAAACTTTTTTGGTCAAATATATATTGACATCATGCTCAAATACATGATAATAATGTTTTCCGGCGAAAAGACTTGTGGTTCACAAAAAAAAAAATCGAAATTCGGTACACCTACCCATTTGTAAATATGGGTATCAAATGAATGGAAATTCTTCAGCGATTAAATGTTTGTAGTTATTTTCAGGATTCGTATACCCTGGTGACCTTTATATCACTTTGAATGGTAACCACACATATGTGTAGGGTATTTATAGTCGGCTTAGACCGACTATAATTTTGATAATCCTAACTATCATAATTACACCTACTTTAAAATTTCCCATGTGATCTAACCTTCCCAACTGGTTTTGGCATGTATTATGTTTTTAACTCAGGATAATCTGGCAAAAATGAACTTTTAATTAGAAATATTTATTTATGTACTTAACTTAAGTCATGGAATTTGACTAAATGATGTAGATTAACGTTATATAGGGTCGTAATTTCATCGAGGTGTGTTACACCTGTCAAATAAGCAAACCCTTTAAAATGATACAACTCTCAACGTATAACAGTAGTACATAGTTTTAAAAATTGAAGTAAAAGCTCATATTTTACATTATTTTCGCCATGTAGAATCTGGGTGTGACTGGACAAAGAGACGTGATATCTCCTATACAATCTTGCCTTACACTGTGAAGGGTTATAGTGTGCTGAGCGGTTGCGAGATTTAAAGTATAAGGAGTTGTAGGTTTGTGATGTATAAGATAAATATATATAAATATGATTATAATTGTATTCCTGTATCAAATACAAATTCATATTTAGGCTACATAATTACGAATGTAATATGCTCGTAGTTTTTAATATTTTTGCCGCACGCTTTTATTTTTGTATTTGCAAACCTCTTAGTAAATTTTAAAATTTATTGCTTATAAACGTATATCTTAGTAATATAAATTGAATAAGATTGAATTTAATTTATTTCATATATTAATATGTATTCATTATAAATATACATACCTACCTACTATAAATATATTTTATATATTTAGTAAATTTATTTTTAATTTTTTAGAACAGATTTTTTTAAAAGCTTGTTTTTTAAAAAGTTTTTTTTTTATTAGTTTTTTATTTTTCCTTTTTTAGTCATTATATGGTCATTAGAATTATTATTTTGCATAGATCGGTTCAGCGGTTACCAAGTTATAATTTTTGCCCTTAACACCCTCTGTCGATGGAATTTAGAATTACTTTGTAGTCTTTGAAAATTTCCCCAAGGATTTCCTGTACCAAGCATTGTCAAGATCAGTTAAGTGGTTACCGAGATATAAAATTTTGATCTTAGCACCCTCTATCGTTCTTTTTTTAAATGTAGTAACCAAATAATAATTCTCCGCCAAAACAACTTTTCTCAAAGACAATTCTTTCTCAGACTGCCCATCCCCGTAGAATTCTTCCCAGTAGAATATTTAGCCGTAGAAATCTTCGCCGTAAAATTCTTCTCCATATAACGCATTTCCGTAGAATTCTTCCCGGTAGAATTCATCCCGATATAGTTGTTCCCGGTAGAATTCATTCCCGTAAAGAAGTAGAAGTTTTAGTGTGGTGAGTTTTAATGTGGTGAGTTTTAGTGTGGTAAATTTAGATGCAGTGAATTTTGGTGTGCTGAGTTTTGATGTGGTGAATTTTAGTGTGGTGAGTATTAGTGTGGTGAGTTTATAGTGTAGTGAGTTTTTAGTGTGGTAAGTTTTAATGTGGTGAATTTTATTGTGGTGAGTTTTAGTTTGGTGAATTTTTATGTGGTTATTTTTATTGTGGCGAGTTTTAGTGTAGTAAATTTCAGTGTGGTGAGTTATAGTGTGGTTAATTTTGGTGTGGTGAATTTTTTTTGGGGAGTTTTAGTGTGGTGAGTTCGTTTTTCTTTATCTTATTTTTTTACTTTAGTTTGGATTTTAGTTTTATGTTATTGCTTTTGTTTTCGTATTTTTATACCCTACACTAAGAGTGAAAGGGTATATTCAGTTTGGTACGCCGTTTGTAACACCCAGAAGAAAGCATCTCCGGTATGGAAAAGTATATATATTCTTGATCAGCATGACCTCCTGAGTCGATTTAGCGATGTCCGTCTGTCCGTCTGTCTGTCTGTCCGTCTGTCTGTCCGTCTGTCTGTCTGTCTGTTGAAATCCCTAAGGCTTTTAAAATTGAAGAGCTAGATAAATGAAACTTATAACTTAGATTACTAATATACCTACGCTGTATGTGCGAAAAAATTGGCGAGATCGGTCCATTGTGACCTATGATCCGACCACTTATGTTCAAATACTACATATAAAATGTACATATAAAGATCAATTTTTATGTATACGTGCTTAGGTAAACTTTGTTGGTCAAATATATATTGACATCATGCTCAAATACATGATAATAATGTTTTCCGGCGAAAAGACTTGTGGTTCACAAAAAAAAATCGAAATTCGGTACACCTACCCATTTGTAAATATGGGTATCAAATGAATGGAAATTCTTCAGCGATTGAATGTTTGTAGTTTTTTTCAGGATTCGTATACCCTGGTGACCTATATATCACTTTGAATGGTAACCACACATATGTGTAGGGTATTTATAGTCGGCTTAGACCGACTATAATTTTGATAATCCTAACTATCATAATTACACCTACTTTAAAATTTCCCATGTGATCTAACCTTCCCAACTGGTTGCTTTTGCTTTTGTTTTATGCTTTTGCTTTTCATTTTTTTTTTTTTGTATTTGAGTTTTTTGTTTTATGTTCGTAGCTGGTGAAAGTGCCGAGTTATATCATATTGAAAGTTTAGGTTGTATGGGAGGTGCCACGCTTCTTTGTCAATCCCGCCCATATATAGCCTATCATTCCTTCCAGATTATACCGCATCTGTGGTAAAAATTTCAAGAAAATCGGATCAGCAGTTTAGACGGAGAAGCGGACAAACGTACAAACAGATTTATTATATTAATAGGATGTCATCTTTCTAGGCGAAGAACGCACTTTAGAGGGTCCATTAATAGTAAATGCGCCCTCTAGCGGACAAAATTCAAAGTTCTGAGTTTGCCATATATTTCCTCGTGTCTAAAACTATACATATTTCAACATTCTAGCTAAAGAACAAAACTCGCACGGTCCAAAAATAGTTTTATCGCCCCCTATCGGCCAAAATTCGTACTTTAAAATTTATTTTTATATGTGCCACATAGAATACTATATGTGTTTCAAGTTTCAACTCGGTCGGATATAAGGAAGTGTGTTAAATTTGATATTTTTGTGCCCGACATACTAACAAACGAACAAACGAACAAAGGTACAAACAAGTGAAGTTAAATAAAAGCTTGTAATAAAAAAGTGAATTTATTCCAGTATTTTTTCTTTCTAAAGTATTAACATTTTCTAAAACATTAATATTGAAAACGCTTTATAGATACCATATGAAGATGGCTGTATTAAAAAACAATAGTTTTTATGGTTTTCAAAATAAAGGTTTTAAAAAAATGATCACAAATTTGACAATATTTTTTCTTGCAACTGTTGCGAAAAATTATCTGTGTTTGAGAGAGTGTGGAGAAAGGTTGTATTCATATCAGTGATAATAATTTCGATACTGTTTTAGTACATCTGTAACTCAAAAGTACGTTCCTACTACGGAGACATTTTCGGTACAATTTATCTGGAAAAGTAAATTTTATTTTATGTACGACTATGACATAGAGCAACTCCTAAACTATTATTAATTTTTTAGGATTTTGATAGTGATTATGAAACTGCAGTCCTAAACGTATGTGAAAATATTATGAATCGGTTCTAATTATGTCCATTTATATGAAACAACCCTTTACCCTTTAGACATATCACTGAACTGATTTCCAACGTCATGCAGACCTTAAGACCTATCACTGAATTGGTCTTCAATTGAAGAATTTGATTCCGTTTAAAGTTCTCCTTTTCCTATAACAAGGCCAAATTGAGACGATGTGGTCAGTATCCAGCATTATTGCATTTTTATTTGAAAGCTGTGCAAAATCTCAATAAATATTCAATTTATTATATTTTCTACCATAACTACAAAACTAATGAAAATTCATTGAAAAACTGATATTAATGATATTTAGAAAACGTAAGTCGTCGGAAAGACAAGACACAATTTAAAAACAATTCGTTGAAATCCCATTCAAAAATGTGCAAATTACATAATCTCGAAATACAAAATATTCAGTACATTTTATTCCAATTTGGTACTTTTTTATACCCTACACTAAGAGTGAAGGTATATTCAGTTTGGTACGTCGTTTGTAACACCCAGAAGGAAGCATCTCCGGTATGGAAAAGTATATATATTCTTGATCAGCATGACCTCCTGAGTCGATTTAGCGATGTCCGTCTGTCCGTCTGTCTGTCCGTCTGTCTGTCTGTCTGTCTGTCCGTCTGTCTGTCTGTTGAAATCCCTAAGGCTTTTAAAATTGAAGAGCTAGATAAATGAAACTTATAACTTAGATTACTAATATACCTACGCTGTATGTGCGAAAAAATTGGCGAGATCGGTCCATTGTGACCTATGATCCGACCACTTATGTTCAAATACTACATATAAAATGTACATATAAAGATCAATTTTTATGTATACGTGCTTAGGTAAACTTTGTTGGTCAAATATATATTGACATCATGCTCAAATACATGATAATAATGTTTTCCGGCGAAAAGACTTGTGGTTCACAAAAAAAAATCGAAATTCGGTACACCTACCCATTTGTAAATATGGGTATCAAATGAATGGAAATTCTTCAGCGATTGAATGTTTGTAGTTATTTTCAGGATTCGTATACCCTGGTGACCTATATATCACTTTGAATGGTAACCACACATATGTGTAGGGTATTTATAGTCGGCTTAGACCGACTATAATTTTGATAATCCTAACTATCATAATTACACCTACTTTAAAATTTCCCATGTGATCTAACCTTCCCAACTGGTTGCTTTTGCTTTTGTTTTATGCTTTTGCTTTTCATTTTTTTTTTTTTGTATTTGAGTTTTTTGTTTTATGTTCGTAGCTGGTGAAAGTGCCGAGTTATATCATATTGAAAGTTTAGGTTGTATGGGAGGTGCCACGCTTCTTTGTCAATCCCGCCCATATATAGCCTATCATTCCTTCCAGATTATACCGCATCTGTGGTAAAAATTTCAAGAAAATCGGATCAGCAGTTTAGACGGAGAAGCGGACAAACGTACAAACAGATTTATTATATTAATAGGATGTCATCTTTCTAGGCGAAGAACGCACTTTAGAGGGTCCATTAATAGTAAATGCGCCCTCTAGCGGACAAAATTCAAAGTTCTGAGTTTGCCATATATTTCCTCGTGTCTAAAACTATACATATTTCAACATTCTAGCTAAAGAACAAAACTCGCACGGTCCAAAAATAGTTTTATCGCCCCCTATCGGCCAAAATTCGTACTTTAAAATTTATTTTTATATGTGCCACATAGAATACTATATGTGTTTCAAGTTTCAACTCGGTCGGATATAAGGAAGTGTGTTAAATTTGATATTTTTGTGCCCGACATACTAACAAACGAACAAACGAACAAAGGTACAAACAAGTGAAGTTAAATAAAAGCTTGTAATAAAAAAGTGAATTTATTCCAGTATTTTTTCTTTCTAAAGTATTAACATTTTCTAAAACATTAATATTGAAAACGCTTTATAGATACCATATGAAGATGGCTGTATTAAAAAACAATAGTTTTTATGGTTTTCAAAATAAAGGTTTTAAAAAAATGATCACAAATTTGACAATATTTTTTCTTGCAACTGTTGCGAAAAATTATCTGTGTTTGAGAGAGTGTGGAGAAAGGTTGTATTCATATCAGTGATAATAATTTCGATACTGTTTTAGTACATCTGTAACTCAAAAGTACGTTCCTACTACGGAGACATTTTCGGTACAATTTATCTGGAAAAGTAAATTTTATTTTATGTACGACTATGACATAGAGCAACTCCTAAACTATTATTAATTTTTTAGGATTTTGATAGTGATTATGAAACTGCAGTCCTAAACGTATGTGAAAATATTATGAATCGGTTCTAATTATGTCCATTTATATGAAACAACCCTTTACCCTTTAGACATATCACTGAACTGATTTCCAACGTCATGCAGACCTTAAGACCTATCACTGAATTGGTCTTCAATTGAAGAATTTGATTCCGTTTAAAGTTCTCCTTTTCCTATAACAAGGCCAAATTGAGACGATGTGGTCAGTATCCAGCATTATTGCATTTTTATTTGAAAGCTGTGCAAAATCTCAATAAATATTCAATTTATTATATTTTCTACCATAACTACAAAACTAATGAAAATTCATTGAAAAACTGATATTAATGATATTTAGAAAACGTAAGTCGTCGGAAAGACAAGACACAATTAAAAAACAATTCGTTGAAATCCCATTCAAAAATGTGCAAATTACATAATCTCGAAATACAAAATATTCAGTACATTTTATTCCAATTTGGTACTTTTTTATACCCTACACTAAGAGTGAAGGTATATTCAGTTTGGTACGTCGTTTGTAACACCCAGAAGGAAGCATCTCCGGTATGGAAAAGTATATATATTCTTGATCAGCATGACCTCCTGAGTCGATTTAGCGATGTCCGTCTGTCTGTCCGTCTGTCTGTTGAAATCTCAACTACTTAAAAAATTGAAGAGTTAGATAAATGAAACTTATAATTTAGAGTACTATATACCTACGCTGTATGTGCGAAATCGGTTAATTGTGATCAGTAATCTGACCATTTATATTCAAATAACTCATATAAAATTTACATCTACAGATCAATTTTACTGTATACGTGTTTAGGTAAACTTTTTTGGTCAAATATATATTGACTTCATGCTCAAATACAAGAAAATAATGATTTCCCGCGAAACGACTTGTGATCCCAAATAAAAAAAAATCGAAATTCGGTACACCTACCAATTTGTAAATATGGGTATCAAATGAATGGAAATTCTTCAGCGATTGAAAGTTTTTAGTTATTTTCAGGACTCGTATACCCTGGTGGCCTATATACCACTTCGAATGGGAACCACATATATGTGTAGGGTATTTATAGTCGGCTTAGACCGGCTATAATTACCATTATTTTGATAATCCTAACTATCATAATAACACCTACTATATAATGTCCCTACTTTAAAATTTCCCATGTGACCTAACCTTCCCAACTGGTTTTTCATTAATTCAGTACTAATTATAAAAACATAAATATCTACACTCATGCATATGACATAAATTGAGTGATGGCACATTGTGGCTATTTAATTTACTATACAATGACAAAAATGTAGTGTCTGAGGTCAATTTGACTTTAGAGGTTTTCGCCAACTTTTCAGAACCAAAATAAATCAAACCCTAGCTAACCGACCTTCATATACCCACCTCTTCTTAAACTCAGAATAAGTTGCAAGGTTTCAGTCATCACTTGATCTAACCCCTGCAAACTGGTCGTACTTTTGGGGTCATGTCAACAGTTTTTGCTTGGTTTCATATGACCGTTCATGAAAATGGATATAGAACACATTTTTTTTTTCAATTTCAACTATACATGATAACTCTGTATTGACTTCTTTTTGTTTATTAAGTTTAATTTGTTCCAGGGGTTCGTTTTTATTCGAGTTATTCGAGTGGGGTCCCGTTTTTATTCGAGTTATAAATGTAGTAATCGCTTCGAAAATAGTTTTTTCCGAAGTTAATTCATCCCTGGTAAATTATATCCCGGATTATTCTTTTATTGATAATTCTGTTCCATGGACAATTCTCATATATTTGACACGAATTCTTCACCGGAGAATTATTCATCGAAGCAATTTTTACATTTTTATATGAACAGCACATCGAAGGTCTTTCACGTTTTCATCTCTGTTAAAAATTGAGATATATTTTATCAAAATCCCTAAAATCATTATTGGGTTTTAAAGATGTAGGTTGTAATGGAGGTGCCACGCCTGGACAGAAAAAATGTTGTTCATAAATGGAATGAACGCCGTTAATTGCGACATCGTTCAAAATATATATGGAAAAAATCATTCTATTTTTGAACTATTCTTCGTATATACGAATCGCACAATTTGAGCGAAATTGCTATAATAAACGCGTTCATAATTGTTATGAATTGAGGTATTCATATTAATTTTTTTAGGCAAAGCAGCGCAATCTCCACGTCACGTGCAATTCAGCCGAGCATAAAGGCGATACTGAAAAATAAAAAACTAGTCCACCAAAAGGAGAATAGAAAATACAACACAAAGTAGGTAGGTATTTGAGTATGTGTATGATCGTATGTGTGACATGCAAATTTAGACAATTCTATAAATAGATATTTTTATTTTACTGACGCATCATGCCGCATGACGCGTAGTGATTATTTTGACAACTTGTCGCGACGCGTCGATAGTCGATTATAGCATATACAGTTCTTAGTTTTTATTATTTGTATGTCATATCATACAAATAGACCGAATCGTTTCATTTGTTGTTTACAACACCAAAGAAACGTGCACCGCTGGTACTTAACATCACGCAACAACAAACAGCAGCAACAGTAAGAGTAGATATAAAATAAAATGTAAGTATGTATAATAATGTAAGTATAATAAAAAAAATTAAGGAATAAAATAAAATAAAAAAGTAATATAATAAAATAAAAAAAAAAATAATACAAGAAAATAAAAAAATAGTTGTTTTTAAACTATTTTTAAATAGTTTAAAGTTCATATATAACATGAATTTCTTCATAAATATTATATAAAGCATTCATCAATATTACGAACTTTTTCATTACGGTTTTATGAACGATTCATAAATTGGATGAATTTGGTCATTGGTTGAGTAATAATGAAAAATTCATAAAATCGATGAACAAATTCATAAATAGTAAGAACTTTTTTTTCTGTGTGGTCGTCCAAACTCAACAACAAACAATAGCAAAAAAAAAAAAAAACCATTTTAAAAATCAAGCTTTTATAAAAATCTGTACTAAAAAATTAAAAATAAATTTACTAAAAATATAAAATATATTTATAGTAGGTATGTATATTTATAATAAATACATATTAATATATGAAATAAATTATATTAAATCTTATTCAAATTATATTATTAAGATATACTTTTATAAGAAATAAATTTTAAAATTTACTAAGAGGTTTCCAAATACAAAAATAAAAGAGTGCGGCAAAATTATTGAATATTACAGTCAAACTCTAGCACTAATAAACTTTGAAATTGAATTCAACTTTGCAATAGTTTTCAATATAATTTTGGAGAAGGGGTAGATCTGTATGGAAGTATCTATGAGTTTCGTAGGTAGTGCTGATATCGGAAGCCCAATGATATTTTTTTGGCATGTGTTATGTTTTTACCTCAGAATAATCTGGTAAAACTTAACTTTTAATTAGAAATATTTATTTATGTACTTAATTTAATTCATGGAATTTGGCTAAATGATGTAGATTAACGTTATATCGTCGGTGCTACTGCAAAACCTTCTATCTACATTTTCGAATACCTCTTACAAAAATAATTTTACAGAAGAAACCAAACTATTTTAATCTCAATTCTGCACTTAATTCATACACATTAAGTATGCCTAATTTGTAATTTATCCGATCAACATCATTAAAAACCCGATTATAACACAAAATTAAGCGTAATTCTCACATGCAGTTAGACGGTTTTGCAGTATCACCGACGATATATCTCCTTGCCATAAAGGGTTGAAATTTCACAGAGATTTGTGGCACCTGTCAAATAAGCAAACCTTTTAAAATTCTACAACTCTCGACTTATTAAAGTAGTACATAGTTTTGAAAATTGAAGTAAAAGCTTATATTTTATATTATAATCGTCATGTAGAATCTGGGTGTAACTGGACAACGGGACGTGATATATCCTATACAATCTTGCCTTATGCTGTGAAGGGTTATAGTGAGCTGAGCGGTTGCGAGATTTAAAGTATAAAGAGTTGCAGGTTTGTGATGTATAAGATATATATATATATATATATATATATATATATATATATATATATATATGTATATATATATATATATATATATGTATATATATATATATATATATATATATATATATATATATATATATATATATATATATATATATATATATATGTATATATATATATATATATATATATATATATATATATATATATATATATATATATATATATATATATATATATATATTTATAAATATGATTATAATTGTAATATATATATATATATATATATTTATATATATATATATATATATATATATATTTATAAATATGATTATAATTGTAATATATATATATTTATATATATATATATATATATATATATATATATATATATAAATATGATTATAATTGTATTCCTTTGATAGTTAAAATTTATATTTAAGCTACACATTTACAAATGTAATATGCTGGTAATTTTTAATATTTTCGCCGCACGCTTTTATTTTTGTATTTGGAAACCTCTTCGTAAATTTTAAAATTTATTTCTTATAAACGTATATCTTAATAATATAATTTGAATAAGATTTAATTTAATTTATTTCAAATATTAATATGTATTCATTATAAATATACATACCTACTATAAATATATTTTATATTTTTAGTAAATTTATTTTTAATTTTTTAGTACAGATTTTTATAAAAGCTTGATTTTTAAAAAGGTTTTTTTTTTATTAGTTTGTTTATTTTTACTTTTTTAGTCGTTATATGGTCATTAGAATTATTATTTTGCATAGATCGGTTCAGCGGTTACCGAGTTATAATTTTTGCCCTTAACACCCTCAATCGATATAATTTCGAACTATACACTAGCATATCGTCGTTGTAGAGCGAAAAGTCACCAAATACATTTTCAAAATGCCAAATATTCATTTACAAAAATCTTTATGTACATTACATACACTGTTAATTTTTAATCGATGATATCAATTTTTTTAACCAAGTGATAAGAAAATGTAAATCTATCAATTGATATTTAAAAATGTATCAATTGCTTTTTATAGTATTAAACAACAAACTAGAAATTTAAATTATTCATAAAAATGTAGTTTGTGACTTTTCGTTCTACAACGACAATATGTTAAATTGGGGTCCCGAAGGAGTCACTTAATGAAGTTTTGCATAGATCGGTTCAATGGTTACCGAGATATAAAATTGTGCCTTTAACGCCACCTCTCGATGAAATTTAGAACTACTTTCTAAACAGCATTAATTTGCGTGCTGGAAAGAAATACTGCACCAAGTTTTACAGAGATCGGTTCAGTGGTTACTGCGATATAAAATTTCGTACTTAACGTCCTCTAGCGATGGAAAATCAAAGCTCTAAGTAAATAAATATAACATATAAATAAATATGACATATTTCAGTCTTCAATACTATACAGACGTAAAATTCTTCTCCATAGAACGCTTTCCCGTAGAATTCTTCACCGTAGAGTTATTCCCAGGAGAAGTTTTAATGTGGTGAGTTTTAATGTGGTGAGTTTTAATGTGGTGAGTTTCGGTGTGGTAAGTTTAGGTGTGGTGAATTCTGGTGTGGTGAGTTTTAGTGTGGTGAGTTTTAGTGTGGAGAGTTTTAGTGTGATGAGTTTTAGTGTGGTCAGTTTGAGTGTGGTGAGTTTTAGTGTGGTGAATATTATTGTGGAGAGTTTTAGTGTGGTGAATTTTTATGTTGTACATATTATTGTGGTGAATTTTAGTGTAGTGAATTTCAGTGTTGTGAGTTATAGTGTGTTGAGTTTTAATGTGGTGAGTTATAATATGGGGAGTTTTATTGTGGTGAATTTTAGTGTGGTGAGTTATAGTGTAGTGAGTTTTAGTGTGGTGAGTTTTAGTGTGATGAATTTTAGTGTGATGAATTTTAGTGTAGTGGATTTTATTGTGGTGAGTTTTAGTGTGGTGAGTTTTAGTGTGGTGAGTTTTAGTGTGGTGAATTTTAGTGTGGTGAGTTCGTTTTTCTTTATCTTTCCTTTTTTGTTTTTCCTTTAGTTTGGTTTTTAGTTTTATGTTATTGATTTTATTTTTGTATTTTTGCTTTTGTTTTGTGCTTTTGCTTTTGTGTTTTTACTTTTATTGTATTTTTTTTGTATTTGAGTTTTTTTGTTTGATGTTCGTAGCTGGTGAAACTGCCGAGTTATATCATATTGAAAGTTTAGGTTGTATGGGAGGTGCCACGCCTATTTGTCCAATCCCGCCAAATATATATCCTATCATTCCTTCCAAATCATACCGCATCTGTGGTAAAAAATTGTTCAAGAAAATCGAATGAGCAGTTTTATTTATTATATTAAAAGCATTTGATCTTTCTAGGTGAAGAACGTACTTTAGAGGGTCCATTAATAGCAAATGCACCCCCTAGCGGACAAAATTCAAAGTTCTGAGTTTGCCATATTTTTCCCCGTGTCTAAAACTATACATATTCTAAATTTCAACATTCTAGGTGAAGAACAGATCTCACACGGTCTAAAAATAGATTTAGCGCCCCCTATCGGACAAAATTCGAACTTTAAAATTTATTATTATATGTGCCACATCGAATACTATATGTGTTCCAAGTTTCAACTCGATCGGAAATAAGGAAGTATGTTAAATTTGATATTTTTGTGCCCGACATACTAACAAACGAACAAACAAGTGAAGTTAAATAAAAGCTTGTAATAATAAAATAAAAAAAAAAACACTGCTGTTGCACTCGAAATGTAAAACGCGCCGATTTCTAAAATTTTAGAGCCCAATATTAAAAATTGTATTATTTATAATAACATTTGATATATTCTTAAACACGCATTTTTTAATAGGTACAATTCAAATTTTTACAATTAAAATTTACATTTAAAATAAAAAAATACTTCATTAAAATTAAAAAATAAATATTAAAAATAAATAATAAATGACATGTACAATCAATTGAACATTGTAAAACAAGAAAAACAAATATTTATATTTTATTAGAATACTATTAAATTTACAATTAAATGTAATTTAAGTAATCCCACTATACCACGACTCGGATCCTCCAGTGTATCGACAAAAAATCGATCTCGTTATTATATCGAAACTATTTTTTAATGATTTTTGTATTCAATTGTTTGAAGGTGCCTTTTCTTTATTGTTGTATTTATTATTGTTTAAAATAAATAGAGTGGTGATTAATTTTTTATAATATAGATTTTCCGTTTTTTATCCAATATCTTTTGAAATATTCACAACAGTAGGTGAAATGTGTGTTGCAGCTTTTACCTAATAAAGTCTACTTTTAGAAAATGTGACTAAAATTTGCAAATTGATTAGTTAAAATTCAATTATTTATGGTTTACTAAAATTACCAAAAAAATTGACTTTGATGTGTAATTATGACCCATAACGGTGGAAAAATTAAGTGAAATTTGTATGGGTTATTTTAGTGGCTAAAGTTAATAGTTTGAGCAAAAAAAAAACACGTTGTTTTCAAAAAAATATTAAAAAAAAAACGCACAAAAAATACGATTTTTTTTATTTTAGTGTTAAAATACTCGGGGGGGATGCCCAAAACATATTCTTAAAACATTTAAGTTCTCCCACGACTTTTGGGTTGAAAGTGTTTCAGGCTAGGCGTGACATGTTAAGTTCGTAGACTTATTTTCGAAAACAATTTTATTTAAATTGAAATTGAATATTAAAATAATATACGACAAATTAATACAGAGTACCCAGTAGGATCAAATTTCTCAGAAAATAAAATGCAATGGAAAATTATGATGGTTAGTAATTGTGTTACGAAATTAAATTGAATAAAAAAATACTAATGCGATTTTGCGGCCGACACTTGATGCAAAGGACATTAAAGAAAAAATAAAGATAGGTAAAAAGACATTTTTTTATTTTTTCTGATTTTTTCATTGATGACGCATTTATTTAAACCAATCATAAAGCTCCATGCTGTCGTCAAGAGCTTCTAGAATGGTTCGATTCTGAAATAATGCTCGTAACGAGAAAACTTCATTATCTTGGTTCGATATCGGCCGACCGTCTTGGTAGGAATTATATTATCGTTGCGAGAAATAGCATCAAAATTCTTTAACATTTCGCAACAATTTCGTTGCAATATCGAAACAATTTTGTAAACTGGGATGTTTAGAGGAAAATCATTTTATTATAATTGTAAACAGTTTTGAAAATTGCTTCTTTGTCATCTTCATTAAGATTTTTAATTTGATAAATAAATTTATTAAATATTATATCGAAACACTCCAGATAGAACAACGTAACCAATATTTTGAAAATGTTTGTAATTGCCTCTTTGTGGGTTGCATATCCCTGGAAAATAATATTTAAGATTTTCGGCTTTTAAATTTAAAATAAAGGCAAATAAGACATATTACCGTAACTACATTGTGAAAAATATTGGTTACGATAAAATGTTTAATTTTTTTTAAATTCAATTTCATGCACTGTTCTAAAACTAAGTGTGAACTATAACATATATATTTCAGACAATATATATATATATATATATATATATATATATATTTCGTACATACATAAGGATTATTTCGAGAATTTTTTAACTTCTTTTCTGGTTAAGGTAAGAAATCTAAAACTGTGAGTATTTGTAATGATTTGTCCACCTTAAATTTAAAAATATAAGCTGTGCGTCAGTAATGCGTTTTGCAAAAATTAAATTTGGTAAAAAATAAAATACCCAATTTAATTTTATTTTTTACCAAATGCGTAATTTTTTTTTTCAATGTTTTTCAATGTAATATTTCAAATATCGTAAACTTAGGTTAGAAGAACACTTTTTCAAATCTTGCAGAAAAAGCTAAAAGGGTATATTTTTAAACGTCAATTAGAAAAAAAAATTGAACATATTATAACCGTCAAAAATATACTTTTTTGATATGGTTATCATATCAATAAAACAAAAAATTCAGCTTTATTTTTATAAAACGAAAATTATAAAAAACGTGTTGGGAAAGTTAGGTCACATGGGTAAGTTCGGTCACATGGGTAAGTTCGGTCACATGGGTAAAGTTCGGTCACATAGAACGGACTTTTATAGTCCGTCGGGCCCGACTATGGAATACCCTACACTCTTGGTGGATATATTAGTGGTATAATTTGGTGGGGTAATTTTCAGTAATTTACGACTAAAATGTCCACTATAAAAATAATGAAAAAATCAAATGTGGGGAGATTACGCCCATTTTTGGAACATATATTTTTAGACGAATTCTATCAATAAATTTTATAAGAATATATGTAATACTTTTCGAGTTATTGGTTCCTAAAGAGTTCTATAATAGTGACTTGTATGGGAAGTGGGCATGTCCGTTGACCGCTTTCGCTGATTTCCATACTCGGTTTCTACTTTTGGCTAAAACCTATTGAAATCAAATTTCATCGTATTAGGAGCAGTATTTTTCAAGTTACACAATTTTTAGAATATATATACTTTTTCATACCGGCCACGCTTCCTAAGGGGCGTTACAATATCTGCACAAACTTAATATACCCTGTACCTTATAGGTGAAGGGTATAAAAATGTGATCATTTTTTTACATTTCTAAAATAATATATACAATAAATACACTCTAAAAAAGGAATGTTTATAAAATACTTGTGGGAAGCTATCGGTTACTTCTGGTAAATACATATTCGGTGGCAGAAATATTGATTGTTAGTCGTAAATTATAATGACTTATTGCAAACAATTACACAATTCCAGTGTTTGAACAAAACAATATCTAATTTATTAAAAACATTTAAAATGTTTACCAAGAACACTCTATAAAAATCCCTTCAATTATTACTCCCAAACATTCATTTGGTACCAGTAAATAATGAAAGTGTTTAAGATAATTAATAAATACATGATATTTCTTTGGGACAAACACTAAGTGTTTCCCAGAACGCAATCTATTTTAAAAGTGTTTGCCCTGAATACTAATAGTTTCTCGGAAAAAATGCTACATTGAAAGTGTTTGTCCCAAAAATCGTACAGCTTGTCACAAAAAATGCATCACTTGATCAATTGAACTTATCCGTGTCATGCAACACTTGCACGAATAAACGTGGAATAAGAAGCAACTTTTGCTTATTGTGCGACATCTGAAGCTAATTATTATCATCTATAGCCACTGCCATCAATTCATCATAATCGGTCTTCACATCATCCAAAACAGATGACTGCAGAAACACTGCCGCAATTCTGTGCAAATCATCTGAGGAAAACCTAGTCAGTTTAGATGACTTTTTAAGACGCGTCCAATGTATGAGACACCTGGTCCCAGGCGTAATGCATCGATGTGTTGTAGTGTTTCCTTAGTGTCCATCAATATCAGTCGAAATAAAAGGTTTATTTTCGCCAGACGTTCGTTTACGCGACTTGTCGTATAATCTACCCTGGAATTCTGCATTATTCGACATTTCGCGTAAATGGGTGGCTGCCGCAATAAAAAAAAAACCTTTTGCTTTGACTGAATTTGGCGAACACTACAAATATTTGTCGGAAACACTTCAAGTCTTTTTGGAAACACTACCAAATTTTGAAATATTTGTGGGAAACACTCTTCGTGTTTGTGGGAAAAACTTGTCGTGTTTGTGGGAAACACTTTAAATATTTTTGAGAAACACTTTTCGTATTTGTGTATAACACTTTTCGTGTTTGTGGGTAACACTACAATTATTTGTGGAAAACACTACTTTTATTGATCATTTGTGAGAAACACTTCGATTATTTCCTACAAATGAGCATGCAAACACTTTATTGTTTGTTTGAGAAAGTGTTTACAGGGAACGATATTTTTTTTTGTGTGTATACAAAGTACAAAAAAGAATAAATTTTTCTGTATTAAATCAATTAATCTTCGTTATACAGTGTATTCGATGCATTAAGATTATGCATTTTTTGCAGAGATCAGAAATAACTTTTAACATTTCTTTCCATTTGGTTTTTCACTGAGAGATATTATTTTTCAAAATATATAAAGTTCATTGGTTAGATATTTTTTGTCCAAATAAAAATAAAGGTCTTTGGTTGTGAGATAATATTCGGTGCGAATATTGCAAAAAGGGTGTTATGAAGGCAACGCTTTATTGCACACAACGCTTCAATTGTTAATACACAAGATGCTAGTTTTCTCAATTCTCAATAGTATAAAACAAATATTCTGTGCGTGAAGTAAATATTTAAAAAGTTACGCTAGTTTTAGTATAATCAATTTTTATTTTTAAAAAAGTCCTTGTTTCATGAATTTAAGCAAGCCTACCAGGCCTATAGCCAGGATTTTCGTTCGGAGGGGGTTTTCAAAAAATACATTAATTTTTAGGAGAGGGTTCCAGAAAATACATCCGCGGTCAAAAATTATTTTTTTTTCATTTTTATTCATTCAGAATATCGTCGGTGATACTGCAAAACCGCATATCTACATATTCGTATACCTCTTACAAAATGATATTTACAGAAGAAACAAAACTATTTTCAGTCTCAATTCTACACTTACTTCATACTAAATTAAGTATGTCATAACTTATAATGGTATTTATCTAATTTATTCGATCAACATCATTAAAAACCCGATTATAACACAAAATTAGGAGTAATTTTCACACGCAGTTAGGTGGTTTTGCAGTATAACCGACGATATGTATTTTCAAATCTTAAATTTATATTGGAATATTCCCAGCCGAAAATAATGACTCATAATTTCACGAAAAACTTAAATGAAAGGAAAAGGTTTTTCTTCAAATATATGAATGATATCGACCCTCCCATATTAAAAAAAAAAACAAAAAATTTGTATCTCTACTTAGGAAATTATGAAATTCGAAAACTTGCAAGTAATTATACTAAATACAATATGCATAGAGAAAATTATGTAGTGATATGATTTATGAATAAGACGTTGTTAAAACACATTTTTTTCTAATTTTCTTATTTATGAATTATATTCATGATTTATGTATAATACTAAAATAAATTGCAAATTTCATGCATACGAAACTGAAAATCGCTGTGTATTTATTATGAATACGATTCATAAATTTCACAAATTTTATTAATAATCATTACAGGCGAAATTATTAATATTTACTCATCACTTGTGTTTCGTATTGCATATTAATTTTCTTAATGCGCAATTCACGACAGATGTGAAAAACCACTTCGTAGCTGAAGTCTAAAGATAATTTATGTGTGTGAAAAAATTGAAAAATGTGTCATTTCAAAATAAATTTTACAGACATATAAGTTTATGTGATATATTTTTTCATTGTTTTTTGAATGCTACTTTCCTTAATAAAGTTCCTATCCATTGACTTGTTATATTTTCAAATGCAGTGTTTTTCACTTTGTTCCGCATAATTTGGACCGTTTTTCCATCTGAAGACTACGGCTATTTGGCACCAGAGCTGTAAAAGTTGGATTACGATTACTTTTGATTACGATTACTAAAGAATCGTAATTAAAAGTTTTGATTACGATTTTTTGGTAGTCGTAATCAAAAATTTTGATTACGATTAGAAATAATCAAAAAGTAATTTGATTCTTAGTACATTTTTTGATTATTTTCACGGCTACTTTAAAAGAATCAAAAACTAGTAATCGGACATCTTTTTTTTTTGATTATTTTCACAAAATTTAAGATTATTTTCAGATTATTTGAAAATAATCAAAAAAAGTAATCCGACTACTTTTTTTTGATTATTTCCATTTTTTGATTATTTGAAAAATTCAAAAAAAAAGTAATCCGACTACTTTTTTTTTTATTTTTAAAATTTTTTGATTATTTGAAATAATCAAAAAAAAGTAATCCGACTACTTGTTTTTTATTACACTACACAACGGGTATTCTGCGCAGCAGTCAAGGCTATTTTTGTATTATGTAATATGACGCCTTGATTCCGAAGATATGGTTTAATAAAGTTTCTTTGGATAGGTTCACGAAATATGAGCCAATAACTTTTGAGCCGAGCTTTGATAAAGGTGCTCACATATATTTGTAAAAATCTCGCGTTCTAAATAACATATATGATCAAGTGTTATATCGAATGAAAGTTAATTGTATATCCAATAAACATTTCTCAGATCATTTTTAAATTGGTTCATTAGTTTAAGAGAACTCGATAGGAGAACTTGAAAAACGCATTTTTTTTTGACAAAAATATAAACAAAAATTCAATTAAAAAAATGGAAAAAATCGAGAAAGTAAGATGATACACATATTTTAATTTTCCAAAATTAGTGCACACTATTTCGAAGAAATTGAGCTATCAATGACAAAAATATATGGGTAACATTTGAGGATCAAAAAAGTTATGTGAAAACAATATAATTGTGTGCTATACAAATAGGCATAAAAATATAAAATAAAAATGTGAGCGGATCACGCTCATTTTTTGAGCACCTATTGATAGATCATTCAAAGTTTTTTTTTTTTTTTATAATTAATTTTAAATTTTATAACTTTATCTTTAATACTTTACGAGATATGTGATCCTAAAAAGTAAACCCATATATCGTAGTGGATGTAGTAGAGTACGTTGACTAATTCGACTCATTTTCGAATTTAGAATAACTATTCTACTAAAATATATTAAAACTAAATTTCGTCGAAAATATATACTTTTTCATACCGGTCAGGCCTACTAAGAGGCGCTAAAATATCCTTACATACATGTTTTAACTTGTAACCCATGGGTATAGGGTATAAACATAAAATGCGTTTTTTTTTAGTTAATACTCAATTGCAATGCTTTCACATGATTTTTTTCTGTTCTCAAAATAGATTTCTTTTATTTAAATGTGCAGGCTAATTTTGGAATATTACAAACTGTGCATCATTTCGCGTTTTCAGTTTTTCGCCATTTTTTAAATGCATTTTTTACAAAAATTTTGGTCGACAAAATTTACATTTTTCAAGTTCTTCTATAAAGTTCTCTTAAACAAGTGAACCAATTGCAAAATGATGTAGGAAATGTTTATTGGATATTTAATTATCTTTCATTCGATATAACACTTGAGCATATGTGCTTCATAAACCGCGAGATATTTACAAATATATGTGACCACCTTTTTGAAAGCTCAGTACAAAAGTTATTGCCCGATATCTCGTAAACCTATCCATAGAAAATTTTGTAATTCATATTTTAAATTCTGGGGGTCATTTCCAATAATACAAAAATAATGCCATTTTCTGCGCACACTTTTTTCTCATTTTGTTGAGTAGTGTTATTTGAATTTTTTTGATTATTTTATTTTTTTTGATTATTTCAATAATTAAAATAACTAAACTCAATATTTTCTGTTTGCTTATTATATCGTCACTGTCATGCCAAAGAGTCATATGAGCATTTTTAAAAATGTTGGAAAATCAAATTTTACAGTTTGGAGTGCTTAAAAATTAGTAATTTTTTTTTTCTTTTTTCTGTTATTTTGGTCAACAGGTGCTTTGAAAACAGATAATAAATGCATTTACATCACTATTTTATCATGCGCAAATAACACTTTTTTTGATTATTTCAAAAAATTGAAATAATCAAAAAAAAGTAGTTGGATTACTTTTTTTTTGATTATTTCAAATAATCAAAAAATTGAAATAATCAAAAACAAAATTTATGATTAATCTGAAAATAATCATAAATTTTGTGAAAATAATCAAAAAACCAGTTGGGAAGGTTAGATCACATGGGAAATTTTAAAGTAGGTGTAATTATGATAGTTAGGATTATTAAAATTATAGTCGGTCTAAGCCGACTATAAATACCCTACACATATGTGTGGTTACCATTCAAAGTGATATATAGGTCACCAGGGTATACGAATCCATTTTTTAATGCATTTTTTACAAAAATTTTGGTCGACAAAATATACATTTTTCAAGTTCTTCTATAAAGTTCTCTTAAACAAGTGAACCAATTCCAAAATGATGTAGAAATTGTTTATTGGATATTTAATTATCTTTCATTCGATATAACACTTGAGCATATGTGTTTCATAAACCGCGAGATATTTACAAATATATGTGACCACCTTTTTGAAAGCTCAGTACAAAAGTTATTGCCCGATATCTCGTAAACCTATCCATAGAAAATTTTGTAATTCATATTTTAAATTCTGCGGGTCATTTCCAATAATACAAAAATAATGTCATTTTCTGCGCACACTTTTTTCTCATTTTGTTGTGTAGTGTTATTTGAATTTTTTTGATTATTTTATTTTTTTTGATTATTTTTTGATTATTTCAATAATTAAAATAACTAAACTCAATATTTTCTGTTTGCTTGTTATATAGTCACTGTCATGCCAAAGAGTCATATGAGCATTTTTAAAAATGTTGGAAAATCAAATTTTGCAGTTTGGAGTGCTTAAAAATTAGTAAATTTTTTTTTTTCTTTTTTCTGTTATTTTGGTCAACAGGTGCTTTGAAAACAGATAATAAATGCATTTACATCACTATTTTATCATGCGCAAATAATACTTTTTTTGATTATTTCAAAAAATTGAAATAATCAAAAAAAAGTAGTCGGATTACTTTTTGTTTGATTATTTCAAATAATCAAAAAATAATCAAAAAATTGAAATAATCAAAAACAAAATTTATGATTAATCTGAAAATAATCATAAATTTTGTGAAAATAATCAAAAAACCATTTGGGAAGGTTAGATCACATGGGAAATTTTAAAGTAGGTGTAATTATGATAGTTAGGATTATCAAAATTATAGTCGGTCTAAGCCGACTATAAATACCCTACACATATGTGTGGTTACCATTCAAAGTGATATATAGGTCACCAGGGTATACGAATCCTGAAAATAACTACAAACATTCAATCGCTGAAGAATTTCCATTCATTTATTCATTCATATTTACAAATGGGTAGGTGTACCGAAAACGCCGGAAAACATTATTATCATGTATTTGCGCATGATATCAATATATATTTGATCAAAAAAGTTTACCTAAGCACGTATACATAAAAATTGATCTTTATATGTACATTTTATATGAGGTATTTGAACATAAGTGGTCGAATCATAGGTCACAATGGACCGATCTCGCCCATTTTTTCGCACATACGCCTGTGAAAAATGCGCGTGCTGCCAGGGGCAGTCTGTTTTCCCTGTTGCACGGAGTTGCCCCGCGAAATAAATACCATAGCACTTGCGCGATATGCTTCTCTATTTTCTCATTCCAAGTCTGCGCGGGCTGCAGTTTTTAGTTTCGTAGCCCGCACGAGGGCAGGTACCGAGAATAATGCAAAGCATTACTCGTTGCGACGGGATGTGTTGTAAAAAAAATGTGGTGCCCGAGTGCAGTGTCTGCGTAAAACAAATTTGCTCGTCAGTGTATGAAGAAAGGAACATGTGCGGGCGCACGCACACGGGCATTTCCGATCTCTGGTAGTCGTGAAAATAATCAAAATTGTACTAAGAATCAAATTACTTTTTGATTATTTCTAACCGTAATCGGAATTTTTGATTACGACTACAAAGAATTGTAATCAAAATTTTTAATTCCGACTACTAAAGAATCGTAATCGTTTAGTAGTCATTACAAAAGTAGTCATTACTTTTACAGCTCTGTTTGGCACAATGTATGACATTTTAATTATGAATAATAAATCATAAAATGTATTCCAGAAACTATTACAATTATTCATGACTTATGAAAATATTATACTTAAAACATGAGTAAACATACGCATAATTTTATTCAATTAATCATAATAATTAATTTTTATTATAATCATATATAATGAATAAAAACAGAATCATTATGATTACCTATTTTTGGCTGGATAAATTAAATTTTTGTTGATGTTGACTAATGAGATATATATTTTGTTTACCATACTTCTCGCTGTCGAACCGTAACCGATATTTTCAAAAATAAAGGTTTCTCTCGAAATTTTTCAAAAATAAGACCGATTTTTTTTGTTTGTTTTCTTTAAAATTTGGTGTACAGTTTTAGCTAGAAGCAAATTTCTCAATTTCAAATAAAAATTTATTGTTAAAATTAACAATTAATCATTCCTAAAATGTTTGCAAAATTGTTTGTAAAAATCAATGATAGTTGAAATAAAATTGCTATAACAATCAATTTGATTATCTATGACAGACTCTTCAATATATGTTTTTAAATGGCAAAATATTGTCACTGTTGAGAAAATCCTTTAGGGTAAAGAAAGTTTTTAAAAACAAAATTTAATAAATATTTGGAATTCTAAATGAACTTGCGTACCTTCACTCTGAAAATACATATTGATAGTATTTACTTCATTTAAAAATAACTTCAAAATAATTTCATTTGAGTTTAATGACTAAAATAAAATTGTGCGAAACCAGTATTTTTAACATTTTTTTAAAGGGTAATAAAAAGTAACAAAGGGTAATACATTTCAATTGTGTAAAAAAGCGGGTAATTTTAGAAGTGCGGGTAAGTGCGGGATGCTAAACGCATCACTGCTGTGCGTGTTATATTTGTTCTCAAACCTACAGTTTATTGCCGAATCCGAACGGCGGGTGAGAGCTTTTCTTAGGCATATTTTTACTCTCGTAGATTTGCCATTTGCTGCCAAGAGGTAGCGTGGTATAGAAAAATGTTTTCTACACCCAAAAAAAAATCATGGTAAATTAATAGTATTTCAATAAAAAAACAATAATTTATACTATTAAAATTGGTCAATAGAATGCGTCTCATTAATTCAGTAATATTGGAACTGTTAATACAATATTTTGTTGCACCATAAATTTTATAATGTGCTCCTTTAATTACAATAAGCAAAACCTATAAATATTTAATGATACGAATTATTAATTTTATAGTATAGTCGAATTACATTTTCCTAATAATTTATTAAAACAAAAGTGGATTTTAGTTAATTTAATTTATAATTTATTTTAATTAAATGTCGAAACTGAAATTAACTTTTAAAAAACCACACACATAAATGGACACTTCTCGTTGCAAAAGGTTATAGCACATTCAATGTTCGCTTCAGTTTACAATACTTTATTCTGCATTTAGAGAGTCCGTCGCCATTTATTATTTATTATCTGTAATAAATATTAAATGGTTATATGTAATGAATTTACATTAAATACATTAAGTCCTTACCAATCTTGCGTTTAATTATGTGGATTATTACAAAAAATTCATGCGACTATTTTGAGCAAACACAAACACGTAGAATGACGTACAAAACGAACAAATTTATATTTGTGTTTATGTTTTTTATGCCACGTTTATTGTAGGAGGAAACCATTAAACCAATAGTATTTATTCTATTAAAAATAATAATATTGAAATATTTAGTTTAATGGTACTGAATTTTTCGAATACTATCAAATTAATTAGAAAACTTTTGATTCAAAAAGAAAAAACTATTAATTCATGAACCATAAGATTAATGGTCGTACCATTAAGTACTTAATGTGACATTTTCTTCTGAGTGTATGAAAAGATGTTGTTACCCTAGTAGAAATTTGGATAGGGCCATGCTCATGAACTGATCATGTCATTATTTGAAATGATCGGATTATGACGAGGCCCAAACGAGGTACAAATCATGGGCACGATGTGCTTGTAACGCAGTGCCCTGATCATGTACTTACCGACCTTTGCCTTGACAGAGCCCGAGCATAAAAATGTTTTCATTATAAAAACCCTACACATACCCTATGAAATAAAATTCAGTATTAAATGTAATACAGTGCATTTAATAAAATAATTTTAAAAATATTACATATGGTATATAAGATTGATAGGAATATATCCATGAAATCAAATCAATTATGCATATTTTGATTTACATATGAAAATTACAACATTTATCAATTTATGAAAAATAAATTTATCAGTCTAAACTCGTTATTACTGTCATTTTCTTTCATATTATTATTTTATTTACATTATTATAACGCCACCTAAACTAGCCAAATATTCAAATGTTCATTTAGCAAAGTTAAACGAAATCAAAATTCAAACATTTTAGCATTTTTTTAAACTCTGCCATTGACTAAAACCAACAAATTTGTGAAATTTTCGAACATGAAACTGACCCAAAATGACATAGTGAAAAGCAAGCAAAATAATTGGGTCACAATCTCGCCATCTGACCAGGGGCGGATCCAGAAGTATGATTTGGGGGGGGCGATTGATTTTTTTTGTGCCTTTTTCCAATTTTTTTTTAAATGCGCCCCAAAAATTTATTTTGCGCCCTTTTTTTATATTTTCTCATCAAATACAGTGAATAATGAATTATACACAACTGTACTTCTTTAAACCAACTTTTTTTCTTTAAATCAACCGTTTTATTTGCTTAAAAAACAAAAAAAATATAGGGTGCGGTCGGATCTGTGGTACCCTAGAAAAATCGATATCCGGTGCACCTACATATTTGGTCATATAGGTACTCAAATGAAAGGTAATAATGACACATTTGTAATTATATGGTTATTTATATGATCTTATAACCATAGCGATTAGGATTTGTAATTATGTAAAAAATAAAATTAAAATGAAATGCTGATTGTTGAGAAAAATATTTAATTATTTATCAAAATGACGAAGAAAATTTTGAAATGAATAGGTAACGTGAAACGCTTTTTTTAAATTTTCTAGAAGTGGCCCAACAACTAATTATAATATCTGAGGGCCCAATGCATAACAGCATAACTCGACTTATGTCGTTATGTCTGTGTACCTCCATCGTATTCCCGGTATTCGATTTAATATTGTGTCAAATTTTGGTGATATTCTCTTCTTTAGTTCAAAAGTTATAAGGGAAAAAAAAGGTTTCGATTTATCTGGGGTATCACAAGTCCGACCGCGCCCCAATTTAGTCTGGGACCAAAACAGAGGGGATAGTTTGAAGAAAAAATATTTCACTTCATCCGGTTATCTAAAGTTCAGCCAATTTGTTTGTTTGGAGATTTTTTTGTAGGAGTAACTACTTTTTTTCCATATATATATCAAAAATAATAATTAATTTCGGTTTTAATAAATATGTAATTAAAATAAAAATTATATTTGAATTTTGAAAGTATTTATCCAAAATAATTATTTTTGACTTTAATACTATTAATCAAACTTTTATTTATATTTCTCAAATATAATTATTAAAAAATATTTTAAAATTTAACAGTCCTATAATAAAAATAAGACCATAAAGTAAAAATGTTCATCGAATGTTATCTAATGGTACCCTTTGTTTTACAGTGCCATCATTTCTTACAATGACTTTTTACACATAAATTTGAAAAAATTAATTATTTTTGGTTTCTGATTTTAGGAAGGTGTACATATCTCAGTACCCTTTGGAAACAAAATTCAATTTGTGTATTATATTAAAGGTGATCAATACCGACATCTCGTTGGAAAACTACTTCAGATATACACAATGTATTTTTAATAATTATTTTCACTTTTCAAGTTAGCATATTTCGAAAACCAAAAATATTTGAATTTGAATTTTTTTAAAGTATAACATTTGTACCAATTATACTATTTGTACCAAACTTATGTTTGCTATTTAACCTAGTTTTTTGTACCAGTTATTCAAGAATTAAAAGGTAGTAGTTACTTCTCCAATTATTAAATTAATTTACAACAGTGTTTTTAATTTCAAAAATACTAAAAACGTAAAAATCGGATTATAAATCGTCGTTATAGAACTAAAATTCATCAAATAAATTTTGTTTGAATATCGATTTTTCTTGTTAATAACTTCTTCAATTATAATTTGAAACAATCATAAGCTTTTAGCGCAGTACCGATTGGACATACTTAAAAACTATATTTTGTGAATATTTGATTTTTATACCCTACACCTATGAGGTACAGGGTATATTAACTTTGTGCATATATTGTAACGCCCCTTAGGAGGCGTGTCCGGTATGGAAAAGTATATATATTCTTGATCAGCATGACCACCCGAGTCCGTTTAGCCATGTCCGTCTGTCTTGCTGTCCGTATACATGATAACTTGAGAAATACAGCTTAGAATACGATGATATTTCGTTTCAATACTTTTTAGCCAAAAGTTAGTTTTGTCAATGTAAATGAGCCAAATTGGTCAACGGACACGCCCACCTCCCATACAAGTCACTTTTATATAACTCTTTACGAAGCAATAACTCGAAAAGTATTCAAGATATACTTACACGGATGAAAAGATTTGTTTGAATATGCTTGAATGTAATTATAACTTACTTCGAAATCATCATATAAATATTGGGAGTAATATCTAATTACATTATTATTGAATTGTATTATTATTTTGTTCTGATTGAAATATTATTATACGATATTTAAACATAAATTGCTTTAATCGCGGATTTACATAAATTTACTCTATTAATGTTTCTGTAGAAATATATATTTTCATCAGATTTTAATATATGTATGTTTGATATTTCTGCTATTTAACACACCCAACGTCAATAAAAGGTACTTTGAATTATATGTATTTGGTTATTCGTGATTGTTACTGGGTGACAACGAATTTAAAAATAATAGCATTATTTTGATTATATGTATGTTTGGCATTACGATATCACAATTAAATAACAGCGCTAATAAAAATAAAATAAAAGTTTAACTTTATAATTATATAATATAAATAAAAAAATGTAATTTAAAAATAGGGAAAAAACGAATATTATGTAAAGAAGATATTAGCACTATGTTTACTAAATTTACATTAAAATTAAATGTATACATAAATATGTTTACGTGTAAATAAAATGTTTTTCACATTCAAACATATATATGTTTGCAAGAACGCCGAAAATTATCCATTCTGAACATAAATATGTTTGAACGAAAACAAATATATGTTTGGCTGTTATTATAATAATGTTTGACAATGAAATAATACTTTTGTTTGCATGAAGCTATAAAGATATATGTAATGCCTGCAAAATTATGTTTGGGAGAGCCCTTTTTTTGCAGCGTGTATAAAATTTAAAACGTATTATTAGAATTCACCTAAAAATATGTGATCCAAAAATGGGCGTGCTACGCCCACATTTTATTATATATCTACATGTCTCAATTTTTTTTTTATTTTCACTTTTACATCAATTTTTTAAATTAATTGGATATACGTCGTCAGAAATTAAGAACTTAAGAACTTCAAAGGTAGGTATACAATTAAATTGCCAACATTAATATTCACACTATAGGTGTAGGGTATTCCATAGTCGGTCCCGACCGACTATAAAAGTCCGTCCCATGTGATCGAACTTACCCATGTGACCTAACTTTCCTTACTCGTTAATTATTATAATATACCAACAGATCTAAAACAATGAATTGTCGAACTTTCATCAAATTTTCAAAAATGATATAGTTGTACAACGAAGATATACAAAATATATGTATATTTTTAAAAACTATGGCGCATTAGTATAGACAATTTAAAGTCAAATTTAAATTCAAAATCATCTATTTGACAATTTATTCTATACAAAAAAAGTCGAACTTTTTTTAAATCGAATTATTAAAGTGGAATATTTTGCTATACACAGTTTGTAAAATTTTGTGGTTTTTTAATGACAGATTCACGGCCTATTTTGAGTTCGGGCAGACAGCTTGTGATACAAACTCCGCCTATCACTTTTTAAAATATGTCGAAAAAACGTTTCTAAACTGTCTCGACCCTGCCTAGAATTTTTGTCTTGGGACATTTTGATATAGATCTCAAAATATTTAAAACCCGAATTGTGTATTCTTCAGAATCTTTGTCAAAATACAATGGCGCATTTTCGTAGACAATTTAAAGTCAACTTTAAAATAAAAGTTACCCGCTATTTTGGACAATATTAACAAAGATTAAAATGTTAAAAAGTTTTTTTTTAAGTCGCAAAATTTAAAAAAGGCGAACAATTAAAAAGGTAATTTACAGAATATTAGTAATCTGGAGATATTTAGTAATTTTTACACAAAGGTGCAATGTAGAAAAGCTCAAAAAGGCGTAAACTATTCTAATAACAATCAAAATTAAAACAGCGCATAACTTACAGAATTTTATCGTCTTTACAAGCGCAAAATTATCAAAACAAACACAAAATGAAAATGACGCATATTTACTCTGTAAATGAATTGTTTTTTTTTTTCCTTGAAAATTTGGCGCCTTTGTCAATATTTTGCGATCTTTAATCGCCCCCCCTGGATCCGCGCTTTCATCTGACTGAGAACTTTAACTCGATGGCGGTAGCTTTGCTCGCATACTAACTTGACCATAACCGTTAGCAGCCATCTGTATTGTTGTCGTCCACTTTTGCAGATAATTCTCTAACCAAATAATGGCTTTATTGTCCTACATGTTTTTCGATTCATCGAACAACAGGAGAAGAGCGCGCGCGCCGACTCCAAACCTCCCGAGAACGATTTGGTGGGACGCAGCTACTTGTTCGGATCGAATCCGTGACCCTTCAATATCATAGAGGCGCGCGTCACCTCCTTGTCGGCCTCAATGTTTAGCAGCTGTGCGTGGATATAGGTCAGCTCAGCACTGAGGGCGTGCCCTCAAAGTCACACTACAGCATAATGTCCACGGGTGGGGTGTCACCGCCACGCCGGTCGACCAGTCCATAACGACGTCCGAAGGACAGCAACACGTTGACGTTTTGCTGCAAGACTCTACAAAATAAAAATCCATATATCATATATAAAAAAACGTGTGTGACTACTTATCGCCAAAGGCCAAATCCAAGTATTCAATTTTAATGTCCATGTTGTTTTTGCTCATTACATGTGAAGCGGTGGCGCACTCCAGCTTAACCGGCACTAGGGGTTAAGCTGGAGTGCGTTAAGATTGCCAATGTGCTGACGCTTCCCATGCTTCTGCTGCAGCTTAGCCTAGGCTTTATTCAGTTGTTCTTGCTATTGACTATTAGCGCTGGAAGTGTTTTAGTAAAGTAATTTTTATATATGTTTTTTTCCACTTACATTACCGCTCAAATGTTATGAAAGGGCTCTGCCTATGATTTTCGAAGATATAGCCCAAACTATTATTATTTATCACTTAAAAATGACAAGACAACATTCTTCGAAATGTGAACATTTTTGTGGCGAAATGTCAAACGCAGGTGTTTTCTGTTGTGTCAGGGTTTACTGCAGTTTGAGAAAGTACTTTCAATACTACTATTAAAGACATTGTACGTAGTTTCTAATAACCATTGTAATTTAACATTATGCGTAAACTTTATTAGTATTGATTTATAAAATTCATTTATGAGTTTAAAATAAATAACACTGTGCGCACATTTGACAAAAATTTTCGACACCGGAAATGAATGTTACATATTCTTATAGATTTGGACATTCTAAGAACAATGGCGTTTTTAGTTTTTTTCTTACACGTCCAGATTCAAGGATATTCGAAAAAACGAAAAACGACGTTTTTGAGGATTCTATTGGTTGGTAAGCGATGATTATAATGTCAGACTTATTTTTATTTTATTCAAAACATGTACTTAACAATTTTTAAAATTCCTTTAACAGGACCTGAGATACGAAGCAAAAAGGACTCATTTTTAGGCGAAAAATAGACCCATTTTTGAGCATTTGTTTCTCAATACCCAGTTGTGCACCATTCTTGTGCTTTGCATTATAACTTAGCAAATCTCATAGATTTCAATCCTGTTTTATTAAAAAAAAAACCTAAACGTCAAAATTGGGAATTCAAATTAAAAAAAATGAAAAGTTTTAGAAAATAAAATAAAAATTATTAAGCATAATAAATTCGTAGAAATTCGTATGACATTATAAGCAGCGCTTACCAACCAATAGAATCCTCGAAAACGTGGTTTTTCGTTTTGGTCAAATATCCTTGAAACTGGACGTGTGGAGAAAAAACTGAAAACGCCATTATTCTTAGAATGTCAAAACCCATAAGAATATGTAACTTTAATTTTTGGTGGTAAAATGGGTTCGCACAGTGTAATACTAACAAACATTTTTTTAAATCATTTAACAAATATACAGAATTTTATTATCAGAAATATAGAGTTATAAAAATTGGAAATACGGAATTTTGAGAATATAAGCTTTTGTATTTCAAAAATAAAACATGCATTTCTACAAAAAAAAGTATTTAGTACGACTGTAAAGTATTTCGTATTTTTTATTTAAAAAAATAAAGTGTGAAAGTGTGGATTTATGCAACACTGCGAACTACTGAAAGTGACAGAAGAAACTATGTTTTTAATTTTTGATGTCCATAAACAATGAAAATGTTTAAGGTTTGATTCGATCTGTGGGGGAATACAGTAACTAGTTTCCGATATCGTTGTCGTTAGTTTGCGATAATTATTGTTAAAGTTATTCACGAACTCATATATAACAATTTGTATTGATAACTTTTGTATTGATAACATTGATTTTGAAATCGTTGTTAAGATTTGCTACAATCGCAAACATGACATCGATTATAACGAGTACTCAATATACTCGTTATACTCACTGTCATATTTTATTTATTTTTTTAAATTTCATTATTTGTTACCACAATGAATTATTCTATTTTAATTAAATTAACCTAATGGAACGTATTATATAAATACTTTACACAACTGCTTTAAATACATTATTTTTTTATTTAAAAAATAAAAACCGCTTACGACGCGGCGGATAACAATCGTATTTTGGGTTATCCTCTTTGTGAATCCACGGGCAACTCCAAGCCTTCCTTGGTGGCGGCAATGACGTATTCATCGATGGTTTGGTCATGTAGACGACCTTAAACCGCGGGCCCTGACACCAAGAAGGACTGGGTCACATGATCCTTAGTCTTGCAGTCGATGAAGTGTTTCTGTTTTTTTTTTCATGCGGGACACATAGTCTGCTAACCAACAGTAACCATCGCCGGATGTTAAGATGCGGAGAAAGTAATTTAGTGCGATTTTTGTTGATCTCGTGCACGCCCATAATCATGTTCTTGCTGTATTTATCGAAGATTCAAACAATTTTTAATTTTTACAACACACATTTTTTGAAATTTTTATTTATTTGAAGTTTAAAAACGTGGTGGTGCCATATAATTGAACGTTTTGCTCGTTGATTTACTAACGATTTTTGTGTTGTTAAAGCTATGTTACAGAATCACTCAATCGTGACTGCAAGCTACAATTCTCGTTAATTAACAATATCGCAATTTAGTTATAGAATTACCCCACTGAAGTAACCTACATCAAAAAAAAAAAAAATAAGGCTTGATTAAAATTGTAAGTATTCTTCATTTTAATTTATTGAAAATCAATTAAAATATGCATTTTTTAGCTAAATAACGACATGGATGTTGTCTCCAACCATTTGGTTGAATTATCGCAGTACAGCTGGTCGGATGACACACAAACGCTGCGAGACTCCTCCGCAATAAGCTGCATGATCGGCGAGATGGATTTAGAAATTAATCATGTGAAAATAAGGTCAGACCTGTCCAGGATTGGGCTATTATGTTAACGGGACCTCTGCTGACTGGTTTTTGCTGGAAAACCGCAGATGCATGCAACCCTACCGTGTAGCTTTAAATCATACTTTACGAAAAAAAAAATTTAAAAATTGAACTACTAACGTATGATTTAACGAATTTAAAAATACATTTAGTTTGAAAAATGAGCCTTTTAATTTCCAAAAGAGAACAGAATTTGGATGATGTGTGATCTTTCAAATTCAATATTTTATTCTTTCAAATTCTAAATTTTGGGTGCTGTGTTGCTTTCCAAATGTATTTTTTTTTTGTAAGAATTTGGATGCTGAGTGATCGTTTTAATTAAAAAATTTTGAAATGTGTGGTCTGATAATGATAAAACTGTGTGGTCTGATGAAACTGTGTGGTCTGATAAAATTGTGTGGTGTGATATGAAACTTTCTGTGGTATTGTCAAAATCTATGTGATAACGTCTGTGTGACGATGTCTGTGAAACATCCCTATGTGGCGATGGCTGTGTGAAAATAAAATACTATCGCTGGGACAGTGATAAAGTCGGATGTCCGAGTTGTAAGAAGAAAAAAGCACTGTGCGAGAGAAATCCCATCTCAACGCCTACTAGTTTAAAATACTACATTTGTAGCTTGTCGGCACGATCGTTGTCGGAAAGTTCAGTTCTGTTCGATAGGCGATAATAGAAGTGCTTGTCGGCCAGTAACTATTACTACACTATTGAAATTCCACAAAAAAAAGTTGTTCCCAAGCAGTTATTGTTGGAGTATTTATTTAGAAATTACTAGAAATTATTGGAAATTACTTGTTGTTTTATTGAACAGTTTTATGAATGACAAAATTTTGTAACAGAAATATTGTAAGTTTTTTTTTTTAATTTCTGATATATATTCATAAAAATCAAATATTTTTATTATTTTTGAAAAATATTTAGACAAATCAAAAACCAGTTGGGAAGGTTAGATCACATGGGAAATTTTAAAGTAGGTGTAATTATGATAGTAAGGATTATCAAAATTATAGTCGGTCTAAGCCGACTATAAATACCCTACACATATGTGTGGTTACCATTCAAAGTGATATATAGGTCACCAGGGTATACGAATCTTGAAAATAACTACAAACATTCAATCGCTGAAGAATTTCCATTCATTTGATACCCATATTTACAAATGGGTAGGTGTACCGAATTTCGATTTTTTTTTTAATGAACCACAGGTCTTTTCGACGGAAAACATTATTATCACGTACTTGAGCATGATGTCAATATATATTTGACCAAAAAAGTTTACCTAAGCACGTATACATAAAAATTGATCTTTATATGTACATTTTATATGAGGTATTTGAACATAAGTGGTCGGATCATAGGTCACAATGAACCGATCTCGCCAATTTTTTTCGCACATACAGCGTAGGTATATTAGTAATCAAAGTTATAAGTTTCATTTATCTAGCTCTTCAATTTTAAAAGTAGTAGGGATTTCAACAGACAGACAGACAGACAGACAGACGGACAGACAGACGGACAGACAGACGGACAGACAGACGGACAGACGGACATCGCTAAATCGACTCAGGAGGTCATGCTGATCAAGAATATATATACTTTTCCATACCGGAGATGCTTCCTTCTGGGTGTTACAAACGGCGTACCAAACTGAATATACCCTTTCACTCTTAGTGTAGGGTATAAAAACTTTTATATTTAAGATATATGGAAAAAGAAGCCATTAAATAAAATAAATAAAACCCTTACAGAAAAATGGTAAAAATCTTCAGATTAGTTTTTCGCGGAATCGATACAGCTCAACAAGACAAAAAGTTTGACACAAAAAAAAATCGAAATCTCCAAAAAAACAATTTTACACTGCCCGTTATCATTACACTGCAGAAAATATGGGATACATTTGTGGCTCTATTTAAAAAAAAAAAACGTCAGTTCTGTCAAATTTTGAGTTATTTATTCATTTTTTCATCATTTTGTATCTTTTGTTAATTTTAGCTATGAGCTATAATACAAACATTTGGATACAATAATTTAAAAACTTTACAAGAGATAACAAATGTTATAAAAAAAATATATTGGTTTTATTTTTACTGCATCTATTTCAAATTTTGTCGTTCAGTGCCATACCGATCTGGAGTGGAATCGCGTAAGTCGATACTCGACAATCGTTTCAACGAGAGCTGTGAACGATATCGTCTGCTCGATTGCAGATTCTCGCTTCACGCAACTTTTAATCGTTTTAATACTAGTTTTCTTCACTAAACTTTCCGCTAAACATTTTGTTTATGTAAATCGTATGTTTTTAACTCTAAAATAATATTGTAATACTTTTTTTTTATAAACATGCTATTTATTAAAAATTTCTGTCAACTAACGCAAAACAAAAATTCTACAAAAACGATACCTCAAGTGATGTCGAGCAGCTAGTATCATCAGTTCGATAGAGTATAGAGATACGTGAAGCAAAAACGATAGAAAAACTATCGTTTTTGTTCGATATCGAGTTACGCGATGCCACTCCTGTACACCCAGGGAAATAGTATATCGAAAATTATACCGTCAACTGAGGTGAATTTAGACATCCAGAGGTGTCTTTGGCCAAACAAAAAATAATGTTTGCAATCAAATTTTCTCAGAATCCAAGTGACTTACAGATTTCATTTCTTTTACAATAATTTTCTTTGAAGCATTTTCTATCTGCGTTATGCTATTTCCTTAACTTTTAGCACTCATATTAAATCATATTAATATCTTTGTAAATGTAGCTAAAAATTATTAACTTTATTTACGAACAAAATCAATTGAGTATGTAAAATATACGTATGCTATTTATACGTTACATTGTTTATGTTAGAAATTAATATTTTTGTATTGTCATTTTAGTCCATTACTATTTTTAATAATTTATTTTATTTAATCGTTCTTAAAATTAATGTTTTTGGGGTGACTTTGGCCCGAGTTAAAGTCGCCCCAAACTATACACGGAGTTGGGTAATTGTAGCAAACATGTTGCTGGCGGCCCTTGCGGTCGTTTGAAGCTCCAAGTCCGTGTACAGTGCACAGGAGCGGAAGGAATGCGACAGAATCGATCTGCTGCGTTTGCGGCTGACACAGCGCAGTCACAAAGTTGTGCGAGACTGCGCCACAATGTAGGAGGTGCTATTTAATTGGTTTTTTTATTTTATTTAAATATAATAAATACATAAATACGATATAATTTGAAATGTTAATCTTTCCATTCATTTGTTTCAGAAGTAAATATGTTATCAATCATAGTAAATTTATATGCAGCAGATTGTTAATACAAAACATTATTACACATAGTAAATTTGTGACATTTGATAATTTTAAAAAATTACTATAATAATGTTTTTACTATAACTAAATTTGACTTCATATCGTTAAGATGTATAACAAATTTACTATGAATCACAACGGATTTACAATCTTTTTTCCATGGGTGTATTTAAAAAGAGATATATTAAATCAAAAACGTGTTAGCAAAGCCGCTTTGGGAAGCGCAACATTAATAACACTACACAACAAAATGAGAAAAATGCGCAGTAAATGCCACTATATCTTTATTATTGAAAATGAGCAGCAAAATTCTAATATATGAAGTTAAAAATTGTATATGAGTAGGTTTACGAGATATCGGCCATTAACTTTTGAACCGAGCGTTCAGAAATGTGATCACATATATTTGCAAATATTTCGCGTTTTAAATAACTGATTTGAACTGAAAGGCAATTGCCTTTATGTGGTATAAGACATCCAACAAACATTTCTCACTACATTTTGAAATTAGTTTGCTGGTTTGAGAGAATTCGATAGAAGAACTCGAAAAATGTAATTTTGTTTTGACAAAAATGTTTATCAATTTTACGATCGCATAAGCCGCAAAGTATTGAAGATAATGTTATAAAAACCAAAAATGGGCGTTATCCGCCCTTATTTTATTTTTAATTTTTTTATCAGCAAATGTTACCCATATATTTTTGTCATTGATAGTCAAAGATGTCAATTTCTTTGAAAGAGTGTGGCCTAATTTTGGAATATTACAAACTGTGTATCATCTTCTTTCTCGATTTTTTTCAATATTTTTTAATGCATTTCTGATTTAAAATGTTTTTGAAAAAATACTTTATTCAAGTTTTCCTATCGAGTTCTCTTAAACTAGTAAACTAATTTAAAAATGTTGTGAACAATGTTTATATTATGTTTAATTACCATTCATTTAATATAACACTTGATCATGTGATATGTATAACGAGAGATATTTACACATATATTTGAACACCTTCTTGAAAGCTCGGTTCGAAAGTTATTGGCCGATATCCTAAGATATCAAAGAAACAGAATGGCGTGCCCAAAATATGCCTTTTTATACCCTACACTAAGAGTGAAAGGGTATATTCAGTTTGGTACGCCGTTTGTAACACCCAGAAGGAAGCATCTCCGGTATGGAAAAGTATATATATTCTTGATCAGCATGACCTCCTGAGTCGATTTAGCGATGTCCGTCTGTCTGTCCGTCTGTCTGTCCGTCTGTCTGTCCGTCTGTCTGTCTGTCTGTCTGTCTGTCTGTCTGTCTGTCCGTCCGTCTGTCTGTCTGTCTGTTGAAATCCCTACTACTTTTAAAATTGAAGAGCTAGATAAATGAAACTTATAACTTTGATTACTAATATACCTACGCTGTATGTGCGAAAAAATTGGCGAGATCGGTTCATTGTGACCTATGATCCGACCAATTATGTTCAAATACCTCATATAAAATGTACATATAAAGATCAATTTTTATGTATACGTGCTTAGGTAAACTTTTTTGGTCAAATATATATTGAAATCATGCTCAAGTACGTGATAATAATGTTTTCCGTCGAAAAGACCTGTGGTTCATTAAAAAAAAATCGAAATTCGGTACACCTACCCATTTGTAAATATGGGTATCAAATGAATGGAAATTCTTCAGCGATTGAATGTTTGTAGTTATTTTCAGGATTCGTATACCCTGGTGACCTATATATCACTTTGAATGGTAACCACACATATGTGTAGGGTATTTATAGTCGGCTTAGACCGACTATAATTTTGATAATCCTAACTATCATAATTACACCTACTTTAAAATTTCCCATGTGATCTAACCTTCCCAACTGGTTATATTATCCAAATGTCAAAAGAAGCCAATAGTTTTACTACAAATATACAGATTTTTTTTCCGTAAGTTTATTATAAGTTTCATTTATCTAGCTCTTCAATTTTAAAAGTAGTAGGGATTTCAACAGACAGACAGACAGACAGACAGACAGACGGACAGACAGACGGACAGACGGACAGACGGACATCGCTAAATCGACTCAGGAGGTCATGCTGATCAAGAATATATATACTTTTCCATACCGGAGATGCTTCCTTCTGGGTGTTACAAACGGCGTACCAAACTGAATATACCCTTTCACTCTTAGTGTAGGGTATAAAAACTTTTATATTTAAGATATATGGAAAAAGAAGCCATTAAATAAAATAAATAAAACCCTTACAGAAAAATGGTAAAAATCTTCAGATTAGTTTTTCGCGGAATCGATACAGCTCAACAAGACAAAAAGTTTGACACAAAAAAAAATCGAAATCTCCAAAAAAACAATTTTACACTGCCCGTTATCATTACACTGCAGAAAATATGGGATACATTTGTGGCTCTATTTAAAAAAAAAAAACGTCAGTTCTGTCAAATTTTGAGTTATTTATTCATTTTTTCATCATTTTGTATCTTTTGTTAATTTTAGCTATGAGCTATAATACAAACATTTGGATACAATAATTTAAAAACTTTACAAGAGATAACAAATGTTATAAAAAAAATATATTGGTTTTATTTTTACTGCATCTATTTCAAATTTTGTCGTTCAGTGCCATACCGATCTGGAGTGGAATCGCGTAAGTCGATACTCGACAATCGTTTCAACGAGAGCTGTGAACGATATCGTCTGCTCGATTGCAGATTCTTGCTTCACGCAACTTTTAATCGTTTTAATACTAGTTTTCTTCACTAAACTTTCCGCTAAACATTTTGTTTATGTAAATCGTATGTTTTTAACTCTAAAATAATATTGTAATACTTTTTTTTTATAAACATGCTATTTATTAAAAATTTCTGTCAACTAACGCAAAACAAAAATTCTACAAAAACGATACCTCAAGTGATGTCGAGCAGCTAGTATCATCAGTTCGATAGAGTATAGAGATACGTGAAGCAAAAACGATAGAAAAACTATCGTTTTTGTTCGATATCGAGTTACGCGATGCCACTCCTGTACACCCAGGGAAATAGTATATCGAAAATTATACCGTCAACTGAGGTGAATTTAGACATCCAGAGGTGTCTTTGGCCAAACAAAAAATAATGTTTGCAATCAAATTTTCTCAGAATCCAAGTGACTTACAGATTTCATTTCTTTTACAATAATTTTCTTTGAAGCATTTTCTATCTGCGTTATGCTATTTCCTTAACTTTTAGCACTCATATTAAATCATATTAATATCTTTGTAAATGTAGCTAAAAATTATTAACTTTATTTACGAACAAAATCAATTGAGTATGTAAAATATACGTATGCTATTTATACGTTACATTGTTTATGTTAGAAATTAATATATTTTCTTTCTAATAAACCATGTATGTATTGTCATTTTAGTCCATTACTATTTTTAATAATTTATTTTATTTAATCGTTCTTAAAATTAATGTTTTTGGGGTGACTTTGGCCCGAGTTAAAGTCGCCCCAAACTATACACGGAGTTGGGTAATTGTAGCAAACATGTTGCTGACGGCCCTTGCGGTCGTTTGAAGCTCCAAGTCCGTGTACAGTGCACAGGAGCGGAAGGAATGCGACAGAATCGATCTGCTGCGTTTGCGGCTGACACAGCGCAGTCACAAAGTTGTGCGAGACTGCGCCACAATGTAGGAGGTGCTATTTAATTGGTTTTTTTATTTTATTTAAATATAATAAATACATAAATACGATATAATTTGAAATGTTAATCTTTCCATTCATTTGTTTCAGAAGTAAATATGTTATCAATCATAGTAAATTTATATGCAGCAGATTGTTAATACAAAACATTATTACACATAGTAAATTTGTGACATTTGATAATTTTAAAAAATTACTATAATAATGTTTTTACTATAACTAAATTTGACTTCATATCGTTAAGATGTATAACAAATTTACTATGAATCACAACGGATTTACAATCTTTTTTCCATGGGTGTATTTAATAAGAGATATATTAAATCAAAAACGTGTTAGCAAAGCCGCTTTGGGAAGCGCAACATTAATAACACTACACAACAAAATGAGAAAAATGCGCAGTAAATGCCACTATATCTTTATTATTGAAAATGAGCAGCAAAATTCTAATATATGAAGTTAAAAATTGTATATGAGTAGGTTTACGAGATATCGGCCATTAACTTTTGAACCGAGCGTTCAGAAATGTGATCACATATATTTGCAAATATTTCGCGTTTTAAATAACTGATTTGAACTGAAAGGCAATTGCCTTTATGTGGTATAAGACATCCAACAAACATTTCTCACTACATTTTGAAATGATCCGACCAATTATGTTCAAATACCTCATATAAAATGTACATATAAAGATCAATTTTTATGTATACGTGCTTAGGTAAACTTTTTTGGTCAAATATATATTGAAATCATGCTCAAGTACGTGATAATAATGTTTTCCGTCGAAAAGACCTGTGGTTCATTAAAAAAAAATCGAAATTCGGTACACCTACCCATTTGTAAATATGGGTATCAAATGAATGGAAATTCTTCAGCGATTGAATGTTTGTAGTTATTTTCAGGATTCGTATACCCTGGTGACCTATATATCACTTTGAATGGTAACCACACATATGTGTAGGGTATTTATAGTCGGCTTAGACCGACTATAATTTTGATAATCCTAACTATCATAATTACACCTACTTTAAAATTTCCCATGTGATCTAACCTTCCCAACTGGTTATATTATCCAAATGTCAAAAGAAGCCAATAGTTTTACTACAAATATACAGATTTTTTTTCCGTAAGTTTATTGGATATATTCCAATTTTTATGTTGTATTTTTCACATATACTAAGTTGCAAGTTTTCTTTAATCATATGTGATTTTAGTTAATATATGTAGTTAAGCAAGACTATACGTATTTAATACTAGAAACCCATTTTTATACCCTACACTAAGAGTGAAAGGGTATATTCAGTTTGGTACGCCGTTTGTAACACCCAGAAGAAAGCATCTCCGGTATGGAAAAGTATATATATTCTTGATCAGCATGACCTCCTGAGTCGATTTAGCGATGTCCGTCTGTCCGTCTGTCTGTCCGTCCGTCTGTCTGTCTGTCCGTCTGTCTGTCTGTTGAAATCCCTAAGACTTTTAAAATTGAAGAGCTAGATAAATGAAACTTATAACTTAGATTACTAATATACCTACGCTGTATGTGCGAAAAAATTGGCGAGATCGGTCCATGGTGACCTATGATCCGACCACTTATGTTCAAATACCACATATAAAATGTACATATAAAGATCAATTTTTATGTATACGTGCTTAGGTAAACTTTGTTGGTCAAATATATATTGACATCATGCTCAAATACATGATAATAATGTTTTCCGGCAAAAAGACTTGTGGTTCACAAAAAAAAAAAATCGAAATTCGGTACACCTACCCATTTGTAAATATGGGTATCAAATGAATGGAAATTCTTCAGCGATTGAATGTTTGTAGTTATTTTCAGGATTCGTATACCCTGGTGACCTATATATCACTTTGAATGGTAACCACACATATGTGTAGGGTATTTATAGTCGGCTTAGACCGACTATAATTTTGATAATCCTAACTATCATAATTACACCTACTTTAAAATTTCCCATGTGATCTAACCTTCCCAACTGGTTCATGTTTGCTTCGGGCAATCGAACTGCAAAACCAGAGATCTGCAGTAAGTGTCTTGGCTTCTAAATCTACTCGTTCATGTATTACTTTTTTATGTTTGAACTGATTCACACTCGTAAAAAAAACCATGCACTCGCATTTATTTGATTTGCTTTTGAAATAGCAAATACAACTCATATTCGCACTCACTGCTTCTAGTGAGTTGCATGCCTCGTGCCTGGCTTGTGCATCATTTTTGTTTTTTTTTTTTTGCTTTTGTTTGTATTTTTGTTTTTATGCTAATGCTGAAATATTGAAATGTGCGCGGCTGACTGCGCAGACAATCGAGTGATAGGTGAGGGTTTCTACGACCAGAAGCAGTGTCGTCACTCTACCACAATTGTGGTAGAAATACCAGTTTTTTCGGAACTTTTAGATTTCTACCATTTCTACTACTACCAAAATCTACCATTTTTAAAGTTATGTAAAATTTCTAATGTTGTTTATAAAAACTATCAAACACAAAACAGAATATTGAAAGAAATAACCGTAAGTTAAAAAATTAATTCTAGGCAAACATTGAAGCTCCAATATGTGCGCTTTACAGTCTGATTTCATGATCCTGAATTTCCATTAAAAAAATATCAACACGTTTACGTATTTATCAAAATGCGTCTTTCAAATAAGATCGTTATAAAAATGCTGTATTTATACTGAATGTGCCTATAAGAATAAGATATAATTCATTTATTTCTAAAAAAAAACTGTTATTTTGATATTTCACATTCAATTTTCAACCTAATTCCTGAGCTTGAGCCTAACTGGAAATTATGTATTTATTGTATTGTTAAAGAAAAATATATAATTTTGAATGTTTCATTATACAATTGAAATGTTTTAAAAATATATAATGGCCATTTTTTATTCATCAAATTAGTCAAATATATATAAAGAATATATTAAAAAATCTTTATTTTACGTATTTGCAAAAATATAAAAAGCTACCATTATTTTGTGAAATCTACCACTATGTTTTGCCCACTCTACCAATAATTAAAATTTTTAAGTGTCAACACTCATCAGAAGTGAGCGGAGATTGTTACGCAGAAAACAGCGGGGATTTAAGTGTTGCATTTTGAAGAAATTGCGGCCAATTTAAATCTCTATTTAAGATTTTAATTATTTTAGATTTGTTTTAACGGGCCCACTATATTGCTTATTTTTTTGAATTACTAAAATATAAAAATGTTATCATTTAAAATAATTATACTTTTTTTTTATAACATTTATACAAATTTCACTTGCAAAAAAAAATATTTTTCGTTATTATTTTAAGAAGATTTTGCCATATTTTACTCTAGAAATGATGCAACACTGAAGGAAAGATAGAAAGACGGTGTAACAAAGTAAAACAAAACGTGACAAAAATATCATTCATGTTTGTTGAAAAGAAATTTACATAGAATTATCAAAAAATAATGTATTTTGTGAAAATTTATTAGTTTTGGTGGTTACCAATCTTATATATTCTTATTCCGTTAATAAAACCATTACAAGTTGACAAAAAATGTAATGCAAATGTGTCAAGCAGTTCATTAATTGAGGTTTTTTTAATTAACATTAATTCTTATAATTCGTTCACATATAAAGAATACAATAATAATAATAATAATAATATATAATAAAATAAAATAATATATATTATAATAATAAAAACACTAATACGTCCGTTAAAATAAACATCTGACGTGTTTTTCATGAAAAATATGTTATTTTACACAAAATGGTAAATTTACAGATTCTGCAATGTTTTGTATATAAACACAATGAAGTGTAAAAATGACGTCAAACACACACACATATGTGCAACAAGATCATTAGCTGACGCAAACGCTCTTGTCTACGCCATTTTAGAAGACTCTACAGAAAAGAAAACTTGCATATTTTAAATAAAATAAAATGCAAGGGGATTGTTGGTGAATGTGAATTTAATTTGTACATTCATGTTTGCGGACATTCGTTAAACATTTGTGAACTTTTTTATTTTGTGTACAGAATTTTTTTCACATTTGCTGAATCCGCCCCGTTGAGATGACATAAAGTTTTCTTATAATATTTAACCATAAAAACTACGCGTTCTGTTGTGGCTTTTTTAACACTCATTATGTGAATAAATGCAGGGTTTTTGTGTATTTTTTACACTCATAAAATTGTATTTTGACACTACAGATGTGTACTAGTTTTACATACTTTTATGTGTAAATTTTATTTTTACACATTCGTCTTAGAGTGTATGTCATATATAAGATTTCGCCAACTTTTGGTACTCCCTGCCCCACTGTGCGCAGCATAAGCCCTCGCACTACATAAACACCACACTACAACACAAAACTACAAAATAAACACCACAAACGACGCGACGCGTACGTCGTGCCAGCGTCATATCATGCAAAGCTACGATTCATGCGAATTGCAAATAACTCAAAAAGTGTCTCAAGAAATCTACTGTAATTGCAATTGTTTTTGATTTTATAAGCAAGCAACATGAGTACAGAGTCTCTCAGAGAAGAACACTTGCATGCTTCATGATTTTCAAGCAGAAGTTTGCTACTAATTGCGTTGTTTGAATGTAACTCACACTCAGGCTCACTATTTTCGAGCGCAACTCATACTTGGAGTTGATTTTTTAGCGAGTAGCACTTTACAACTTTTGAGCCTCTACTGCAGATCTCTGGCAACAACCCGACTGGAAATTTGTTAAGGTTAGCCTTATTTCGCATCCGTCCTTGATCAGATAACAATAAGACATCGTATTTTTATAGTATTGTCGAGATGTTATTGAAATCATTTTATAAAAAAATGTGGTGACAAAATTATTCTAATAAATAAATAAATTTCAAACTCAAATGCAAAAGAAGTTCAACATTTATATTAAATTAACCAAAATATCTGATTTTTTCAGAAATTTAAAAACGGTTCTTTTTAAGGACATCATTTTGAAGTGCAAGGATAATGACAGCGGGCCACATGTTCAAGTTTAGAAGTTACAACTTAATTGCTCTAAAAGCTTGTTCTATTAGCTTTAAAACGAGCCATCAACGGAGTTTCTATCAATTCTACTTTAAGAGATCTTGAAATATGAACAACCACCACAACATGAACACCACAGCAAAAGTGGATGTTGGCGGATTTTTTGTAACTTTGAACCACTGCATCTCTGGATGTAGTAGTCGAAAAAATAAAAATTGGTCAATGCATATCTCAATAATCATTATCAGTTGCCCAAATTTCATTGAAATCAAAAAGATAAAATCTGAAATTTTACTTTTTTTGGTGTGGAATGGCCCATACTTGTTTTTAGTAAACAAGTGATACTTGATTGTCGTACGGATCCGAAGTGAGTTAGGTTACCTTATGTTGTAAAAACTTACTTTAACCCGACACTATTTTGGTACTAAAAAAGGTTGACTTGAACATATTTCCAATCGGGAAAACAAGAAAAAAATGTCCATGTCCCATTGCTGATTTTGATTGCATATTTAGTTTTTTTTTGTTTTTGAAAAAATTGTATGCTTTTTTAAGCCACTTTTAATTTTGTCTTTAAAATTATTACAAAATTTGTGTTTAAATTTTGTGGATCACTAAAAATAAATAAAAAGTAATAAATTTAAATAATTTTCGACACGTTTTTCTCCCGTTGTCTATTTTATTTAAATTAAATACTTTTAATTTAAAATAAAAATAAATACTTAATATTTAACTTTATTACGTACGTAATAAAATTCAAAATTAATACTTTTTATTTAAATGTATTACGTAATGAAATTTGATGTAAATACTATTTATTACATCATAAATATGTCAATTGGTATTTTAAAACTAATTATTTCATGTAAAGAGATGAACATTTTTTTTTTTTTTACTTTTTTCGAAATTTTTTATAACTCACGGTGGTTCTATACGTTGTACATATGACCGTATATTACATAATTTTGTAGTGGTTACTTTTAAAAACATACTTTAATATTGTTAAAAATATTTCTATAATATATTTTTTTTAAATAATAAATTTAAAAGCGTACGTAAAAAAAATAAATACTTTTATATTTAATTTGCAATTAAATACGTGCGTAATATTTTTTTTTGTATGGAGTATTGCTTTATTTATAACGAAAGCATTTAAGTCAAATTTAAATAGATTTTATTTAATTTTATTAAGTCACTTTTTTCTTAGTGTAGTTTTATACATTACTATATTATTCTATAAAGTGGCGTAAATAATCTAAAATGTCGGTTATAATTTTCTAAAAACGTTTTTCTTTTCGTTTTTTTTGTGGGATAAAAATAGAGCCACAGCACTCAGACAGGGTTATATCCATTGTGCTGTGTTCCCTGGTATTTAATGATACTTTTTAGATTCATTATTGAATCTAAGAAGGCTATTGTGTGATAAAGAGTGAAGCTGATCCTCTCTCATCACGTCTGTGCCAAAGAACTGCCTTCTAATTCTAGAAAATGCTGGACAGTCACATAGATAGTGCTCTGTGGTTCCAGTTTCTTCGTAGCATGCAGAACATAAGGCGCTTTCGGCCAGGCCGATTACGTTCATGTGTTTCTCACATGCGTTGTGTCCCGTTAGAAGTCCCGTCAGTTTTCTGCACTCCTTTCTGCTTAAGGAAAGTAGAAACGAGGCCGATCTTTTGGTTATCATCGGTGTCATGAGCTTGGCGAATCTGCATTTCGTCTCATTCAGCCATCTGCTCTTGCAGAAGCGAGCTGATGGCGAATTTTCCCGTAGATGCAGGTAGTCCAAGCACAGGCTCTGGTCTAAATGGATTATCCTCCGATTCAGCACGTGCTAGTTCGTCAGATATTTCATTGCCCAAAACTCATTTATGTCCCGGCACCCAAATCAGTTTCAGTGTATTGTTTTGACCAACACAATTGAGATGTGATCTGCATTGACGTACAATTTTGGATGTGATGACCGGGATGCTCAAAGCCATAAGAGCAGCCTGACTATCGCTGCAAACTGATATAGCTCTGTTCTGCCATCTATTATCCGCAATGTAGTCCATAGCCATAAGTATGTCATAAACTACGGCTTGAAATACCGAGGCATTGTCGCCTAAGGCGAAGCGGTCATCCGGTTCCACAAACACTCCAGAACCAGATCCCTGATCGGATCGGGAGCCGTCTGTGAAAATGTGGTGTGACCCTCTACCCGGCTCACAGTCAGGCGTTAGCCAGTCTGGAATGTCAGGTTGGCAAACCTCAAAATTTCGTCTTGGTAATATTTCTGTTATCATGGTATCAGAGGGCATCTCCAGTAGGCAGGTGTCTAATGGAGTGTCAAGTGCAATGTCAGAGATATTCCAGGGAACATTAAACCAGAAACCACCTCGTTTTAGTCTCCAGCAGCCTTTCATGGCTTCGCCTCTGATGAAGATGCCAAGTGGTGGTAGGTTTAAGATTGCATTCAGTGCTGGATCAGGTGTAGTGGGAAAGGCACCCGTAACACCCAGACACACGGTTCTCTGAATCTTGGCAAGACTAGTTGTCACGCACTTTGGCGACAGCTTGTTCCACCAGACTACCGATGCATATGATATCATCGGTCTTATCATTGCCGTGTAAATCCATAAGGTTTTGCTCGACGATAGTCCCCATGTCTTCCCAAAAATTCCTCTGCATTGCCAGAAGGCATTCAATGCTCGCGAAATTTTATTTTCAACATGTTTTGTCCAAAGTAGTTCACTATCTAAAGTTAAGCCCAGATATTTTACTTCGTTAGACAGAGGAATAGTGACACCCTTAAGTACTGGTAGAGATAATCCTGTCATTATTATTTTCATAGTGAAGAGAACAATCCCTGTTTTCCCCCACGAGGTGGTTACCTTGACGTGGTGTGGGGACTTAAGTTACAATGACTCAATAAGGCTAAGCTGACGGAAACTTTTTAAAGTATCTGGTAGGGTCAACCTTGTCAGACCATAGTATTTTTTATTGGTGGGGTGGCAGACTCCATTCACTACCGCGATGGGTCAACATAAAGATATAACTACTCCAGGTGGTACCCACACAAGTGGCAATCCACCCGCTTCGGCGTCTGAGGCAATGATTTTTGAGGTTCAATTCACGCAACCAACCCTGGTACGATGAACCTTTCTGCTCCTGTAGCAGGGGACCGGACCCGTATCTCTAAAAACGTGCCCCTTCATCTCCCAAATTTACGAGACAGCTAGGAATCTAGAGGAGGATAACGACAACGCAGTGGTTTCCATACCAATAGAAGAAAGTGTCGGTTCGGCTATGCCTACGACTAATCCTCCACTGTATGGCTGCTCGACAGTGTTGTTTCCTCTCAGGGCTCCTTTCTGTCACGTATTTGGAAACATGGGTCGATCGAAGGAAAGTGGTGTCTTACCAGCATCTAATCCTAGAGAGACCGACGCCCAACTGGAAGCTAAACTTCCATTGGAGACCGGACCCGTATCTCTAAATACAGAGGTCAGGTTGTCCGATGCCCAGGTGAGTAGGAGAAGGAAGAATAAAGCGAAAGATCGCAAAGAGGCTGAAAAGGCTAAAGGCGACGCTGGAGCTTTCTCTAGCAAGAGCACTGGCGCTTCATGTTCCGGATCGGCTGCAGATGAACTGCCTTCAACACCCACTGGCAGAGGTAGGCAAGCAGTATCATATCGTGATGCTGCTTGTAAAGCTCTTCCGGTTGCGATTATTGGCAAACTGGGGAAGGAGCAAAAGATGAATGATGCAGAAATAAAACACTGCACCGATCATCGTTGGCGGCTAGTCAGCACCGGCGGTGTCAGTGCAAACGGAAAAAGATATGAGATGAGTGATGGAATCATGAAGGTGCTATGCTCTTCCCAATTTCGATTGGATTGCCACAGCCGTTGCTAAAATCCCCCCCTTTGGGCAAATCGCGGTTCGCTGCTTTCAGCGGAGTCGAACCCAAACGCAGGCGAGCAATATGCTGGATACCTGGTCCCATCAGGAAAATAGCGGAAGTGCTTGCCTGACAACTTGCTCAGAACCAGGGCATCGAAACGAACGGATGGAAAATCTATAACCATAAACCAGAGCGAGGTCCGGAGAACAAGGAGGGCTCAAGTACGACAGCCATCTAAACCTATTCTTTGGACGGATCAAATTCCGAATCAATTCCTAATGAATAGGCACATGATGAGAAACGAGTTAATTATCCTGTCATGATATTTACTCAGATCAATCTGCAACATTCTAAAGCTGCTACCGCTTTACTAGGTAAGCGGCTCTCCATGTTGCATACATTACATCACAGTTATATAAGAACCATGGGTGTATAACAAAATATTGTTAGCAACCATCTTTCGAATTTACGATTATCTATAGCAACCATCAATTAAACATCTGACAAATAGGAAGATAGTTGATGAATATTTGGAAAAGATACTCCATTAGAATACGCGGAGTAATTTTTATTGAATTGAAAGAAAATGAATCAAATGTATTTTTATTTATTCTAGAATTAAAACAGTATCCTGGTACATGGTACAACCTGGTATACATCGCCATCGTCTTTTTAAATCCTTCGAAGGCAAAATTGTACAACGACTTCACACATAGAAAATAATTGTCGAATCCGACAATAATTAGAAAATATTTTATGTTAAAATGGATCCACAAATATTAATATCAAATTATTGTAGGATATAACAATAAAATTATCAAACAAGTATTGAAAATAAAATTTTTGATTTTAATAATTTTATTCTTAGTTTCATTTTCGCTTTGAATGACATTTTACATTCTAAATTAATAACATAAAAAAATCACACATAAAAAAATCACACAAAAAAAAAACACACACACTGGTTTAACGTTTTAATGCATTTTTATTTGAAAAATATATAGAAATCGACATCATGGTCGGTTCGCCGACATGTTAGCATGCATCACTGCTGGTAACTTTGTCGCAGGACTTTTCCACAGCACGTCATGCTGCCTCATAGCGTCAGTCATCGGAATCGAGGACGGTCATGAGATTGGCTCTTTGCTTGGCATTCTGCTAATTTTATTCGCACAAGTGTCACGTCTCATGTGCAGGAAATCGATCATAAGTGAGATGAATCTCGTCTCGGCTTGATGAACTCTATCATATAGTTCCGATGCGACCGATTCGATACCGCGTCAATTGTGCAACTCGACATACCCGATCTGGTGGCCGAGAACGGCGGCCTAATTAGGGTCACTTCAATTCGGAGGATGTCGCGTGTCACCTTCAGATGCGTTTCGCTGATGTAGTCGATCATATAAAATCATTGATTTGTGTGCCGACGATACCGCGCGAAGATAACGAATATTTTTGAAAACAGAAAATATGAAATTTCAAAAATATAAATAAAAATTGTATATGTCAAATTAATGCTACAGGGTGTCATAGAAAATCAATAATATTATGTTCAAACTAAAAATAATATTGTCGTTGGTTGCTTTGAAGAAATTGATAATATTTATTTTCAAAATTCGACAATTATTTTCTATGTGTGTTGAGATTTCTTCGCAGAAGAACCAAGTCCGACCGGCGACGCTATCATCAAAGTAAACTCTGAAAAGAAATATTTTTCATCACGTGTTGATAATTTAAATCACAGGATATTTTATTTTCACTTTTACCATTAAAATGTAATATTTGAGTTGGCACTTTTTTACACCATTTGATTTACTTCATTGTTGTGGATAAATCGAGCGTAAGGAAAAAGTACGCCACTTTCCTTTTTTATGGTAGTCCAATTTCAAAATACCTCAAAAATTTTGCTGTAAATATCTCAATTTTCATTGCTGTTGTGGCAAACATCTTTAACTATTTGAATATACGTCATATTTAAAAAATATTAATAGTTTTGCTGCAACTTTATTGAAAGTTATGGGATGTTTGAATATTTGCTACAAGGCGTGAATTTGTAAGGATAGTTGCAGCAAGACTTTCATAAACACCTTGTTTTCTTAGTGTGCAGTGAGACTAGCAGATTGATCAAGTTTCTTAAAAGAGACCGAACTGCACACTGCGGAGACCTGATGGCTCGTATACTGAGTCTAAGATAGAGGCAGTGTCCTAGTTGAGACTCACTTTCCGGGAAATCAAATCCACATAGGGCCACTTTGTAATCCCAGCACTGGGGACTGCAATAACAACTCTAATGTGACAAAACATGACTGGCAGGTTGCCAGATTGGTTGTGTACGATGAAGCTATCCAATACGCAGTGGCCTCTTTTGATGGCTTCAAGTCACCTGGACCGGATGGCATCTTCCCAGTCATGCTACAGGAAGGTATAACCCAATTGCTACCATGCCCAAAGAAAATTTTTAGAGCAAGTCTTGCATGGGCATACATTCCGACATCCTGACGTTTAGTTAAAGTAGCCATCATTCCTAAAGTTAGAAGAGAAGACTATTCCATAGCCAAGAGCTTCAGACCCATTAGTATGATGTCCTTCATACTAAAGTGTCTAGAAAGACTAGTTGAGTTGCACATCAGAAAAACATCGCTGTCAAGGTACCCACTATCATCAAGACAACATGCCTACCAACGTGGAAAATCCTGTGAAACAGTATTGCAACATCTGGTTGGCCGGATCGGGCATGCTTTTCAGAGAAAGATGTACATGATGGGCATATTTGTTGACATCGAGGGTGCTTCTGATAATGCGACTTTTGATGGAATGTGTGACGCAGCTAGAAGGCATGGAATAGATGAAACATGGAATAGATGGTGTATGCTGGTTTACTCTCTGGTCAACGATCTCGATGGACCAGGTGTCTATTCCCAGGCCTATGCAGATGATGTTGCCATTCTTGCCACAGGCTTTTCCCTCAATGAGGTCTGTGTTAAAACACAAAACTCATTGAACTGAATTGACAGCTGGTGTACTGCAAACGGACTTTCCGTCAACCCTCACAAAACAGGGATTGTTCTCTTCACTATGAAAAGAATAATGACAGGATTATCTCTACCAGTACTTAAGGGTGTCACTATTCCCATGTCTAACGAAGTAAAATATCTGGGCTTAACTCTAGGTAGTAAACTACTTTGGACAAAACATATTGAAAATAAAATTTCGCGAGCATTGAATGCCTTCTGGCAATGCAGAGGAATTTTTGGGAAGACATGGGGACTATCGCCGAGCAAAAGCTTATGGATTTACACGGCAATGATAAGACCGATGATATCATATGCATCGGTAGTCTGGTGGAACAAGCTGTCGCGAAAGTGCGTGACAACTAATCTTGCCAAGATTCAGAGAACCGTGTGTCTAGGTGTTACGTGTGCCTTTCCCACTACACCTGGTCCAGCACTGAATGCAATCTTAAACCTACCACCACTTGACATCTTCATCAGAGGCGAAGCCATGAAAGGCTGCTGGAGACTAAAACGAGGTGGTTTCTGTTTTAATGTTCCCTGGAATATCTCTGACATTGCACTTGACACTCCATTAGACACCTGTCTACTGGAGATGCCCTCTGATGCAATGATAACAGAAATATTACCAAGACGAAATTTTGAGGTCTGCCAACCTGACATTCAAGACTGGCTAACGCCTGACTGGATTTATCCGGACTGGATCACACCGCATTTTCACAGACGGCTCCAGAACCGATCAGGGATCTGGTGCTGGAGTGTTTGTGGAACCGGATGACAGCAGACTTCACTTCGCCTTATGCGACAATGCCTCGGTATTTCAAGCCGAAGTCTATGCTATACTTATGGCTATGGACTACATTGCGGAAAATAGATTGCAGAACAGGGCTATCACGTCTCAATTGTGTTGGTAAATACAATACACTGAAACTGATTTGGGTTTCGGGCCATAAAGGAGTTTCGGGCAATGAAACATCTGACGAACTAGCACGTGCTGGATCTGAGGATAATCCATTTGGACCAGAACCTGTGCTTGGACTACCTGCATTTACGGGAAAATTCGTCATCAGCTCTTGGGACGCCTCCGCACACAAGAGCAGATGGCTGAATGAGACGAAATGCAGATTCTCCAAGCTCATGACACCGACGATAACCAAAAGATCGGCCTCGTTTCTACTTTCCTTAAGTAGAAAGGAGTGCAGAAAACTGACGGGACTTCTAACGGGACACAACGCATGTAAAAAACACATGAACGCAATCGGCCTGGCCAAAAGCGCCTAAACTGCCACCACAGAGCACTATCTCTGTGACTGTCCAGCATTTATATATAAGTGTATCATTGTAAATATATAAGTGTATCATTGAAAAGAAAAAATTTCAAGGAATTTATGTGGCGAATATAAAGACAATCTGTATTTAGTTTCTGAACACTTTTTTTTTTGAATAAGAAGAAAAGTAAAAAAAAAATTAAATTTGATTGAATATATCTAAATAAGTATTAACCTTATCATCATGAAACTTTTACCTAATATACAATAGGTTTATGTACTTTATTAAAACATTTTTAGGAACATATTTATTATAAAGGGAAATATACCGGTTTTTATCTAAATCCCTTCAAAAAAATGAATATTTTTGAAAAAAAATGCTGCTCTGCACATATACTTCGCCGGGCCAAAAATATGTAAGGGTCAAAAATAATTAGAAATAACTCGTCCTTATAACTTCTTACTTAAAATTTGACTTTCGACTTTGAAAACCTTTCTGCATGGGGTCAAAATAAAAAAAAAATGAAAAAACTGGTTCCGACAATACTGAATTTCACCCGATTTAAGAGCGTTTGGGCACACAGTGGGCACACAAAAATTTTATCAATTTGAAATTTTTTTTTGCAATAATAAAATAATAAAAAGTAGATATCCTAGTAATAGAAAACCATTAAATGAATTGTTTTCTGTATATTATTTTCAACAGGATATCAGTCCAAAGTGGGCTCTTTTTTGATTTTTTTGGTTATTTAAATATTTTTTTTAATACTTTTTTAAAAATTTAATTTAAATTATTGCACTGAACATATTATAGCTAAAATCATGTATTTCACTTTAAAAAATTACTAATAATTTTAATTTTTAAGCTCGACATTCGGCGACAAAAGTAGTAAATTATGAAATATTTCGAAAAAAAGATATATTTATACATATAACTCTTTAGGAACCTATGATTCAAAAAGTACAATTACAAAATTTAAAACGTATTGTTAGAATTTACCTAAAAATATTTGTTCAAAAAATGGGCGTGATCCGCCCACTTTTTTTTACATTATTTCCAGATTTTTTATGGTGAAATTTTTAGTAGTAATTCAAATTTTGTGCAATAATTCCTTAATTAATGAACTGATTATGCCAGAAATAAGAGAATTATATAACTTAATATAATTAAATGACATTTTGTTGAAAAACTAGGAATTTCCATTTTTTTTATATATATTTTTTATATCAACAAATCAGTCAATTCTGCCTTTCAAAATTTGAATGAAATTTTGTTGCTTCCGATTTGAATGAAATTTAGTGAACATGTAATATAAGTGGACCTCATTAAAACCTGTTCCGGTGTATGGGCTATTATGACAGGTTCTCGAGATATTAGGGTCCAAATATGGAAATTTTAACCGCGATGGCTTGTATTTAATTATGTTGTGCTTACATATTACATATGATGATTTTTGATGGCATATTTTTAGGGTTAAGGATTATGCATGTTAAACACAGACAACATTTAATTGTATTGGCACAACACTTAAAATAGCCAGTATAAATAGCTCACAATAAATAGGTCAATCTGATCATACAATAAATGCTGATTTAGTTATTTTAGCCTATGAGCCATTTAGTAATGCTGACTAAGTTATTTTAGCATGATGAAAGTACTGAATTTATTGTGAAATTATAAGAATACGAGGTGTTATGTAGAAGTTAAGTATAGACTAAAAATCAATTGTTTCCGATAAGATGAAGTGTCCAGTTATAACACCAAGTGTTAAGTATAAGTAAATAAAGTGTCTCAAAGTAAAAAAGACTCAGTTGTTTTAAATAATAAAAACAGGAAAATGACTTAGTAAGTATAAAAGGATCAAGGAAGTTTAAGTCAAAAAAGGACTTCAACATACAACATTTTGTCGCAGTCGGTATCTCAAATAACGCTCTCAGCGACCGAGAGAAGAAGGACGATAGAAGGAAGAAAATCACAGGATAAAATGGTGATTATTTAAATTTTTTTTGTGTACATTTTTTTTTAAATAAATAAAGAATTAAAATTGAAGAATATATGAATAATTAAAATATAATAATGAAAGATACTAATAAAATAAAAATAATAAATACAAATTAAATAAGTGAATATACAAATGGAAATTCAATAAATAAAGATGAAATAACAAACGCGATTAAAAGGAAATACGAAATTGAATAAATGTTAAATTTATATAAGTAAATAAAAATTATTCTGTACTGAATATGATACTGAATTTTTTATTTAAATATCTGATATCTGAATTTTTGTTATAAAATATCTGATTTTAGGGAACAAATTTAAAAGTTAAAAAATTTATAATATTTTTTTTTTAACATTGCATAGCCAGGTGAGCTGTATAGAGTTCTAGGAAATAAAATGTGATTTTTTTCTTTTCGTTGATAAATATATGGCGGAATTACAGTTAGCATACGGAAATATACTAGGGCAATTGGACGGGTTTACGGATAAATTGTGGGCTCAAATTAGCCTCGAAGTAAATAATAAAGAAAATTTACAATTAATAAAAAATAGAGTTAATAGCACAAAGGTTTTTTCTAAAGTAGAATGAGTAGATGTCGCGTTCGAAGAATTAATATATTTAATATGAGAATAAAATAAAAGAGATAGAAGGCTGGAAAGGCGAATTTGCAGCATTAACTAAAAAAATAAACGATAAATTAGCAGAAAAATAGGAGTTGTTCGACCACGCCTGCCTGTTTTTAGGCACTACGTCAACAACCTAGATTAGAATTCGAATCAGTCGAGGAAGCAAATAACAATGTAAGGGAATCAGATTTTTGGAGGCGGAAGTGAAATTAGCACACGAAACATCGTTATACCATAAAAAAGCTTTAAGAATAGAATAAAATTTAGAATCCATAACAACAAATTTGAGCTGTGCGTGTTATATTTGTACTCATAGTGGTGGGACCTACAGTTTATTGCCGAATCCCAACGGTGGGTGAGAGCTTTTATAGGCAATGTTTTACTCTCGTAGGTTTTGCCATTTACTGCCGAGAGGTAGCGCGGTATAGAAAAATGTTTCTATGGAAAGATGTTGTTGGCCCCAGTCCAGGCTTGAACCGGGGACCTTTTGGCTCGCAGTCCAACGCACTAACCACTGAGCTACCGCGGCTACGAAATGAATACAGACGATATTTCGAAATGCGTACGAAATCTGACTCCGGTGTTCAAAGGCGAAGATTCACTGTTCCTAAAAACGGAGCTTCGGTTGTAAGGCAGCGAACCTTAAAATAAATGAAGAAAATCAGGAGGAATTCATGATATATGTCAAACTGCGTCTTGATGGAGATGCATACGAATTAGTAAGGACCAAGAAAATCGATGATTTGGATGCGTTATTTGAATTACTTAAAAGCACATATTTAAAGGTGGATACATTAGATTCCGTTCAATACAACATAAGACAAGCATATCAAGGTGGAGGGGAAAGTTTAAGAGCGTTTGCAAGACGACTAGAACGCGACGGAACTATTAAATTCTGTGCTAACAGCATTTAAAGTTGGAGTGAGTGACCCGACTGTAAAGATACTACTGTTGAGTAGCAAGGCAGATAATTTAAATGATTTAGAAGAGTTAATGACAGAGGCCACAATACTGAGGGGGCCGAGACTACCGGAGGAACTGTATAGTTCTGAAAAAAAACGAATGGAACTTCAGTTAGTAAAAATAATCAAGAAACTGATATTAGAAATTCACGACAAGTTAGGGGTAAAAGTCAACAAATTAGAAATAATGGGAATACAGGGGGTGCCATGGAAAAGGGGACAGTCTGTTCATTTTGCACAAGACCAGGACACACAAGGGATTACTGTTATATCCGAAAAAAATACACCATTTTGCGGAGAATGCAAGGATACGGACATGAATCGAGTTGGAGATGTGGATCAAATAGACTCGAAGGACGCCAGGAGAACCATCAACAACCATATCAGAATCAGCAATATCAAGGGGGTTATAGAGGACTTCTGAATAACGAATCCGTAATATCAAGGTTCTCCAAACAATGGATATAACAGTAATAATCGTAATAATATAAATAAAAATACTAATAATAATACTAATAATGGAAATGAAAATAATAGAAATAATAACACGTTTAGAAATAACAACAGTAATAACGATAATGGGCTTAATAGGACATACAGAAATAATAGGGCATGTTATGGGTGTGGTCAAGTCGGCCATATGATAGTGAATTGCCACGTCAAGAAAAATTTTGTGACAAACGGTAATAACGCTCATAATAAGGGAAACTATCAAGACCCGTAATCTGGGGTCCCGTTAATATTAGTAAACTTAGGTCAAAGGTAGAAATAGTGGATCATACGTCAAAGGAGACTGTCATCACATTTGCTACCGCAGCTTCAAATAACAAACCGTGGGAGAAAATATTGTTCATCAAACGTCAGGACCGTTGATACATTTGTTGAGCCACCGTGTTTGGTCTGTAAGGAGAAGGTGAAGGGGAAAAAAATGGGCGAAAATATGGTTCATCAAACGTCGGGAGTGGCCGTTGATACATATGTTGAGCCACCGTGTTTGGTTTATAATGCAGTAGTAGGAAAATTAGTTTATATCATACACTTTATAGGTATTGTGTCGATTACACTAGGGAACAAAATAATAAAATTATCAGAATATGAAAAGTATAAGAGAACCTTTCGAGAGGAAGTAGTAGGGTATAGAGTAAAAAACATATTATCAAGAATATCAAAAAGTTTTGAAAATTTCGTAATAGAATATGATAAGAAGATTAGATGTCATATGAGTGGGTTTAATAAAAGAAGGAATCGTATAATGCCTACTGCAGCAGGGTGACTGTTTCAAACTACACGCATAGAAAAAAAAAATATTTATCGGCCGTTTGCGACAAAAGAATTTTTTTTACAAATCCTCTCAACAGTGCCTGTAAAAGTTGACATGTTTGTTGCAAAAAAAAAGAGTTTATGGTAAATGTTGTCTTTATTGTTCTGAAAGGACTCGTTTAACACAAAATTGCTCAGAATACTTTTGCGACAAATGTAAAGAACGATTATATGAACATTGAAATGTATTTGCGAGAATCGAAAAACTTTTATAAGAACTCAAATTATTATTGTCTTTTGTTCATTTGCTTAGCATGCCTGCCTTCTATGCACGAGGACGCTGGTTCGAATCCTGCCTGGTGCAATACATTTTTTTTTTATTTTTTTTTTTTTTTAATATTTATTATTAATAATATATATTATTATCATATAATTCATCATTATGATATTTAAACATTATAATATGTATGTTTCAATTTCATAATTTATTTACCAATAAAATACATTGGATTATTGTACATCAAAATGAATTGCACACTGTTAATGGACAGTGGTCGAATGGGAGTGTACTGGCTTTGCAATCTGAAGGAAGAGAGTTCAAGTCACCGCCCGGGCAAAATAAAAATTATATTTTTTTTCAATTCATAAAAGTAAATATATTTTAAATGAATTAATATATATATATATAAAATAAAAAATGTATGATAAAGATAAAAACAATACTATACAACTACCCATGAGGACACGGGCAGATATGGAAAATATTTTTTAAAATCAGGAATTAAAAATAGAACCTAGATCCGCAAAGATATTATCATTACGTTTAAAAACAAAAATTCCAATCGTTTTAATACATAAACAAGAAATTTGTCCAGGAGTATGTTTGAGCGAAAGCATATCGAATACAGAGTATATATAGCACACGGATAGAAAAGATTTGTTTGAATATGTTTGAATGTAATTAAAAAGTAATACGAAATTACCATACATTTATTAGGAATGAAGTGTAATTAAATTATAATCGAAATTGAATTTATTTTTGTTCACGTGTAAACATTATTATATTGTCCAGCAGAATCTGTCAAATTTACCATAAATATTTTACAATACCAACATAAAATTTATTGCATTTGAATAAACTATTTCTTGGCAATGTAATTGGTTAAAACTATGTTCCGAAACACAGAAAATGATAATCAAATCTAAATACAACGTATGTTCGCAACGCTCGTCTTAATTCTATAATTTATCGACTGACGAAGTTGGCAACGTTGTGCAGCATTTTCTACCTACGCCATCTTTTGCCATCGTTTGACCATATTGATGTTTAAAAACAAACAAAAAAGAAATTGGATTTAAATAAATGTATAATTGCAACATTCTTCTTATAAAAATCAGTGTTTCGATTTTCAAACAGAATTCGGCATGTTTTTTTACAAAAGCCTCCGTGAATTCATTGCCTACGCTATATGCTGTACTGAGACCAACCGTAACTGTACCAAATATAAAGCGAGCCTGGATCGTCTGGTTTAGTGTCTGCTGGTGCAATTGTGCATTCATTGATGCTGTCACTTGTACTTGCAGTTTTAAACCAATTATTTATTTATGCATTTAAAAATTTGTATATGAATTCTATTATTATAATTTTCCACAGTGCATGTTTAAAGATTTGTAATAAATATAAATAAAAAAATCAACATTTTATTTTTATTTTATTTTCAGTATTTTTTTCCAAAAATATTTAAATATGTTTCTATGCAAACATACTACTTTTTGTACTGAAACAACTGATATGTTCAAAAATTTATTTTGTTTGGATGTAGTAATTATTATGTTTCCATTAGAACATATACCATTTTAAGGGTAGATGTCACGTTTGAAGAATTAATATATTTCTTGGAACACAAAAGTGAGAATAAAATAAAAGAGATAGAAGGCTGGAAAGGCGTTGCAGCATTGACTAAAAAAATAAACGATAAATTTGCAGAAAAACAGGAGTTGTTAGACCACGCCTGCGGTATAGAGGGGGAGAACGAAAAATTAAGAGCCTTGTTAACAGATAAAGATATTTCTGATGAATCAATAGCAAGGGCACTACGTCAACAACCTAGATTAGAATTCGAATCAGTCGAGGAAGCAAATAACAAAGTAAGGGAATTGAATTCAAAAATCTGATTTTTGGAGGTGGAAGTTAAATTAGCACACGAAATTTCGATATACCATAATGAAGCTTTAAGAATAGAAGAAAATTTAGAAACCATAACAACAAATAGAACAATAATTGAAATGCCTACAGACGATATTTCGAAATGCGTACGAAATCTGGTTCCGGTGTTCAAAGGCGAAGATTCACCGTTCCTAAAAACGGAGCTTCGGTTGTAAGGAAGTGAACCTTAAAATAAATGAAGAAAATCAGGAGAAATTCATGATATATATCCAACTGCGTCTTGATGGAGATACATACGAATTAGTGAGGACCAAGAAAATCGATGTTTTTTTTTACAAGTTAACCAACGCTCAGGGGATGCCCCCTATTCATGCAATGCATAGTGTTGATCGTAAGAAAGGATTATAGGTAAGAGGAGGGAGGAAAGATAGAGTAGTGTCGGTGAATGTTTGTTTTGAACTTGCCAATATCAAAAATGTCGGGAAAAACAGACGCAGGGAGATTGTTCCACAAACGTATCGTGCGACTGAAGAACGAATTCTCTCGGTAATGCGTGGTTCTATTGAGAGCCAAGTGAACTACGAAGGGGTGGGCTTGGTTTGTTGCCCGAGTAGAACGAGAGGACACACGACCTGGTGGAATCAGGCCATGTATTTCCCTCGAACACTAACCATTGTAATACCTATAAAACAGGCTTACACACCCTACGGTCCTTCGGTGCTCAAGAGAACCAATAGAGGATGAAATATTTTCATCCCCTATTAAATATATTGCACGTTGTTGGATTCGATCCAGGAACTCCAAAAAAGATTTTGAAGCCCCTGCCCATATGTGCGAATTGTATTCCATCTTTGGCAGAATGTAGGTGGTGTAGACAGTGCGCAAGTCAGCAGAAGTGAAGTATGTCTTACACCGTTTTAAAAAATCGAGGCACTTGGCCGCCTCTTTCGACACGTCAAATATGTGATCATTCCAACGGAGATCACATTGAATTGATATGCCCAGAACGTCAAGAGCAGCTGACTGCGCAATATTCACAGCTCCCATATTAAGGGGAGGTAGGGTTGAATCCATTCTTTTGTGAGATAACAGACAACATTGGGTCTTGCGTGCATTAAAATCAACTCTATTTGCAACACCCCACATGGAGATTGTTTTAAGGTCATTATTGAGTGTGTCATTTATAGTGCGTCTTTTACTCTCAATCTCCGAAGAAGTTGGGCGCTTTTTGAACGAGTTTGATTGACAAATGTTGCTATCATCTGCTAAAGAATGGATTGGGTTCTGGATAAATGACAGAAGGTCATTGATAAATTCCAGAAATAGAGACGGGGATAGGACAGAACCCTTCGGAACTCGAGAATTGATGAAATGTTGTTTCGAAAGAACACCATCCATCGCAACTCGTATTGAAAGGGCCTGGAGAAAACTCGATATCCATCGAGTAAAAGATTCACCGAAACCAAATGTTTTGAAAAGAGGGCTTTATGCCACACTCGATCAAAAGCCTTGGAAATATCAAGAGCAACAGCCTTACTCTCCCCGAAGAGGTGAACACAATTATTCCACTTTTCATAGAGGACCGCCATCAAGTCACCTGTGGATCTGGTCCTACGGAAACCGTATTGTCGGTCACTGAGCAATTCGTTGTGCTCAAGATAGTTCACAAAGTGGAAGTTAATTACGCTCTCCATTACCTTGGAGAGTGCAGAGCATATTGCAATGGGTCGGTAATTGGCAGGGTTCGTGGCCTCGCCCTTTTCCGGAACTGGCTGGACATTGGCAACCTTCCAACAAGATGGAAAAACTCCTATCGTGTAGGAGATGTTGAAAAGGTTACGCAACGGACAAGCCAGCGTTGACGCGCACTTCTTCAACACATGGGCTGATATGCAATCTGGCCCAGAGGCTTTGTTAATGTTGAGGTTTGCTAAAACCTCTTCTGCCAAGAGATTAGCTTTATCAACCGGGTCAGTGAAGGTCTGGCCATTCATAAGAGTTGGAGTAGACGATGTCGTCTGATTCTTCACCCTTTTTACAAATGACCAGAAATTTTTACTACCCCTGTGATAGAGTAGAACCTTTTTGCGCGCGTTTTGTTCGTGAAGAAACATTTCGCGCGAGATCACGGCATTAAAGCGATTCCTAGCCTGTATACGAAGTCTTTCAGTATGAGCATTCTTGTTAGAACGCCAAGTCTGAAAGGCTTCCAATTTCGACCTGACTGCAATCATGCAAGTCTCATTAAACCAAGAGTGGTCCTTAGGTTTAATGCTAATTTTTTTAGAAGGTATGAAGGAACGCATACCTAATAAAATAATATTTTGTACCATTAAAGCCGCAGCATTTATGTCTCTGTCAGCGAAACACAATTTCCAATTAAAGTTGCGAAAAAAATCATTTAATGCAACCCAATTTGCTTTTTCGTAAAGCCATACAGTACTCTTCGGGGCTTCAATCGATGAGACGCGTAAACTAGAATACGAAAACTCAGCGGAAACAGTACAATGGTCGGAATTACCAAGAGGTGCAAGGACTTTTACATCATAATTTTCATGATGTGAAGTCATATAAAGGTCTAGGACTTTTGGGCTTTGCCCGCCGACGCGTGGAATACACGTCGGTTTCTTCACCATTTGAGTGAGTTGGTTGCACTCGGCAAAAATATCAACATAACAACCCTCCTGTGTTTATAGACCCGAGTGGCTCAACCAAGTGGCGTTGTGCACATTAAAATCGCCGGCAACAACAATTTCACTGCCGGGAAATTACTCCAATATATTTGAGATCAAATCAGATAAGGCATCCAGCTTATTATAGGTGGAAACCCTATCTAAATTCGGACTCCTATAAAGAAAGCACAAGTGCATGATGTGTGTTTGGATTTTGAATTTAACCCAAATAGTATTAAATTCGCTATCCGACACAGTATGTTGTTGCTGCAGTTGATACGCAACGTCACTCCGAATAAAAAGAGCAAGGCCCCTGCGGGCAGAGAATAATGGCAATAGGTGATACCTGGTATATGAAAATCCAGTAGATCTGCACCCTCATTAACCTGGGTCTCACCTAGTGCCATTATTTGTGGCCTATGGATGGACACATACGCATATACCGAGAAAAAATTCGCCCTCAGCCCACGAATGTTGCAAAAATCTATACGAAAGTTTTGCGACATTTGTGCCACTGTGCAAATTCAAAACATACTATCAGCGTGCGTGAAACAAACAGTTGAGTGCGCAAGCTAAGCCGTGGTGAGTGTTATGCCCTCACCACGGCAAAGATTACGCACTCAGTGCAGCCTCAACCGTGCACGCTAGTAGCTTGGAGTAGGAAAGGGGAGGGAGGGATCGTCTGGTTTAGCGTCTGCTGGTGCAATTGTGCATTCATTGATGCGGTCACTTGTACTTGCAGTTTTAAACCAATTATTTATTTATGCATGTAAAAATTTGTATATGAATTCTATTATTATAATTTTCCACTGTGCATGTTTAAAGATTTGTAATAAATATAAATAAAAAAAACAACATTTTATTTTTATTTTATTTTCAGGATTTTTTTCCAAAAATATTTAAATATGTTTCTATGCAAACATACTACTTTTTCTACTGAAACAACTGATATGTTTCACTGGAAACATATTTATATTCAGGTGTTTTAATTTGAACATATTTATGTTTCTGTTCAAATATTTATTTTGTTTGAATGTAGTAATTATTATGTTTCCATTAGAACATACACCATTTTAAGGGGCAACATTAAAATGTTTCCGTGATATTATAATGTAAGTCAGGGCTCATTAAAACACTGTTCAAGTCTCAATACAACCCTGTTTACAAATGATGTATCAGTCAATTATATATTATGTTTACATAAAATTTCTAACATACATGTTAATGCCAGCAAAATTATGTTTGGGAGAGCCCTTTTTTTTTGCAGCGTGCATAAATTCAGTAAACATTACAAACAGAATTAACAAATTATTGGAGGAAATGAAAATTGATGAAACTTTATATATAGACGATATTACATCTTTACAAAATCTGTGTATTTCGTATCATGATGTTTTACATTTAGACGGCGATGAATTAGCATACACGCCTGCGCTTAATCATGAAATAACTACGCAGTGGAACCAACCACCAATTAATCAGAAACAATATAAGCTACCCCATACACATAGAGAAGAAATTAATAGATGTAGGGAAAATGTTAGATGACGGCATTATATCGCCGAGTACCTCACCCTGGAATTCACCGATGTTGCTGGTTCCTAAAAATAGCGGCAAGGACTGTAGAAATAAGTGGAAGCTAGTAATAGATTTTCGGAAATTGAACAACGTGACAATAAAACAAGTGTTTCCGATTCCTCGAATAGTCGAAATATTAGATCAATTAGGTCACAGTCGCTATTTTTCAACCTTAGATTTAGCAAATGGTTATCATCAGGTACTAGTAGAAGAAGGGGATAAGGAAAAAACAGCTTTTAGTACAGGACTTGGTCATTTCCAGTTTAACAGAATGCCATTTGGTTTAACAGGGGCTCCAGCCACTTTCCAAAGAATAATGAAGCACATATTAACAGGTTTACTGGGCATCGATTACTTTGTTTATCTTGATGCTATAGTGGTGTACGGAAAGAATTTAGCTGAACATGAGCTTAGGTTGAGTAGAGTATTGCAGAAATTAAGAGAACACAATCTAAAATTAAATACAGAAAAATGTCAGTTTTTGAGTCGCGAAGTTGTCTATTTAGGACATAAATGTTCGGGACTGAGCGCTCTGCCAGACCGCTCTAATTCCGCTCTAATTCCGGTGCCAAGAAATAAAAAAAATGCAAGCGTTTTTGGAATTAATTCGAATTTATAAGCAATATGGCAAAATTATCATTACCAATTAATAAGTTACTTAGAAATGATATTAAATTCACTTGGACAGACGATTGTCAAAATTTATTTATTAAACTAAAAGAATCAATAATTTCACCACCCATTCTCGCATATCCAGATTTTACAAAACCGTTTTATTTTTAAAACCGAAATCGTAACCGAAACCGTTATACGAAAATCAGAAATAAACCGATATCCAAAACCGATATAAACGGTTTCGGTTTTATACCGGTTTAAAACGATTTTAAAAAAAATAAAAAAAGAAACAGAAAAACATATTTTATTTTATGTAGAAGATCTTAAGTAAAATGTCATTCATTAAAATTTGGAGTTCCTAAAATAAACATTTTTGGTTGTACAAAAATTCACATGTTGTTTTTTGAGAAACGATATTTCCAAAACAACGGTATTTGGTCTAAAATTTGATTTTTGTTTCATTAATCGAATTAACAACAAAACACCAGCAACTCCAAGCAAAATTTTTACGTTAAAAAATAATTTAAATTTTAATAATATTGGTTTTTCTTTATTTTATTAGTAAAATATATAGGGGAGCTTGGGGTAAAGTGGGCCAAGTTTTGAAAAGTTCATTTGAACATTTTTTATAATCTTTTAAAGGATCTATTCAATAGAATACTATTTATAAGTCTTCTAATGGATTTTTGACTGATGTTTCAAAACAGCTCAATTTCGGACATAAACAAAACAATGGTAATGCAATAAAAAATGTAAAAAAGTTTCAAATTATTAACATCTCAGTAACTATTTAAGGAAATACGAAAAATGAAGTGCAAGTTCGACAAGTTTAAACATTTCAAGTATAAGGCAGATATTTGTTTACATTAGTAATGATTAAAAATTTTTTGTTCTTGCATCTTGTTCTTGCATTTTTTTAGCAACAGCAAAAACGAGAACAAGATCGAGATTTTGCAAAAAAAACAACAAGAGCAAGTGATTTTAATGTATTTATTATGTTTTTAAGGTAATAATGATATACAAAATAATTCATGATATTACTAAATATTGAACAACAAGTAACAATGGAAAGCGTGCAAAATATTTATGAACGTGAACATTAATTAAGTGTGTGTTTTTTTGTTTTTGTCAATTCTAAAGAATATAAGCATCTTAAAAATAAGGCCTGTGAAGCACTTTTGAAGCGGTAAATAGCTTTAAAATTGCTTCAAAAGTCGCTTCAAAAAGATAAAAATGTTTTTTCTCTTTTCTTCGCTACGCTAGTTCGTACATCGATTGTGCAAGTTAACACCTTACGTTAAGCGTTAACTGCAGTATTGCAGTAACACGCGTATCCGGCCATCGTGGGATTGCTTACGCAGCAACACGCGCAACCAGAACGATGACCAGATCCCATCGTGGGATTGCATACGCAGCAACATGCGCAATCAGAACAATAACCTGAGCCCATCGTGGGATTGCCGATGCAGCAGTTTCATTTAAGTATTATTTAAGCTATCGAGTAAGAGAATTTGGATTGTTACAGTTAGTCAAGTTTGGACATTAAATTAACACGGTCGTGTACGAAATAATATTAAAACAAGTTGTTTTTTATTGAAAAGACCAGGAGCCGCCGTTGAGGCTCCTGGCAAACTATATTTTTTGAGATACCCATTAAGGGTTTAGTTAACTGGCGCCCGAGCAGGGACCGGCCAACAAAAATGTTCAAAAGATTATCCTTCGGTATAATCCTTTGGATCCTTGTGAATTCCCGCGCGGGAGAAAATATATAGGCATCCGAATACCAAGTTAAGTCAATTAAGACTTAGCCGGTATGAGGATAGTTCTTATTTTTATCACTAGAATCCTTAGTTAATTCCCCCGTTCCCATGAGAACACGGAGGGAGAACGAAACGGGACTTCTTAAAACATAGTGAAGCCAATCGTGCCTCAGTAGGTTGTCTGTAATCATAAACACGGACGACTAAACAGGACAACGCGATCCTTCCATGGCCGGTCGCCTTGTAGTGTTTTCCATAAATGTAAAAATATTAAAAAAAAATCCGGTTCTCTTCTTTTTCAGTATTATGCAGTAACATTAAAAAACGAAAAATAAAATAAACAACATTTTGCAGTGACACTAAGAAAAAACAAAAAATATAATGAGAATAACAGTGTAAATTAATTTATTTATAAAAAATTAAAAAAAAAAATAAAAGAGGATTTTTTTTTTCTTTTCGAAAGAAATTAAAGACAGAATATTATTAACAAAACTGATTAAAAAGAGAAAAAATGTATATATAAATTTAAAAATAAAAATAATAAATAAAAATTTATAAAAAATTTATAAAAACTGCAGCAAAAGGCTGAAGCATACATTCGTAAAAAATTAAAAATTGTTTGCAGCAAAAAGCTGAAATATCGAGAAATATATCTTTTAAAGGAAAAAATAATAAATAAATAATTAAAATTGCAGCAAAAAGCAGAAACATATATTCGTAAAAAATAAAAAATTGTTTGCAGCAAAAAGCTGAAATATTGTGAAAAATATTTAAAAAAAAAAAGTGCAGCGAAAAGCTAAAGCATATATTTGTAAAAAAAAAAGCAAAAAGCTGAAGTATTGTAAAATATATATAAAAAAATTGCAGCAAAAAGCTGAAGCATATATGTGTAAAAAATAAAATCTCACAGCAAAAAGCTGAAATCTACATTGTAAAAAATAAAGAAAAATTAATTGCGAAGGAAATTATATAAGGTAAGTGTGGCCTTGTGCGATCCATTTTTAGGAAAAAAGTACATAAAAATATAAGAACCAATACAATGGAAGGAATGCAAACTTCCCTTAAGGAGTTGACAGGGGCGGTGAACGCAATTGTTGATCAATTAAGATCATTTGAGGGAAGGATAGGTAGGATAGAAGAAGCTAGTGCGGCAAATGGTCATATTTCGGAGATGCTTAGGGGAATGGAAGCACGTATCAATGATATAGAGCGTCCCTCAGAAGGAAACAATGTGGAAGACAGGGTAGAACTTTTACGTGGTCCAATGAATGAAGAGGAGCTGAAAGAAATTTCAAGGCTACCGGACTGCGTAAAAGAGTTACAGATCTTTAAGGGGGATCCGGCTCACTATGTATCCTGGATACATAGTGTAGAGGCAATCCTCAAAGATTTCGTCATAGTGAAAAACAAGCCAATATTCAGGGCAATTTTGCAGCATATTCGTCAAAAAATTAGAGGTGATGCAGATGCTGCATTAGTTTCTCACAATATATTCGAGGACGAGTGGCCAGAAATTATAAGAGTTTTGTCGCTGCACTATGCAGATAAAAGGGACGTGCAAACGTTAGAACACCAACTTGCTCAATTGTCGCAAAAAGGATCAAAGCTGGACGAATTTTACGCAACAGTGAACCACCAATTTTCATTTATTATCAATGAAATAAAAACGGAATCACACTCCCAAGAAACGATCAGTGCCTTAGTGGAGGCGTACCGTAATCGTGCACTAGATGTCTTTGTTCGAGGATTAAATGGCGAACTTGCCAAAATGTTAATTATCCAGAAACCGAAAACTCTTCCTGAGGCATACTCAGCGTGTCTAGAAATTCAGAACCTAACGCTTAGAAATAATAGCCTCCACCCTAATACTCCAAATAGAATTATAGTGCCATTTATTCAAATACAAATGTCACGCAATGAATAAAGACCACCCCCGTTACCTCAAAGAAATTTCAAACCATACCCAAACAACAGGTTCAATTCGGGACAATTTAATTATAATTAGTCACCACCAAGACCTTTAGGACGCAAGCCGCATGAACGAATGGACGAGGGATCCTTCCAGTCTAGACGAGTAGATTATATAAATTGTCCCCGAAACAATTCATTCAAAAGAGCAGGGTCATTTACTAACCAGCCTCAAAAACAGCAGAGGTTGTATAACATAGGAACATATAATCAGCAGGAATTCGAAGGTTATGAGGAGCAAGATAATCACAATGATGAAGTAAATTTTATGACGGACGCCTCTCCAGCGTTCCTTACATAGAATTTATAACAAAAAATGGAACCACTCTCAATTTTCTTGTTGACACGAGGGCGAACAAAAATTTTATAAGTCCGTCCGTGGTAAGCAGCTACACCCCTCTGACAAAACCCTTCAAAGTACATTCTGCCGGAGGTGATATAAAAATTTCAAAAAAGATTAGTGGAAAATTTTTTCGAAAAAGCAGGAAATGACTCGGTTTTAACCTTTTACGTCTTGCCTGGACTCATGTCGTTTCACGGCATTATTGGTGACGACACCCTTAAAAACCTTGAGGCAATAATTGACAGAAAAAATGACATTTTGAATTTAAAGCCAAATATAAAAATTCCCTTAAAATCCAAAATATCAGAAGAAATTAATTCAACAATAGTAGGCTCTATATCGGAACAGACAAAAAAACAACTTGGTCTACTTCTTGAAAAATATAAGACTCTCTTTGGTCCGATTACTGGTGGAGAGCTTGTTAGAACAACTGTTAGGGCTGAAATAAAAACAAACACAGAAGAACCCATTTATAGCAAATGCTATCCATACCCAGCTTGCATGAGGAGTGAAGTCGAAAAACAGGTCAATGAGTTACTGGTAGAAGGAACAATTCGTCCCTCCAAGAGTCCTTATAGTTCACCCATCTGGGTTGTACCAAAGAAACCTAAGCCCACAAGCGAAAAACAGTATCGAATGGTTGTTGATTACAAACGACTTAATCATGTCACAATCCCAGATACATATCCAATACCTGATATATCTTCTACGCTTGCTAGTCTCGATAAGGCAAAATTTGTTACGACCCTTGACCTAACTTCAGGCTTTCACCAGGTCCCAATGAAAGAAAGAGATAAACCAAAAACAGCATTTTCCACAATGAATGGAAAATATGAATTTCTAAGATTACCCTTTGGTTTAAGAAATGCTCCTGCAATTTTCCAAAGGATGATAGATGATGTTCTCAAAGAATATATAGGAAAAATCTGTTACGTTTATATTGATGATATTATTGTGTTTGGGAACTCTGAGATGGATCACCTTAAAAATATTGAAATTGTATTTTCTCGGTTACAACACGCAAATTTAAAAGTAAATCTTGATAAAACGCATTTCATGAAAACCGAAGTGGAATTTTTAGGATATGTAGTAACTCCTGATGGTATCCAACCAGACCAAAAAAAGGTTACTTCTATTCAGCAAGTGCTACCGCCAAAAAATCTAAAAGAGCTTTCTAGGAGCTGAAGAGCTTTCTAGGATTAACATCATACTATAGGAAGTTCATCCGTGAATATGCAAAAATTGCCAAACCATTAACTAATCTGACAAGGGGTGAAAATGCACAGGTTAAAGCGAATCAGTCTAAACGTATTTCTATTGAGTTAAATGCTCAGGCGCTACAAGCATTTGAAGATTTAAAAACACTAATAACATCTTCAGAAGTACTGGCTTTCCCTGATTTTAAAAACCATTTAAGTTAACCACAGATGCCTCCGATTTTGCAATCGGCGCTGTTTTATCTCAGGGCGATGCTGGTAAAGATAGACCTATCGCATATGTCTCTAGATCCTTAAACAAAACTGAAGAGAATTATGCTACCAATGAAAAAGAAATGCTAGCTATTGTGTGGGCACTTGATAATCTTCGTAATTACGTCTACGGTGCAAAAAAAATTAAAATCTATACTGACCACCAGCCATTGCCGTTTGCCTTAGGCAATCGGAATTACAACGCGAAACTAAAACGTTGGAAAGCTCGCTTGGAAGAATACAACTACGAGCTGTTTTACCAACCAGGAAAGGCAAACTTTGTGGCAGACGCGCTTTCAAGGCTGCCAACTGGACTTAATCATTTGACTAGTTCAAATAATTCTGTCACAGACACGGCAAGTGAAGGTCGATGCGAAATCTCAGAGGAACAATCGGATATCGGTACTGCGCACAGCGCAGACCAAGATAATACCGACTTGATTCCTCACGTTGAATCCCCTTTAAACGTTTTTAGATGTCAAATTGTTGTAAAAAAAGGGAATGACTTGACTTCACAAATTTGCCCACACCCTGGCTACATTCGTCATTGCATAAACAGGGCAGAAATAAATAAAGAAGTACTTATAGAAATTTTGAGGGAAAAACTAAATCCAAACATTGTAAACGGAATAAAGATTCCAGAAGATAATCTCGCTCTATTACAAGAAATATATTTAGAGCATTTTAATAAATATAAAATTCGAGTTACGCAAAGGTTAGTAGAGGATGTAGCTAACGAGGAACACAAAAGAGCTCATAGAAATTCTAAGGAAAACAAAAATCAAATCCTAGAATGTTACTATTTTCCGAGCATGAATAGTCTAATAAAAAAATATGTTGCCTCATGCGAAATCTGCAACTCTAGCAAATACGACAGACACCCTACACGCCCTGAAATTCAACTCACCCCATCCCAAAATATCCTTGCCAAATACTACACATGGATATCATTCAAAATGAAAAATTTATTAGCTGCATTGATAAGTTTTCAAAGTTTGCCAAATTTTTTCACATTCAAGACAGATCGGTTTTGCATATTAGAGAAAACTAGTTAAAATTCTTCACTATTTTACTGTACGGCAAGTGTTGGTCACAGATAATGAAAAAAGCTTTATTAGTCCAGTTTTATTAAAGCGTTAGGTATTAGACTATACTTAACCCCAACGCAACGTAGTGAAGTAAATGGACAAGTAGAGAGACTTCATTCCACCATTTTGGAAATTTATCGATGTCTAAGAATAGAGTATTCAGATTTAAAGGTCAAAGAATTAGTTAATGTAGCAGTTGATAGGTACAATAATTCTATCCACTCAGTTATACAGAAAAAACCCAGCGACATATTCTTTAACAGGAGCCAGCGAATAAATTATCAGAATTTGGTGGACATTCGTTCAAAAATTAACACAAATCTGAGTTCACTCATAAAAAAGAATATGAGAATCCAGAGTAATAGGAGAAACAGAAGAAGATCAGGGCCGAAAACATATAAAAAAGGCGACATGATCTTCGTAGCAATAAAAAGAATAAAAGGAAAGAGCAAACCAGTCTATAAAAAAAAGATAGTGCAAAAAAATAATAGAGTGACTGTAATAACGGCTAGTGGCAGGAGGATACACAAGGCCCACATTAAAAATATAATTCCACAAAGCGATTAATAACTTGTCTTATTTTATATAACACATACAAAAGCATAAACTAGTAATAACTAAAATTAAAAAATGTTTTTTCGCAAACTAATACTATATTATATTTATGTCTTTTTATAATGATTTTTTTGTTCTCCTTGCAGCAATTTGAATATTACACGTATAAAAAATTATATTTTAACATTTTTCTCTCTACAGTCATACTGTTACTGTAATCAGTAAAAGTATATATTATGTTAATTTTAAGTAACTTCAAATTTTATTATATACTAATATTTTTAAATACTTTAATATGGCTTTAATATTTTTAAATACAAGGCTCCCATCGTATCCATAAGAGACGGCAACGGTTGGATCGTGAGCGGAAAATTCCACTTGGTGCATGTAATTGATCTGGAGCGATATGAGAATGTATTGGCTGAAATGGTAACGCTAACGGAGGGAAATGTCAAGGATAAAGAGAAGGCGCTGATTCTGGAGTTCCATTTAACTCAAATGGCTGACCGCATCAACGAACTACGAGGTGGAAATACAAGGAAACCACGTTCTATAAACTGGTTAGGATCTGCCTGGAAGTGGCTCGCAGGAAACCCAGACGCCACTGACTGGAACATGATTTTGCAAAGTCAAGACAAAATCATCACTAATAATAATCATCAGTACAAAATTAATGATGAAATTTTTAGTGCAACACGTGATGTCATACGGAAAATTAATCAAATTTCGACAGTGATTAATGGTGTAGCTAAGGAAATTGAAACGGGACAAGCTGAGCAAGACGCAATCAACCGTGTACTCGTGCTTAAGGAAGAGATTGGCGAAATTGTGCGTGCGTGCCATATGGCAAAATCCGGGATCGTAAATAGTAATCTCCTTGACCATGAAGAAGTCAATCAGATTTTGGCTGAAGTAGAGACATTGCCATATCAAAATATCATCGAAGCAATGGAATACGGAAAACCTTCAATTGTTTCAAACGGCTCACTGTTACTATACGTCCTTTCAATTCCAAAACTAAGAAGTGAGGAATATCATCTGATCATAACACGTGCTTCAGTTGAAAATGGAAGACAGATCGATTTACGGTTCAAAAAAATGCTAGTAAATCAACGAGAAACATATGGTATTATCCATGACTGTCGGTCCATCAACAACTCAACTGTCTGTGAATTGTCTGATCTGGAAAAACTTGAGGAGGATGACTGCTTACCTTTGCTCCTTAAAGGCGGCCAAGCCGAATGCCACTGCAAAACCAGCGAAGAGATAATTTCTGAGTTTATTAATGAAAACACGATCTTCCTCACCAACTTCAAAGGTGAGATCATAGCTGGAAATAGTACAAATCTCCTGAATGGAACGTACGTACTGCAGCTAAGTAATGAGACAGTACAATTGAAAAATCAGACCTTTTCAAGCAAGTCTGTTTCAAAACTGCAAGTGCTCCCGCCAGTTTTAACAAAGGTAACCAGTCGTGGGTTAAAGGAGAACCTAGAATATGTGCATGATCTCAGCACAAAAAATATCGAAAACATTAACAGCCTCAAGAAGGAACTCAATTACTCCTTAGCTTCGGAGATCATCGTTATAATCATTGTTGCCTCAGCCGTCATTATCATGTGGCGCAAATTTAACAGAAACTTCGATATACCCCGTCTACATCTGCCGAGCACGCATCTCGAAGGCATCAACCCAGTCAGAAAACCACCACGGAGTTCTTCGATGCATTCTTCAAGTCTGCGCGACGCAGACATTTAGAGGGGGAAGAGTTAACACCTTACGTTAAGCGTTAACTGCAGTATTGCAGTAACACGCGTATCCGGCCATCGTGGAATTGCTTACGCAGCAACACGCGCAACCAGAACGATGATCAGATCCCATCGTGGGATTGCATACGCAGCAACATGCGCAATCAGAACAATAACCTGAGCCCATCGTGGGATTGACCATCGTGGGATTGCCGATGCAGCAGTTTCATTTAAGTATAATTTAAGCTATCGAGTAAGAGAATTTGGATTGTTACAGTTAGTCAAGTTTGGACATTAAATTAACACGGTCGTGTACGAAATAATATTAAAACAAGTTGGTTTTTATTGGAAAGACCAGGAGCCGCCGTTGAGGCTCCTGGCAAACTATATTTTTTGAGATACCCATTAAGGGTTTAGTTAACTTGCATATGCACTGTGCTATGCACATTTTTATTTTTGTTTTACTTTTATATATAGTTTTTTTTGTTAATTGTAAAATCATGAAGTAATAAAAAATAATATATGAACATTTTACAGTGTGATATATTTAGCTGATATATTGCTTTTTGTGTTTTTCTTTTTTCACAAATCCGCTGATTCGTTTGAAAGTGCAACAACAAAAATGCGAATAAAGCAGCATCCAAGCTTTTGATAGAATTTTTGGCGGGACATTTTTTGTACCACAAGAGAACTCGTTGTTGATGCCAACTAGAGAGCTGTACTAGATACATACATGTAGTGTGGTGCCATGCGTCTGTCCGTTGTCATGCGTCTGTCTGTGTCATGCGTCTGTCCATTGTCATGCGTCTGTCTGTTGTCATGCGACTGTTTGTTGCCATGCGATGATACAGGATAGCAACGAAGAGTTGTCGTTGTGAAAGTGTGTGTATAAGAATCGTAATCGTTATTGTTATATTCCCTTCTTTCTGTTAGTATTCGCTTTGTAGCGTTTGAGTTTGTGTTCGCATGGTGTTCGCAAAGAAAAATGTTACTATGCAAGATATCCCAGTAGGATTTTTGGCAAGTTCTTGCCAACAGAAGTGGTTCTAGAACAGCTTCTATGCAAGGACTATATGCATTTGGCAAGGGGTCAAACGATTTTATAGTAAAATGGAAAAATTTCGGTATAGTTCTAGCGAAAAAAGGTTGTAAACATATGTAGTTTTTTATGTGTAATATGAAATTTCATTGTATTGCAAAAAAGCCCTTCTAACTCTTATTTTTAAGATTGCAGAGTGGAAGGTGTCAAATGTTTTGTTTTGCTTTAAGTGCGTGTAACCTTCGATGACCACTTCTCATTCCCCTTCTTGAGAATGCAGGTGAGAAGGAGTCTACTTTTTCTTTGTTTTCATTACAAATAAATAAGCACGATTGTCTCTTTTTTCTGTACAGTTCTAGCGAACAAATTTTGTAAACAAATGTCATTTTCTATGTGCATTATGAAATTGCATTTTATTGCAAAAAAAGCCCTTCTAACTCTCATTCTCGTGAATGCAGAGTGCAAGGTGTCAAATGTATTGTTTGCTTTTCAGTGCATGTAACCTTGCCTGGCTACTTCTTTTTCCCCCACTTGAGGATGATGATATGGTACCAACTGGTTTTTTTTGTGCAAATAAATTTCTTGTTTGTCTATTTAGATTTTTTTTGGTACAGTTCTAACGGAAAAAAATGACAAAAATTTGGAAATAAGAACAAAAATTGTGAATTTTTAAGCAGTGCAGACGTATCAAGAGGTGAGTTATTTTAAATATTAGTTATTATTCATAATGAGTGGAAGAGGAAATAGTGCGTCCAATATAAGAATAGAAATTTACAAAGAGAAAGAAAAATTAAAAAAAAAATAAAAGAATCAATTAACAGAAGCGTTGAAAATGAAAACACAATTTATTCAAACGATTCAGAAAATATAGTTGAAAATGTGCAGCATGAAACTATTAGAAATGAATCGGAAATAATTATTGAAAATGAAATGGAATATTCAAATGAAAATTACTTTGAAGATAATTCTGAAAGTGCAAGTGAAAAATATACCAACGCTAAAAGAGAAATTAAAAAAATGGTACGAAGACCATAACCATCCAAGAACTAGTGTTATTGAGCTTTTAAAGATATTAAATTGTGAAGGTTTACATGATCCACTTTCCTTAAATGGCTTGCTTAATAAAAATATCAATAAAACAAGACCAATTATTAGAACTGTGTCACCAGGTTCATATGTACATATGGGACTGCAAGAACAATTAAAAAAAAAATACCAAACTATGCGTTGTCTAGCCATAGTAAAATAATCTTAGATATTGGTGTAGATGGATTACCACTTTTTAAAAGTAGTTCTGAAAGTTTGTGGCCTATACTAGGAAGAGTTGTTAATATGAATATTGATGTATTTCTTATTGGACCATACTTAGGAAAAAAAAACCATATAATGTCGACACATACGTGCATGATTTAGTTAAAGAACTAAAGATTTTACAAGAATATGGCTTTACTCTGCATAGTCGAAAATTTGACTTTGAATTAAGAGCGTTTATATACGAGCATTTATGTGCGGTACAGTCGATCATAACGCTCTTCTTGGTTGTAGCAAATGTTATCAGACAGGTAAAAGAATAAACCATGTCACAACATTGAAGAACTGATAATGACTTTATGGAAATAAAACAATCAGATTTCCATTCAATTATTCATAAAACTTCACATAGCGCACTGGAAACAATTGGAATTAAGATGATAACGCAGTTTCCACTAGACCCAATGCATCTTGTCGATTTAGGGGTATCACGAAAAATGCTGCTTATCCTTCTCAGTGGAAAAACGAATGAAAAAAATTATTGCTCTAAATAAAAATATGCTATCAACAAGGTCAATGTCTCTTACAGCATATATTCCTAGGGAATTTCAAAGGAAACCTAGGTCTTTAGATGAAATTTCCATATGGAAAGCCACCAAATTTAGACAATTCATTCTGTACAGTGGACCAGTCGTTCTAAAAAATATTGTACACGATGATTTTTTTATGAGTTTTTGTTATTACACTCAGCATATAGATTGCTCTCTACACCTGCAACTTTTGAAGCTAACGATATGCTAAAACTTTTTGTAGAAAACTTTCCACTAATATTTGGCGTAAGTAATGTTACATACATACTTCACACTTTACATAGCATACTTCATTTAAGTAAAAGCGTCCAGGATATGGGTATATTAACAGGATTTTCTGCATACCCATTTGAAAATTTTATGCAACATTTAAAAAGAAAAGTTCGAAAACCATCAAAAATTTTACAACACATACATAACAAATTTACTGATGCAATTATTTCATTAAAAAAAGAAAGATTCAGAAAAAATCGTTTTGGTAACGCTATAAGTTTTCAAACTCCAGATTATTTTTTAACTACCAAATCTCCGGATAATTTTTGTTGCATAAAACAATGTGTCCAAATAAAATTGACTGGATTTATAGATACGGATGAAGAAGGTTTTGTAAAAGGTGTGAGATGTCAAAATTTAAAAAACTTCTTTGAGGAACCTCTGAAATCAATGGAAGAATTACGAATATGTACAGGTGAAATAATCACACAAGAAGAAGAAATATTTAATATAAATGATATTACACACAAAAACATGTGTTTGCCATTTGAAAACACATGTGTACTAATTCCTCTTCTGCATAATTGTAATTAATAAAATTTTTTACATAAATACATTTATTATCGTCATATAGTAAGTTATATAAGTATAGTATAAATTCGCTAAAAATTATAAATTGTATCAATTTTAGTAAATTTCAGTTATCAACATGGCCGAAAATAGAGGTGTTTTGAAGCAGAATCAAATTAATGGAAACTCAAAATCTTATGAAAAAATAAATTCACTAATCATAAAAAAATCTATATTTTTTGAATTTCAAGACATTTAAAATAAATTTATAAAATGAATACCAACATTTTTTTAAACATTGTGATAGAACATAAGTATGCATGCATCTTTTCTTAGCGTGTAAAGTTGATCAGTAAACGCACCGAAAAAAACTGAAAATAGAATTTAAAGTTGATTGTTTCCGTTTTTCTGTAAAATTATTGGTGATTTCAATTAAATTAATAAATTAATATATTTTTCCGAAAAAAAATTTCCTAACGCAGATTTTACATAAAATGATTATATATTTATACTAAAAATTGATACAGAAATGTAAACTTAAACAATATCGATTTAATATTTTCAATATAAGTCTAACATTGGAATGCTAATGTAAAAATTTTAATTAATATGAAAATTAGGTGAATTTTTTTTTTATTTGTTTAGTGCGTTGTCGTTTAAATTGACAAAATCCATTTGCTTTTTGAGCAGTTTTACACAATTAAAAATTTTTAAAAATAAACTGCAGACAAAATTTTTAATCAAAAACTTAAAACTTTCATTAAAAACATAAAACCGAAATCTTAACCGAATTGAAATATAAACCAACATCAAAACCGTTCTTAGTTTCAGTTTTAAAATAGTGCTAATTATTTATCTTTTATTTCACATATTTCAGATATTGAAATTGAAGTCAACAAATTAAAAGAAATAATATCTCAACAAACTAAATGCATTAGTGATCTAAAAAATACAATTTAGAAGCAAAATGAATTTATTGTTGAAGAATTAGCATCTATTAAAGTATGCGTCCGTCAGCTGGCGTCAGAGAAACGCAGCGTTGCACAAATAGCTGCCAAATTTCCAATCAAATCCGGAAAAGAATTGAAGCAGTTCGAAAAAAACATAAAACATTTAAATGAAAATGATTTAGTAAGAATATAATATATCTATTTAATATATTCAAATTATCTATATTTATCTTATTTAGATTGGTTCTGTTCAACAAATAATAAAACGAAATGGAATCTCTAAAAATCTCCATAATTTATTAGGGAATGAGATCATAATAAACTACAATTATGATGGAATTCAGGGGAAAGAACCGTTCAAAATATTTACGGAAATTAATGAATTTTTTTTTAGTAAGTATTCATTTTATAAAATATTTTCCATTATTTTTTTTTAATGTAGAAGCCGTTGGTGAAGAAATGATTACAAATGAAAATTATGTTGCTGAAATTAAAAAAGGCTTTAAATTAGCCAAAAATAAAATACATAAAAAATAAAATACATAATAACTTTATTTACTTTTATCACAACAAATGATTTTCTGATGGTCTTCAAGATTCTAATCACGATGTCATACTCAGTTTTTCTGATTTCTTACGTATTACAAATATTGTGTAATTCTCGTGTCTTTATACATATAAAAAAGCCTAGTGTTATTACTAACATTTATGAATATTTCTTAAAAATAATAATTATTGATGAATTTTATTTATATTATTAAAAAATAACTAATATGAAAGATTTATATGAAAAAATAATTATTATAATCTGACATTTTCAAATAAATCAATTTCTTCAATTGTTTGAATGAACCAATTCTTTCGGAAGCAATTATAAAATATGTTCCATTATAATGTTTCTGAAGACATTAAAAGCAACCACTTCTAGAACCAATTCTTTAGGAAGCAATTCTAAAATACCTTCCAGAAAGGTATTCCGGAAGAACTGAAAAGCAACCACTTCTAGAACATATTCTTTCAGAAGAAATTCTAAAATACCTTCTAGGAAGTTGTTCCTCAAGAACTGTAAAGCAACCACTTCTAGAACCTATTCTATCGGAAGCAATTCTAAAATACCTTCCAGGAAGGTGTTCCTGAAGTACTTGAAAGCAACTACTTCTAGAAGCTATTCATAAGAATAACTGCAATAATACTTTGCCAAGAGGTATTCCTGCAGGCATTGCAAGAAACGTCTTCTGTAAGCTGTTCTTATGAACTGATGAAATAATGCATTCTAAGAAGGTATTCCTGCATCACTTGCTAGCAACCTATTCAATCAGCTCTTCTGTTGGAAGCGAGATGAGAAGTTCTTCAAAAACGATCGTTTCATATAAAAAATAAATAAGAAAAGAATTGAGTGGAGAAGGACTTCTGGATACCAAAGAATAGCTTCTAGAAGAGCTTCTTACTCCTGAAAATACCTACTGGGATTATTTGAGTTCTCTTGACATACGGTATGTGTAATCTGTGACGAAAACAGATATATGCCTATACGAAATATTCCTTATATTTATTGTATTGTAGAACGAAAAGTCACCAAACACATTTTTATGAAAAACATAATTTTCGAGTTTGTTGATTATTATTATAAAAAGATATTGATGCATTTTTAAAGTTGAAATATCAACTAATAGATTTACATTTTCTTATCAATTGACAGATACATAAAGAAGTTTGTAAAAAAATATTTAGCATTTTGAAAATGTATTTGGTGACTTTTCGTTCATGGCCTTGAGATTTTGAATTGTCTCGTCAACATCACTTGATTTATACAATTATTTTTTATTAGTTACTTCTTGTTAAAATATAATTAAAATTTTTATGTTATTGGTTTTATTTTTTTGTTGGTAAAATGTTGAAGAAATTGAAAATATGGAAAATAAGTAACTTAAATACAATTATTGTTCGAATTCTATTCGTTTTCATAATTAATATGCAGTTTAAGATATTTGTCTTCGATCTTTTATTTAAAATTTAAAAGATTAAGATTACCATTTCTTGACTTGCTCTTGCAAATGATCATCACTAGTTTACATATATTGCAGTTCACAGAATTGTTGAAATTTAATTTCTTTGGCTTTTATGGATGAAATTTGTACAAAATTCTTCTTCTTTACAATTCAGATCATATCTCAGGTGAAGTCAAAATGTTGCTTTTCATTGGTTTGTGGTCACGAATTTTTAAATTAATTTTTTTTCTTGGCGTAATCAATTAAATAATTCATATAACACAATATTTTAACTAAAATAACAACAAACATTGTTTAAATTACGTTTCCCACTTTACCCTAATATCATAATTTGATCATAATTTAGCACCATATAAAAAATGTAAAATTATTTGAAAAATATGGAAATAAAGAAAATTTATACAAAACCCGAAATCAATCCTTGCTTACAACCAAGGATTGAAACCGTAACCGAAACCGATATCCGCTTAAAACCGTTTCGTTTGATATCCAAAACCGAAATAAACGGTTTCAGTTTTATACAGGTTTAAAACGGTTTTTAAAAAAGAAACAGAAAAACATATTTTATTTTATATAGAAGATCTTAAGTACAGGGCATGTTTAAATGTCATTTAATAAAATTTGGAGTTCCCAAAATAAAAATGTTTTGTTGTACAAAAATTAACATGTTGTTTTTTGAGAAACAATATTACTAAAACAACGATCTTTGGTCTAAAATCGTGTTTTTTTTTTTTTTTTCATTAATTTGTGTAGCGGTAAATCGAATTAACAACAAAACACCAGCTACTCATTGTTAAAAAATGATTCAATTTGTAATGATATTGTTTTTTTTTTATTTATTGTATAAGTAAAAAGAATAAATTAGAAAAAAAAGAAAAATTATAAAAATCTCAAAAAAACTACTTAAAAAAGTACGAAATATAAAGTGCAAGTTCGACAAGTTCGAACATTTCAAGTATACAGGCAGATATTGCAGTTCAAAATGTCTTTGGCTTTTATAGATGGAAATTATACAAAATTTTTCTTTTCATGAAGTTTAAGTAAATTATCGATATTCTTGCTGCTCTTGTTTAAGGTTCGTTTCTCAGATCAGGTGAAGTCAAAATGTTGCTTTTCATTGGCTTGTGGCCACGATTGAAATTGTTTCTTGGCGAAATCAAAAATAATTCATATAACACAATATTTTCACTAAAATAAAAACAAACATTGTTTAAATTACGTTTCCCACTTTACCCCATTATAACAAATTGAACATATCTTAGCACCATATAAACAATGTTAAATTATTTAAAAAATATGGAAAATAGAAATTTTATACAAAAACCGAAATCAAAACCGAAACCGTAACTTGGAACCGGTATACTGAAACCGTTTCGTTATAAAAACTTAAAACCGTAACCGAAACACGGAATAAACCGAAATCGAAACCGTTATTCGTTTAGGTTTCAATCCTTGCTTACAACGGATGCAAGTAACGAAGCATCAGGCGTGGTACTCTCGCAAGATGTTTCTCTTCTCACATCTTCTCTCTGTATCGCTCCTTAACGGCTCGCGTGACTAACGGCTGCAAAGTGGCTCTATATCAATTCAGTTATTTATAGAAATTTGACCATCGCAACCCATGATGGTTTTTAGTCATAGAGTTACCAACTTTAATTTTCGCTTTTTTGTTTTCAAAACTAACAATATTCAGCGATAACGAAATGGGTTCCGTTTCTACTATTCACTGTTTCAGTCATCTGTTCGGACGAACTTCATATAATTAAAAGGTGCAGACAACGAAGACACCGTACAGTTTCTGTTCTATGTGGAAATCAAATTTCTAATACAATGCGTTAGTAATATATTTTAAATAAATAAAAATTTATTGTAAAACTAAATTTTTTTAAAACAAAGAAATAAATGTAGTATAATTTACTACAGTAATTTTTTCGGTGTAGTTTTGTGATGTAGGGTAAAAGGGGGAGCAAATCTTGTAAACAATTAAATATTTTTTCAACGCAAAGCTTATATGCATTACATTTTATATATCGGTGAAAATTTGTCAACCGTACCCGCTTCAAACATTTTTTGCTTCCGATGTGAATGAAATTTGCTAAACGTGTAATATAAGTGGACCTCATTAAAACCTTTTAAAGAGGATGGTCAAGTATGACGGGTTGTCGAGATATTACGGTCCAAATATGACAATTTTGACCGCGTAGGCATGTATTGAATTATTTATAACTTCTATATTCTAATGGTTGTAACCAAAATAATTGAATTAAAAAAAAATATTTTTTCCAAAATAAATATTGTTATTGTAAAAATACTTTCTGAAGCAATTATAAACGTTTAGAATTGATCTACTCTGATAGAAGTTATAAATAATTCCATTGCCATATTTGGACCGCAATACCTTGACTTCGCCATACAAGCATATCCTCCTTAACAGGTTTTAATGAGGTACACTTATATTACATGTTCACCAACTTTCATTCAAATCGGATGCAAACATTTTTGAAGCAAGTACGGTTGACAAATTTCCACCCATATATTTCTTTATTTTTTACTCGTTTTTACATGTTTCACATTTTTCCAAAAATACGAATATACATAAGGTAGAATCGATTGACTGATTCAAATTTGTATGAAAAATCTAGAACTATTTTTTCTTTCGCTCCGCGTCGACTTTCTGAAACTAGGACCACTAAAACTGAGAATAAGCTTTTAAAACCCAAAAAAAGGTGATCCTGTGATATTGCGCAAAGAGCTCAAAGGTAATTTTTGATCTTTTAACGACTATTTTCAATAAAATTATTGTTACTCCAAGTATAAAAAGATATCACTCAATTTTTTTATTTTATTTAATTTAAAATCACTTACTGAAATTATGTCCATTTAAACCATACATTTTTAGTTAACCGTTAAAATTTCATGACAAAAAATGTCGACTTTTTTTTACTATAATAATTTTAACGGTCGAAATTTTTCTAATTTTATTCTAACGAATTTGGGATAACATTTTTGTATTATTGCACATACAATTATCTTTAAAATGATATGTTTCACTTATATTTTTAGAAATCGTTTTATTAGTACATAGTAAGATTTGCACTCCTGCCTAAAATACTCTCAACCCAAAAGTTGATGCACACCCCAAATTATTCAAGGAAATGTTTCGGATATTCCTCCCGAGTATTTTAAGATCAAAATAAATAAAAAGTCGTTGGCACATTTTATTAGATATCACGGTTTAATAATTTTTTTGGGTTTATTTGATTTTTTTAATAATAAGTTGAATGTAATTACTATTAAACTATTAATTTTTTCCACTAAAAAAAAAATTAAAAAGTTTTACATAATTTGTCCACAGTTACGGTTCATAATATATAGTAACAAAAGCGGTAAAAGCGTTTGTTCAAAAATAGTCCTTTAATGAGCATTATATTCTAAAGTTGTCTTTACATAAAATAACTTAGTATTTACTAATAACGCGATACCTAAAAATATAAGAGTTACATAACATTTTAAAGATAATTGTATGTGCAATAATACAAAAATGTTATCTTAAACTCATTAGAATAAAATTAGAAAAAATTTCGACCGTTAAAATCACTTTAGTAAAAAAAGTCGCCATTTTTCGTGTTTGGCAGTTCATGAAATTTTAACTGTTAACTAAAAAATTATAGTTTAAAAAATCATAATTTCAGTAAGTGATTTTAAATTAAATAAAAAAATGAAATTGAGTGATATCTTTTTATACTTGGAGTAACAAAAATTTTATTGAAAATGGTCGTTAAAAGCTCAAAAATGACCATTAAGCACTCTGCGCAATATGACATGATCATTTTTTTTGGGTTTTAAAAGCTTCTTCACAGTTTTAGAGGTCCTAGTATCAGAAAATCGACGCGGAGCGAAACATTTTAAGATTTTCTGTTTTTGAATCAGTCTAATGTACATATATAAAAAAATATATATTTATTATTATTATTTATTTTTATTATTATATATTTTATATGATGAAAACAAGCTCTCATTTTATTAACTAATATCAACACAATGTAATCATAAAATATAATTTTCCTAAATCACATTTTCTAATCCGAATCTCTGCTACGAATTTTAAACTTTCATGAGTTCCGTTCGGAATGAAATTCAGTATTGCATTATAAAAATTTAACTTCGAAATCAGCTGTTTATGTATAATCAGTGAAAATTTACCAAGTTTTAAGTTTGGAACAAATTTTAAATATTTAATTGTCTTTGGAAAATTAATGATTTTTTCTTTATCAATTGTGTAGGCGAGTCGATTTCCTTTGAATCGATAGCCTTTGGAAGTGAATTTATTCTTTGGCCAGCTGCCACTTGCAAATATCGAGAGATACGGGCGGACAGAAAGAAATAGTAAGAAATAGATTCTTCGGATTGCCGGCCACCAGTGTGCATGCACACAAAATAGATGGGCAGTGTAATCGGTTTGCTGGAAGCTCCCTCCTCTAAAACGTCGAGTTTGCTGCAGTCTGGGCTGTTTGTGTGTTTACTTTTAGCTTCGTCCTCGGCCACATCGGTCAGTACTAGCGCAATCGGAAAATATTGCCCCATCTCACAGACGATGTTATCAAGATTGCGCTTGTTTCATTCTCGCCGTAGAGCGCCACCACATTATAAAAAATATCGCCAACGAACACAGTTCCAGCGGAATGCAACCGCTGTGACGTATCGAGCACCTTGGAAATTTAGAGCGACATAGCGGAAAGTCAACGAACATGGACAAATAAATTTAACTAATTAATTCACATTTTTAAAATTTTTTAAAATTTGTTAAAATGTTTGTTAAATCAAACAAATTAATGTTACACGCATAGAAAAAAAAACGTTTATCGGCCGTTTGCGACAAAAGAATTTCATTTACAAATCCTCTCAACAGTGCCTGTAAAAGTTGACATGTTTGTTGCAAAAAAATTGTAAATGTTGTCTTTATTGTTCTGAAAGGACTTTTCGTTTAACACAAAATTGCTCAGAATACTTTTGCGACAAATGACAAATGTAAAGAACGATTATATGAACATTGAAATGTATTTGCGAGAATCGAAAAACTTTTATAAGAACACAAATTATTATTGTCTTAACGAAAGTTCGTTTTAATAAAAATAAAAAATTTTGCAACAAATGTATAAACATTTATATTAAAAGTAAAATACTTTTGCAATTAACCCGTAACATTCTTTTTGTGTGAAAATAAAAACGTTTGAAAACTGTCACAATGATAGCATGTCTGCCTTCTATGCACGAGGACGCGGATTCGAATCCTGCCTGGTGCAATATTTTTTATTTTTATTTTTATTATTATTAATAATATATATTATTCTCATATAATTCATCATTATGATATTTAATCATTATAATATGTATGTTGCAATTTAAAAATTCATTCACCAATAACATACGTTGGATTATTGTACATCGAAATAAATTGCTCTCTTTTAATGCACAGTGGTCGAATGGAAGTGCACTGGCCTTGCAGTCTGAAGGAAGAGAGTTCAAGTCACCGCCCGGGCAAAATAAAAATCGTGTTTTTTTTCAATTAATAAAATAATGTTTTTTTTCAATTAAAAAAAAAAATAATAATGTTTAAAATAAAACTAACATTTTTTTTTTTAATTTTTTAACTTAAAAAAGCAAACGAAAAACTCGTTTGGTCCAAACGAAAAACCGGTTTGGTCAAAAGAACTCCACAAACGAAGTTCTTTTGTCTAATTTTTCGTTTGTGAGGAACGTTTTTTTTTCTATGCGTGTATGCTTTAACATAAAAGTACGTTTTTTTTATTTGCAATGTGTGCAGAAGTTCAGATCTTTGGCCAGCTCCCACTTGCTGACGTACCTGGCGGCCGTCTCCAGCACCCCGGACTCAAAGCATAAACATCAAATGATTCTGTGGCATTTGTATTTCAAATTATCACGAATTACAGCAAAAATTCATTAATTAATGCAAAACAAAAGATTTTTTTCAAACACATAGATTTACATTCCAACACAACAATGCATTCGTAGAAAAAGTGTAAAAATCTGTCAAAAAATCCGTTCCGGCGGAACCTGTGATGCCATATTTCCGATCTTCGAATTCGATTCGGATCATATGATAGATAAATCCAAATCCGAATGAAAATATCCGCTTTGACGGGACTCATGATTGCCCTGAATATCAAAATTTATTTACTGTACCACACAAAAACATAACAACACCTGATAAATGTTCATGTACATGGGAAAAGATATTTTGAGCTATGTTAGTTTCGATTTAAGAGCGTTCAAAATTCTTTTAAAAATGCTTTCCCCTCCTACCCTACTATACTGTTTTATATTTTATTTATTATTTTAATTTCAATTACAATATTCTTAAATACGTTACGTAATACGAAAAAACTGAAGATACAGTCAAATCAGTACTTGAAAGTTATGTAAAATTAATGTATGGCAAATCAATAAAATCAATTTTCTGATTTTGTAGAGTAGTGTGATGTGTATTTAATTTCGAATAAAAAAAAATAAATTTTGATCTGCAAAATTTGCATTCTACAGAAAAATGCGATGTCTTAAAAGACCAAACCACTAAACAAGGAATAAAAAAATATAATAAAAAAATTAAACAAGCTCAACTAACTAGCATTTCCAGAATGAAACCCCAAACAAACAAAAACCGAAGATAAAAACACAGCCACACGCACCGACTCTGGTATTGTGTTGTTTAATATATGTATGTTTATACCACTGTGTATGGTCCGTCGGTTCGTCTATTTATTTTAATGTACGAATGTAAGTTTGGCTGTGTGTTCCTCTGCTTGTCTCACGCGCAAAGTGGTTTTTCGAACCGGCAGTACAACATATTAGTTCATCTTAATGTCGTTGACTTAATGCTCCGCAGAAACTGTTGCTGTTGCCGTCAATGCCTGCTGGTGGTGCTGCTGCCGGTGATGGTAATGCTACACTTAAAATAAAAAATTTGCTATTAATAGCAAACTTTGAATGCTAAATTTTAGCACACTTTAAATTGCATTTACAGCATACTTTTATTTGCAATAGCGAAATGTAGCTAAGAATTTTAGTTTTGCTATTGATCAAGATCGTGTCACTAGTGTGCATGTCGCTAGTGTAGCCAACATACAATAGATGGCGCCACAGACACGAAACATTTTTGCACGCTGCAGCTAATGCGTTATCATTCGTACACTAAGAAAACAAGATGTTTATAAAGTCTTGTTGCAACTATCTGTTTAAATTTACGCCTTGTAGCAAATATTCAAACATCCCATAAGTAAGTGTAAAAATGTGTCAACTTAAATATTACATTCTAATGGTAAAAGTAAAATAAAATTTCTTGGGATTGAAATTATCAACACGTGATGGAAAATATCTCTCTGAGTCGTTGTACAATTTTGCATTCGAAGACGATGGCGATGTATAACCGAACACAAAAAAAAGGATTGTTTACGAATTATTTGCCGTAAACAATCAAATGTTTGTAGTGAGAACTTCTTGTTTCCACTAAATACTTATAATTTTATTTCATTTGCCAGAAATAATGACTGTTTCCTGAAAACACTTCAAATTATTAATATTTGTAGCATATAGAATTTTATTTGATGTAAACACTTTAATTGTTTGCATTAAACACTTTGTAAGTGTTCAATTAATTATTCATCCTTAACACATTCATTACTTTTGTTAACTACTGCATCTATTTGTCCTAAATGGTAAATTTTAATTAGTGTTTGGACCAAGCACTTGTCAATTGCCTCAAATAATAATTATTTGAAGTGTTTGCTCGAAACACTTGCTTGAGAGGGAGTATTTGCCGAGTATTTCCGAAACCAATCATATCGTTTTAGTGCTGTTTTAGTGCTGTGACTAACCTCACGCAACGTGCAACGTTTATCGTCAGAACTCACATTCGACTCAGACAAATTAACAGATTATGTGTAATACTCATTGGAGATCATAGAATATGAAGCAGTTAATCAGAAAATTCGTTTAATATTTGTATTCGATTTTTTTAATGTTTTTTAATTATAAATTTTACTCCATGGCTAAATGAGTAATAACAAAATATGTTTAATGCATGCATGTGTCTGTGTGGAATGTGGATTCTGTTTGGAAGCAATAGCAGAATTTATGGGAAACACTTTTGTGTAATCGAGTGTGTTTCCAGCAAAAGAGATGAAAATTTATATAGTTGAGTACAAATATTACAGATGTTTGCGATTAATAATTTAAGCATTTGCTACAAATCATTTAAATTGGTTGTTGCTAATAATATTTCAAACACTTCAAGTATTTGTTTCTATTATTGTTTCCACCAAACTATATAATTTTTGTGTTCAAGATACTGTTTTGATTCTATAATAAATAAAAATACATTTGATTCCTTTTATTTCAATTCAAAAAAAATTAATCTTTGAATTCTAATGGAGTACCTTTTCCAAATATTTATCAACTATCTTCCTATTTGTATGATGTTTAATTGATGTTTGCTATAAATAATCCTAAATTTGAAAGATAATTGCAACAATATTTATCGTATTTGACGGATATTTGAGAGATGGTTGTCTCAAAGACGATCTAAATAATTTGTAAATATCTTGATATTTAGGGCTGTGATATTTCTGGTAATCATCTTTGTTTTCTTATTGTAGACTCTTATTCGACCACATAATTATTGAAAACATATTTTTCTTCTACATAATAATAATGCACTCATGCTAGAATGAAATAGTGGTATGAGAATACACGAGAGGGAAAGTAAAAATAAAGAATAAAATAAAGAAAATTTATAATATATAAATATATAAGTAAAAGTTTAAATATAAGAAAAAAAAACATCTTTTCGGAAACATTTTTGCTATTTTAGCAACACTTTTTGCTACTGTTATAGACTATATCTTTTGAGCGTACTACACACTAAGAAAACAAAGATTAGAAATACAAACATAGAAATAGTACATAGTACATTATATTATAGAATTGAACTGAACTTATACTATTTATTAAATTATTAAAATAAATCAATACTTATATGCCCACAGTAACAACAAAATTTCGCATCAAACAAAATATGATAAATAATTAAATAAACAAATAATTAAATAAAATAAACAAATAAATACAATGAGAGCTTTTCATAGGCAATGTTTTTGTCTCGTAGGTTTGCCATTTACTGGTATAGAAAAATGTTTCTATGAAAAGATGTTGTTAATCCCAGTCCATGCTTAAACTGGGATATTTCAGCTCGCAGTCCAACTCACTAACATTGAGCTACCGACGATGTAGAAAAAAAGCGTAATATCTCTTAAAAAATATTACGCACGTATTAATTATCTAATTAAAAAAAAAAATATTTATTTCTATTTACTTATTTGTTTAATTCATAATGTAATGGAGACGAAATAGTATTATTAGCTGCGTAATAAAATTAAATAACAAGTATTAAAACAAATTTAAATAAAGCGAATATATTTTTTATATAATTTAATTCGTTTTTCCCTCGGTGTAGAGTATACTACAATACTGTTGCTATAACAGGTGAATTGAAGCCATCAAAAATTATAGGCATATCTTGTTTTGATGTTGTTTTTGTTTGTTTCAATCTTCTTGCGCTGTTTCAGAACCACATTTTCCGCAAACGTAAGCAACAATCTTACGAATGATGTTAAGCTGTGGAGCAGCGTAGCCGACTTAAAAAGTTGCTCATGAGTTGCATTGTATAAACAAGATCAGACAATATGCTGGAGCAGGGACAATTTACAACAAATACAAAAAAGACAAAGATAATAATAGTTAAACTAGAGGGAAAATTATAATAGTTTTAGGCAAGCTCATAAGAAGATGTTCATAAATTTAATTTTAATTTCAAAATATACATAATTATTATAGATTTTATTATTTGTAGACGTAAATGAACGATTTCAAATTTGTATACAGGATACAATACAATTAATAGTTTTGTTATTATTAAAATTACTGAATAGGATAGGACTATTATTTTAAACAAAATAATCAATACTACATTTAATGAATACTTTTTAGTAAATTTAAATTTCAAAAATTATTAAACACATTGTCTTAAAGTTATTAGTCTGAACCAAACACGCGGACCGCCAACCCTTCATCGGCGGCCCGCGAATATTTTTTAAAGTTATATTAAAAAATATATATTTTTAAGAATTGGTAAATTTTTAATTTATTTATTACCTAACTGATTGTTATATATTGTTAGCAATTTTGGGCAGCACCATGTATCTAATTTAACATGGCATATAGAAAATTAAATTAATAATATTTGTTAAAAACTTATAACTTACATTTAATAATAAGTATTTGATAAGTTTTTAATATAGAGTCAATTGTCATTTTAAATATGATACATGGCGTCGTAAAAATGGAATAACAATAATTTTTAACTCTTTTTTTCATCAAGTAATATTGTTATTTATAAATAAAATTTTAAATTTATTGTAAAGTTTTGAATATCCCTTTGTTATATTTCGCCGTCATATAAATATATATAGGGGAGCTCATGGTATGATGAAAAGAAAATTACATTCAAATTTTTGGTTGGACTATTCAAAATAAAAGGAGAGAAAAATAATAAAAACTTAAAAAATCTCAAAAACTGGACCGCATTTAACAAAACAATTTTCGGAATCAGCTCCAGTATCAAATAATGGCGCAATCAGAATAATTTAATCTAACAAGAAACAAAAAATTGGACTTTTATTTATAAAATATCGACAAGTTTTAACCAAGAGTCTTGCAAACTGGAATATGAATCATTTTAACATTTTTTCGTAAAACTTTTTGTATCATACCAAATTTCCAGGCTTTAGACTCACCTTATTTGCAAAATTTAAGTAAATTTAAGCTTTTTTTGAACCACTATCTCCTGGGATACAGTGGTCCAAAGTTAGAAAATATCAATCAATAACTACTTTTATGGTTGTAGATAAAACTATTGACCGTAGAATGCTACAATCCCCGTTTTAATGCTAATAAATCAAACATCTTCATAACTCCGAACATCTAATCAGTGGTCATTGTCCTTTGAATTTAAATTGATTGTTCATAAAAAGAAACCATTTTCCAATTTATATAAATATCAAATATTCATATTCATACGAAAATTTAAAAAACAAACTTTTTCAATATGTTTAAGTATTGTTTGTACCAAAAATCTAAAAAATTTGGTTACCAGTCTGTCATGTGATTTATATCTCGAAATTTTCTCGAACTAATTTGGATAACAAAAATCCAATCTCGTTGCTAATTTTTAAAATTTCGTAATTTTCGTAGAGTAAAATTTTATGATATGATATTTAAACATTTCTCAATTTTTTTTCAAATAAATCTCGATATATTTGCACTATTTGATGCAATATTAATCAAGAATCGTTTTTATTATCGTTTGAATAAAACTGCGTTATGTCGCTTTGAACTATCTTTGCAGTTTTAGCACGGTTTGGCGTTCGATATTGGTACAAGATCTGATTCGAAATCGTACGATTTTGCCGACATATCGTATCGTTCTCACATCAATATCGTAACGAATGACACCCTGGGTACAAAAAAAGTTGCAACAATTTTGGATGATTGTCAGGTGTCTGTTTTATAAAATGTTCTCTAGTTTTTAAAATATGGAGTACCATTTTAAATAACTCAGACAAAACTTTTGACAGGTTCAAAGAAGATCGGACGAAATTTCGCGATTTTTTTTATGGTAAACAAATGCGGCCCGGCCCATCTTTTGAATTGCTAATGCTGCCCGTGATGCCAAATGAGTTTGACATGTCTGGTCTAAACCATTTAATCGATGGAAAAAGTTAGTAATTTTGATCGTTAGTTCGATGAATTTCGTCCTTAAAAAAAGTGTTTCGTTGTAATGATGAACAAATCATAATACTGATCAAAACAAAACATCAAAGTTATGAATTCATCATCATGAGTTCAGAATGCAATCATTGTCTGATCATACTTGCATGATTTCAAATAAGATAGAGCCTTATCAAACCAAAATCGTTTTGTAATCACAAAATGTTGTCTTAATATCTTTTGCAATGACAAAAAATCACGGTTTTGTGTCTAAATGAATTATTTCTCTGAATATTTTTTTAGGATAGTTTTGTTACCAAATATTATCTGCGTTTTTTTTATAATTTTTTGTTCCAGATCAAAGCAGTTGGAAAAAAACGATGTGGCTCTAATTTAATAATACACAATCCGTTATTCCTAATATATGAAATGTTTGTGTCTTTGGTATGACACTTAATATTTTAAATCAATTGAAAAAAGAAGCAGTGGCGATTATCATGGTAGTAATTCCACGGGTATTTTACCCAAAGACTATAAATATACTAACATGTAAACTTTCGGTTTTGATGGTTTTTGTTGGTTTCAAATGTTTTAAATTTGCGGTGGTTATGATGGTTGAGATAATATCCGTTTATCCGTGTTATGAGAATCGAAATGAGAGAAAGAGAGATGTCAGTGTAATGACAGCTTAAAACAGCTGATTGATGTGCATGCAAAAATTACTTATTGTATATTTCTAATTTTTCTGCGATATACGAAAAGTCAATATTTTTTATTAAAATATGAAAACATGTAGAATTTGATTATTGAATTTTCTATATTTCTCGAAAAATTATTCAATTAAACATTTTTTCAGATAAATTCATATTAAATTTTCGATGACACGACAATTCTGTCTGTCCGTTCGTTCACAATTGTTTTTATCTCTCTTACTCCTATGAGTAGACAATGGAAATATTTGTGCTGCAAAAATCAAACGTCAAATACGGCTGCGCAAATGCAACAACAAAACTAACTCAACAGAATTAAAATTGTTTTTATTTTTGTTTAATTATTTTAATATTCATTATTTTATGTAGAAATATCAGAAACTGAAGAATTTTAGTCTTCGATTTCTGATATTCTTTGAAAAAATATTCTTCTTTTCATTCTTCTGTGAAAAATCTCTTTAATTTATCACCGACAGACATACTTGCTGTTCAAGTCAACCCGGTTTTGTATTTGCATTTGTTTCTTTTGTTCAACACATCCAAATACGAAATTCTTCCTTTAGCTACACAAAAATAGTGAAAAATGCAAACGTCGCTATTTGTTTGCTATTTTCATGCTTTTTGAAGATATTTCATTCAAAACCCAAAAATATTTATTAGTTTCAGATTTGGCTGTAAAAATTTATGAATGGAAAAATTACATGGAAATGAGTTATGAGAAAACGTACAATATTTTTGGGTCATTTTTCATAAAATATTTTTTGGGTGATTTTTCATAATGAAAAATACACCCAATTAAGAAAATAAAATTTCTCCAAAAAATATGGAAAACTCTTTGTATGACAAATTTTTGTGTAATTTTTAATTTTTCTTTTTAATACATTTTTCTTTAGGCGATTTTTCGCACATCCAAAAAAAAGTCATTGTGAAATTTACTTTTATAAAAATTAATGCAGAATAACAATTAATTTAATCTTGAATATTGGGTTCTAATGTTACTGCAATAACCTCTTCAGATTTATTATAACTATTATATATTATATAATGTTATGTAATATAAATTATTGTGTAATGAATTGTTTTTATATGATATCACTAACATTTTTCTTTTGGGTTTAAGAAATCCATTCGGAAATTGTATTACTTTTCTGACTTCCTGACTAGTATTCTTAAACCCAAAAGAAAAATGTTAGTGATATCATATAAAAACTTTTCAATACAAAATAATTTATATTACATAACATTATATAACATATAATAAAATATATAAATAGATTAAATTATAATAAATCTGAAGAGGTTATTGTAATAACATAAGAACCCAATATTCAAGATAAAATTTTGAAATACGCGTTTAATATTTATTATTGCCTTTGAAAAATATATTACAAAATCAATTTTAGTTTTAATTTTAAGAAATTTTTATAAAAATCAATTTTAATTGTTATTCTGCATTAATTTTTATATAAGTCAATTTTAATTTAATTTTAAATAATAAAAACATACTTTTGTTTATATTTATATATAATTAAAAAAAAAGATTGTACATTTTTCATTATTATTTTTGATCAATTTTTATAAATAACTCGAAAACAAAATGTTAAAAAACTTTTTAAAAATCAAGCTTTTATAAAAATCTGTACTAAAAAATTAAAAATAAATTTACTAAAAATATAAAATATATTTATAGTAGGTATGTATATTTATAATGAATACATATTAATATATGAAATAAATTAAATTAAATCTTATTCAAATTATATTATTAAGGAATACGTTTATAAGAAATAAATTTTAAAATTTACTAAGAGGTTTCCAAATACAAAAATTAAAGCGTGCGGCGAAAATATTAAAAATTACCAGCATATTACATTTGTAAATGTGTAGCCTAAATATGAATTTTAACTATCAGAGGAATACAATTATGATCATATTTATATATATACCTTATACATCACAAACCTACAACTCTTTATACTTTAAATCTCGCAATCGTTCAGCACACTATAACCCTTCACAGCATAAGGCTAGATTGTATAGGAGATATAACGTCCCGTTGTCCAGTTACACCCAGATTCTACATGGCGATTATAATGTAAAATGTGAGCTTTTACTTCAATTTTCAAAACTATGTACTACTTTTTATAAGTCGAGAGTTGTAGCATTTTAAAAGGTTTCCTCATTTGACAGGTTCCACAAACATCTGTGAAATTACAACCCTTTATGGCAAGGAGATATATTGTCGGTGATACTGCAAAACCGTCTAACTGCATGTGAGAATTACACCTAATTTTGTGTTATAATCGGGTTTTTAATGATATGTTGATCGGATAAATTAGAAATTAGGCATACTTAATTTGTATGAATTAAGTGCAAAATTGAGATTGAAAATAGTTTTGTTTCTTCTGTAAAATTCTTTTTGTAAGAGGTATTCGAAAATGTAGATAGACGGTTTTGCAGTATCACCGATGATATAACGTTAATCTACATCATTTAGCCAAATTCCATGAATTAAATTAAGTACATAAATAAATATTTCTAATTAAAAGTTAAGTTTTACCAGATTATCCTGAGGTAAAAACATAACACATGCCAAAAAAATATCATTGGGCTTCCGATATCAGCACTACCTACGAAACTCATAGATACTTCCATACAGATCTACCCCTTCTCCAAAATTATATTGAAAACTATTACAAAGTTGAATTAAATTGCAAAGTTTATTAGTGCTAGAGTTGGAATGTAATATTCAATAATTTTGCCGCACGCTTTTATTTTTGTATTTGGAAACCTCTTAGTAAATTTTAAAATTTTTTCTTATAAACGTATTTCTTAATAATATAATTTGAATAAGATTTAATTTAATTTATTTCATATATTAATATGTATTCATTATAAATATACATACCTACTATAAATATATTTTATATTTTTAGTAAATTTATTTTTAATTTTTTAGTACAGATTTTTATAAAAGCTTGATTTTTAAATAGTTTTTTTTTTATTATTTGTTTTATGTTCGTGGCTGGTGAAAGTGCCGAGTTATATCATATTGAAAGGTTAGTTTGTATGGGAGGTGCCACGCTTCCTTGTCAATCCCGCCCATATATAGCCTATCATTCCTTCCAGATTATACCGCATCTGTGGTAAAATTTCAAGAAAATCGATTCAGCAGTTTAGACGGAGAAGCGAAACAAACGTACAAACATATTTATTATATTAATAGGATGTCATCTTTCTAGGTGAAGAACGCACTTCAGAGGGTGCATTAATAATAAATGTGACCTCTAGCGGAGAAAGTTCTAAGTTTGCCAAATTTTTCCCCGTTGCCAATACTATACATGTTTTAAATTTCAATTTTCTAGGTGAAGAACGCACTTTAGAAGGTCCATTAATAGTAAATGCGCCCTCTAGCGGATAAAATTCAAAGTTCTGAGTTTGCCATATTTTTCCTCGTGTCTAAAACTATACATATTCTAAATTTCAACATTCTAGCTAAAGAACAGAACTCAAACGGTCCAAAAATAGTTTTATCGCCCCCTATCGGCCAAAATTCGTACTTTAAAATTTATTTTTATATGTGCCACATAGAATACTATATGTGTTTCAAGTTTCAACTCGATCGGATATAAGGAAGTGTGTTAAATTTGATATTTTTGTGCCCGACATACGAACAAACGAACAAACGAGCAAAGGTACAAACAAGTGAAGTTAAATAAAAGCTTGTAAAAATATTTGTTATTTTTTTTCAAATACAAAAGTGAAAAATCTTCAAAAAGCATGAAAATATCAAACAAATAGTGACGTTTGCAATTTTCACTATTTTTGTGTAGCTAAAGGAAGAATTTCGTATTTGGATGTGTTGAACAAAAGAAACAAATACAAATACAAAACCGGGTTGACTTGAACAGCAAGTATGTCTGTCGGTGATAAATTAAAGAGATTTTTCACAGAAGAATGAAAAGAAGAATATTTTTTCAAAGAATATTAGAAATCGAAGAGTAAATTCTTCAGTTTCTGATATTTCTACATAAAATAATGAATATTAAAATAATTAAACAAAAATAAAAACAATTTTAATTCTGTTGAGTTAGTTCTGTTGTTGCATTTGCGCAGCCGTATTTGACGTTCGATTTTTGCAGCATAAATATTTCCATTGTCTACTCATAGGAGTAAGAGAGATAAAAACAATTGTGAACGAACGGACAGACAGAATTGTCGTGTCATCGAAAATTTAATATGAATTTATCTTAAAAAATGTTTAATTGAATAATTTTTCGAGAAATATAGAAAATTCAATAATCAAATTCTACACGTTTTCATATTTTAATAAAAAATATTGACTTTTCGTATATCGCAAAAAAATTAGAAATATATAATAAGTTATTATTGCATGCACATCAATCAGCTGTCATTTCACTGACATCTCTCTCTCTCTTATTTCGATTCCCATAACACGGATAAACGGATATCATCTCAACCATCATATGGACCACCGCAAATTTAAATCATTTGAAACCAACAAAAACCATCAAAACCAAAAGTTTACATCTTAGTATATTTATAGTCTTTGCACATGCTCACGTATTACATAATTTTGTCGTGGTTACTTTCAAAAACAAACTTTAATAATGTTTAAAATATATATATATTATAATTTTTTTGAAATAATGAATTTAACTGCGTACGTAATAAAATTAAATACTTTTTATTTAATTTGTATGTTTTTGTATAGAGTATTACTTTTTTATTACAAAAGTATTTAAATCAAATTTAATTAGATTTTATATAATTTTATTACGTCACTTTTTAGTGTGTATTCATTTTGGTACGCCGTTTGTAACACCCAGAAGGAAGCATCTCCGGTATGGAAAAGTATGACCTCCTGAGTCGATTTTGTGATATCCGTCTGTCTGTCTGTTTGTCTGTTGAAATCCCTACTACTTAAAAAATTGAAGAGTTTGATAAATGAAACTTATAATTTAGAGTATTTATGGAGTACTTACCTATGCTGTATGTGCGAAAAAATTGGAGAAATCGGTTAATTGTGACCTGTGATCTGACCATTTATATTCAAATAACTCGTATAAAATTTACATCTACAGATCAATTTTACTGTATACGTGCTTAGGTAAACTTTTTTGGTCAAATATATATTGCCTTCATGCTCAAATACATGAAAATAATGTTTTCCCTCAAAACGACTTGTGGTTCCCAAAAAAAAAAAATGGAATTTCGGTACACCTACCAATTTGTAAATATGGATATCAAATGAATGGAAATTCTTCAGCGATTGAATGTTTGTAGTTATCTTCAGAACTCGTATACTCTGGTGCCCTATATACCACTTTGAATGGTAACCACATATATGTGTAGGGTATATATAGTCGCCTTAGACCGACTATAATGACTATTATTTTGATAATCCTAACTATCATAATAACACCTACTATATAATGTCCCTACTTTAAAATTTCCCATGTGATCTAACCTTCGCAACTGGTTTTCTCGTAAATTTTTCAAATTTTCAAACTCGTATCAGCGCCTTTTTTTCGATTTTTGCGAAGTCGCACGTCTTATAGTCTTTGCTGCAGCGTCCGCTCGATGCTGTTACTGCATGGCACATATGACAACAACAGAAACTGATAGTTTTATGTGTGTTGTTGCTATTGGTCTTACTTAACGTTGAAAATTTCACGAACCATTGCACTCGTTTGTGAATATGAACTACGACCAGGGTTGCCACTTTCGTAATTTATAACCAAATTTGGTTACTTTTTTTTTGGCTTGGTTAGATGGTAATTTTATTTTTGGTTTGGTAATATTTTAATATGTTGATGGTTGGTACTTTTTATATATAACCCTTGAATCAAATAAAAAAAAGATTTGATTTTTCAAGACGAGATATTAAAAATTTGTCTGTCATTACACCAAAAAATCTTTTGAGTTCTCCTGAATTATCTTTATTACTTTTATTAGACACATTTTCATGATATATGAAGAAAGTGACAACGAGGAAATAATAACTCAGAGGAAGTTGTTACGATTGTCCAAAACGGAACTAGAAGAAGATATGGATTATGATATTTCTATAACATAGCTTTTAGTCTTATTATCGCAGAGCTGGTTCATATTGTATTATTTGAAATTATTTACTATATTCCATGTAGGAAAAAACGATGGGCCCAAGGTTCGCTCAGTCCTGCGCCAAGAATGCATTGCTATATGCCAGGTCTGGTACTCAAAACTGGTTGAATACTGGTTAAGCCTTGGAATGATAAGAAGGGCACTGGTATTAACGGCTAAGACTGTCATTTCTGGTATTTGTGATGTGACAGACATTTTTAAATTATAAAGTTCAAGATTTTGAAAAAATGGTCTAAAACTAGTGAGCTTGATAGCGTAACGGGTAGTGCTCCGGACTTGTACGCAGGAAATTCGGGATCGATTCTTAAGCGGAATTTTTTTTTTAATTAATGTATGATTTGGACGCTTGGTGTTGGCTAAATCTCCATTCAGGAAGACATATTTAATGAGTTACCTACAGAATTCTTTACAGAATGGAATGGAATATATATTTTTTTATTTTTCGCTACCAGGGGTGATACCCTACAGCCGGAAGTTAAGATTTTCGAAGAATTGTGCTGTGTGAAATCAACCTAAACCAGTTGGGAAGGTTAGATCACATGGGAAATTTTAAAGTAGGTGTAATTATGATAGTTAGGATTATCAAAATTATAGTCGGTCTAAGCCGACTATAAATACCCTACACATATGTGTGGTTACCATTCAAAGTGATATATAGGTCACCAGGGTATACGAATCCTGAAAATAACTACAAACATTCAATCGCTGAAGAATTTCCATTCATTTGATACCCATATTTACAAATGGGTAGGTGTACCGAATTTCGATTTTTTTTTGTGAACCACAAGTCTTTTCGCCGGAAAACATTATTATCATGTATTTGAGCATGATGTCAATATATATTTGACCAACAAAGTTTACCTAAGCACGTATACATAAAAATTGATCTTTATATGTACATTTTATATGTAGTATTTGAACATAAGTGGTCGGATCATAGGTCACAATGGACCGATCTCGCCAATTTTTTCGCACATACAGCGTAGGTATATTAGTAATCTAAGTTATAAGTTTCATTTATCTAGCTCTTCAATTTTAAAAGCCTTAGGGATTTCAACAGACAGACAGACAGACGGACAGACAGACGGACAGACAGACAGACGGACAGACGGACATCGCTAAATCGACTCAGGAGGTCATGCTGATCAAGAATATATATACTTTTCCATACCGGAGATGCTTTCTTCTGGGTGTTACAAACGGCGTACCAAACTGAATATACCCTTTCACTCTTAGTGTAGGGTATAAATATCAATTTTATGACAATAATCAGTCAAAAATAAAAATACACGTGTATCATCATTTTGAAAATTGTGGCGTAAACACTTTTTAATAGTTAGTTAAAGTGGGTTAAATATTGAATGAAATCATATGAAAAAACTAGTGTAACTCAATATATTATTTAAATTTTTATTATCGAAGACTTGTATTCAAATAGTATACACTTTTTATAGATTGCGTTGACCTATTAACAATACATTTTTGACGTTTTCTTTTACAAATATTAGACAAATCGTATTAAGGGTGTGTGCGAGTTCGACTAAATCACTGACTAAACTAAATTGTACAAGTTTTTATTTGACCGCCATTCGGTAACCGGTAATTGTTAATGTCTCTAATAAATCAATTCTCATATGTTTGCTGTCATCCAATTTAGATCAATTTAGTTTACTCTAAAATTTGCTATATTGAAAATTAAACGCTGCATTACCGACAAAATTTGGTTTAGTCAGCAATTTACTCACCCTACATAAGGTTTTAAAGCAAAGGTTCCCAACCCCTTGGTGGGGGGGGGGTTTCATTCTCAGGGGGTCGCCAAGGGATATTCAAATTACATTTTTAAATAATTTACTTACAAAAAATTTAATTAAATACAATTTTAAATTTATAAATATGAAGCCTTAAATTGTAAAGGTATTAAAAATAGTAAAAATACTTCCAATCTGAAATTGTTGTTGTCGTAAAATCAATTTTTTTTATATTAGAAAAATTGCAATATAAACTCTACAAAAGGGAAAAATTTCTCAAACATTCGGATTTACACTGTTCTACAAGGATTTTAATATGGAGTGAAACCTCTCGTTTCTGGTAGATTTAATTCGCCTGATTCTTGCTGCGAATTTGCTCACTACGAAATTTGGGTTACCTAAAAAGTGAGAGAGAGATCACAATTGAAAATTACAAATGATTTCAATGACAAAACCGATTTGGGGTAACGGTTTCGATTCTGATATCAATACCTTTTATAATAATGATTTCGGTCCCACATATACATTTAAAAGTGTTCCGATTCCTAATATAAAATCGAAACCGGTTGCCATTTATGTTCCTCGTTATTAAATGATTTATGTATGTACTGTGGGCGTGCGAAAAATATTTAAATGATATTAAATTACTTTGTTATTTCCATTTTATTTGTTACAAATTTCATAAGGAAAATCTCAATATCTGTTGCTAATTTTTTAATTCATTCAATTTGGAATTTTTTAAATATTGATTTTAATAATATTGATTTTAATTGGGGTTTTTCAAATTTTGAATGGTAAAATCTGAATTTTATTCAGATTTTTTGCAATATTAATTGTAAAATCCCAATTTCATTTGGAATAATCTCAATTTAAATTGAAATATTTCAATTTTTATTTGTAATTTTCTCAATTTAAAACATAATTCTAAAACAAAATAATAATAATAATATAATAGTTTGGCGCTACAGTCCTTTATAGAACTTCGACCGAGCTCTCTCACCATTTTAAGCTGTGCGTGTTATATTTGTACTCAAAGTGGTGGGACCTACAGTTTATTGCCGGATCCGAACGGCGGGTGAGAGCTTTTCATAGGCAATGTTTTACTCTCGAAGGTTTGCCATTTACTGCCGAGAGGTAGCGCGGTATAGAAAAATGTTTCTATGAAAAGATGTTGTTAGCCCCAGTCCAGGCTTGAACCGGGGACCTTTCGGCTCGCAGTCCAACGCACTAACCACTGAGCTACCGCGGCTACCTACCTACCAAAATAATACGTCACGAAATTTATTTCCATACCAAATATGTAGTATATATTTGCCAATTTCATTTTATTATTTTGTTATGTGAAATTTTCATGTACATTTTTTATGTAAACCATTTTTTAACCATATTAAGCCTGCCGAGTTAAATACACACCAGAAGTTTCCCCATAATGCGTATGTTTTTGAACCTAACCCCACTACAATGTTTCTGTATTAAATTGTATATCGCTGCGTGTATTTCTCTGCATTTTAATCAAATGATTATGTAACATTATGAAACTTTAAAAAACAAATTTCAGTAAGATAAAGTTTAAAACAATTTTTGAAAATTTGACAACAAAACATCGCGAACCTATATTTTAAGAAAAAAGTAAAAGATAAATTAAAGTGTTAAATTATGTTCGATACACTTTTTAGGTAACAGAAATTTTTCTTTGATTATTTACAAAAACTAATATCTGGACACAGTATTTTTTTGACAATTATCCGTAGGGCGTGGTTCACATTTTATTTTGTGGTAAAGTTTGTATCAGTAGCATGTCGAGAAATTCCCATATAAAATACCAAAAACGGCCTTTTTTCGCTTCTTTGACCCCATTTATTGCAAAATGTCGACGTGGGGGTAAATCCAACAACCCTCCTCAATTTTTAGAACAGTGTAAACAAAAACATCTTTATTTTATAAATTCAAAGGGACTGCAAGAGACATATGGAGTTAAAAAAGGGGTCGCGTGTTCAAATGTCATACGAAAAAATGGCTGACCAATTTTTCTTGGGTTCTCCAAAAACAAGTAGCATATAAGGGTTAATCGAGATAGCAAACATTTTTTTTTAAATATATATTTTTTTCATATATATACTCCTTGTGGAGATATCTTAAAATCGAAATATCTTAATTAGTTGCAAATAGTTGCAGATAAATTTAGTACTGACATGTAGGTAAAGGATCCTACTAAGCAGTACGGACTGTATTTGCCATTGAAAATACACAATTAAAAAAAAAAATCTTAAAAAATTAAAAGATAAGTTTAACTACCCATATCTGCCTAAACAAACAGAACTAAAATACAATTTTTACTTTAAATTGTTTGCATTAATGTTCTTAATGTAACTACTAAAAATTATCATATTCCAATAAAAAATGGCGATTCTACAGCGATTTGTATACAGCATTGACAATTACATTTTTTTGATAAAAAAAAATCTATCAAAATAACCTCACCTTATTTGACCGTAGACCGTAAGCCCTTGGGTCAAATGACTTGTAAAGCTGATTTTCTACATTATTAATGTGTCCAAATTACGAAAAACGAAGAAAAAAGTTTTAATCCAAAATTTTTAGTTACCTGCAATGCGAGTGTTTTGACTATGTTTTTACCAACGTGCGCCCGTTGTCAAGCCTGGCGTTTCCTACATGGGTACCCAAGCAAACATATGTATACCTTTAATTAATAAATATTTATGTTTTTGTACAACAATTTGAAGAGTTGCTTTAGTTTTGGCCACCTAAAATTTAAGATATTTTAATCAAGGCTTTATAAGAAATTTTATACGAATGAATTGCATTGTATTATGTGTTATTTTTGTAAGTGAATAATTTACTTTATTAAAGAAAATAAAATGTTTATTCTATCTATAATTTTTTAAAGTTTTATTAATGGTAATGCAACGTAATGAGTTTGGTTGCTTTAGTTTTGACCACCAGTGTATGTACCTTTAATGAATTGTTTTTGTTTTTTCATGCAATAAAAAGTAAAATAAACCAGTTGGGAAGGTTAGATTACATGGGAAATTTTAAATTTGGTGATATTATGATAGTTAGAATTAACAAAATTATAGTCGGTCTAAGCCGACTATAAATACCCTACACATATGTGTGGTTAACATTCAAAGTCACCAGGGTATACGAATCCTGAAAATAATTACAAAATTTAAATCGCTGAAGAATTTCCATTCATTTGATACCCATATTTACAAATGGGTAGGTGTACCGAATTTCGATATTTTTTTTTGGGAAACACAATTCGTATCGTCGGAAAACATTATTTTCGTGTATTTGAGCATGACTTCAATATATATTTGACCAAAAAAGTTTATCTAAGCACGTATACAGTAAAATTGATTTGTAGATGAGGTACTTTAATATAAATGGTCAGATCACAGGTCACAATTGACCGATCTGCCGAATTTTTCACACATACAGCGTAGGTATACAAGTAATCTAAATTATTTCATTTATCTAACTCCTCAATTGTTTAAGTAGTAGGGATTTCAACAGACAGACGGACAGACGGACAGACAGACAGACAGACAGACAGACAGACAGACAGACAGACAGACAGACAGACAGACAGACAGACAGACAGACAGACGTACATCGCTAAATCTCAGGAGGTCATGCTGATCAAGAATATATATATACTTTTCCATACCGGAGATGCTTCCTTCTGGGTGTTACAAACGGCGTACCAAACAGAATATACCCTTTCACTCTTAGTGTAGGGTATAAATATTGGTAATTTTTTTTGGAATTGGTTACTTATTTTTTTAAATTTAGTAAGCAAAATTATTTTTCAGTGGCAACCCTGACTGCAACAGTAATTCGCAGCAACCGAACAATGACCGACTACTCGACTAATAGTTGCTTGCAAATCCCCGAACAACGACTGTAGGCTATTTTGCAACAACCGAACAACGACTATCGGTAGTTGTGTTTACTGCCACAGCCATACACAAAAACCGAACATCAACTGTCGTCGTTACAATGTGAAAAAGGAAATAGTAGCAGTAGTCATTTATTAAATTTGAATTGCTACTGGTGACTCATAGTTATTGATTTCATAAATGTGCTATGACTGCAGCTGCTGTTGTATATTCAATAGTCGCAACCACAGCAGTTGGTATTGCAACATTTCAGCTTTTTTAAACCCTGAAAATTTCAATAAAGGACATAAAATACTCGGTGTTACATTCATATAGTCGTATACTCGCGTTTTCAGCTATCTCATTAACTCGCAATCATGGTAGGATATGTTAAATTATTGCGATAAATTGTGTCTTCGATTAATATATATATATATATATATATATATATATATATATTAATTGCAGACACAATTAATCGCAATAATTTAACATATCCTACCATGATTGGAACCGTTTTGGTTCCAAGATCTTCACTTTAGGATCACACTTGCTGAGAAAGAAGTTCTCGGTACACATGCTTAATTTGTATAGCATAATTTGATAGATTCATATATGGTGGTTCAAAATTGAAACCATTTTTTACCCCATTTTCAAAATATCAGTTTTTTTTGGCCAGAGCACGTCAGCCCTTCAATGAAATTTTAATTTGAAAATATTAGTTGAAAGCTGTTATAAATTTGCACCGTATGACCTATATCTCGTTTATGTGCCATCAAGATCAATAGAGTACGATCACTACAAATGTCGAAAACAATGAGCCTTCAAAACGGCAGTTTTTCGCGCATTCCCATTATTATTTGAATTAGCCTAGTGTATTGCGTGAACTGAGTTTTTTTATAAAGTGCCATCACAAAACCAGTGCCGCATATAGAAAGATTGAAATGCAAAAATTTTATGGACTTTTTGAAAATGTGCAAAATTTTGATATTTTGCTTTTGCTAATTTTTATGGTAAATAATGCTTTTAAAGGGTTTTAAGCATCTACGTAGAATGTTGAAAGCAATCAAATGTTGATTGCAATAAAAAATTTCTATCTTAAGTCCTTTTATGGTGAAATCGCCAAATTTTTTTCAATACATATTTTATTGACGCACATACACGAAAAAGGTTAAAATATTCAACATTCGTAAGTTTGGTCAATGTTTTAACCAAAAAAGAGAGGTGCATTAAAATTTTTTGAAAATGTAGATTTTACGCACCTTCTTAAATTTATATAATCTCAAAAAGCATTACAATATAAAATGTTATCTCTATAAATTGGTACTGCTAAACCAATAGAATTATGAACATATTTCATTTTATGCTTTATTTTAAATTTTCTTAATTGACTAATTAATATATTATTTAAAATAAATTCAATAGTATGTGTACTAAAAACAGCGATAAAGTTTTAGTTTAAAAATAAACTTTTATTTAGTGAAAATCAGCAAGTTAAAAATTAATTATATATTTTAACTTATATTGGTAAAGCGTATGAAGGCTTTATAAATATATAGAATTTTTTCCGATTTTTTTTTTAATATCTAACTTAAAACCGCCATAACTTTTGCGCTCCTTGCAAACCGTTTTCACTTAATTTCGGAAAAAAATGTATACATTTATAAATCGTATGAAGAGTTAGTTACCAATATAAGTTAAAATATATGTATAATTTCTAATACTTGCAGATCTACACTAAAATTTTATTTTTTTAACTAAAATTTGTTCGCTGTTTTAAGGACATACGATTGAAATTATTTAAAATTATATATTAATTAGTCATTAAAGACAATTTAAAATAAAGCATGAAAAGGAATATGTTAATATCACAATTGGTTTAGCAATACCAATTCATAGAGATAAAATTGTATATAGTGATGCTTTTTGAGATTATGAAAATGTAAGTAGGTGCGTAAAATCTAGAAATTTGAAAAAATTTTAATGCGCCTCATTTTTTTGGTTAAAACATTGACCAAACTAACGATTGTTGAATGTTTTGACGTTTATCGTGCAGTACTGTGGATGTGGATACACAGAAAAAAAATTAATGACTAACGCCATCAATGTTATGAATGCCATCATAAATATGAAGAACGCTTGGTAACTGTCGAAAAGTATTCTTCAATATGATGATTGTATGTGAAGAATACGTTTCATCGTATTAATGAACCAAAACATAAAATACAACATATATGTTCATCATATTGAAGAACGCTGTTCATTAAACCAAATTTCTACCAAAAATTTTTTTTTTCGTTCATTTTTTGCCGTACTTCTTAGTTCTCACGTAGTTCTTGTATGTTATTTCTTATATAATGCTTGCTCGACATGCATAAATTAGTAAAATGTTTTATAATATATTTATTATAATTACTACTTTTTATTAATAAAAAGTTATATTTATGAAAAATATATTTTTCAAAAAAATATTTTTTTGAAAAATATATTTTTTTCGAACAATTTTTTTTTGGAAAATTTTTTTTTTTTCGAACCAATTTTTTTTTCGAACAAATTTTTTTTCGAACTAATTTTTTTTTTGAACAAAATTTTTTTTTCGAACAATTTTTTTTTCGAAAAAAATTTTTTTGAACCAATTTTTTTTTCGAACAATTTTTTTTTCGAACAAAAAATTGTTTTTTGGAAAAATGTTTTTTCGGAACTATTTTTATTCCCTAAAAATTTTTTTTCTGATAATTTTTATAAAATTTTTTCTGTTATTTTTTAAATAAAATTTTTACAACACTTTTTTTTTTGATTTTTTTTATAAAAAAAAAATTTTTTTGAAAAAATATTATGAACAAATTCATCAATATGACAATTCAAATTCATTGTATTGAATATTTTGTTCATATATATAATGAATGCATTCATTAATATGTCATTTAATGAACGGTGGTATCAATATGATGAAACTGGTAGTTGGTGAAAAAATTCATAATATTTATGAATAAATTCATCATATTGAAGAATTTTTTTTTTCTGTGTATGTATTGACAAATGTATTGACAAAAATGTCGCGATTTCACAATTAAGGAACTTAAGATAGATATTCAAAATCAAAACCATTCTACATAGATGCTCAAAACCCGTTAAAAACATTATTTACCATAAAAACTAGCAAAAACAAAATATCAAAATTTTGCACATTTTCAAAAAGTCCGTAAAATTGTTGCATTTCAATATTTTTGCATTTCACTAATTTTGTGATAGCAATTTTTAAAAAATTCATTTCACGCATTATACTAGGCTATTTCAAAAAATAATGAGAATGTGCCACGCGAAAAACTGCTGTTTTGAACTAATTCACCCTCATTTTTTTCGACATTTTTAGTGATAGTACTCTTTTGATCTTAATGGCACATTTATGAGATATAGGTCATACGGTGCAAATTTATAACAGCATTTAACTTATATTTTCAAATTAAAATTTCATTGAGGGGTGTACGTGCCCTGGCCAAAAAACACAGACATTTTGAAAATGGGGGAAAAATATGGTTTCAATTTTGCACCACCATATAAGTAAGTGTTCCAAATTGTGCCCTACGTCCTAAAAAATAATATTTATGCCATTGGTACATAAATTTTGTACAAAACGTACAAAGACGTACAAAACTATGAGCTACCATATATTTTTTTATATATGCCGGTGAAATATAGCCAAGGGAAATTCAAAACTTATCAATATCTCCTTATTCAATTTTGGGAAAATAATGTACCTACAAAAATATTGTTTTTTTTTTTAATAAATTATTAGGTTTTTAACCAAGATTAGTAATTTAATTTCTTATATGGCATGCTTAATTGGATACATGTCGCTTCACAAAAATGCACAACAATACATAATAATCATTTTAACGCCTGAAAATAAAAAAATTAAAAATATTCAATTCTTAAATTTTTTAAAAAAAATTATTTACAAATTCTTCGCGGGCCGCAGATGCTTGATCAGCATCACCACCCGGGTGGTGATGCTTGATCAGCATCACCACCCGAGTCCGTTTAGCCATGTCCGTCTGTCTTGCTGTCTTTCTGTCCGTATAGACGATAACTTGAGAAATACTGCTTAGAATGCGATAAAATTTCGTTTCAATACTTTTTAGCCAAAAGTTAGTTTTGCCAATGTAAATGAGCCAAATTGGTCAACGAACACGCCCACCTCCCATACAAGTCACTTTTATATAACTCTTTACGAACCAATAACTCGAAAAGTATTCAAGATATACATATAAAATTGAAAACGTTTTTTTTTTTTTACTTTTACATCAATTTTTTAAATTAATGGTATGTACGTCGTCAGAAATTTGATATGTTAATAATATTCGGAGTGTAAAAATGTTCAGCGTAATTACGAACTTTAAAGGTAGGTATACAATTAAATTTCCCACATTAATATTCACACCAAAGTGTAGGGTATTCCATAGTCGGGGCCGACCGACTATAAAAGTCCGTCCCATGTGACGGAACTTACCCATGTGACTTAACTTTCCCAACTCGTTCAACTTTAAATTACTATAAGAAATAGAGGTAAAGATTTCTGGCCCTAAAGTATTGCATTATTATAATTTTAGGTATACTTGATCCAAATCTATTAATAATTATCATTAAATCGAAGGTTAAAGTAAATTTCAATGATTTTAAAAAATTTATGTTTTTGCCCATATATCCTGTAGATTACGGCAGATCGAAATGTGTTCCCAAAGTTGAAAGTTCAATGTGCTTTCAACTCAAATTTTTTGTGGTAAACTCTAGAAGCATAATGTAACTTTCAAGCTCTATTACTACCAGGTAGGAATTTCCAGGCTGCAACAAAAGTGCCAGGCTTGTTACAGGCTTGACTACCTAGGCTTGGTCTATCGCACCAGACACAAGGCTTGCACAATCGTTATTCACAGACTCCACACAGGCCTTGATATATCAAGCTAGACACAAACCTATCACATTTGTCATTCCCTGTATTCAAACAAGCCTCGTTATTTATATTAGACACAAGCCTGGGACTATCGTCACTCCCAGGCTTCACACAGGCCTAGTTAGTTGAGGTTAAACACAAGCCTGACACAATCGTCACTCCCAGACTACACACAGATCTTGGTATATCAAGCTAGATACAGGGCTGCCACATTTGCCATTCCCAAAATACAAACAGGTGTTGTAACTTTATGTTAGACACAAGCCTGGCACAATTTTCCCTTTCAGACTCTACACAGCCAAGTTTGACACAAGGCTTGAACATCTTGAGCCACATATAAAAATTGTCAAATTATACAATCTATATTCTGAAGGAAATTCAAATTTCCGTCTCGACAACTTTTCGTCCCATGTCTAGTAAAGCACGTGTACCGACTTTGACTTGAGTACATTAAATTTTACTATTATGCATTTTTTGTCTTCTTTCGCATGTTAAAGAACTCTTATCTGATGAAAAAAAAAGTTAGTCAATTTTTAAAACGCCAAAACATAAATTTGATAAACTAAACTCTTTGGAGTTGTCTAAACAATAAGTCTTCAAATTAACGTAAGTATTACTGTTAAATGTTGTTAACCTCTAACATATTTATTTATCTACAGACTCGACTCTCAATTGTAAAGACGTGAAGAATGAATGCCCATGACAAATTATGACCAATAGCCTGAAGCTTCAGACGTATTACAAGTATTGTCGCAAGTCTGAGGCATATGTCTTGTTTCAAACCTGAGGTACAAGATTTGGTACAAGCCTGTGGATCAATCCTTGGTCTCTGCCTGGGACACAAGCCTTGGTACAATCCTGAATTACAGGCTTGTAACATAGTCATCATTCCAGTCTTGACACAGTATTGGAACGAGGTAAACTCTATTGGAACGAGAAACTCTGGTAAACTCTAGAAGCATAATGTAACTTTCAAGCTCTATTACTTACCAGGTAGGAATTTCCAGGCTGCAACAAAAGTGTCAGGCTTGTTACAGGCTTGACTACCTAGGCTTGGTCTATCGCACCAGACACAAGGCTTGCACAATCGTTATTCACAGACTCCACACAGGCCTTGATATATCAAGCTAGACACAAACCTATCACATTTGTCATTCCCTGTATTCAAACAAGCCTCGTTATTTATATTAGACACAAGCCTGGGACTATCGTCACTCCCAGGCTTCACACAGGCCTAGTTAGTTGAGGTTAAACACAAGCCTGACACAATCGTCACTCCCAGACTCCACACAGATCTTGGTATATCAAGCTAGATACAGGGCTGCCACATTTGCCATTCCCAAAATACAAACAGGTGTTGTAACTTTATGTTAGACACAAGCCTGGCACAATTTTCCCTTTCAGACTCTACACAGCCAAGTTTGACACAAGGCTTGAACATCTTGAGCCACATATAAAAATTGTCAAATTATCCAATCTATATTCTGAAGGAAATTCAAATTTCCGTCTCGACAACTTTTCGTCCCATGTCTAGTAAAGCACGTGTACCGACTTTGACTTGAGTACATTAAATTTTACTATTATGCATTTTTTTGTCTTCTTTCGCATGTTAAAGAACTCTTATCTGATGAAAAAAAAAGTTAGTCAATTTTTAAAACGCCAAAACATAAATTTGATAAACTAAACTCTTTGGAGTTGTCTAAACAATAAGTCTTCAAATTAACGTAAGTATTACTGTTAAATGTTGTTAACCTCTAACATATTTATTTATCTACAGACTCGACTCTCAATTGTAAAGACGTGAAGAATGAATGCCCATGACAAATTATGACCAATAGCCTGAAGCTTCAGACGTATTACAAGTATTGTCGCAAGTCTGAGGCATATGTCTTGTTTCAAACCTGAGGTACAAGATTTGGTACAAGCCTGTGGATCAATCCTTGGTCTCTGCCTGGGACACAAGCCTTGGTACAATCCTGAATTACAGGCTTGTAACATAGTCATCATCCCAGTCTTGACACAGTATTGGAACGAGGCTGGATTACAGTGTTGACACAGGCCTGAGAAGCATTGGCACAAGCCTGGTGATCCCGCCATGGGCTCTCATCACGTAACTTAAAAAACGATCGTCGTTGAAACGATAGTCATAAAACGCTAACGTTTTTGCTTTAGTAAGACTATCGTCTAAACGATATCGTTAGACAATTATCGTCATACGTTATTAGAGCTATGAATTCCAGACTTGACACAGTCTTGGAACGAGGCTGGATAACAGTGTTGACAAAAGCCTGAGAAGCATTGGCACAAGCCTGAGCAGTCTTGTGCCGGTTGTTAATTCCTACTTGGGTTGTGTACCGACTTTGACTTTAGTAAATTAAATTTTACTATGGTGCCTATTTTTCTTCTTTCGCATGTTAAAGAACACTTAACTGATGGAAAAAAAATATTTTTGTTAAATTTTAAAACGTCAAAAAATCAATTTGATAAACTAAACTCTTTGCATATGTCTGAGCGAAATATCTTCAAATAAACGTAAGTGTTACTGTTAAATTGGTTAACAGAGTTTAGAGGATAACAACCAATTTAACAATAACACTTACGTTCATTCCAAAACATTTTTCTGCAAACGATAAAAATTGAAAAAAAAAATGAACAAATATTTTAAAATAATGATGTCAATCGATAGGTGCTTTTCAATCAAACAATTTATGCCTTTACATCAATATTTTATCTTCCACCAATAAAGAGTTATAGCAAAAAATTTAAAAGATTCGGTCTTTTGTCATGAAAAGATCTCATGTAGGAATGAACGACCGGCAATTCCGAGACTTGCGACAATACATGTAATACGCCCATTGGGCATAATTTGTCATGGGCATTGCATTTATTCTTAATGTCAATACACTTTAGAGTCGAGTCTGTAGATTAATAAATATGTTAGAGGTTAACAACCAATTTAACAATAACACTTACGTTCATTTGAAGACATTTTGTTCAGACAACTGCAAAGAGTTTAGTTTATCAAATTGATTTTTTAACGTTTTAAAATTTAACAAAAATATTTTTTTTCCATCAGTTGTCAGTCTTGCCTGTAGTCAAGCTTGTAATTAGTCTGGCACTTTTTTGCAGCCTGAAAATTACTACATGCGATTTTCAATTTTTCGACTTTCTTAATTTTTTTTGCCATAACTTTTTAGAGGTGCAAGATAAAATAGTGGTGTAAAGGTATTAGTTGTTTGCACCTATGGATTTTCATCATTATTTTGCCAAAAAATTTTCTGGCAAATAACAATGACGGATGTTTGGCTAATTATTTTTATTAATGTTCGGCTAGTTATTTTTAAATAGTGATACCAATCGATAGGTGCTTAAAAAATAATCAATTAATGCCTTCACATCACTATTTTATCTTGCGCAAATACAGAGTTATAGCAAAAAAAAAAACGAAAAAATTCGCCCTTTTGGCATGGCAAGATTTTCATTTTTTCGAATTTCTTCGTTTTTTTGGTGTATGATATTGGTGTAAAGGCATTAATTGTTTGTTTTTTTAAAGCACCTAACGATTTGCATCATTATTAAAAAGATATTTTGCATATTTCTTGCAATTATCAAATAGCACATTAATGTTTGTTTGGCTAATTATTTTTAAATAGTGATGTCAATCGATAGGTTTGGTCAGGATATAGCCTTACAAAATCCGTATTTATAATTCAGCAAGTTGTCCAAATCTAAAGATTTTTTATGTTATTTTCCCGATTTGTCATGCTCTGCAAAAATATCTCCATTCAATTCAATTGCATTGACAGAAAAATCGTCGCCTGTGGCGAACAATATCAATGAAAAATTTTATCATCATAACATTATATTTTATTTTAAACCTAAGAACCAAATGAAACAATGTAATTCTTCGCAATCTGCGAAGAACAATTAAAGAATTTGATCGTCATAACATATTATTATTTTTTTAATCTAAGAACAAAATGAAATAAAATAAGGATTAAGTCGTAATTTTTTGGATATAAATCTCATTTCGTGGAATTATATCACGGCACTGACTTATGTACCAATATATATTTTTTAATTCTTATGGTGTACCCTCCACCTCTTTTGAATTGCCAATGCGGCTCGTGATGCCAAAAAGGTTTGACATGCCTGGTGTAGGGTATAATCAGCACTAGCAATATAAAAATGATGAATTGGATGCTAGTAGTAATATTTTTTTCTCGTTTTGTGGAGTAGTGCTATTATCGAAATTGTTGTCTTGTCAAATCAAGTGACAGACTATGTTAGAACATAGAACACATAGAAAGGCTTTTGTTGATATTTTTAAATTCCTCTTCAAAGCCATTATTGTCTAACCAAGCGGATGAATAGTTCTAAATCGTTTCATTGTATTGCAGACATATTTTCCCTGCCTGATGTCACAACAAAGATGCTATTGTGTTGTGGTTAGAAGATCGAAAGACCAAGCATTTAAAAGATTCTTTATGTATCTACACTATACTGCGAAATAATAAATGAAGTCGCATCGCTGCAGTTGGCACAGTTTTTGCCTCAAAAAAAAATAATAACAAATATACGATGAGAAATGATGTGCCAACCAAAGTGGATATGTTTTCTTATCAATAAACTATTGTTACAAAAAAATATTAACAGGCCCGTGTGCAGGATTTGCTCGTGGGGAGGGTTTTAACTAACTTCATAATAAAGGGGGCAGGGGAGGTAGATTTCCGTTTAGCCATATTCATGAACATATGTAATTATTTCAGAAAATCGGTATCTAACGAGGCCTAAACCAGGTTAGATATCGGGTGTACGATCTTCTTATAACGGAGTTGCCTTCAAGAACTTTTGAAGGATCATTAGGTTCCCGTTGGCCCATTTTCCATAGCCTTGTTAGGGTCCGAACAAATTGGTTTAATCGTAATAAAAACAGTATTCCATTAATGAAAATACGTATAACTTTTTTGACAATTAAACATATACAATACTAGTAATAAATTGAAAAAGGCTTTGAAAAATATTCGAAATTTCGATTTCATTTGAAATTTGTACTTACATTTCATAAAAATATTTTCATAATATTGGTAAAGTAATTGGAACAGAAAAGCGCCGTTGACGAAAATTTTTCCATTATTTTGTGAAAATTTATTTATTCAACTTCAAAATACAAATTTTATATACCAATTTATTTGTTAATGTATATTTGATTTAATTTGGAAGTATGGTGAAATAACATAAAATTGAGATATTCGTAAAATGCTGGCTTCCCAGATGGTGCGGTTAAAAAGATTTCGGTATACCGGTTCCAAGTTACGGTTTCGGTTTTGATTTCGGTTTTTGTATAAAATTTCTTTTTTTCCATAATTTTTCAAATAATTTAACATTGTTTATATTGTTCTAAGTTATGTTCAATTTTTATATTGGGGTAAAGTGGGAAAAGTAATTTAGCAATGTTTGTTATTATTTTTGTGACAATATGAATTATTTAATTGATTTCGCCAAGAAAAAAATTCAATCGTGACCACAAGTCAATGAAAAGTAACATTTTGACTTCACCTGAGATATGATCTGAATTGCAGAGGAGAGCCGAGAAGCGAACCTTAAATAAAAGCAAGAAGAATACATCGGTAAATGTTCTTAAACTTCATGAAAAGAAGAAGAATTATGTACGTTTTCCATCCATAAATCCAAAGAAATTAAATTTCAACAATTCAGTGAACTGCCTTTATACTTGAAATGTTCGAACTTGCTCTTTATTTTCCGTATTAGTTACTAATTTTTTCTTGTATCACCATTATTTTTTTGTTACCTTATTATAAGTATATATTAATATATATGTATGTCCGAAATTTAGGTGTTTTGAAAAAATCATTCGAAAACCAATCAAACTCAGACTTAGAAATGGTATTCTATTGAATAGATCCTTTAAAAGAATTTAAAAATTATTCAAATGAACTTTTCAAAACTTGTTCCACTTTATTTTACTAATACAATAAATAAAAAAACAATATCATTCAAAATTTAATCATTTTTAACAAAAAAAATGTGCTTGGAGTTGCTGGTGTTTTGTTGTTAATTCGATTTACCGCTACACAAATTAATGAAAAAAAACAAATTTAAGACCAAAGACTGTTATTTAGAAACAATGTTTCTAAAAAAAATAACATGTGAAATTTTTGTACAAAAAAAAGAAATTATTTTGGGAACTCAAAGTTTTTTTTAAATGACATTTAAAAATATGTTTTCCTGTTTCTTTGCTTTCTTTTGCTTTATTAAAAACCATTTTAAAGTGGTATAAAACCGAAACCGTTTATTTCGGTTTTGGATATCGGTTTATTTCTTATTTTCGTATAACGGTTTCGGTTTTAAAAATGAAACGGTTTTAAACGGATATCGGTTTCGGTTACGGTTTTAATCCTTGGTTTAAACCACTTTTGATCTGAGCGTGTGATATTATAAAATTATAATTTACATTCATATACAATTATTTTTTTAATGCTCCTGGGGGGTGTGTTTGAACCCCCAAAATCCACCCCGTGCGCACGGGCCTGAATATGAAATGAATTTGGGAGACATAAAAGCATAACTCTGTTAAATATAACTTTTTGCGTAGTAGTCTAGCAGGCATTGACATTATTGATGACAGGGGCATCAGTACCCTGTGCGCATACTTTACAACATTTACGACACCAATAATGAAAGGTCTATTCAAGAAAAACGAAAAAAAATTGCTTTAGGTTTCCTAGGTTAGGTCTAAACATGCATAAAAATCCTAACATAAGTATTAATATGAATTTTAAAAATTTCTTTTACAGTTTCTAAAATATTACTCAAAATGGGTGTGTCAAAATATGACACACCCATTTGCCACAGTGTTTCAACTAGTAATTATTTGTTGAAATGTACTTTGTTAATGTTTCTTGTTACGAAATGTATAAGCATTTGTTTTATATTTGTATCGAGTTTGTTGTGTTCAATTTTGATAATTGAAGAAATATTTTTCATTTGTAACTAAATCACTTTTCTTGAGCAGACTATATAAATTTGTCTTTATTTATTTGTCTTTTATAAAACATCCTAACTGTTTGAATAATATAAAAGAATAATATAAAGCAAAAACATAGAGTCCCAGTATACCAAACTGTTTCGATATCGTAACGAAAGTGTTACGAAATGTCGAAGAATTTTTCCGATATTGATGCCATTTCTCGCAATGATAATATAGTAAAATTCCTACCAAAACGGTCGGCCGATATCGAACGGAGGAAATGAATGTTTCTCGTTACGAGAATTATTTCAGATTCGAAGCGTTCTAGAAACTCTGGACGACAGAATGAGGCTTTCTGATTGGTTTAAATAAACGCGTCATCTACATATGTCATCCGCAATGACAATAAAAAAACGAAAAAATCAAAAAGAAATTCTTATACCTATCTCTCTATTTTTTTTATTATGTCCTTCGCATCATGGTCGACTCCATCGCAACAATATTTTTTTTTATTCTATTGAATTTAATTTCGTAACACAATTACTAACCATCATCATTTTCCATTGCATTTTATTTTCTTTCAGTTGCTCCTACTGGGTACTCTATATTTATTTGTCGTATATTATTTTCATATTCAATTTCGATTTAAACAAAATTGTTTTCGAAAATGAGTCTACGAACTTAGCATGTGTTTACATTTTTTTTTTTATTTCTGAACGAAAATATTTCTGACATCAAAAACAAAAATAAATAAAAAATTAAAATTCAAAGCTCACTATTTTCATACATTTATTTTTAATGAAATAGAGTGAAATTAACATAAAATATAAAAAAAAAATAATTTCCACTCTATTTATTTTAAACAAAAGTAAATACAGCCGTAAAGAAAAGGTCACTGGACACCTGGTGACCTTATTTTTAAAATCGGAAACGAGTCGCAATCATGAGTTTAATGTTAGAATTAACAATGAAACGAAAATCGTTGCTTTTATAATAATGAAATTGACCTAACTCTTGCGGACACGGACATTACTAGAACGCAAAAGGGTGTTCCAACTGTTCGGACCTGCATATCATTCAAAATTATATCCAGCGGACGAAAGCAGGCATATACCAGAAAGGAGGTACAACTGACTACGAGAAATCTTTAAAACACTGGTGTGATATAGCCCACGAGGCGAATTGGAAGATAGCCCACAATTTGAATTCGCCGCAATTTTTTTTTTTTTTTGCTTAAAAGTACAAAATATCATTGCTTTATAGATAAATTCCATTATTTATGCAATTAAATGATCATTAATGCAGTTTAAATACCAAAAACTATACATTTTTGACGAATTAGCTGACTTTCAGTGCACTTCACGTGGCCATAGTATTTCAATGCAGATTGTGTTGCAATACTAAATTTTCGCATCCTAAAATAACTTAATAGTATAACAAAGGCATTAGAAGATATTTTTGGGGTCGGGCCATCTCAGTATTAGGTGAAAACCTATATAAAACCGGTGTAAAATCACAAAAATACGTATTTTTCATAAGGTACTCATATTGAAATCGATTTTCCGAGACTTTAAGAAAAAACCTCCTCGGGATTTTTTTTTTATAGAAAGCTAATAATATAAGGAAACATATTCTATATTCGATATATATGATTTCAGGGGACATCGTACCGAAATCGAGCACTGAATTTGAAATATTAGTTTTATGATACAAAACATAGGGTGTTCTATTTAAATGCACATTTTAAAAGTTATGAATATTTTCTCACCGTGTATTTTTTTTTGTTTTAAATACCCAATACCAATACAAAACTTTTCTAAAACCAAGATATATCCGATTTAGGGGAGATCATATAGAAATCGGGCGTTGAACATAACATGTGGTTATTACACTTATTATTCATTTTTTTAAACCACATATTTGAAGATGAAAAAAATATAGAAAGCGTAAAGAGATTTTCAATATTTTTGATTCTAATGAAAGACTGCTTAATTATCTTACTTTAATTTTTTAAAAAGTACCAGCCCACAATTTATTTTGAGTCCTTCATGGTTAAAATTGATGTTAAAAAAAAGTCTAATTTTTTTTTTTTTTACAAAATTAACACCAATATTGATGAAGTATTTTTGTACTTTAAATGATTTTTTCACAGTGTATTTAATTTTAAACAATCGACAATGGTATTGTACAAATTTTATGGAGTCGGTGTACCACCACTTTAGGGGACATAACTGCTAAATCTTGTCATTAACATAAAAAAAAGCATATTGTACATGAAGTTTTTATACCAATTTACAGATTTTGAGCCAATAAGAATCTTTCTCGCAGTGTATTTTTTTATGAAATTGCTAATGACATTTGTAAACAGTTTTGAATTCGTTTAACGTTTGATTTAGCAGAAATACATAGAAAAAAAAATAATCATAACTACAAAATATGTGAATTTGTCATATGGTACTCATATTGAAATCGATTTTCCGAGACTTTAAGAAAAAACCTCATCGGGAATTTTTTTTTATAGAAAGCTAATAGTATAAGGAAACATCCTCTATATTCAATATATAAGATTTCAGGGGACATCGCATCGAAATCGAGCACTGAACATGAAATATTAGTTTTATCATACAAAATATAGGGTGTTACATTTGTGTTTTTATACCTTAAATGAATTTTTCACTGTGTATTTAATTTTAAACAATCGACCATGGTATTCTACAACTTTTGTAGAGACGGTATACCACCAGTACTTCAAAATCTGGCCTAAAACATGAGAAAAGTATATATTATATGCAGTTTTTAGACAAATTTACAGATTTTGAGCCAGTAAGAAACTTTCTCAACGTGTATTTTTTTTTAAGTATCTGATAGTATTTGTAAACAGTTCTAAATTTGTTTTACCTCAGATTTAGGAGAAATACATAGAAAAAAATAGTAATAACTGCAAAATATGTGAATTGGTCATATGGTACTCGTATTGAAATCGATTTTCCGAGACTTTAAGAAAAAACCTCATCGGGAATTTTTTTTTATGGAAAGCCAATAGTATAAGGAAACATATTCTATATTCGATATATATGATTTCAGGGGACATCGCACCGAAATCGGGCACTGAATTTGAAATATTAGTTTTATGATACAAAACATAGGGTGTTATATTTGAATGCATATTTCAAGAGTTATGAATATTTTCTCACCGTGTATTTTTTTTTGTAAATACCCAATACTAATACAAAACTTTTCTGTAACCAACATATATCCGATTTATGGGGAGATCATATAGAAATCGGACGTTGAACATAACATGTGGTTATTACACTTATTATTTTTTTTTTTTTTAAACAACATATTTGAAGATGAAAAAAGTATAGAAAACTTAAACGGATTTTCAATATTTTGATTCTAATGAAAGATTGCTTAATTATCTTACTTTAATTTTTTTTAAAGTACCAGCCCACAATTTATTTTGACTCCTTCATAGTTAAATTTGATGTTAAAAAAAAGTCTAGATTTTTTTTATTTTTCACAAAATTAACACCAATATTGATGTACTATTTTTGTATTTTAAATGATTTTTTCACTGTGTATTTAATTTTACACTATCGAACATGGTATTCTACAACTTTTATGGAGTCGGTGTACCATCAGTTTATAACTTCTAAATCTTGTCATTAACATAAAAAAAGTATATTTTACATGAAGGTTTTATACGAATTTACAGATTTTGAGCCAGTATGAATCTTTCTCGCAGTGTATTTTTTTATAAAATTGCTAATGACATTTGTAAACAGTTTTGAATTCGTTTAACGTCTGATTTAGCAGAAATACATAGAAAAAAAATAATAATAACTACAAAATATGTGAATTTGTCATATGGTACTCATATTGAAATCGATTTTTCGAGACTTTAAGAAAAAACCTCATCGGGAATTTTTTTTTATAGAAAGCTAATAGTATAAGTAAACATATTCTATATTTGACATATACGATTTCAGGGGACATCGCACCGAAATCGAGCCCTGAAATTGAAATATTAATTAAATGATACAAAATATAATGTGTTACATTTGTATATTTATACCTTAAATGATTTTTTCACTGTGTATTTAATTTTAAGCCATCGACCATGGTATTCTACAACTTTTGTAGAGTCGGAATACCACCAGTACAGGGGCATAACTTCAAAATCTGGCCATAAACATGAGAAAAGTATATATTATATGAAGTTTTTAGACAAATTTACAGATTTTGAGTCAGTAAGAAACTTTTTCACCGTGTATTTTTTTTTAAATTTCTGATAACATTTTTAAACAGTTCTAAATTTGTTTTACTTCAGATTTAGGAGAAATACATAGAAAAAAATAGTAATAACTGCAAAATATGTGAATTGGTCGTATGGTACTCATATTGAAATCGATTTTCCGAGACTTTAAGAAAAAACCTCATCGGGATTTTTTTTTTGTAGAAAGCTAATAGTATGAGGAAACATATTCTATATTCGATATATATGATTTCAGGGGACATCGCACCGAAATCGAGCACTGAATTTGAAATATTAGTTTTATGATACAAAATATAGGGTGTTATATTTGAATGAATATTTTAAAAGTTATGAATAAAATACAAAACTTTTCTGTAACCAACATATTCCGATTTATGGGGAGATCATATAGAAATCGGGCGTTGAACATAACATGTGGTTATTACACTTATTATTCATTTTTTTTTAAACAACATATTTGAAGAAGAAAAAAGTATAGAAAACGTAAACGGATTTTCTATATTTTTGATTCTAATGAAAGACTGCTTAATTACCTTACTTTAATTTTTTAAAAAGTACCAGCCCACAATTTATTTTGAGTCCTTCATGGTTAAAATTTATAAATTATAAAATTGATGTTAAAAATAGGTCCACAAATTTCAATTTATATAATTTCAAATATTTTGCATTATTACGGATTTATTCTAGATATACCCACCCTGTTTTTTTTGTGCATTAAACTGTGTGATATTCACACCCTGTGGAGCGCTGTTTTGTTTGTGTATTTGGTACATACAGTGCGCAGGAAAAATTGGATTATATCAAATGTCAGAACCATTTCGAAAAAACGAACCATTTCGAAAAAACGAACCTTTTCGAAAAAACGATAGATGTCACTTTTGGGAGTAAAAGTGGATTTTTTGCAAATAATAAATTAATAATTTATTATTTCATAGTTTATATTGAATTAACAATAGTACGACTGTACTTATTATGCTTCATACACACTAATAATACCTATGATATATGTGTTGCTATGGATAGTGCTGCTACAATACTTTTCTTCAGTTGTTTTCACTGCATACTTTTCGTCGACGCAACAAGAAACATATGAGAATGGAAGAACACAAGCACACAAGCTTGGGATAGAATTTTTCGCGGGAAGTTTTGTGTACGAAAAAAAAAAACGTTGGTGTGCTTGTACAAGAAGTTGATGTTGCGAACTGGATGGCTGTACTAGAATGCATATAGGCAGTGTGTGTGTGATCATGCGGGTGTCACTTGTCGTGTGTTATGTAGGGTAGCAACGAAAAATAAAATATTCCAATATGAAATATGACTTTTGTTGTATATATATACGCATTCTTGAAGGGCTTCATAATATTTGTGTTGAAATTTAATTGTTGTTTTGAAGACAGTAGTCGAATGTGTAACACTGATTAAATCTAGTCTGAATAAAGAAGAAAATAAAAGTAAAAAAACAAATAATTTATATTTAAATTATAATTATGCATTTATTGATGAATTTTAACATGATTTAATAGTTCCTTATATTTAATAAACAATATTACGATTGTACATATTAAAACTAAAAGTATTATGCTGATACCTATTAATAAAACATTTAAAATATCTTGGGATTTGGATAGTTTAAAAATATGTAGATTTTGTTGAGATGCAATATAATTAATTTTATCTGTTGGGTCCCTAATTACTTTAAATATACTTGTATTATACTGAAAATTAGGTATAATAATTTCTGATTCAAGTATATTATTGTTATTAAAATACTCAATATTATTAATAAAAATGCTACAATTTTTATATTTTATAGCATTATGACTTGAGATATATATATCAATAGGTGTACAATTATGAGTTAATTTGGTTTTTGGAATGTTTTTTGTTATCAATATGTCATTATATTGTTTTATATACGGATTGGAATTTTTTCTAAAATCACAAATTGGATTATCTCCATATATATTATTAATACATTTATCTTCAATTTTACTTAATTTAGAAATACATTTTTGTCCAGGTTGATATTTATATACAATCGCTTTTTCATCTGTTATAATTTTTTCGAATTCAGTTGATATTTCGTAACCTTCTTTATTTGGAATTGGTAAAATATGTGCTATAAAATATGTTTTATTACTATAAACGGGATTAAGTTTAACAATAATTAATGTCTGATTGAAATAGTATAAAACATTTTTATGAGTGGAGATATAATTATAATTAAAATTGATTTTAAAATCTTCTGTTGGCAGTTCATAGGTTGGTATGAAGTTTTGAGTTGCACTTAAAATTTTATTTTTTATTTTAATGATTTGATTTCTCATAATTTGAATTGAAAGTAGAGAAAGTGGAATATATTGAGAAAACTTTTGTATGAATATTTCCTCAATTTTGACAGATTTTCGTAATTTTTCCGGTACTCGTAATTCGTTTTTTACAAATATTTCTATAGATTTTGTTTCGTCTTTTTCCTCATCTTCATCTAAAGGATTAGTGAAATATCTAAATATTTGTTTACTTGTGGTATTTGTCGGATACTGTATTATATTATTGAAATCCAATTTTAGTGCATAAATTTCACTATATAGTTTATTAAAACTTTTGTCTTTCTATTTCTTTCTTTCTATTACAAACAATAATATAGATTTTATTTTTTTAGAAATGTGTATTCTGAGTACTTTAAAAATAAAGCTAAATAAAGAAATATATATAAAATAGCAGTTTTTTTTTCTCAATTTTATACCAGATTCTATTATGAGCAATTATTGAAACCTAAACGAATAACGATAAAATAAAATCTCTTAAAGCAAGTAATGCGTATGAGACGAGACAATCCGAGATCTTGCTTTCGATTTTATTCCCTGAACATATTTTATAATATAAATTCCTTGTGATATAGATAATATTATGAATGCTTTAAACAGATTTGTTATATTGTAAAATTTTATAACTGAAAATCACTAATGACTGTTTTTATTATGAGAACGTATCCTTTCGGTATTTACCTGCTATGAGGGTACGTCACTGCACAGAAAGAGTTCATTATCTTAAAATTTATATATTTATATTTATATATATATATATTTAATTTATTTATGGTGATGTTTTAGGATTTTTAAAATAAACATATCTATATAACACACGACAAGTGACACCCGCATGATCACACACACACTGCCTGTATGTATTCTAGTACAAGCATCCAGTTGGCAACATCAACTTCTTGTACAAGCACACCAACCTTTTTTTTTGTCGTACACAAAACTTCCCGCGAAAAATTCTATCCCAAGCTTGTGTTCTTCCATTCTCATATGTTTCTTGTTGCGTCGACGAAAAGTATGCAGTGAAAACAACAGAAGAAAAGTATTGTAGCAGCACTAACCATAGCAACACATATATCATAGGTATTATTAGTGTGTATGAAGCATAATAAGTACAGTCGTACTATTGTTAATTCAATATAAACTATGAAATAATAAATTATTAATTTTTTATTTTCAAAAAAATCCACATTCACTCCCAAAAGTGCCATCTATCGTTTTTTTCGAAAAGGTTCGTTTTTTCGAAATGGTTCGTTTTTTCGAAATGGTTCTGACATTTGATATAATCCAATTTTTCCTGCGCACTGTATGTACCAAATACACGAACAAAACAGCGCTCCACATATGTGAATTTGTCAGATGGTACTCATATTGAAATCGATTTTCAGAGACTTTAAGAAAAATCCTCATCGGGAATTTTTTTTTATAGAAAGCTAATAGTATAAGGAAACATATTCTATATTTGACATATACGATTTCAGGGGACATCGCACCGAAATCGAGCACTGAATATGAAATATTAGTTTTATGATACAAAACATAGGGTGTTATATTTGAATGAATATTTCAAGAGTTATGAATATTTTCTCACCGTGTATTTTTTTTGTAAATACCCAACACTAATACAAAACTTTTCTGTAACCAACATATTCCGATTTATGGGGAGATCATATAGAAATCGGGCGTTGAACATAACATGTGGTTATTACACTTATTATTCATTTCTTTTTTAAACAACATATTTGAAGAAGAAAAAAGTATAGAAAACGTAAACGGATTTTCAATATTTTTGATTCTAATGAAAGACTGCTTAATTACCTTACTTTAATTTTTTAAAAAGTACCAGCCCACAATTTATTTTGAGTCCTTCATGGTTAAAATTTATGTTAAAAAAAAGTTTAAATTTTTTTTTTTTTTTTACAAAATTAACACCAATATTGATAAAGTATTTTTGTATTTTAAATGATTTTTTCACTGTGTATTTAATTTTAAACAATCGAATATGGTATTCTACAACTTTTATAGAGTCGGTGAACCATCAGTTTAGGGGACATAACTTCTAAATCTTGTCATTAACATGAAAAAAGTATATTTTACATAAAGATTTTCAACCAATTTACAGATTTTGAGCCAGTAAGAATCTTTCTCGCAGTGTATTTTTTTATGAAATTGCTAATGACATTTGTAAACAGTTTTGAATTCGATTTAGCAGAAATACATAGAAAAATAATAATAACTACAAAATATGTGAATTTGTCAGATGGTACTCATATTGAAATCGATTTTCAGAGACTTTAAGAAAAAACCTCATCGGGAATTTTTTTTTATAGAAAGCTAATAGTATAAGGAAACATATTCTATATTTGACATATACGATTTCAGGGGACATCGCACCGAAATCGAGCACTGAATATGAAATATTAGTTTTATGATACAAAACATAGGGTGTTATATTTGAATGAATATTTCAAGAGTTATGAATATTTTCTCACCGTGTATTTTTTTTGTAAATACCCAATACTAATACAAAACTTTTCTGTAACAAACATATATCCGATTGAACATAACATGTGGTTATTACACTTATTATTCATTTTTTTTTTAAACAACATATTTGAAGATGAAAAAAGTATAGAAAGCGTAGACAGATTTTCAATATTTTTGTTTCTAATGAAAGATTGCTTAGTTGTCTTACTTTAATTTTTTAAAAAGTACCAGCCCACAATTTATTTTGAGTCCTTCATGGTTAAAATTGATGTTAAAAATAGGTCCACAAATTTCAATTTATATAATTTCAAATATTTTGCATTATTACGGATTTATTCTAGATATACCCACCCTGTGTTTTTTGTGCATTAAACTGTGTGATATTCACACCCTGTGGAGCGCTGTTTTGTTTGTGTATTTGGTACATACAGTGCGCAGGAAAAATTGGATTATATCAAATGTCAGAACCATTTCGAAAAAACGAACCATTTCGAAAAAACGAACCTTTTCGAAAAAACGATAGATGTCACTTTTGGGAGTAAAAGTGGATTTTTTGCAAATAATAAATTAATAATTTATTATTTCATAGTTTATATTGAATTAACAAAAGTACGACTGTACTTATTATGCTTCATACACACTAATAATACCTATGATATATGTGTTGCTATGGTTAGTGCTGCTACAATACTTTTCTTCTGTTGTTTTCACTGCATACTTTTCGTCGACGCAACAAGAAACATATGAGAATGGAAGAACACAAGTACACAAGCTTGGGATAGAATTTTTCGCGGGAAGTTTTGTGTACGAAAAAAAAAAACCTTGGTGTGCTTGTACAAGAAGTTGATGTTGCGAACTGGATGGCTGTACTAGAATGCATATAGGCAGTGTGTGTGTGATCATGCGGGTGTCACTTGTCGTGTGTTATGTAGGGTAGCAACGAAAAATAAAATATTCCAATATGAAATATGACTTTTGTTGTATATATATACGCATTCTTGAAGGGCTTCATAATATTTGTGTTGAAATTTAATTGTTGTTTTGAAGACAGTAGTCGAATGTGTAACACTGATTAAATCTAGTCTGAATAAAGAAGAAAATAAAAGTAAAAAAACAAATAATTTATATTTAAATTATAATTATGCATTTATTGATGAATTTTAACATGATTTAATAGTTCCTTATATTTAATAAACAATATTACGATTGTACATATTAAAACTAAAAGTATTATGCTGATACCTATTAATAAAACATTTAAAATATCTTGGGATTTGGATAGTTTAAAAATATGTAGATTTTGTTGAGATGCAATATAATTAATTTTATCTGTTGGGTCCCTAATTACTTTAAATATACTTGTATTATACTGAAAATTAGGTATAATAATTTCTGATTCATGTATATTATTGTTATTAAAATACTCAATATTATTAATAAAAATGCTACAATTTTTATATTTTATAGCATTATGACTTGAGATATATATATCAATAGGTGTACAATTATGAGTTAATTTGGTTTTTGGAATGTTTTTTGTTATCAATATGTCATTAAATTGTTTTATATACGGATTGGAATTTTTTCTAAAATCACAAATTGGATTATCTCCATATATATTATTAATACATTTATCTTCAATTTTACTTAATTTAGAAATACATTTTTGTCCAGGTTGATATTTATATACAATCGCTTCTTCATCTGTTATAATTTTTTCGAATTCAGTTGATATTTCGTAACCTTCTTTATTTGGAATTGGTAAAATATGTGCTATAAAATATGTTTTATTACTATAAACGGGATTAAGTTTAACAATAATTAATGTCTGATTGAAATAGTATAAAACATTTTTATGAATGGAGATATAATTATAATTAAAATTGATTTTAAAATCTTCTGTTGGCAGTTCATAGGTTGGTATGAAGTTTTGAGTTGCACTTAAAATTTTATTTTTTATTTTAATGATTTGATTTCTCATAATTTGAATTGAAAGTAGAGAAAGTGGAATATATTGAGAAAACTTTTGTATGAATATTTCCTCAATTTTGACAGATTTTCGTAATTTTTCCGGTACTCGTAATTCGTTTTTTACAAATATTTCTATAGATTTTGTTTCGTCTTTTTCCTCATCTTCATCTAAAGGATTAGTGAAATATCTAAATATTTGTTTACTTGTGGTATTTGTCGGATACTGTATTATATTATTGAAATCCAATTTTAGTGCATAAATTTCACTATATAGTTTATTAAAACTTTTGTCTTTCTATTTCTTTCTTTCTATTACAAACAATAATATAGATTTTATTTTTTTAGAAATGTGTATTCTGAGTACTTTAAAAATAAAGCTAAATAAAGAAATATATATAAAATAGCAGTTTTTTTTTCTCAATTTTATACCAGATTCTATTATGAGCAATTATTGAAACCTAAACGAATAACGATAAAATAAAATCTCTTAAAGCAAGTAATGCGTATGAGACGAGACAATCCGAGATCTTGCTTTCGATTTTATTCCCTGAACATATTTTATAATATAAATTCCTTGTGATATAGATAATATTATGAATGCTTTAAACAGATTTGTTATATTGTAAAATTTTATAACTGAAAATCACTAATGACTGTTTTTATTATGAGAACGTATCCTTTCGGTATTTACCTGCTATGAGGGTACGTCACTGCACAGAAAGAGTTCATTATCTTAAAATTTATATATTTATATTTATATATATATATATTTAATTTATTTATGGTGATGTTTTAGGATTTTTAAAATAAACATATCTATATAACACACGACAAGTGACACCCGCATGATCACACACACACTGCCTGTATGTATTCTAGTACAAGCATCCAGTTGGCAACATCAACTTCTTGTACAAGCACACCAACCTTTTTTTTTGTCGTACACAAAACTTCCCGCGAAAAATTCTATCCCAAGCTTGTGTTCTTCCATTCTCATATGTTTCTTGTTGCGTCGACGAAAAGTATGCAGTGAAAACAACAGAAGAAAAGTATTGTAGCAGCACTAACCATAGCAACACATATATCATAGGTATTATTAGTGTGTATGAAGCATAATAAGTACAGTCGTACTATTGTTAATTCAATATAAACTATGAAATAATAAATTATTAATTTTTTATTTTCAAAAAATCCACATTCACTCCCAAAAGTGCCATCTATCGTTTTTTTCGAAAAGGTTCGTTTTTTCGAAATGGTTCGTTTTTTCGAAATGGTTCTGACATTTGATATAATCCAATTTTTCCTGCGCACTGTATGTACCAAATACACGAACAAAACAGCGCTCCACATATGTGAATTTGTCAGATGGTACTCATATTGAAATCGATTTTCAGAGACTTTAAGAAAAATCCTCATCGGGAATTTTTTTTTATAGAAAGCTAATAGTATAAGGAAACATATTCTATATTTGACATATACGATTTCAGGGGACATCGCACCGAAATCGAGCACTGAATATGAAATATTAGTTTTATGATACAAAACATAGGGTGTTATATTTGAATGAATATTTCAAGAGTTATGAATATTTTCTCACCGTGTATTTTTTTTGTAAATACCCAACACTAATACAAAACTTTTCTGTAACCAACATATTCCGATTTATGGGGAGATCATATAGAAATCGGGCGTTGAACATAACATGTGGTTATTACACTTATTATTCATTTCTTTTTTAAACAACATATTTGAAGAAGAAAAAAGTATAGAAAACGTAAACGGATTTTCAATATTTTTGATTCTAATGAAAGACTGCTTAATTACCTTACTTTAATTTTTTAAAAAGTACCAGCCCACAATTTATTTTGAGTCCTTCATGGTTAAAATTTATGTTAAAAAAAAGTTTAAATTTTTTTTTTTTTTTTACAAAATTAACACCAATATTGATAAAGTATTTTTGTATTTTAAATGATTTTTTCACTGTGTATTTAATTTTAAACAATCGAATATGGTATTCTACAACTTTTATAGAGTCGGTGAACCATCAGTTTAGGGGACATAACTTCTAAATCTTGTCATTAACATGAAAAAAGTATATTTTACATAAAGATTTTCAACCAATTTACAGATTTTGAGCCAGTAAGAATCTTTCTCGCAGTGTATTTTTTTATGAAATTGCTAATGACATTTGTAAACAGTTTTGAATTCGATTTAGCAGAAATACATAGAAAAAAAATAATAATAACTACAAAATATGTGAATTTGTCAGATGGTACTCATATTGAAATCGATTTTCAGAGACTTTAAGAAAAAACCTCATCGGGAATTTTTTTTTATAGAAAGCTAATAGTATAAGGAAACATATTCTATATTTGACATATACGATTTCAGGGGACATCGCACCGAAATCGAGCACTGAATATGAAATATTAGTTTTATGATACAAAACATAGGGTGTTATATTTGAATGAATATTTCAAGAGTTATGAATATTTTCTCACCGTGTATTTTTTTTGTAAATACCCAATACTAATACAAAACTTTTCTGTAACAAACATATATCCGATTGAACATAACATGTGGTTATTACACTTATTATTCATTTTTTTTTTAAACAACATATTTGAAGATGAAAAAAGTATAGAAAGCGTAGACAGATTTTCAATATTTTTGTTTCTTATGAAAGATTGCTTAGTTGTCTTACTTTAATTTTTTAAAAAGTACCAGCCCACAATTTATTTTGAGTCCTTCATGGTTAAAATTGATGTTAAAAATAGGTCCACAAATTTCAATTTATATAATTTCAAATATTTTGCATTATTACGGATTTATTCTAGATATACCCACCCTGTGTTTTTTGTGCATTAAACTGTGTGATATTCACACCCTGTGGAGCGCTGTTTTGTTTGTGTATTTGGTACATACAGTGCGCAGGAAAAATTGGATTATATCAAATGTCAGAACCATTTCGAAAAAACGAACCATTTCGAAAAAACGAACCTTTTCGAAAAAACGATAGATGTCACTTTTGGGAGTAAAAGTGGATTTTTTGCAAATAATAAATTAATAATTTATTATTTCATAGTTTATATTGAATTAACAAAAGTACGACTGTACTTATTATGCTTCATACACACTAATAATACCTATGATATATGTGTTGCTATGGTTAGTGCTGCTACAATACTTTTCTTCTGTTGTTTTCACTGCATACTTTTCGTCGACGCAACAAGAAACATATGAGAATGGAAGAACACAAGTACACAAGCTTGGGATAGAATTTTTCGCGGGAAGTTTTGTGTACGAAAAAAAAAAACGTTGGTGTGCTTGTACAAGAAGTTGATGTTGCGAACTGGATGGCTGTACTAGAATGCATATAGGCAGTGTGTGTGTGATCATGCGGGTGTCACTTGTTGTGTGTTATGTAGGGTAGCAACGAAAAATAAAATATTCCAATATGAAATATGACTTTTGTTGTATATATATACGCATTCTTGAAGGGCTTCATAATATTTGTGTTGAAAATTAATTGTTGTTTTGAAGACAGTAGTCGAATGTGTAACACTGATTAAATCTAGTCTGAATAAAGAAGAAAATAAAAGTAAAAAAACAAATAATTTATATTTAAATTATAATTATGCATTTATTGATGAATTTTAACATGATTTAATAGTTCCTTATATTTAATAAACAATATTACGATTGTACATATTAAAACTAAAAGTATTATGCTGATACCTATTAATAAAACATTTAAAATATCTTGGGATTTGGATAGTTTAAAAATATGTAGATTTTGTTGAGATGCAATATAATTAATTTTATCTGTTGGGTCCCTAATTACTTTAAATATACTTGTATTATACTGAAAATTAGGTATAATAATTTCTGATTCATGTATATTATTGTTAATAAAATACTCTATATTATTAATAAAAATGCTACAATTTTTATATTTTATAGCATTATGACTTGAGATATATATATCAATAGGTGTACAATTATGAGTTAATTTGGTTTTTGGAATGTTTTTTGTTATCAATATGTCATTAAATTGTTTTATATACGGATTGGAATTTTTTCTAAAATCACAAATTGGATTATCTCCATATATATTATTAATACATTTATCTTCAATTTTACTTAATTTAGAAATACATTTTTGTCCAGGTTGATATTTATATACAATCGCTTCTTCATCTGTTATAATTTTTTCGAATTCAGTTGATATTTCGTAACCTTCTTTATTTGGAATTGGTAAAATATGTGCTATAAAATATGTTTTATTACTATAAACGGGATTAAGTTTAACAATAATTAATGTCTGATTGAAATAGTATAAAACATTTTTATGAGTGGAGATATAATTATAATTAAAATTGATTTTAAAATCTTCTGTTGGCAGTTCATAGGTTGGTATGAAGTTTTGAGTTGCACTTAAAATTTTATTTTTTATTTTAATGATTTGATTTCTCATAATTTGAATTGAAAGTAGAGAAAGTGGAATATATTGAGAAAACTTTTGTATGAATATTTCCTCAATTTTGACAGATTTTCGTAATTTTTCCGGTACTCGTAATTCGTTTTTTACAAATATTTCTATAGATTTTGTTTCGTCTTTTTCCTCATCTTCATCTAAAGGATTAGTGAAATATCTAAATATTTGTTTACTTGTGGTATTTGTCGGATACTGTATTATATTATTGAAATCCAATTTTAGTGCATAAATTTCACTATATAGTTTATTAAAACTTTTGTCTTTCTATTTCTTTCTTTCTATTACAAACAATAATATAGATTTTATTTTTTTAGAAATGTGTATTCTGAGTACTTTAAAAATAAAGCTAAATAAAGAAATATATATAAAATAGCAGTTTTTTTTTCTCAATTTTATACCAGATTCCATTATGAGCAATTATTGAAACCTAAACGAATAACGATAAAATAAAATCTCTTAAAGCAAGTAATGCGTATGAGACGAGACAATCCGAGATCTTGCTTTCGATTTTATTCCCTGAACATATTTTATAATATAAATTCCTTGTGATATAGATAATATTATGAATGCTTTAAACAGATTTGTTATATTGTAAAATTTTATAACTGAAAATCACTAATGACTGTTTTTATTATGAGAACGTATCCTTTCGGTATTTACCTGCTATGAGGGTACGTCACTGCACAGAAAGAGTTCATTATCTTAAAATTTATATATTTATATTTATATATATATATATTTAATTTATTTATGGTGATGTTTTAGGATTTTTAAAATAAACATATCTATATAACACACGACAAGTGACACCCGCATGATCACACACACACTGCCTGTATGTATTCTAGTACAAGCATCCAGTTGGCAACATCAACTTCTTGTACAAGCACACCAACCTTTTTTTTTGTCGTACACAAAACTTCCCGCGAAAAATTCTATCCCAAGCTTGTGTTCTTCCATTCTCATATGTTTCTTGTTGCGTCGACGAAAAGTATGCAGTGAAAACAACAGAAGAAAAGTATTGTAGCAGCACTAACCATAGCAACACATATATCATAGGTATTATTAGTGTGTATGAAGCATAATAAGTACAGTCGTACTATTGTTAATTCAATATAAACTATGAAATAATAAATTATTAATTTTTTATTTTCAAAAAAATCCACATTCACTCCCAAAAGTGCCATCTATCGTTTTTTTCGAAAAGGTTCGTTTTTTCGAAATGGTTCGTTTTTTCGAAATGGTTCTGACATTTGATATAATCCAATTTTTCCTGCGCACTGTATGTACCAAATACACGAACAAAACAGCGCTCCACATATGTGAATTTGTCAGATGGTACTCATATTGAAATCGATTTTCAGAGACTTTAAGAAAAATCCTCATCGGGAATTTTTTTTTATAGAAAGCTAATAGTATAAGGAAACATATTCTATATTTGACATATACGATTTCAGGGGACATCGCACCGAAATCGAGCACTGAATATGAAATATTAGTTTTATGATACAAAACATAGGGTGTTATATTTGAATGAATATTTCAAGAGTTATGAATATTTTCTCACCGTGTATTTTTTTTGTAAATACCCAACACTAATACAAAACTTTTCTGTAACCAACATATTCCGATTTATGGGGAGATCATATAGAAATCGGGCGTTGAACATAACATGTGGTTATTACACTTATTATTCATTTCTTTTTTAAACAACATATTTGAAGAAGAAAAAAGTATAGAAAACGTAAACGGATTTTCAATATTTTTGATTCTAATGAAAGACTGCTTAATTACCTTACTTTAATTTTTTAAAAAGTACCAGCCCACAATTTATTTTGAGTCCTTCATGGTTAAAATTTATGTTAAAAAAAAGTTTAAATTTTTTTTTTTTTTTTACAAAATTAACACCAATATTGATAAAGTATTTTTGTATTTTAAATGATTTTTTCACTGTGTATTTAATTTTAAACAATCGAATATGGTATTCTACAACTTTTATAGAGTCGGTGAACCATCAGTTTAGGGGACATAACTTCTAAATCTTGTCATTAACATGAAAAAAGTATATTTTACATAAAGATTTTCAACCAATTTACAGATTTTGAGCCAGTAAGAATCTTTCTCGCAGTGTATTTTTTTATGAAATTGCTAATGACATTTGTAAACAGTTTTGAATTCGATTTAGCAGAAATACATAGAAAAAAAATAATAATAACTACAAAATATGTGAATTTGTCAGATGGTACTCATATTGAAATCGATTTTCAGAGACTTTAAGAAAAAACCTCATCGGGAATTTTTTTTTATAGAGAGCTAATAGTATAAGGAAACATATTCTATATTTGACATATACGATTTCAGGGGACATCGCACCGAAATCGAGCACTGAATATGAAATATTAGTTTTATGATACAAAACATAGGGTGTTATATTTGAATGAATATTTCAAGAGTTATGAATATTTTCTCACCGTGTATTTTTTTTGTAAATACCCAATACTAATACAAAACTTTTCTGTAACAAACATATATCCGATTGAACATAACATGTGGTTATTACACTTATTATTCATTTTTTTTTTAAACAACATATTTGAAGATGAAAAAAGTATAGAAAGCGTAGACAGATTTTCAATATTTTTATTTCTAATGAAAGATTGCTTAGTTGTCTTACTTTAATTTTTTAAAAAGTACCAGCCCACAATTAATTTTGAGTCCTTCATGGTTAAAATTGATGTTAAAAATAGGTCCACAAATTTCAATTTATATAATTTCAAATATTTTGCATTATTACGGATTTATTCTAGATATACCCACCCTGTGTTTTTTGTGCATTAAACTGTGTGATATTCACACCCTGTGGAGCGCTGTTTTGTTTGTGTATTTGGTACATACAGTGCGCAGGAAAAATTGGATTATATCAAATGTCAGAACCATTTCGAAAAAACGAAACATTTCGAAAAAACGAACCTTTTCGAAAAAACGATAGATGTCACTTTTGGGAGTAAAAGTGGATTTTTTGCAAATAATAAATTAATAATTTATTATTTCATAGTTTATATTGAATTAACAAAAGTACGACTGTACTTATTATGCTTCATACACACTAATAATACCTATGATATATGTGTTGCTATGGTTAGTGCTGCTACAATACTTTTCTTCTGTTGTTTTCACTGCATACTTTTCGTCGACGCAACAAGAAACATATGAGAATGGAAGAACACAAGTACACAAGCTTGGGATAGAATTTTTCGCGGGAAGTTTTGTGTACGAAAAAAAAAAACGTTGGTGTGCTTGTACAAGAAGTTGATGTTGCGAACTGGATGGCTGTACTAGAATGCATATAGGCAGTGTGTGTGTGATCATGCGGGTGTCACTTGTCGTGTGTTATGTAGGGTAGCAACGAAAAATAAAATATTCCAATATGAAATATGACTTTTGTTGTATATATATACGCATTCTTGAAGGGCTTCATAATATTTGTGTTGAAATTTAATTGTTGTTTTGAAGACAGTAGTCGAATGTGTAACACTGATTAAATCTAGTCTGAATAAAGAAGAAAATAAAAGTAAAAAAACAAATAATTTATATTTAAATTATAATTATGCATTTATTGATGAATTTTAACATGATTTAATAGTTCCTTATATTTAATAAACAATATTACGATTGTACATATTAAAACTAAAAGTATTATGCTGATACCTATTAATAAAACATTTAAAATATCTTGGGATTTGGATAGTTTAAAAATATGTAGATTTTGTTGAGATGCAATATAATTAATTTTATCTGTTGGGTCCCTAATTACTTTAAATATACTTGTATTATACTGAAAATTAGGTATAATAATTTCTGATTCATGTATATTATTGTTATTAAAATACTCTATATTATTAATAAAAATGCTACAATTTTTATATTTTATAGCATTATGACTTGAGATATATATATCAATAGGTGTACAATTATGAGTTAATTTGGTTTTTGGAATGTTTTTTGTTATCAATATGTCATTAAATTGTTTTATATACGGATTGGAATTTTTTCTAAAATCACAAATTGGATTATCTCCATATATATTATTAATACATTTATCTTCAATTTTACTTAATTTAGAAATACATTTTTGTCCAGGTTGATATTTATATACAATCGCTTCTTCATCTGTTATAATTTTTTCGAATTCAGTTGATATTTCGTAACCTTCTTTATTTGGAATTGGTAAAATATGTGCTATAAAATATGTTTTATTACTATAAACGGGATTAAGTTTAACAATAATTAATGTCTGATTGAAATAGTATAAAACATTTTTATGAGTGGAGATATAATTATAATTAAAATTGATTTTAAAATCTTCTGTTGGCAGTTCATAGGTTGGTATGAAGTTTTGAGTTGCACTTAAAATTTTATTTTTTATTTTAATGATTTGATTTCTCATAATTTGAATTGAAAGTAGAGAAAGTGGAATATATTGAGAAAACTTTTGTATGAATATTTCCTCAATTTTGACAGATTTTCGTAATTTTTCCGGTACTCGTAATTCGTTTTTTACAAATATTTCTATAGATTTTGTTTCGTCTTTTTCCTCATCTTCATCTAAAGGATTAGTGAAATATCTAAATATTTGTTTACTTGTGGTATTTGTCGGATACTGTATTATATTATTGAAATCCAATTTTAGTGCATAAATTTCACTATATAGTTTATTAAAACTTTTGTCTTTCTATTTCTTTCTTTCTATTACAAACAATAATATAGATTTTATTTTTTTAGAAATGTTTATTCTGAGTACTTTAAAAATAAAGCTAAATAAAGAAATATATATAAAATAGCAGTTTTTTTTTCTCAATTTTATACCAGATTCTATTATGAGCAATTATTGAAACCTAAACGAATAACGATAAAATAAAATCTCTTAAAGCAAGTAATGCGTATGAGACGAGACAATCCGAGATCTTGCTTTCGATTTTATTCCCTGAACATATTTTATAATATAAATTCCTTGTGATATAGATAATATTATGAATGCTTTAAACAGATTTGTTATATTGTAAAATTTTATAACTGAAAATCACTAATGACTGTTTTTATTATGAGAACGTATCCTTTCGGTATTTACCTGCTATGAGGGTACGTCACTGCACAGAAAGAGTTCATTATCTTAAAATTTATATATTTATATATATATATATTTAATTTATTTATGGTGATGTTTTAGGATTTTTAAAATAAACATATCTATATAACACACGACAAGTGACACCCGCGTGATCACACACACACTGCCTGTATGTATTCTAGTACAAGCATCCAGTTGGCAACATCAACTTCTTGTACAAGCACACCAACCTTTTTTTTTGTCGTACACAAAACTTCCCGCGAAAAATTCTATCCCAAGCTTGTGTTCTTCCATTCTCATATGTTTCTTGTTGCGTCGACGAAAAGTATGCAGTGAAAACAACAGAAGAAAAGTATTGTAGCAGCACTAACCATAGCAACACATATATCATAGGTATTATTAGTGTGTATGAAGCATAATAAGTACAGTCGTACTATTGTTAATTCAATATAAACTATGAAATAATAAATTATTAATTTTTTATTTTCAAAAAAATCCACATTCACTCCCAAAAGTGCCATCTATCGTTTTTTTCGAAAAGGTTCGTTTTTTCGAAATGGTTCGTTTTTTCGAAATGGTTCTGACATTTGATATAATCCAATTTTTCCTGCGCACTGTATGTACCAAATACACGAACAAAACAGCGCTCCACATATGTGAATTTGTCAGATGGTACTCATATTGAAATCGATTTTCAGAGACTTTAAGAAAAATCCTCATCGGGAATTTTTTTTTATAGAAAGCTAATAGTATAAGGAAACATATTCTATATTTGACATATACGATTTCAGGGGACATCGCACCGAAATCGAGCACTGAATATGAAATATTAGTTTTATGATACAAAACATAGGGTGTTATATTTGAATGAATATTTCAAGAGTTATGAATATTTTCTCACCGTGTATTTTTTTTGTAAATACCCAACACTAATACAAAACTTTTCTGTAACCAACATATTCCGATTTATGGGGAGATCATATAGAAATCGGGCGTTGAACATAACATGTGGTTATTACACTTATTATTCATTTCTTTTTTAAACAACATATTTGAAGAAGAAAAAAGTATAGAAAACGTAAACGGATTTTCAATATTTTTGATTCTAATGAAAGACTGCTTAATTACCTTACTTTAATTTTTTAAAAAGTACCAGCCCACAATTTATTTTGAGTCCTTCATGGTTAAAATTTATGTTAAAAAAAAGTTTAAATTTTTTTTTTTTTTTTACAAAATTAACACCAATATTGATAAAGTATTTTTGTATTTTAAATGATTTTTTCACTGTGTATTTAATTTTAAACAATCGAATATGGTATTCTACAACTTTTATAGAGTCGGTGAACCATCAGTTTAGGGGACATAACTTCTAAATCTTGTCATTAACATGAAAAAAGTATATTTTACATAAAGATTTTCAACCAATTTACAGATTTTGAGCCAGTAAGAATCTTTCTCGCAGTGTATTTTTTTATGAAATTGCTAATGACATTTGTAAACAGTTTTGAATTCGATTTAGCAGAAATACATAGAAAAAAAATAATAATAACTACAAAATATGTGAATTTGTCAGATGGTACTCATATTGAAATCGATTTTCAGAGACTTTAAGAAAAAACCTCATCGGGAATTTTTTTTTATAGAAAGCTAATAGTATAAGGAAACATATTCTATATTTGACATATACGATTTCAGGGGACATCGCACCGAAATCGAGCACTGAATATGAAATATTAGTTTTATGATACAAAACATAGGGTGTTATATTTGAATGAATATTTCAAGAGTTATGAATATTTTCTCACCGTGTATTTTTTTTGTAAATACCCAATACTAATACAAAACTTTTCTGTAACAAACATATATCCGATTGAACATAACATGTGGTTATTACACTTATTATTCATTTTTTTTTTTAAACAACATATTTGAAGATGAAAAAAGTATAGAAAGCGTAGACAGATTTTCAATATTTTTGTTTCTAATGAAAGATTGCTTAGTTGTCTTACTTTAATTTTTTAAAAAGTACCAGCCCACAATTTATTTTGAGTCCTTCATGGTTAAAATTGATGTTAAAAATAGGTCCACAAATTTCAATTTATATAATTTCAAATATTTTGCATTATTACGGATTTATTCTAGATATACCCACCCTGTGTTTTTTGTGCATTAAACTGTGTGATATTCACACCCTGTGGAGCGCTGTTTTGTTTGTGTATTTGGTACATACAGTGCGCAGGAAAAATTGGATTATATCAAATGTCAGAACCATTTCGAAAAAACGAACCATTTCGAAAAAACGAACCTTTTCGAAAAAACGATAGATGTCACTTTTGGGAGTAAAAGTGGATTTTTTGCAAATAATAAATTAATAATTTATTATTTCATAGTTTATATTGAATTAACAAAAGTACGACTGTACTTATTATGCTTCATACACACTAATAATACCTATGATATATGTGTTGCTCTGGTTAGTGCTGCTACAATACTTTTCTTCTGTTGTTTTCACTGCATACTTTTCGTCGACGCAACAAGAAACATATGAGAATGGAAGAACACAAGTACACAAGCTTGGGATAGAATTTTTCGCGGGAAGTTTTGTGTACGAAAAAAAAAAACGTTGGTGTGCTTGTACAAGAAGTTGATGTTGCGAACTGGATGGCTGTACTAGAATGCATATAGGCAGTGTGTGTGTGATCATGCGGGTGTCACTTGTTGTGTGTTATGTAGGGTAGCAACGAAAAATAAAATATTCCAATATGAAATATGACTTTTGTTGTATATATATACGCATTCTTGAAGGGCTTCATAATATTTGTGTTGAAAATTAATTGTTGTTTTGAAGACAGTAGTCGAATGTGTAACACTGATTAAATCTAGTCTGAATAAAGAAGAAAATAAAAGTAAAAAAACAAATAATTTATATTTAAATTATAATTATGCATTTATTGATGAATTTTAACATGATTTAATAGTTCCTTATATTTAATAAACAATATTACGATTGTACATATTAAAACTAAAAGTATTATGCTGATACCTATTAATAAAACATTTAAAATATCTTGGGATTTGGATAGTTTAAAAATATGTAGATTTTGTTGAGATGCAATATAATTAATTTTATCTGTTGGGTCCCTAATTACTTTAAATATACTTGTATTATACTGAAAATTAGGTATAATAATTTCTGATTCATGTATATTATTGTTATTAAAATACTCTATATTATTAATAAAAATGCTACAATTTTTATATTTTATAGCATTATGACTTGAGATATATATATCAATAGGTGTACAATTATGAATTAATTTGGTTTTTGGAATGTTTTTTGTTATCAATATGTCATTAAATTGTTTTATATACGGATTGGAATTTTTTCTAAAATCACAAATTGGATTATCTCCATATATATTATTAATACATTTATCTTCAATTTTACTTAATTTAGAAATACATTTTTGTCCAGGTTGATATTTATATACAATCGCTTCTTCATCTGTTATAATTTTTTCGAATTCAGTTGATATTTCGTAACCTTCTTTATTTGGAATTGGTAAAATATGTGCTATAAAATATGTTTTATTACTATAAACGGGATTAAGTTTAACAATAATTAATGTCTGATTGAAATAGTATAAAACATTTTTATGAGTGGAGATATAATTATAATTAAAATTGATTTTAAAATCTTCTGTTGGCAGTTCATAGGTTGGTATGAAGTTTTGAGTTGCACTTAAAATTTTATTTTTTATTTTAATGATTTGATTTCTCATAATTTGAATTGAAAGTAGAGAAAGTGGAATATATTGAGAAAACTTTTGTATGAATATTTCCTCAATTTTGACAGATTTTCGTAATTTTTCCGGTACTCGTAATTCGTTTTTTACAAATATTTCTATAGATTTTGTTTCGTCTTTTTCCTCATCTTCATCTAAAGGATTAGTGAAATATCTAAATATTTGTTTACTTGTGGTATTTGTCGGATACTGTATTATATTATTGAAATCCAATTTTAGTGCATAAATTTCACTATATAGTTTATTAAAACTTTTGTCTTTCTATTTCTTTCTTTCTATTACAAACAATAATATAGATTTTATTTTTTTAGAAATGTGTATTCTGAGTACTTTAAAAATAAAGCTAAATAAAGAAATATATATAAAATAGCAGTTTTTTTTTCTCAATTTTATACCAGATTCTATTATGAGCAATTATTGAAACCTAAACGAATAACGATAAAATAAAATCTCTTAAAGCAAGTAATGCGTATGAGACGAGACAATCCGAGATCTTGCTTTCGATTTTATTCCCTGAACATATTTTATAATATAAATTCCTTGTGATATAGATAATATTATGAATGCTTTAAACAGATTTGTTATATTGTAAAATTTTATAACTGAAAATCACTAATGACTGTTTTTATTATGAGAACGTATCCTTTCGGTATTTACCTGCTATGAGGGTACGTCACTGCACAGAAAGAGTTCATTATCTTAAAATTTATATATTTATATTTATATATATATATATTTAATTTATTTATGGTGATGTTTTAGGATTTTTAAAATAAACATATCTATATAACACACGACAAGTGACACCCGCATGATCACACACACACTGCCTGTATGTATTCTAGTACAAGCATCCAGTTGGCAACATCAACTTCTTGTACAAGCACACCAACCTTTTTTTTTGTCGTACACAAAACTTCCCGCGAAAAATTCTATCCCAAGCTTGTGTTCTTCCATTCTCATATGTTTCTTGTTGCGTCGACGAAAAGTATGCAGTGAAAACAACAGAAGAAAAGTATTGTAGCAGCACTAACCATAGCAACACATATATCATAGGTATTATTAGTGTGTATGAAGCATAATAAGTACAGTCGTACTATTGTTAATTCAATATAAACTATGAAATAATAAATTATTAATTTTTTATTTTCAAAAAAATCCACATTCACTCCCAAAAGTGCCATCTATCGTTTTTTTCGAAAAGGTTCGTTTTTTCGAAATGGTTCGTTTTTTCGAAATGGTTCTGACATTTGATATAATCCAATTTTTCCTGCGCACTGTATGTACCAAATACACGAACAAAACAGCGCTCCACAGGGTGTGAATATCACACAGTTTAATGCACAAAAAACACAGGGTGGGTATATCTAGAATAAATCCGTAATAATGCAAAATATTTGAAATTATATAAATTGAAATTTGTGGACCTATTTTTAACATCAATTTTAACAATGAAGGACTCAAAATAAATTGTGGGCTGGTACTTTATAAAAAATTAAAGTAAGATAATTAAGCAGTCTTTCATTAGAATCAAAAATATTGAAAATCCGTTTACGTTTTCTATACTTTTTTCTTCTTCAAATATGTTGTTTAAAAAAAAAAATTAATAATAAAATTAATAACCACATGTTATGTTCAACGCCCAATTTCTATATGATCTCCCCATAAATCGGAATATGTTGGTTACAGAAAAGTTTTGTATTAGTGTTGGGTATTTACAAAAAAAATACACGGTAAGAAAATATTCATAACTCTTAAAATATTCATTCAAATATAACTCCCTATATTTTGTATCATAAAACTAATATTTCAAATTCAGATTTCGGTGCGATGTCCCCTGAAATCATATATATCGAATATAGAATATGTTTCCTTATACTATTAGCTTTCCATAAAAAAAAATCGCGATGAGGTTTTTTTCTTAAAGTCTCGGAAATTGGATTTCAATATGAGTACCATATGACCAATTTACATATTTTGCAGATGTTACTATTTTTTTCTATGTATTTTACCTAAATCTGAGGTTAAATGAATTTAAAACTGTTTACAAATGTCATTAGCAATTTCATAAAAAAATACACTGCGAGAAAGATTCTTACTGGCTCAAAATCTGTAAATTGGTTGAAAATCTTCATGTAAAATATACTTTTTTCATGTTAATGACAAGATTTAGAAGTTATGTCCCCTAAACTGATGGTTCACCGACTCTATAAAAGTTGTAGAATACCATATTCGATTGTTTAAAATTAAATACACAGTGAAACAATCATTTAAAATACAAAAATACTTTATCAATATTGGTGTTAATTTTGTAAAAAAAAAAAAAAATTAAACTTTTTTTTAACATAAATTTTAACCATGAAGGACTCAAAATAAATTGTGGACTGGTACTTTTTAAAAAATTAAAGTAAGATAATTAAGCAGTCTTTCATTAGAATCAAAAATATTGAAAATCTGTCTACGCTTTCTATACTTTTTTCATCTTCAAATATGTAGTTTAAAAAAAAATGAATAATAAGTGTAATAACCAAATGTTATGTTCAACGCCCGATTTCTATATGATCTCCCCATAAATCGGAATATGTTGGTTACAGAAAAGTTTTGTATTAGTGTTGGGTATTTACAAAAAAAAATACACGGTGAGAAAATATTCATAACTCTTGAAATATTCATTCAAATATAACACCCTATATTTTGTATCATAAAACTAATATTTCAAAATCAGTGCTCGATTTCGGTGCGATGTCCCCTGAAATCATATATATCGAATATAGAATATGTTTCCTTATACTATTAGCTTTCTATAAAAAAAAAATCCCGATGAGGTTTTTTCTTAAAGTCTCGGAAAATCGATTTTAATATGAGTACCTTATGAAAAATACGTGTTTTTGTGATTTTACACCGGTTTTATATAGGTTTTCACCTAATACTGAGATGGCCCGACCCCAAAAATATCTTCTAATGCCTTTGTTATACTATTAAGTTATTTTAGGATGCGAAAATTTAGTATTGCAACACCATCTGCATTGAAATACTATTGCCAAGTGAAGTGCACTGAAAGTCAGCTAATTCGTCAAAAATGTATAGTTTTTGGTATTTTAACTGCATTAATGATCATTTAATTGCATAAATAATGGAATTTATCTATAAAGCAATGATATTTTGTACTTTTAAGCAAAAAAAAAATTGCGGCGAATTCAAATTGTGGGCTATCTTCCAATTCGCCTCGTGGGCTATCTTCACACCAGTCTTTAAAAATTAGTTTCGATATAACAACGAGATCAATTTTTTTCTCGTAGACATTTCAGAAAATATTTAAACAATTGAATACAAAAAATCATTAAATGATGGAGGCTGGTATACTGGGGTATTTCAATGCATTTTTTTTCAAAATTTTAACTTTAAATTACTATAACAAAGAGACTTCTGGCACTAAAATTAACATACTTGCAATTTTAGGTATACTTGATCCATTCATTTTATAGAAAAACTACAGAAGTTATTGACAAATTAAAGTCAGTTTCAATGATTTAAAAAAAATCTGTTTCTGCTCATATCGTCGTTGTGGAACGGAAAGTCACCAAATACATTTTAATGACGATATATATATATATATATATATATATATATATATATTTATTTATATATATATATATATATATATATATATATATATATATATATATATATATATATATATATATATAATAAATGAGACGCAAGAAAATTCAGCGCACTAAGCAATGTGTTAGAAAGAGATGTCAATAGTAGAGATGGGCATGTGAGTGAGTTTTGACTCACACTCACTCACGCTCACGAAAGATTTTTTCTAATCACGCACACTCACTCACGGCCTTTTTTGCTCTACTCACACTCACTCACAATCACGTGAGTAAAATTGGTCGACCGAGCGTGGCATCTCCAATACAACCTACATCTTTAAAACTCAATAATGATGTTATAATGTTATGGATTTTAATAATATATATTTCAATTTTTAACGGAGATGGAAATGTGAAAGACCTTCGATGTGCTTTTCATATAAAAACGTAAAAATTGCCTCGAAGAATAATTCTCCGTTGAACAATTCGTGTAGAATCTTTGAGAATTGTCTCTGGACAAATTATCTGTGGAAAATAATTATCAATAAAATAAATAGTCCGGAGTAGAATTTACCAGGGATGAATTGACTTTGGGAAAAACTATTTTTAAATCGATTTTTTTGGTTACTACATTTATAATTCGAATAAAAACGGGACCCCACACGAACCCCTGGAACAAATTAAACTTAATAAACAAAAGGAAGTCAATACAGAGTTATCTTGTATAGTTGAAATTAAAAATTCACCTTTTTTCAAAAATGAGTAAAAAAAAAAATTTAGTTCTATATCCATTTCCATGAACGGTCATATGAAACCAAGCAAAAACTATTGACATGACCCCACAAAAATTGATTAGCCATACTAAGTACGGCTGGTTGGCAGGGGTTAGATCAATTGTTGACTGGAACCTTGCAACTTATTCTGAGTTGCGTGGGTATATGACGGTCGTTAGTAAGAGTTTGATTTATTGTTGTTCTGAAAAGTGAGCAGTCTGAGTTCAAAGGGTGGTCCTACTTGTTCTGTAGTTCAGCAAAAATATCGAAAAATCGCAAAAAATTAAAATTGAGATTTTTTTATTTTATGAAATATTCGACTCACGCACACTCACTCACTCACTCACTCACTCACTCACTCACTCACTCACTCACTCACTCACTCACTCACTCACTCACTCACTCACTCACGAAAAAATTGTACTCACGCACACTCACTCACGGTATTTTTAGGTCTACTCACAATCACTCACAATCACGTGAGCAAAATTAGGATTCAATCACAATCACGCGTGATCACGCGTGATTCACGTGAATCGCGCTCACATGCCCATCTCTAGTCAATAGCATGCGTCATTCACGAAACGAGTAGAAGGTTCTCGAAACATGGCGAAGCTTGTCGAAACGTGTCGAACTGATGCTGTATATAAGGGCTACGCTTCTGAGCCACAGCACTTCAGTTGTGATTTGATAGTGAACTAGTGCGTCTCGTGAGTGAACATTGTTAAGCTGAATTGTATAAATTCAGCAGTGATATAAGTGACTATTCATTGAGTTTTTATTTAAATAAAGTTAATTAATACTAGTTGAAAGAATACTAGTTAAAACCAAATATAAGTGTGTTTTTATTTTGTACACAATCCAGCGATACGAACAAGTAGAACAGTCTTCCGTGGACTTAATTTTCGTAACATTGGTGTCAGAAGTGTGATTGTGATACAAAATGGTTAAATTGGAACAACTTTAAGTCGACCAGCTATAGATGGTCTAATGGAGGAATTGGATGTCCAAGGCATTGATGTCGCGGAGAATGAGTTTGAAGTAGAAGCTCGAAAAATCTGGATACTGAGCTAAAAGTACAGTTTTGATATGAGCCAGTTGCTCGAAACAATTCAACAACAGCTTCTTGAAAATTAAAAAAAAAGCTCTAGGAAATTCCAATCAACTTAAAACAGAACTTCAAGAAAATTCGAAACAACATCAAGTAAAAGTGAAGGAACAGATGCAGGAACAATTGCAGCAGCTTCTGGAAGTTTCTAATACACTTCATAGCAAAGTGACGGAGCTAGAAACGCATGTGAATGACATGGAAGTGGACATTAATGAAAAAATTCAAAGATTAGAAAACGGTATAGACAAAGAAATTCAGGAAATAAAAAAAGATTCGGTACGAAGCTAAAATCGGCGATGTACGATGGAACCACAGCGTTCAACAGTTTCAATCTGCAATTTGAGACCACGGCTGTAAATAGTCGATGGAACAATGAAGACAGCGTAGCAGCGCTTATTGTGGCCCTAAAAGGGGGCGCAGCCGATGTATTGCAGACTGTTCCAGAAAGTGTTATAAACAGTTATTTAGCGGTTTTGGCTGCATTGCAACGCAAATATGGCAGTGATCACATGAAGCAGATCTACATGGAACTAAAGGGCCGAATGCAAAGAAATGGTGAAACATTGCAGGCGTATGCAGCGGACGTCAAGAGGCTTGCGCATTTGTGGTATGCAGATTCAACGATTGCCCCAGAATCTCCATTTCACAAATGGCTCGAAAGTCAAATAGCTTTACTGTGGAAGGACGCATTGATTGTACAGCATATATGGTAAAATTGGACACGGGAGTTTCACACTCAATAATAAGAAGTAACCTTGTTAAGGACGTTAGTAGTAGGAATAAGATTACAAACAGTTACAGGTGAAGAGGCCCCTATCAGAGGGAAGATTACCAAGGAAATCACGATTGATACTACGATAGTTAAGCATGATTTTATAGTGACGGAAATAGTAGACGAAATAATACTTGGCATGGACTTCATGATAAAGAACGGTTTCACACTTGATTTAACAAGAAACATTTTGAATTATGCCAACACGGAGATCCAACTAAATATAGATTGTGACCAGAGCCCGAAAATTAAACAAATTATTGCTCATAAAAATATCGCATAATTCAGAAGCAATTGTTTAGGCGAAATTAAATGGAGACTGTGGGATATGGAAGTTATGGGTTATTGAAGCAAACGAAGAGCATTATAGAAGTAACATAGTTGTAGGAAGAACAGTTGTTGAAGCGGAGAAAGACAGAATTGTACCTATAAGAGTTCTCAATCTGGAAAACTCTTCAAAATTAATCAAAAAGCACTGTACCCTTTTTGATTAATTTTGACGAGTTTTCCATAGGCCAGTGTCAAGAGGCATCATCGATTATAAATTGCCAAAAAAAATCATCAAGAGACTACGTCACACCCCAAGTAAACAAACAATCAACTCACAAGTTTATAAATGAGTAGACGAAGGATTTGGCTGCCAAAGAAAAGAGTCAAGTTCAAAAGCCGTATATATTTGCTGAAAAGGGACAACAAGATGGCAGAACTGTCATTGTAAAACATCGAATAGACACTGGTGATTTTAACCCAATTCGTCAAGCACCAAGAAGAGTATCACTGGCGAAAAGAGACGAAGTATCACATTTGGTTGAAGAAATGCACAAAAATGGTGTGGTGGAACCATCAGAGAGCCCATGGAGGTCACCAGTTATGTTGGTAAAAAGAAGGATGGTAGTACTCGGTTTTGCGTTGATTACCGAAAGTTGAATGATGTAACCAAGAAATATAGCTATCCATTGCGTAGAATTGAAGATACCTTGGATACACTCTCTAATGCAAAATGGTTATCTACGTTTGACTTGCAAAGCGGGTACTGGCAAGTAGAAATCGATAAGAACGATCGAGAGAAGACTGCATTCAGTACTGGGGGGTTACTCTGTAATGCGATTCGAAAGTGATATTCTTCGCATTCATATAAATGGTACTTTGGTAGTGTGACTTTTGCATTTATATTTGGAACTTTCGTATTCAAATTCACAAAGTGAAAACTCGGCTAACTCTTCAATTCCGTTAGATTGTATGAAATTTACTGAAAGGCTTACACTGGAAAACTTGCCAGGTATACCTTGACGACATAATTGTCATGGGCATGGACTTTGACGAGCATCTAAGAAATTTGGAGGAAGTATTCCTTCGATTGGAAAGTGCATGTCTACAACTTAGCCAGAAGAAATACTGACTTTTCAAGAAGTATTTGGGTCATCGAGTTACCACGGAAGGAGTGCATACCGCAAATCCTACATGACCTGCAAAGTTTCCTAGTGCTATGTACATACTACAGGCGATATGTTCCAGGTTTTGCCAATGTTGCTAGCAGTCTTCACGAGTTGACTAGAAAGAACAGCGCATTTCAATGGGGCGATGATGAAGAAAGGGTGTTTTTGAAATTAAAAAATGTACTGTGCTCGGCACCAATTCTTTCGTATCCAATTCCAGGTGAGAAATTTATACTTGATACGGATGCAAGTGGATACGGAATAGGCGGAGTTCTCTCTCAAGTGCTCAATGGACAAGAAAAAGTGATCGCATACTACAAGATCTTGTCCCTTACAACCGATCCACGGTTGTAAAGGACATTTAGGTAAGTAAGTAGCACTTGCGCGATATGCTTATTTATTTTCTCATTCCACGTCTGTGCGGACTGCAGTTCAAAAAATAGACTTATGCTTTTATTTTATATTGCCAGAGATATTTTTATTTCGATGTTTCAATAATAAACATCGATGGCAAAAATCATAGGAAAAATTGATACCAATTAGAGGGAAATTCCCCAATTTGCAGGTAATTTAAGTTTTTACTACTTTTGCTACTTTTTGCCGGGAAATTTCAAATTAGGATCGGTTACATTTTCTACATTTTTAAGGATTATAGGAATATATAAACATAATTCAACTTTTGATCAAATTTCATATGAAAATTTGAAAAGAAACGTTTTTACTTATAGATTCGATTTCTCAGTACAACAAATAATTGTTGAAATGAATTTGAACAGCTTGCATTGACTTCAACGATTTCAGTTTGTTTGGAAAATAATTAGTTCAACATCGTTTGTTCAGAATTTTGCAGGTAATATCAGAGATCGGAAATGCCCGTGTGCGTGCGCCCGCACATGCCCCTTTCTTCATACACTGACGAGCAAATTTGTTTTACGCAGACACTGCACTCGGGCATCACATTTTTTTTTACAACACATCCCGTCGCAACGAGTGATGCTTTGCATTATTCTCGGTACCTGCCCTCGTGCGGGCTACGAAATTAAAAACTGCAGCCCGCGCAGACGTGGAATGAGAAAATAGAGAAGCATATCGCGCAAGTGCTATGGTATTTATTTCGCGGGGCAACTCCGTGCAACAGCGAAAACAGACTGCCCCTGGCAGCACATTAATATCCCCACCAAAGTTGTAGAGTATTCCCTAATCTGGCCCGACCGACTATAAAAGTCCGCCCCATGTGACCGAACTTACCCATCTGACCTAAGATTCTCAACTCGTTGATCTAAATTTTGTAAAAAATATATTTTTATTTATATTAAAAAAATCTAAAACTTAAACAATTTTAATAATAATTACTTTGTATTAATATTAATTTATCGTTATATCATCATTTTTTTTAAATTATAGGCACACAAACGAAAAATACAGTTTTAGTTAATTAGTTTTGAGATCCAACGAAAACTTCTTACAAAAAAAATAAATTTTAGGATAAATCTCTTTTTTTTTTTCTTAAAATTTCAATAAATTTTGTATGAACTTGTTTTATAATTCGTAAATTACCGTAACTTGGCTCCAGAATACCGGACTAAACAATTTTTTTCCTTTTCTTATAACTGTATAATATATAATTTGGTTTGATAACATAAACAAACAATGCTAGAATGATCTATAAGAACAAATTTGAAATTAGAAAAAGAAATTTCATTGATTTTTACATCAAACATCGATGTTTCATTTTTCTTAAACATCGTTATTAAAATTGCGATATTAAAATCCTATTACATAAAAACATCGATGTTTCCAAAACATCGATTTTGAATTTACATCCCTAATGAAACCCTGTTAAACAAAGTGTACGAAAATCAAATTTACTACTATTTCCAAAGACAAAAATCAGTGTTTCATTTTCATCACATCCCTAGTAGAAATTTGCCCGATGCGCCATCGGGAAATGATCGGGTTTTCGTTGGGTAAGCCCTATTAGAGAAAATATGATCATTGCCTTTGCATGCCCTTATCATGCTTACCATACTAGGGTTTACATTATCTAAATAGTCAATGTTCCCGATTATAGGTACATTATTTTTTCCTCATAACAAAATTAGCATCAGACAATGATCGAGATTTAATGAGAGAAACTTTATTATTTTTGTTTTTAATATATATATATATATATATATATATATATATATATATATATATATATATATATATATATATATATACATATATAAATCACAACTGAAGTGCTGTAACTCTGATACGGCTCCCTTATATACTTCTACTCGTTTCGTGAATGACGCATGCTATTGGCATCTCATTGGCACTCATGTGTTTTAATGCGCTGATCTTCCATCTCTTTCTTACACACCACGTCAGTGCGCTGAATGATCTTCCGTCTCTTTCTAACACATGCTTAGTGCGCTAAATTGTCTTGCGTCTCATTAATTATTGCTGATTGCTTGCACTATGGGGCAAATTACATCTTTTCGTAACACTGCCTCCACCTAAATCTGTTCGTCCCGAACAGATGTTAATCCTCTCTCTCTCTATACGGCGCCAACCTTTCTAAATGTACTACTTTCATTTTTCGTCTAACGCCCGCAGTATTCTGAATCCGATACACTACATCATTAATTCTTTTAATTATCTTATATGGTCCTTCCCAGTGTGTTTGTAACTTAGGGGATAAGCCTTTCTTCCTTTGTGGGTTATAGAGCAAAACAAGTAATCCTTCTGAATTTGTGCGCAAGTCGTATCTGGCCTTCATCTTATCACTCGCAAATTGTGTACGCTGCCTTACAAACTGATGCACTTCGTTTATTTCTTCACTTTTCATGGAAACATAATCGTGATTAGGAATTCCAGCTGAAGGACTCGCACCAAACTTTAAATCCGCAGATAATCTTAAGTCTGTTCCAAAAACAATTTTAGATGGTGAAGCTTCTGTGGTATCATGAACCGCCGTTTGATAAGCCATGAGGAATAGTGGTATATGCGTATCAATTTTCTGAGATACTCTTCCAAAGTTCGATTGAATCTTTCCACCATGCCGTCAGATTGCGGGTGCAATGGCGTTGTTCGTGTTTTGTGGACTTTGCATACTTCTTTAAATACAGCAGACTCAAAATTTCTTCCTTGATCTGAATGCAATTCCAACGGTACTCCAAAACGGCTTACCCAGTTGTTAACTAACGCATCGGTAACTGTTGTGGCTTCTTGATTTGGCATGGGATACACTTCAGGTCACTTGCTGAAGTAGTCAATGACGACTAGCACATACTTATTACCCGCATCACTGATTGGAAATGGTCCGACGACATCCATGGCGATACGTTCGAATGGTGCTACTACGTTGTACTGATGCATCCTGCCACGACTACTGACTGTTGGTCCTTTTGCTGGTACACATTGCGGACAACTGCGGATCCGATGGGCGACTGAATCTTGGCATCCAACCCAATAAAAACGTTTCTTTACCTTCTCGACCGTTTTATTTATGCCCAAGTGTCCTCCACTTGATCCACCATGGTATTCCGCTAATATCTCTTTTGTTTTTGACTTAGGAACAACAATCAATCTTCGAGCGGATGTGCCTGCCATCTTCATTTTCCCATACACGATATAAGCAAACGTCTTGTAGCTTTAAGCTCTGCCACTGTGCCCAGTACGCCTTAGTTATTGGGCTGTCGGAAGCTATCTCTTCCCATGATGGTTTTCTCTGCTGTTCCTTAAACATCATGATTTTTGTAAGATCGGGATCACTCTTTTGATCAAATTGAATTTGTTCCGGAGTCCATTTATCATCGGGTAAAACATTCAGCAGACGAATGTCAATTATGTTTTCTTTTCCTTCTGCTCTTAAACAATGTCTGCATCCAAGTTTACACGGTCGTCGGGACAGAGCAGATGCATTTCCATGATGACCTCCTTTACGATGTTCGATGGTGAAATCGTAGCTCTGTAATCGCTCTATCCAACGCGCAATTTGGCCTTCTAGGTCTTTGAACTGAAGTAACCATCGTAGTGCAGCGTGATCGGTTCTCAAGTGAAAATGTTGTCCGTACAGATACTTATGGAAATTTTTCACACTTTCAATTACAGCAAGCAGCTCCTTCTTGGTGACACAGTAATTTCGCTCGGGCTTGGACAATGTTTTACTGTAGTATGCGATCACTTTTTTCTGCCCATTGATCACTTGAGAGAGAACTCCGCCTATTCCGTATCCACTTGCATCCGTGTCAAGTACAAATTTTTCACCTGGAATTGGATAAGCAAGAATTGGTGCCGAGCACAGTAATTCTTTCAATTTCGAAAACGCTTTTTCTTGGTCATCGGCTTATAAGTACAATTCTGTCTTTCTCCGCCTCAACATGTGTTCTTCCTACCACTATGTTACTTTTATACAGCTCCTCGTTTGCTTCAATTACCCACAACTTGCTTATCCCACAATATCCATTTAATTTCGCCCAAACAATTGCTTCTGAATTAGGTGGTATTTTTCTATTTTTATGAGCAATAACTTGTTTCATTTTCGGGCTCTGGTCACAAGCAATATTTAGTTGGATCTCCGTGTTGGCATAATTCAAAATTTTTCTTGTTAAATCAAGTGTGAAACCGTTCTTTATCATGAAGTCCATGCCAAGTATTATTTCGTCTACTATTTCTGCCACAATAAAATCATGCTTAACTGTCGTAGTACCAATCGTGATTTTCTTGGTAATCTTTCCTCTGATAGGGGCTTCTTCACCTGTAGCTGTTTGCAATCTTATTCCGATAAGCGGCTCTATTTCGTCCCTAACAAGGTAACTTCTTATTATTGAGAGTGAAGCTCCCGTATCCAACGTTACCATATATGCTACACAACCAATAAGCCCCTTGACAGTTAAACTATTCGACTTTCGTGCAATTTGTGAAATGGAGATTCTGGGGCAATCGGTTATGGGAGTCAGATCGTGCCTCGTTTTAGTTTAAAGATTGATTATAATTTACGCTATTTTGGCCATGATCCTGTCTTTCTTCAAGTCTGGGTTTATCTGCAGATTGATTTATTGAGCGCTTGCGTTGTTTACGACAGTCACGTGCCATATGTATCACAGTTGTAACATTTACCTTTAAATTGGGTATCTTTGTTGGCAGATGTGCGTTCGGTTTTAACGACTGCTTTAACTGCTCGGCACACTACTTGAAATAAATCATCGTTCTCGACATCAATTTTATGTGCCTTTCGAGCCGATCGGCACAACGCATTTGCTGTCTCCTGTGTTAGAGCTATGGTAACCGTTTCCGTAAATGTTACCATGGGCGCAATCACTGTTGCACGTTATGTCTCCTGATCGCGTATACCATCAACAAACGCTTCGATCTTGCACTTTTCTATTAAATCATTCGTTGAATCTACGCCAAATGCGCAAGCCACTCGACGTCCGCTGCATACGCCTGCAAAGTTTCGCCATTTCGTTGCATTCTACCCTTCAGCTCCATTCGGTATATCTGCTTCATGTGATCACTGCCATATTTTCGCTGCAGTGCAGACATAACCACTAATATAGCGCCACGAAAAGTGCGGATACGCTGTCCTCTTTATTCCATCGATTACTTACAGCCGTGGTCTCAAATTGCAGCTGGAATTTGTTGAACGCTGTGGTTCCATCGTACATCGGAGATTTTAGCCTCGTACCACTAACAACATGCTGTGTAGGTCCATTTATCTGCAACACGTGCTTTTAGAAACTTCAAGAAGCAGCTTAGAATGTTCTAAAAGTTGTTCAGAATTTTTCTGAAGTTTCTTTTCTATTTTGTTAGAATTTTCTACAAGTTCGTGCTTTATGTCTAATTTGAGCTGATTGGAATTTTCTAGAAGTTTCTGTTCCATTTTGTTGGCATTTTCTACAAGTTTCTGTTCCATTTTGTTGGATTTTTCTACAGTTTTCAGTTCCATTTTCTGAAACTGCTGCTTCATAGCTGCGATTAACTGAATCATATCAAAAGCTTGGGACTGAACTTTTTCTTCTGAGTCCAGATTTTTCGATGACGCTGTGGCAGCTTCCACTTTAAACTCGTGTTCTTTGGTATGCCTTGGAACTGAAATTCCTCCATTAAGCGCTTTTGCAGCTCTACTTTCGTACCAAAAGTTGGAAGATCACGATTCGCCAGCTCCTTCTTTAGCTGGTCGACTTAAAGTTGTTCAAATTTAAACATTTTGTATCACAATCAACGGAAAACTGTTATAAGAGTTCGTATCGCTGGATTGTGTACAAAATAAAAACACACTTAAATTTGGTTTTAACTAGTATTATTTCAACTAGTATTCATTAACTTTATTTAATTAAATAACAATAATATAATAATCACTTATATCAACTGCTGAATTTATACAATATAGCTTAACAATGTTCACTCACGAGACGCATTAGTTCACTTTTAAATCACAACTGAAGTGCTGTACCTCAGATGCGGCTCCCTTATATACTGCATGCATCAGTTCGACACGTTTCGACCAGCTTCGACTTGTTTCGAGAACCTTCTACTCGTTTCGTGAATGACGCATGCTATTGGCATCTCATTGGCACTCATGTGTTTTACTGCGCTGATCTTCCATCTCTTTCTCACACACTGCGTCAGTGCGCTGAATGATCTTCCGTCTCTTTCTAACACATGCTTAGTGCGCTGAATTGTCTTGCGCCTCATTAATTATTGTTGATTGCTTGCACTATGGGGCAAATTACATCTTTTCGTAACAATATGTTTTCAAAATTGATTGTATAAAAGTAGATAGAAACTACTATTTAATTGTATCTTCTACAATTTAAATCTGAATAATGAATAAGATTACATTCAGTTTACAGACAATTGACCGGAGTTATTAGAGGTTTTTAAATATTTACATTTTGTAATGGAACATATGAGATTTTAGCCATCAAATTAAAAAAAATATATTTTTTAACCTTTTTATTTTATTTTTCATTATTTGAATGAATTATAATATAGCAAACAAATTCAGCTTACAATAACTTATGCAACTCTTACCGATTTTATAGTCGAGCCATTTTATAGGTAGTGTAATTGTTGCCATAGAAATGTTATTTGAACTAACAAAAAGTGATCCACGATAAAATAGGTGAGTGTTAGATAAAAATGATGTTAATTTGTTTGTTACATCATAGATTATTCAAATATTACAAAAAATAGTATATCAACTAAAACATTAAAAAAAACTGCATTATGAAAAAAACTTTTTAAAAAATATATATTTTTTTTAATTTGATGAAAAAAATCCTAAGGATCTTGTTGAGGAAATTTGTTTCTATCTGATTTTCACGGTATTTTGAACGAAGGGAAACGCAATTAGTTTCATTGATAAGTACATATTCAACAAGCCTTCATTAAAATTCCTATAATTTAAACAAATCAATAAACATATTCGAAATATATATCAAATGACTATAATCTTACTTTATGATGTAAAAATCAAATTAAATTAAAATGATGGTACATATCTTTTCAATGCAAGATGACTATTACTTTCAACACAAATGACAATGAAAAAAATCGTAGTAGCGAGTAACAGTTGACAAACTACAATTTACTAGTTACAATCAACGAATTAAAACAAATTTATAAAGTTGGGATACAGTGGCGGTTACACCCCCCCGCAGTAAGGCTCGAAGGATTTTCGCAGTGTTACTCCAATATTTTCGCCACGTCCAGCAACGCCAACTTGCTGTGAAGTTAGCCAACTATATTTGAAAACAACGCTTCTATCACTGTAACTTGCAATCGGTTTCATTCCATTTGATGAGCCAAGTAGGAAGTGATTTGGCGTTAATGCCTCTGAATTTTCATCATCGACAAGCACATATGTTAATGGTCGTGAATTAACTATATTTTCTACTTCGGCCAACATGCTTCGAAGAAGTTCATCGCTAGGTGAGCGGGTGGGTGTTATATGGTACAACACAGTTTTTATTGAACGCACAAGACGCTCCCAAGCGCCACCCATATGAGGCGCTGCAGGTGGATTGAAATTCCATTTCGTAGTAGTTGTGGTGAAATCGCGTACAAAGGCATTAGAGTCGAGCACTTTTAACGCATCCCGTAACTCTCTTGCTGCTCGGACAAAGTTAGTACCATTGTCGCTAAATATTTCTCTTGGCGTAGTTCATTAATAGCTGTTTCATTGTTCATGTGGTGGTATACGCAATGGTAGTGCATTATTATCAGTTTCGTAATATAGCCATTTCGCGGCAGTATAATCGGATGCTTTTGTTTGTCCGCCACACAAGCGATGTCAATTTTACCATCAACTCGCAATACTTCATCGTCGCATAAATATGCAGACAATTTATACAAAACACTTTGCTTATGAACGTGCTTGCCATTCTTTAAATTGATTATTTCTTCACTATAGAATTAATTTTGCGCTTGACGATATAACATAGCTTCTGCCTTTTGTAACTCGTGCTGTTCGAAGTCACCAATCAGACGCTTATGCTTTTTAATTATTTGTTTACAGTTGTGACAAAAACTCAAAACGTTTGCAGCAGTTCTCAAAATTCTCTTCCACATCGAAAAACGATGTTCTTCAAAAAGCGGCTTATGAACGGATATTTGTAGTAAGTGGTGTTTCAGTTCTGTAGTTGTTGGTTGTAAATCTGCATCTTCTTTTGGCCATTTGTACTCCGAATGTTGTAAAAACTGCGGACCATTAAACCAACGGCTGCTTTGGGTGAGGTCGGGTTGTTTTTCCCACTTCGTCGCTTCATCTGCGATATTGAGTTTGCTTGGGATCCAGTTCCATTCAGTTCCAATTCAGTTATATCTAGTATTTCACTTACGCGAAATGCAACGAATTGGTGATATCTGCGGTGATCCGACCTCAACCAACTGAGAACTGTCTTAGAGTCTGACCAGTATACATTTTCATCTATTTTTATTGTGTTGTTATCAGTGACATTTTTTGAAAAACGTGCTGCAATGAGCGCCGCCATAAGTTCGAGCCGTGGATTCGATGTTATCTTCAACGGCGCTACTCTTGTTTTTGATCCAATAAGGGTACATATGACATTTTCTCCATTTGAAATACGAAAGTAGCAAACAGTCGCATATCCGTTTTCGCTTGCATCCACAAAAGTATGCAATTGAACGTTCATGTTTTCGTAAAGTTTGTAACATCGAGGTATTTTAACATTCTGTAAACTAGGAAGAAATTGTGTCCAATTTATCCATTTTGACATTACAGAAGGTAGAATTTGTTCATCCCAATGGATAGCACTCCGCCAAACATCTTGTAATAATATCTTTACATACATTAAAAAGTTTCCTATTAAACCTAGGGGGTCGTAACTGGACATTAAAATACGCAGCATCTCTCTTTTTGTTGGCGCTTTTTTGCCTTTAAATAGTTCGCTTTGTAAAATTGTTGGTGATATTTTAAATGTTATTTCATCAGAACTAGGAACCCAAAAAATGCCTAGGACCTTTTCCATTTCATCATCACCACTAATATTTAAGCTTTTATCTTCCAAACGCCGGTTATTATTGTTAAGTGCTACCAAAAATTCAACTTTATTTGAAGACCAATTGCGAATATTAAAACCTCCTTGTTGATGAATAAATCTTACATCAGTGGCTAATTTAATCGTTTCATCCACAGTATCCATGGAGTCCAAAAAATCGTCGACATAGTGATTGTGTTTTGCATGTGCAGCTAATGGACAATGGTGTTCGAATTTTGAAGCGTTTAAATTTTTTATAATTTGCGAAGTGCTGGGAGCACAAGTCGCACCAAATATCATGACGTTCATAAGAAAAATTTAGGGTTCTTTGCTCCTATCACACCCACGCCATAGAAAAAGTTGTACACCTTGATCTACTGCTCGTATGAATATTTGGTGAAACATTTCTTGAATGTGGCCCCATATAGCCACTGATTTATGTCTAAAGAGAAACAAAATAGCTGATAGAGATGAGAGAAAATGGGGACCCTTTAACAAAAGAGAATTCAAGCACATACCATGTGCCTTCGCTGCCGCATACCACACAATACGTGATTTGTCAGGCTTATTTTTGTAAAAAACCTAAACGCCTGTTCTAATTTTCGAATATACCCTTTTTCTAAATGATCGCTAATTGTGTTCTCAAAAATAACTCGCAAATTTGGCTCTATTTCTAGATTTCTTTCTAAGCAGAATAATCGCATTTTTGCCATTTCGTAACTATTTGGCAAATTAATTTCATCGAAACGCCATAAAAGCCCTGTTTCGTAGGGACCATCATTTCTTTTTGTTGTAAACATTTTTAATAAATTTATAGCATGTTCTTCGTCTTTTCCCATTACAAGTTTGAAGACAAATTCACGGCCACATTCTCCAAAGAGTAAACATTTTTTACCATATTGTGCAGATTAAGATTATCTGCTATATTGCAATCGCACAAATGAATATTATAGGACTCACGTGTGTATTGATTTCCTTCAACAGAACCGTAAATTAGCCATCCGAGATTTGTGCGTACAGTGACAGGTTCTGTCATTTTAACTTCTCGAATTTCCTTTGGTATTCCTAAGTTCCAGTGGTTGATGCCGATCAACAGTTCAGGGACAGCTTTTGTATAACCTTTGATCGGCAATTTTTTTAAATGCTGAAACCGTTCACACAATATGTCATAATTAAGAGTTTGTGTTGTTAAGGACAATTTACTCGCTGTATGCACATCCAACGAAACATGCTTTTGATTTGGGCCAGATACTAGCACTGTAAGCCGTTTTGATTCATTTTCAACACGTTTAATATCCCCAGTCCATTTGAGACACAATGAATGCGTTGGGCCATGCAAATCTAATTTATTTTAAATTTCTTCATCCATTATACTTATAGACCAGACATGTCAAACTCATTTGGCATCACGGGCCGCATTGGCAACTCAAAAGATGAGGCGGGCCGCAATTGTGTACCATACAAAAAAAAATTCGCTCGTTTTTTACATTTGGTTTTTCTGTTGTAAAATAAAATATAATGTTAAGATGATAACATTTTCCTTTGATCCTGCGAAAATTTTGCAAAAAATGGTGCGATTTTTGTCTGTTTGAAATATATCGAAAAAATTTTCGAATTTCTTTGATCCTGATAAAAATTTTGTCAGGGGTATATACAATGGAGTATATTTCAAACACCAGAGACAATTTTGTAAAACAGATATAACAATCATCCAAAATTGTTGCAAATTTTTATGTCCGCAAAATCGTACGATATCTAATTAGCTCTTGTACCAATGCCGAAGGCCAAATCGTACTAAAACTACAAAAATAGTTCAAAGCGACATATGGCCGTTTTTTTTTCGAAACGATAATAAAAACGATTCTGTAATATATAGAGATATATTAAAAAAACATTGCGATGTGGAAAATGTTTAAATATCCCAACATAAAATTTGAATCTACTAAAATTACGAAATTTTAAAAATTAGCAACGAGATCGAATTTTTGTTATCCAAGTTAGTTCGAGAAAACTTCGAGGCATAAATCACATGGCAGACTTCTTACCAAACATATTGAAAATTTTTTTTTTTAAATATCATATATAAATTTGATATTTATATAAATTTGAAATTTATATAAATTTGAAAAGGGTTCCTTTTTATGCACAACTAATTTAAATTGCAAGGACAATCTATTGATTAGAGATGTACGGATTTAGGAATTATAAAAAAGTTTATTTTATTATCCTTAAAATGAGGTTTGCAGCATTCTACGGTCAAGAGTTTTTTTCTACAACCACAAAAAGTGATTATTGATTAATTTTTTTAAACTTTGGATCACACTATCTCTGGAGAAGGTGAGTCTGGAACTCTGATAGATTTGGTGTGGAATGTCTCTAAACAAAAAGTTTTACTTACTAAAAAAAAAGGTTAAAATGAATTACAATTTTTACAATACAAATTTTTGATTCTTGTTTTATTTTGATAGTGGAACTAATTCCGAAAATGGTTTCGTTAAATAGCGTTTAGTATTTTAATATTTTTCAGTTTTAATTATTTTTCTTTCCTTTTATTTTTAATAGTCGAACCAAAAACAATAATGTATTTATCATTTCGTTGTTAGACGTACAAAACTATGCGCTACTATATATTTTTTATAAATGCCGGTGAAATGTAGCCAAGGGAAATACAAAACTTTACATTAAATTTAAAATTTTATGAATAAAAAACTATATTATTTGATGAAAAAAAGATAAACATTATTGTTATGCCATTTGTTCAACGCCATGTATAATATTTAACATGAAAATTATGAAAAGAAATTAAGACTCGAGTCTTCGAGTCTCAATTTCTCATTATTTAATTTTGGAAAATATAAAGATATTGATTTTTTTTAAATAAATTAATAAATTTTTAATCAAGAATAAATGGTTATCTTGATTATGCCTCCGTTATTTAATATAATAATAATTTTAACGCCTGAAAATAAAATATTTTTAAAAATTTTCAATTCTTAATAATAATATATTTTTCTTATATTATTTAAGAAGTCTTCGCTGGCCGCACAGAAATGTTGGCGGGCCGCGTGTTTGACATGCCTGTTATAGACGATCCTTCATCGATAAATGCAACCGTTTTTATGTTTCTATTGTTTTTCCGAACACTGTTATCGGAATAATTTTAAAAATGATATTTTCACTTTTCGAATTGTGTGCCTTGCAAATGTTAGTATTTCCATTTGTTTTCGAAATATCAGCTGTTGTTGACAATAAGGTATTTTGTTGTTTGGGAGAATTGTGAGCATAATTATGAAGTAAAGAGTGGTGCTTAAACTGACAGCCGCCTACATCGCATTGTTTTGTACTCTTACATAAATCTGAATGTTGACATAAGCATTGCTTACATAAATTATTTGCTCTCACTATGTCCCATCTCTCTCCGCGAGTTGCTAATTGAAATAGTTTGCAACTAGCAACATTGTTGCAGTACTTTTTGCATACGCAACATTTTTTCTTTTCGTTGTGTATATTAGTAAATGCTCTTTTAGGATGTGTAGTTCTGTTTTCGGTGTAGGATTGACAGTTATACTGCTTGCTGACAGACCAACGTCAAAGATCCATTTTGAAAACTCCAAAACATTAGCTTTTTGAATATTTTTTATTAAATTTAATTTATGTGTACCCCAACTTAATTGGAAATATGGTGGCAGTTTTTCTACCAATTCTTGAAGCAGAGACGAATTGTTCAGTTCATCGTATAGCCCACATGCTTCGATCGTTCCCTGTAAACTTTTCACATTAATTGCAAACGAGGTAAATGTTTCTAATTTATTTGCATTAACTGGAGGTGTGGATTTTATTCTATTTTTTATTGAATATAGAATCTTGGCAGGCTGTACAAAAAGGAGTTTTAACGTGTGTATTGCAGTAGGAACACACGATGGGTGAATTAATATATGTTGAACAGAGCGGAGTGCTTCACCGCGCAGCGATCGTTGAAGTCGCAAAAGGTTTTCAGCATCAGTAAGGCCGCATACAGTAGTGGACCAGTTAAATGTTGAACTAAAATTCTTCGGGATGTCCAGAAAATAAAGGCAATTCCTTAGGTATAGACTGACGAGCATATATTTGTGAATGTGTCAAATTCGAACGCGAAATTTGTGATGGATTTATATTGTTATAATTATTATTAGAGTTTGTAAATGATGTTGGCATGGTTTGTGGCACCTGCATATTTTGTTGTTGAGTTTGTTGGGGCTGAAACACTGGATGTGATGTTCAGCTAATTAGTGTTTTAGGTAATGTATTATTAATGTGATCTGTCGAGGTTTTGCGTAAAAGTCTGTCGGGTTGCTGCGTCTGTCTTACGCTTCTCCATATATTGTTTGATTCAGAATTCGGCATTGTTGGTGGTGCAATTGGAGCAGTCATACTTATAATCGAGGGAGGATCAATAGGTGGAGTCTGAAGATTTTGTGCATTATTGGACGAAAGTAGCTGAGCCATTCTCAGTTTTGTGTTGTAAATAGTGTTCCAGTTGTTGGAATTGTATTTTTTATAGAATTGTTATTATTATTTGATCGTAGTGAAATATAAGAAGTTTCATTATGCAAACCTAGAACTGGCTGCGGTGCATTTTCATTATTATTAAGGTTAGTATCATTTTGAATATTGGTTAAGTTCAAATTATGAACACTTGAATGTGCAGATATTTGGTTCTCGACAGCATCGTTAAACATTTCTCCAAGCCATTCACGAACGGAGCCAGAAGAATTTGAGCCGACTTAATCAAGATCGTCTACGTCTTGATGCAATATTTTATATTTTTTATCACGATCGCGAATGGCGGCAATTTCTCGTTCTTCTTCTAAACGTTGGAGTTCAAGAGATACTCTCCGAAATGTCGAAGCGTTAGATCCGAAACTAGTATTACTTCTAGTAGATTTGGCAGGACTAATTACAGTCCAAGAGCATGATTGGCAATTCCACTCACTATCGTAAGTTTTAGAAATTAAATCAGCGCAGCTTGTTTGGAAAATTTTGTGTCAGCGACTACAGGTTATTATATCGGCATTGGCGGAATTTAAGCAAATTTGGAATTTTGAGGATTCTTGAGAAACCCGAGATTGTGTGTCTAGGGAATTTGGTTGTTGACCCTGAGGAGGTGAAAAAGGCATTTTGGTACTCACTTTGAGACTAGCAATATGGCAGTTGTATTCTGAACAACTTCAATCGAATTAGACACCAACTAAAGCCGTCACGAGCAGCCATATAAAGAATTTTAATTATTTGAGGAAATTTGTCTCTATCTGATTTTCACGGTATTTTGAACGAAGGGAAACGCAATTAGTTTCGTTGATAAGTACATTAAACTTTATTATTCAACAAGCCTTCATTAAAATTCCTAGAATTTAAACAAATCAATAAACATATTCGAAATATATATCAAATGACAATAATCTTACTTTATGGTGTAAAAATCAAATTAAATTAAAATGGTGGTACATATCTTTTCAATGCAAGATGACTATTACTTTCAACACAAATGACAATCAAACATAATCGTAGTAGCGAGTAACAGTTGACAAGCTACAATTTACTAGTTACAATCAACGAATTAAAACAAATATATAAAGTTGGGATCCAGTGGCGGTTACAGTGCTAATACAAAATGTCAGTGTTATATTTTTTTATAAATCTGATCAAGTTTCTGTAAAATTAATATAATATTATTCGACTAAGATATAAATTGTAGAAGATACAATTAAATAGTAGTTTCTATCTACTTTTATACAATTAATTTTGAAAACACCCTGTATATAATTGGATGTTCCAGATACACCCCATCTTTGTAACATTTTTATACCCTACACCTATGAGGTACAGGGTATATTAACTTTGTGCATATATTGTAACGCCCCTTAGGAGGCGTGTCCGGTATGGAAAAGTATATATATTCTTGATCAGCATCACTACCCGAGTCCGTTTAGCCATGTCCGTATGTCTGTCTGTCTGTCTGTCCGTCTTGCTGTCTTGCTGTCCGAATACAGAATAACTTGAGAAATACTGCTTAGAATGCGATGAAATTCTCATGAATGAAATGAAAGTCTCAATATATTTTAGCCAAAAGTAGGAACTGAGTTTGAAAATGAGCCAAATCGGTCAACGGGCACTCCCACCTCCCATACAAGTCACTTTTATATAACTCTTTCGGAACTAATAACTCGAAAAGTATTCTAGAATTCACCTAAAAATATGTGGTCCAAAAATGGGCGTGATCCGCCCACTTTTTTTTTTCATTATTTCCCGGGTTTTCATAGTGGAAATTTGATCCGTAAATTATTATAATCAAATCTATGAAATATTAGCCTTTCAAAATTTTAAATATAGGCGTGGTCCGCCCAATTATATTTTTCAATTTTTTTTTTAGTTGTTTATACTTTTATTTAAATTTTTTAATTTATGATTTATGAATAATATTCTGAGGGTGGGGAGGTTCAGCATAATTAAAAACTTGAAAATTAAGGTATGCAATTAAATATCACACAGTATTATCCCACCAAAGGTGTAGGGTATTCCATAGTCGGGCCCGACCGACTATAAAAATCCGCCCCATGTGACCGAACTTACCCATGTGACCTAACTTTCCCAACTTTATTTATTTAATTAATTTATTTAATTTATTTAATTTATTTAATTTATTTAATTTATTTAATTTATTTAATTTATTTAATTTATTTAATTTATTTAATTTATTTAATTTATTTAATTTATTTAATTTATTTAATTTATTTAATTTATTTAATTTATTTAATTTATTTAATTTATTTAATTTATTTAATTTATTTAATTTATTTAATTTATTTAATTTATTTAATTTATTTAATTTATTTAATTTATTTAATTTATTTAATTTATTTAATTTATTTAATTTATTTAATTTATTTAATTTATTTAATTTATTTAATTTATTTAATTTATTTAATTTATTTAATTTATTTAATTTATTTAATTTATTTAATTTATTTAATTTATTTAATTTATTTAATTTATTTAATTTATTTAATTTATTTAATTTATTTAATTTATTTAATTTATTTAATTTATTTAATTTATTTAATTTATTTAATTTATTTAATTTATTTAATTTATTTAAGTTATTTAATTTATTTAATTTATTTAATTTATTTATTTAATTTATTTATTTTAAAATAGGGAAAATCCAATATTGTGTAAAGAAGATATTAGCACTAAATTTACTATTTTTACATTAAAATAAAGTGTAAACTTAAATATGTTTACATGTAAAAAAAAATGTTTTTCACATTCAAACATAAATATGTTTCCAATAAAAAAACAAAAATATGTTTGTCTCTTATTATAATAATGTTTGGCAATGAAATAATACTTTTGTTTGCATAAAGCTCCAAAGATATATGTAATGCCTGTAAAATTATGTTTGGGAGTGCCCTTTTTTTTGCAGCGTGCATATTTGACTGATTTATTGATATGAAAAATATATATATAAAAAAATAGAAATTTCTAGTTTTTCAACAAAATATCATTGAATTATATAAATTTATATAATTCTGTTATTTCTGGCATAAACAGTTACATTTTTGTTCATTAATGAAGGAATTATTAAACAAAATGTGAAATACGACTAAAATTTTCACTACAAACCTGGAAATAATGTAAAAAAAAATGTGGGCGGATCACGCCTGGAACAAGTATTTTTAGTTAAATTCTATTGATATATTTTAAATTTTGTAATTGTATCTTCAGTACTTTTCGAGTTATAGGTTCCTAAAGAGTTATATAAAATGTATATATATGATGCAACACTGAAAGAAGAGAGTGCGGTGAGAGTACGGTGTAACAAAGTAAAACAAATCCTGACATAAATGTAATTAGTTGTTTTGTAAAGAAATGTAAATAGAATTATCCAAAAATACTATATTTTTGTGATAAAATATTATTTTTGATAAAACTAAACTTTTATGTTCTTATTCTGTGTATAAAACAGAACGAACAAGTTAGAAAAAAATTATATTGCAAACAAGTCAAGCGTATTATTAATATTTGTAATATTAATTAATAAGATTTATTATACTTAATATACATAAATCATTTACATACAAAGTATACAATAATAAATGAAAATATAAATATTTAAATTATTAATAAAATGCTATGTTCTACTGTGCGCAGTAGACTTCAACTCTATGTATTCAACCCCAATATTAAATAGAAATTGTCGACCAATTCTTAAATTTATTTAGCTATTTTCAATAAAAACACTAATTCTTTAAATCTATCTAATAAAAAACATTATTTTTTGAACAGTACTAGCTAGATATATTTTTAAACGATTTATTGCAATTGTGAAAATTCTAAAAATTATTCTATTTAAAATAATTTTAAATGCCTCAAAATGAGTTTGAGAAAAAAAAATGTAGTAAAAATTCTAGTTTACATTAAATATTTTGTCTTAAATGTGATACATTTAACAATTTCTACTGGGTTCAGTAGTACAGCAGCAGCGTCGACCTACTCGCATGAAGTCGCACGATCGACTGTTAGCTTTCGCAGGCAGTGTTGCCACTTTTTGAGTTTTAGCTCAAAATCCGAGCTATTTCCAAATTTTTGAGTCGGTTGGGTTTTTTTTTTTGGTATTTTTTAGAGCTTTTTTGTTATTCAAAATGTTTTCACATTTTTAGATGTTATTTTATCGTTAATATATCAACATCACTGATATATTGTCATATAATACAAAAATTATTGTCTGAAATTACCTACTAAAATTGAGGATTTACTAAATTTTTTTTTTACGAAAATTTACTAAATTTAGGATCCCTTTTCAATCGAAGTTACCTCCGACAGGAAAAATTTAGAGAATTTCAAGAGTATTTTAAAGTAGACATTCATAGAATACAATTTTATCGAATTATATAAATATAGAATTTATAAGGGATCAAAACATATAAATACAAACTTATTTATAGAAAATAATAAGGTTTACATCGGAATATTAAGCCAAGCCAGTTTAATCGAAATTGGTGGCGAAATTTCTATACTTTTGAAAACTGAAATTATGGAAACTAGCAGAAATTTCTGTATAGAAGTAATTAATCAGGTTAAAAAAGGTTTAATTTTACAGATAAAATTTTTGAAATTTTAGATATTGTTGATCCCGATATCGCTATCTTTTAAAATAAAATCGTTGGTTTCAATTAAGACAGATTTCCATTTCTTGTTGTAAATATGCAAGATCTCGAGAAGAAATGCTCTGCTTAACTTTTCGGAATTAGGATTGTATGCAATTTCAGACCACGAGTTGTAATAGTCAAAAGTATTTCTTTTAAAAATTCGATTGGAACAATTTTATTCCCAAATTTAAAAATTGTTATAACTTTACTTTTAATACTCAAATGCATCTGTGGAACGTATAATTAGCAGTTTAAATTTGTGCAAATCTGACAAAAGAAATAATTTAATTACTAATACTATTGAATCAATTTTTTTTTACAAAATAAGTTATTTGTAGTAATGGTTACGAACATTTAGAACCAATCGATAAAATATTTCAAATGAATTGGAAATTATTTTTTGTAATATCTTTTTATGTATTTTACTTATAAAAATTTGATGTAATCAATGACTGTAATTTACAAATTACAAATTATTATTATTCGTTTATTTTCATCAAACAGAGGTATACAATCTCTTACAGACTACTTAAATTCTAACAATAGACTTGACTTAAATTTAATTCATGAAAACATGTAACAATAAATATATATGTAAACCAAAAAAAAAAAAAATATATCAACAGTGCCTAAGTATTATGAGATGCGATAAGACTAGCGAGATTTTCCTTAAATGTGTTTCTTGAGGTAGATCAAAAAATATCGATAAAGAGTAACAGTGTTTTTTATTCCGTAATACAGCGAGAAACAGGTTGATTAAGACCGTAGGAGGCTTCTCGGAAGTCAAATTGACAGCGGAGGTTACGAGATGGTGTATGAAAATTGATTAGACTTAATAAATCAGGGCAATTAATTTGGTGATGAATAAGATCACGTATGAATAATATTGAGAACGTTTTGCGTCTTTGATCTTGTTTTATATGATGGAGGTTCTAGAAGATGCCACCTGAGTTGGTGAACCATGAATCTGGTAAAGCTTCTTTGAACTCTTTCAATTCTGAGTGAATGAACAGGACGGATTCCATATCAGGGAGCAATACTCTAAATGAGGTCTTACTAGCGACGTGTAGAGTGCTTTAAGTGTACAAGGATCCTTGAAATCTTTATAATTTCTTTTAAGAAAACCTAGCATAGAGTTTGCTTTATTTACAATGTAGTCTATATGATCTTTAAAAGTAAGACGGTGATCAAGCATGATTCCCAAGTCCTTTACTGATGATACGCGTGCTAGGACAGTATTGGAAATTGAATAGTTTCTTATAATCGGCGAGGTCATCCTGGCAAAAGTTACGCATTGACATTTAGATAAATTGAGTGGAAGATTGTTTGCTTCACACCAAGTTGCAATCGAGTTCAAATCAGTCTGAAGGTTGTTAGTTTCCTGATCCGAATTTATGGACCGATACAATTTGAGGTCATCAGCGAATAGAAGACATCGACAATGCTTTATTACTAATGAGAGATCATTAATAAATAATGGACCAAGATGACTGCCTTGTGGGATACCTGATGTTACCTCTATTGGGCTAGAAGTACAATCATTAATTTTAACCATCTGTTTGCGATTTGATAAGTAGGATTGAATCCAAGAAAGCATGTTGGAATGAAAACCAAGGGAGAATTTGTAAATCAATGTGTAGTGACAAACTTTATCAAACTCTTTAGCAAAGTCAGTGAAGAGAACATCAGTTTGAATTCCTTTTTCGAAACTATTAATGACATAGTTACAAAAAAGAGACAAATTTGTAACAGTCGATCTACCTGATAGAAAACCATGCTGGTAGGGTGATAAAATGTTTTTGACCAAATACGACAATTTATCATATATAATTTTCTCAAAAACCTTGGGTATGACGGACAGTTTACAGATTGGTCTATAGTTTTGGACATCCTGTTTTGGTCCTGATTTATGTGTAGGAACTATGAGTGAAATTTTCCAGTCATCTAAAAAAAGGCCATTTTCAAGAGATTTGCCAAATATAATATGAAGTGGTGAGATTAATGATCTTGCACAGTTTTTTTTATCAAAAAGGGGCAAATACCATCTGGACCCTCAGAAGGATTACTCTTTAAACTATTAAGAGCCAATATCCGACTTTTCGATGGCAAGATTTTCAATGTTCAATACTGACTGTGTGGTGCTAACAAAGTTATTATCGTTTAGTTTAGAATTGTTGGAGTAAGCTGATTTAAAGTATTCAGCAAAAAAATTACAGATTGTCAACGTATCATCAGAACAAGAATCCATGATTTTCATGCAATTAAGGAGACTAGTCGATTTCTTTTTACTGTTGATAAAAATCCAGAAGTATTTACTATCGAGTTTAAGTCTAGATTCAGCGGAACTAATGTAAGAGCGATATAGGAATTTATTAAGCGTATCAAATTCATGTTGGTATGTTACATAAACGTGTTTCAATTCATGACAGGTATTATTTTTATTATAACCAGGGCAAGTTTTTTTTTCACAAAATATAGTTAAAAATGGCAGGCAAAATGGCACAAAAAAACAGTAAAAATGGCACAAAAATAGGCAAAAAAAAGGCACAAAAATAGTCATCAATGGCAAAAAATGCAAAAAAAAATGGCACAAAAATAGTCAAAAATTGCAACAAAAATTGCAACAAAAATTTTTCAATGCACTATTTTTGTTGACATCATAGATTTATCTTTAACATGGTTAATACAACCAGAAAATCGAAAATAATATTTAAGAAAAGGTTTGCCAGAGTGTAAAAAAGGCATTTTTAGGCAAAGTATGTCAAAATTGGCAAATTTACAAAATAATTGAAAAAATTGCAAAAATGGCATTTTTTGGCAAAAGCCAAAAAAAAAAATTGCACCGATTATAACGTTTAAACGATTTATTCTTCTTATTTTTGAAAGCTGTTAATGTGCTATTAAACCACGTTACCGTTTTTGATAGAATTTTTAGTAGGCACAAATTTGGTCATTGAGTCCTTAACAATTTTAGAAAATTTAGAATACATTTCAGCCAAATCCATATCTGATAGGATATTTTCCCAAGTTATAGAACTGAGATACTTGTTCATAGCGATTAAATTAGTTTTTTTGTATTCATAAGAAATATTGGAATTAGATACAATTTTGCCATATTGATATACTGAGAATTTAATGAGCAAAGCTTTATGGTGCAGTGTATTATGATAAATTTGAGTGGGTGGGGAATCTAAAGTCGCTGAGAACTCATTATCCACAAATACCAAGTCAATAATTAGATTTAAAGAATTACTTGTATCATTGATTTGGATTAAATCATGCACACTGAAAAAGTCAATTAATGAGATTTCAGAATCACTATTAATGTTGAGCGGAACCAGGCAATGGTCATCGTCATCACGTTTCCATTCAATATTTCCTAAGTTAAAGTCGCCAACATATAATAAAAACAGAACGGCAATTATCGAACTGAACATTAAATAGTTCAACTGGGCTTTTAGGTGGAATATAGCTTACAACAACGAACAACTCAAAAGACGTATTAAAATTAATTTTAATTATTAAGTGGTCGACATCCAGGTGAGCATGTTGAGAGGAACAAATATGAGGTAAAACAAGTTGACTGCATGAGTAGGTATTTCGGACTGCGATGAGTACCCCACCACCACTTGAAAGTCCATTTGTATGAGGACAGCGATCTTTGCGGAATACGTTGTAGTTAGTACCGTTAAATAATTCCGGTGTAAAATGTTTATCTGATAGCCAGGTTTCAGTAAATACAATAATGTCAAAATCAAGTGACGACGAGGATAGAAACAAGTGCTGCATTTTTGTTCTAATCCCACCAACATTTTGATAATATAAAGAATATTTGTGTTCCGTAGCAAAAGATGTCGAAACACAATTTAATCGTTTTTTTGATGTGTCCTGCCTTTATGGATTTGCCGACTAGGTGATGTTTTCGGTACACGAGTACGATTAATAAGTTCATGAACCAAGGCACCTTTAGGCCAAAACTCTTTGGAAACTATGATATTAAAGTAAGACGGCGAAACATATAATTTAAATGATTAAATTTCACGTTGAGCATTAGGAGATATCTTAAAGCATCTGATCGATGTTGGTGACTTATTTAATTTACCATGAACGTAGGCTAATTCATTTTCGGCAGTTGTGGCAGCGGCAAGTCTCGATACGAAGACAGTTTTGTGAGGTGGCCTCGAATTGGCCAAGGCTGGCCAATTCGATGGTAGGAACAGGATCAGGTGCAGCTGCTCCTATCTGCGCCCAATTGAGAGCTGCTGTCTGTTGACTGGGCGAGGAAGACTCGACTCTGCGAGATATGTCCTGGTCGGAAGCAACTTCACCCATGCGTTGGGGCGTAGTAGGCGGCATGTTATTAACTATAACCGCATTGGTAGTAGCAGCAGCACATGAAATATTGGAATGTCCAACAGAACGCTTGCTTCTTGTAGAATGACTTTCAATGACAGTCGCCAGCAGGTCCGAGTCAGGTTTATTTGCTTTAGCAACTGACACCAGGTCACTCAAAGAATTGAAGTTGGTAGAAAGACAGGAGACCATCTCACTAAGGCGTGCAACTTCTGCAGTAATGTTATAGGTACAACCATTGCATGAGTTCAACCATTGCATGTGGTACAACCATTGCATGTCAAACGTACTCCACTCTGACTTGCATACTTCACAAGCAGCACTCATACTGTGTGCACAGTTGATGTTGGATTTACATCCAATAGGAAAAAGTTGAAATAATAATGATTCCGTGAATAAATCCAATCGGCGAAATTTTACAGAACGGCGATATAAGTTTAAAAATAAGACCAAGTGAAAACTGACATTTAAATATCAGAAACTTTTAATTAAATTGATATATTAACGCAACGATGAAAAGTACACCAACTAGCAAGTTGCCAGGGTTGCCAGCGAATATACGTATACATATAACATATTTTAATTCTATCTTTTTGTTTAGTAAATAAAAAAAATTGAGTTTTTTTGTATAAATTTTGTTTATTAGATTTTGAGTTAAATGCGTAAATGGTGGTGGCAACACTGTCCGCAGGTCACACGAACTTATATTCGCTGCACTCGCTCTAACTTTAAAAATTCTTTCACCCAGTGTTCAACCCAAATGGTCGAATATGGCTAAAATTTCTCAAAAATGGCTAAAAATGGCTACATTTTATTTTATTTAATACAAAACGCCAGATTAGTACCTCTTGTGTTAGGTACCTAATTTTTTTAATCATTTTGAGTATTGGGCACTAAAAAAATCCAGTTAAAGTTTCTTGAAGTACATTAATATTCATTTGTTAACGACTTTAAAGCAAATATCATCTAGTCGGAATCCATGAAACATAAAAATGTTGATAATTTGTTAATGCTAAAAAATAACTTGAAACTTAAGATCGACGAAAAAAAATATATGTATGCTCATTTTTAAATGTGCATACATTTTTAAAAATTAGAATTAACCATTATGTGAATTGTATAGCAACTTCAGCTTTGTGCGGTTTTCCGACATTGTTATTGTTAGCAATGTTTTCGTATAAGCCAATTTTTTCTCACATATTTGTCTTCGATACTTTAATGTTCGAGATTTTAAATTGGGAATCCATCTTTTTATGCATTTTTAGTAAAAACATTTTGATTTAATACAAAAGGGACATTTTGAAACTACTTATTTTACAATGATATCATGTTTGAAAAATAATAACATTGATTAATTTCTTACGAAAAAAAAACACAGTTTATTATACTGAAAATATTCAATCCGTTTCTAACATACGTTTGTGATATTAGTATGAAACAAAGTTTTTTTCATTAATCGATTTAAATAATAATAATAAATAATACCTTTAAAACTACGATTTTTTGCCTCTTTGTACTTTTACATACTCCAAACCATATATAATCACTATTACATAGTTTAAATGTATGAATTGTGTTTTTTTGAATTTCAACTCATGCTAATATAAATCTTATGAAACATAACTAAAATGTCTAACATGAAAAAGTGGCTAAATTTCCGGCTAATAGTATTTTCAGAATTTAATGGCTAAAAAATTCCAAAAATGGATAAATCTAGCCATAAAATGTCTGCTTTGGCAACACTGCTCTAACCATTTCCGCTTCAACGATCCCTCCTCAAGCACCATGCGGGCTAACGTCGTGCCCGTACGGGTACACAGTAAAAAAATCTGCATGCAAACAATATATTGATGTTTGCAGTCATAAATTTTCCTTACTTCGAATTCAAAATTTTTAAAATTATTTTATTATTCATTTTATAACTTCTGGTTCTATATTATTATAAACATGTTTATTTTAAAAGTCCTTAAATTCAACAAATATTGTAGCAAACATAATATGTTGCCTGCAAAATTGATTTTCCCTGTGTGTATAATTAAAAGTATAAATGTGTCCATTTTTTTTTAAAAGACACTTTTTCAACTGGTTTTTTTTATTTAACTCTCCGGGGCGTTCTGGGCCCAAGTTTTTATACTAGCGTATGGCTAAATATCTGTGGTTATCGATCCTAGTGTGTTTTGCATTAGCCACGATTAGCTACAAAACTTGCATTCTATTTACAAAAAAGTTTTTTTTCGAAATATTATGTGTGTGAAGATATCCATAAAAAGATATCCATAAATGTTATGACTTAACAGATATGGAACGTATGTGGAACCTATGTTAATATTGAAAATATTTCGTTTTTTTGCCATTTTGAGCGTTTTTTTGTATTTAACTTATTATAGAAAACATTAAAATAATCAATAAAATATTAAAATTATCATTAACGATTGTCGTTTTATTTATTTAAACCTAATATTGGCGAATTAAGTTGAAAGCAAAGTCCTTTTGGAAACGGCCGTATCTTCCAAGATCCGTCTCCAGACATGTGTGATACGTCATTGGAATCGTCATGGTCCTACCTTTCATTCATATATGGTCACTACCCCTCGAAAGTTACAGAAGACCTCCTAAGTGGTACCAAAGATACCACTCAATATATGCTCAATATCTTGAAACATGTCCCTATGGAAACGGTTATAACATCCAAGATCCGTCTCCTCCAGACATGTGGGATACGTCATTGGAATCGTCATGGTCCTACCTTTCATTAATATATGGTCTCGAAAGTTACAGGAGACATGCCAAGTGGTGCCAAAAATACTACTTATTATATGCTCAATATCCTTAAACATGTCGCTATGGAAACGGCTATAACTTCCAAGATCCGGCTCCTCTAGACATGTGGTATACGTCTATGGAATCCTTATGATACCTTCTTTCATTCACATATAGTCTCTACCCCTCGAATGTTTCAAGGGCCCTACAAAGTGGTGCCAAAAATACCACTCATAATCCGCCCAATATCTACCCCCTCGATAGTTTCAGGGACCTACAAAGTGGTTCCAAAGGTACCAATCACTATTTGTATGTTAAATTTATGTTAAATTTAACATTTGGAACGCATCATCTCAAAACTGGGTTATAGTGAGACTACTATATAATTGTATAAGTCAGCTGTGAATTTGACACTTTTCTCTGCCTTAAAAATTGACACCATTTTGACTTTTTAATAAAAATAATTAAAAATACAAAATTAGAGCGAAAACTAATATTATTAAATAATAAATATTTGTTTTAAATAATCATACAACCGGCCAAAATATATCATAATTTGATAAAAAATAATTAATTGTAGAAAACTAAATAAATTGTGGAAGAGAATAGTACTCGATTGAAAAGTATTATTTTTTAATTAATAGATCGTAAATTATTTAAGGCCATGAATTTGGCCTTAAATAATTTATTTTTGTATATATTATAAAATATAATATATATATTAAATAATATATATACGCCTCTCTATCGTTTTTCAAATCCAAGTATTTCATCTTAAAGAACCTTTTTGTCGATCCTGACTCAGACATGGTTCGTCCATGACATCGCTAGCAACGAATGCAAACAAAGTCATGGCGTGTTTTTACCACGGAACATAATGAAAACGAAAATATGTATTTGTTATATCATAAAATCTCAACCTTGTCGTGAAACTGGCAAGAAGATTCATTAAAACGTGTAGTCGCATCGAAGTGAATCTTCCAGTTCATCGAGTGTTTAGTACTCCATTTTGTGCCATGTTGCCATTCGCGTGAAAAAATCTCACGAGTTGGATTTATTAATACATTTTCCCACATTTAGAAAAATTATTTGCGTTCGTGCACTGCATATGGTCCGTTATGGACAATCATTTTGCTCTCGATATTCAAATGAAAAGTTCCCTTAGTATAATGAATTGCTATAATTCGGTGGAAGTGACATAGGCATTCTATGGAAAATTTTAACACTTCAGGTGAATACTCCATTTTATCGCGCATTTTTTCTAATTTCGTTGAGATTGTACGAGTGTTGCCACGTGATTTAAAAATCTCACCTGTGGTATTAATTTGGAAAGTTTTCCCACATTTAATAAATATTATTAAGTGCGTTTGGGTAGAACACTCCTTTAGCTCTTTTAACCCCATACACTCCTTAAAATACTCCGGGGATGTCCGAAACATATTCTTTAAAATTTAAGTACTCCCACGACTTTTGGGTTGAAAGTGTTTCCAAGTGTGTGCACAATACGTTGGAAACACTTTCAATATACCCAACTATCCAGCCGGCGACTGACTGCGTGGGCAATCGAGTGCTTAGTGTGGGGTATCTACGGGCAGAAGTGAGCGGGGATTGCAACGCAAAAGTTAGCGGGATTTTGAAGAAATTCCGGGTAATTTAAATATCTTTTTAAGAGTTTAATTATATCAGATTGGTTTTAACAGACCCATGTACATATATTAGTTACTTTTTTATTTTATTTCACATTTCTGCCCTATTTTACTTGATAAGTGATGCAACACTGAAGGAAAGAGAGTGCGGTGAGTGTACGGTGTAACAAAGTAAAACAAAACCTGACAAAAATATAATTCGTTGTTTTGTAATAAAATAAACATAGAATTATTCTAAAATAATGTATTTTGTGAAAATTGTTGAATGTTATTTTTGTTAAAAACAATCTTATATGTTCTTATTCTGTTTATAAAATAGGACAAGTTAACAAAAAATGTTATTGCAAAAGAACCAAGCGAATTATTAATATTTGTTTTTTAATTAATAAGATTTGTATTATATACTTATACGTTTATATACAACGTATACAATAATAATTGAAAATATAAATATTTAAATCATTACCAAGTAACACATTTCAAAACTTAGTCTGGATCTGTAGATTAACATGTAACGAATATGTATCGATATGCAGAATTGAATCGGTTCTTGGCTAAGAATGCAAATCTTTGTAAAAATCCGTATTGAAACTCGAAAAGTTCTATTCAAACTTAAAAAAATTGAAAATCGATATATAGAAAAATTGTGTCATGGAACAAGGAATTCCCTACATTTTTCCATTTAAATTTCGCTACTTATCTACTGCCAAACTAACGAAAATATCTAGAATTCGTGACGAAATCTGTACTTTGTGTTACTTGGGTAATAAAATGATATGTTTTACTGTATGCAGTCGACTTCAACCCCAATAGTAAATAGAAATTGTCGACCAGTTCTTAAATTTACTTTATTTATAGTTTACTATATATAGTTTGCTATATAGTTTATTTACTATAGTTATTCTTAATTAAAACACTCATTCTTTAAACCTAACCAATAAAAACAACATAAACAAAATATGTAGAACAGTGTTCGAACAAAATATTTTCTATATGGCGTATTTTTTATAAATAAATACAATAACATAAATAAAGTTGTACAAAGCCCACGTAACATTTTCAACCCATTTTTTACATTTTTTAAAAATATGTTTCGGACATCCCCCCGAGTATTTTAAGGAGTGTATGGAGTTAAAAGAGATAAAGAAGTGTTCTACCCGAACGCACCCAATAATATTTATAAAATGTGGGAAAACTTTCCAAATTAATATCACAGGTGGGATTTTTAAAGCACGTGGCAACACTCGTACAATCTCAACGAAATTAGAAAAAAAAGCGCGATAAAATGCAGTTTTCACCTGAAGTGTCAACATTTTCCACAGAATGCCTATGCCACTTTCACCGAATTATAAGAATTCATTATACTAAATGTGGGAAAATGTATTAATAAATCCAACTCGTGAGATTTTTCACACGAATGGCAACATGGCACAAAATGGAGTACTAAACACTCGATGAACTGGAAGATTCACTTCGATGCGACTACACGTTTTAATGAATCTTCTTGCCAGTTTCACGACAAGGTTGAGATTTTATGATATAACAAATACATATTTTCGTTTTCATTATGTTCCGTGGTAAAAACACGATATGACTTTTTTGCATTCGTTGCTAGCGATGTCATGGGCGAACCATTTCTGAGTCAGGATCGACAAAAAGGTTCTTTAAGATGAAATACTTGGATTTAAAAAACGATATAGAGGCGTAAATAACTCCGATACGAAGTAAATTATTTAAGGCCAAATTCATGGCCTTAAATAATTTACGATCTACACTCAGAAGAAAATGTCCCATTAAGTACTTAATGGGACGACCATTAATCTTATGGTTCATGAAATAAAAGTGTTTTCTTTTTGAATCAAAAGTTTTATAATAAATTTGATAGTATTCGCAAAATTCTGTACCATAAATCTAAATATTTCAATATTATTATTTTTAATAGAATAAACACTATTGTTTTAATGGTTTCCTCCTATAATAACAAATGTGGCATAAAAAACATAAACACGAATATAAACTTGCTCGTTTTGTACGTCATTCTGCGTGTTTGTGTTTGCTCAAAATGGTCGTATGCATTTTTTGTAATAATCCGCATAATTAAAAGCGACATTGGTAAGACTTAATGTATTTAATGTAAATTCATTACATTTCACCTTTTGCTATTTATTTCAGATAATAAATCGAACTTCTATTATGGCGACGGACTCTAACAGCCAGATATTGTATCTCGATGTGACTGAGTGCTCTCACATGTGAGTGCTCTCACATTGTCTGTAAAGTTGTATTTCATATCTTCACACATTCCGCCCGTCATGCCCTTACGTTGATTTTGATAGATCTTACGTTATACGACTCATGTCGTGTTAACAACAAACAAATTTCAGATAAAAAACATACAAATTTCTTTGAAACTTACGAATTTTTTAATCTGGCAATACTTATTACAGCAACAAAACGAGACTTGATTCTAGAATCGAATATCGAATATCGATTCGGTAAACAAAAAACATCTGTTCTGAAAAAGTTGGCAAAATTGTGTTTATGTGTATTTCATAATTTTTGCAAATTTTTTCTAATTAGCTTTGTAAATGAATTTTTTGGATGAAAAGAAATGTGTAGTGTATTAAAAAATTATTTAAGATTGTTCTGCATCCTTTTTAGGTGCAATTAGTGCCTTGTTTCGTGAAAAATTGTAGTGAATGGAGCCAAAAAAGCTGCCGTCTAATTTGACACAACATTCGTGCGATTTAGTTTTATGAAATACAAATTATTTCTTTGCGTCGGCGCAAACCGTGTGACGTCAGACGTTTTGCGCTTCACAAAATTCAAAAAGCCAGTCACACGGGCGTGCGAGACTACTTTCGTAAATTATCGAGATACAATAACTGGCTGTAAATGCAGACTGAAGTATTGGAAACTGAAGCGAACATTGAATGTGCTATAAACCTTTTGCAACGACATTTAAATAAAATAAAATATACAATACAGTACAAAAAAATACATTTTTGTTTTAACAAATTATTAGGAAATGTAATTCGACTATACCATAAAATTAATAATACGTATTATTAAATTTGTATAGGTCTTTCTTATTGTAATTAAAATATCACATTATAAAATTTATGGTACAACCACACATTGTATTAACAGTTTCAATGTTACTGAACTGATGGGACGCATTCTATTGATCAATATTAATGGTATAAATTATTGTTTTTCTATTGAAATACTATCAATTTACCATGATTTTTTTCTGGGTGTATTAATTCAAAAATATGACTTTTCAATCGAGTACTATTATCGTCAACAATTTCTTTAGTTTTCTACAATAAATTATTTTTTAGCAAATTCTGATATATTTTGGCCGATTGTATGATTATTTACAACAAATGTTTAATAATAATAGTTTGCCACTACAGTCCTATAAGAACTTAGGCCGAGCTCTCTCACCATTTTGAGCTGTGCGTGTTATATTTCTACTCAAAGTGGTGGGACCTACAGTTTATTGCTGAATCCGAACGGCGGGTGAGAGCTTTCCTAGGCATTGTTTTACTCTCGTAGGTTTGCCATTTACTGCCGAGAGGTACCGCGGTATAGAAAAATGTTTCTATGAAAATATGTTGTTAGCCCCAGTCCAGGCTTGAACCGGGGACCTTTCGGCTCGCACTAACCACTGAGCTACCACGGCTACAAATGTTTATTATTTAATAATATTAGTTTTCTCTCAAATCAATGAATGGTATTCACGTAAACTTTAATGCCTCTTTTGTAATTTTAATTATTTTTATTAATAAGTCAAAATTGTGTAATTTTTTAAGTTGCTGACTTATACAATTATATAGTTGTCCCACTCAAACTCAGTTTTGAGATGATGCGTTACACAAATGTTAAATTTAGCATAAATTTAACATACAAATAGTGATTGGTACCTTTGGAACCACTTTATAGGTCCCCTGAAACTTTCGAGGGGGTAGACCTTATATATGAATGAAAGAAGGTATCATAAGGATTCCATAGGCACATGTCTGTAGGAGACGGATTTTGTAAGATATAGCCGTTTCCAAAGGAACATGTTTAAGGATACTGAGCAGATAATGAGTGGTACCTTTGGCACTACTTTGTAGGTCCCCTCAAACATTCGAGGGGTAGGGACTATATATGAATGAAAGAAGGGATCATAAGGATTCCACAGGTGTATGCCACATGTCTGGAGGAGACGAATTTTGTAAGATATAGCCGTTTCCAAAGGGACATGTTTAAGGATACTGGGCAGATAATTAGTGGTATCTTTGGCACCACTTGACAGGACTCCTGTAACTTTCGAGGGGTAGTGACCGTATACGAATGAAATGTAGGACCATGACGATTCCAATGACGTATCCCACATGTCTGGAGACGGATCTTGGAAGATACGGCCGTTTCCAAAAGGACTTTGCTTTCAACTTCATTCGCCAATATTGGGTTTAAACAAATAAAATGACTATAGTTAATGATAATTTTAATATTTTATTGATTATTTTAATGTTTTCTATAATAATTAAATTCAAAAAAACGCTCAAAATGACAAAAAATCGAAATATTTTCAATATTAACATAGGTTCCACATCTGTTAGGTCATAACATTTAAGGATATCTCTTTATGGATATCTTTTCATACCCTACACCTATGAGGTACAGGGTATATTAACTTTGTGCATTTATTGCAACGCCACTTAGGAGGCGTGTCCGGTATGGAAAAGTATATATATATTCTTGATTAGCATCACCACCGAGTCCGTTTAGCCATGTCCGTCTGTCTTGTTGTCCGTATACACGATAACTTGACAAATACTGCTTAGAATGCGATATTATTTCGTTTCAATACTTTTTAGCCAAAAGTTAGTTTTGTCAATGTAAATGAGCCTAATTGGTCAACGGACACGCCCACCTCCCATACAAGTCACTTTTATATAACTCTTAACGAACCAAGTATTCAAGATATACATATAAAATTGAAAACGTATTGTTAGAATTCACCTAAAAATATGTGATCCAAAAATGAGCGTGCCCACATTTGATTTTTTTTATTACTTCTCGCTTTTTCATGGTGGACATTTTATTCCCAAATTATTGAAAACAAAATTATGAAAAATTAGCCTTAAATCTCTACATATGTTTTAAAAGAGGGCGTGATCCGCCCACATTTATTTCTCTACATGTTTCAAATTTTTTGATTTTTTTTTTTACTTTCACATCAATTTTTTTAAATTAATGGTTTATACGTCGTCAGAAATTTCATATGCAGTAAAAACGTTAGTAAAAAATAAATTTATATTTTAATTATTTTTACATGTATTCGCCTTAATGTACCATATAATACCAAAATATATTTTTATAGTACGCAAATAACTAATAAAACGTACAATTCACGGCTTAAAAATTGAATTATAATAAAGTATGCCAAGTGTTTAATTTCTTTTTATGTTAATTATGTTTATTGGATATTTAATAGAAGTTATCGACAAGATGCCGAAAATGGGTGTGAACTAGAAAAGAAAAGTATATGTAAAAATCGACATCAACATTTTTCGATTTGGCCAACATTTTTTGTGATTTACTTTTTTAACGTGCTCAAACTTTTTGAGGTGGGTCCCGTTATATATATATATATATATATATATATATATATATATATATATATATATATATATATATATATATATATATATATATATATATATATATATATATATATATAATTATAATATATATATATATATATATATATATATATATATATATATATATATATATATATATTACCGTCAACTGGGGTGAATTTAGACTTCCGGAGACTTTGGCCAAACAAAAAATAATGTGTGCAATCGAATTTTCTCAGCATCCAAGTGACTTACATATTTCACTTTTTTACAATAATTTTCTTTGATGCATTTTATATCTGCGTAATGCTATTTCCTTAACTTTAAACCAGGGGTTGTAACCTCTACGAATAACGGTACTGTAACGGATAACGGTATTGGGGTAGTTTCGGTAATGGTATTGTTTTCGGTAACGGTATTTGATTTGAAACGGTAAGGTATTACCGGTAATTACCGGTAAGAGCACACATTTTTAGATATAATTTTAAAGCGAACCTTTTTAACTTTTTTTCTTTATGGGTAATGGCGTTAAAAATAAACAATAAACAGCTAATACAAATCTTTTTTTAAATTATTTTAAAAGAGAAACGTTTAAAAAGATGAACAAAAAGCATTATGGGATTTAGCATGATCCGACTTCTTTGGGTTTTTTTTTATAAATAATACTCTTGAGAAAAATTTGTCACCATCTTTTCCTTGAAAATGGAGTGCAGCTGAGCAGGAATGGTGTCCGCGTATTTTTGAACCATTAAGCTTGTCGTGTTTCAGTATTGCCGGTATTCCATCCGATCCATTGGACATTTTCGAATTCACGGTGAATTCATCTACTGAATTTTTATACCCTACACTAAGAGTGAACGTTTGTAAGACCCAGAAGGAAGCCTTTCCGGTATGGAAAAGTATATATATATATTCTTAATCAGCATGACCTCCTGAGTCGATTTAGCAATGTCCGTCTGTCTGTCCGTCTGTCCTTCTGTCTGTCTTGAAATTACAGAAAAAGTAGAAGAGCTAGATCTATGAAACTTTAGATTTAGATTACTTATATATCTAAGCTATCTGAACAAGAATCGGTCTATTGTGACCTGAGAACCGACCATTTCTGTTCAAATACCTCATATAAAATTTACATCTACAAAGGAATTTTATTTTGTACGGTCTTAAGTAATCTTTCTTGGCTCAAATATTTCAAAATAATGCTTTCTCGCAAACCGACTTGTAGTTACCCAAAAAAAAATCGAAATTCGGTGTACCTACCCATTTATACATATGGGTATCAAGTTTCGAGTTATTTTTAGGATTCGTATACCTCGTGACCTATGCACCACTTTTAATAGTACCCGCGCACATTATAACATATGTGTAGGGTATTTATAGTCGGCTTAGACCGACTATAACTTACATAATTCTTACTAACTTCATCACACCAACTATCAACATTTTTTTACATCAAAATTTCCCATGTAAACAAACCTTTCCTCTTGGTTTTTGATTATTTTGAAATAATAAAAAAATTATCTAAAAAATATAAATCAAAAAAAATATAAATCAAAAAAAGGAATCTTCAAAGGAATTTTCAAATAATCTGAAAATAATCTAAAAATCAAAATTTTTAACGCCTACTGATTACGTTTACTAAAGAATCGTAATCGCTTAGTAGTCATTACATTTACTTTGCTCCCGACCTACTAAGAGCACTGTTGTAAAAGTTTGCAGGATTGGGTAAAGAGGCGTGGCACCTTCCATACAACCTCAGCTTTTACTACGCTATACATTTTGACATTTCTAAGCACTACGTTCAATGTGGGAGCGAGATATGGCGACATAGACTAAAATGAATGAGCGTGATTGTATCCACACTTTAAAAACGATATAGTGTTGCATTTATAAAAACTTAGCACTGGCGAAGATGTGCGCGGGTCCAGCTAGTAGTTTTTCGTAGGGAGTTGCCAGATTATGATTTTTGGTATTTTTTTCATACTAAAATAAAAATTTAGGTATTTAAGATTCTAAAAAGTAAGCCATTTTTTACGGGCAAAATACCGTTTCATACCGGTATTTTACCGGTAACACTTTATATCGGTAACGGTAAACGGTATGGTGCAATTTCATTAATTCGGTAACAGTAAAGGTAACTGTAAAGGTTACAATCCCTGCTTTAAACACTCATACTCCAACATATTAATATCTTTGTAAATTTAGCTAAAAAAACATTAATTTTATTTACGAACGAAATCAATGTAGTCTGTAAAACATATGAGACTGATATGAATACGTTTCATTGTTTATGTTAGAAATATATTTTCCTTCTAATAAACCATATAGTTCAATAGTTCATTAGTTTATTACTATTAGTTCATTACTATTTTTAATTATTCATTATATTTAATCGTTCTTAAAATGAATGTTTTTGGGGTGACTTTGGCCCTAGTTAAAGTCGCCCCAAACTATACATGGGGGTGACTTTGAACCAGTTTAAATCCACATTAACTCATGTGAAATTGTGGGTTTATTTGTTCCATTCTTTTAAAATATATACAATATTTTCCCATTTTAAAAATAAACGTGTTTGATTATTAGTTGGTTTTTATTTAATGTCATATATTGACCTAATAATATAAATTGATAATAATGGAGTTGAGTTAATTGCAAGACTAAGTCGGGTTCAAATTGGGAGTGGCCATTATTTATCTAGATATATTTAAAAAAGTAGATACGTATAAGCTCTTTACTAAAATAGGTGTGTTTATTATAAAATAGTCATAATTTATTTTTTGTAATTGATATTACTTATCAGTTGACTATTTTAGTTGTTTTCATTATTTTGTGTTATCTATATATGTTTAGATTCATTAAATAAGCTTGTTCTATTGAAAAATACAAAATGTTTTTTATCTTTTTCATATTAATCCTTATTACATACTTATTATTCGAAATATATGGGTTTCAAGTGATCTGGATTTTCAGTAAAACGTTTATGTTGATATAGTATAATAGTCATCTTATAGTTCCATAAAAACATAGATAAAATTTGTGATTAACATGTCACCTCACCCACTAGGTGACTTTGAACCATTTTTCTTTTCATTTTTTTATAATTACTGTTATTACACCATGAAATTTTGATTGCTGATGCTTAAAGAAGACATACTTACAATATTTTATAAAATAATGATATATGAATTCCATTACAAAATAGCGAATTATAAGCATTACAAAATCAACATATACTGTTTTTCGGGTCAAAGTCACCCCAGTTGACGATATATTACCATCAACTGAGGTGACTTTGATTTGGTTGGAACTCATCTTCATCGATTTCAATGAAATTTGCACAACTGATAAAGGGTATCGAGATATGCATTGATCAATTTTTGTTTTAATTTTTCGCCCACTACTTCCAGAGATACAGTGGTTCAAATTTTCAAAAAATGGTTCAAAAATCACTTTTATATGGTTGTTCATATTTTAATATCTCTTAAAGTTGAAATACCAGGAACTCCGTTGATGGCTCGTTTGAAAGCTAATAGAACAAACTTTTATACCTATTAAGTTGTAACTTCTTAACTTGAACATGTGGCCCGTGGTAACATCCATCAAAATGGATGTCCTTAAAAAGGACGCTTTTAAAAATTCTGAAAAAAATCACATATTTTGGTTGATTTAATATAAATGTTCATGCCAAATTTCAAGATGGTTGGCATCATATTTTAAAAATTAATTTTTAAAATTTTCACTTATTTTTTGTATTAAAAAAAATATATTTTTTTCAAAAGTAAAATTTGCAATAATTTTTCAATGATATTGTAACTCTGATTTCGAAAATGGCGTCAGTTTCATCAAATTGTATCTAGTTATTGAGATATATACAATTTTTCGAAAATCGTAAAAACTATATGCCAAAATCAATATCTCAAAAACTAGATTGAATATAATAAAACTGACTTCATTTTAGAAATCAGAGTTACATATTGTTACGAAAAGAGAAAATTTGCTCCACTGTGCAAGCAATCAACAATAATAAATGAGACGCAATACAATTCAGCGCACTAAGCAATGTGTTAGAAAGAGACGGAAGATCATTCAGCGCACTATGCAATGTGCGAGAAAGAGATGGAAGATCAGCACATTAAAACACATGAGTGCGAATGCGATGCCAATAGCATGCGTCATTCACGAAACGAGTAAAAGGTTCTCGAAACAAGTCGAAGCTTGTCGAAACGTGGCGAACTGATGCCTGCAGTATATAAGGACGCGCATCTGAGGCACTGTACTTCAGTTGTGATTTGATAGTGAACTAGTGCGTCTCGTGAGTGAACATTGTAAAGCTAAATTGTAGAAATTCAACAGTTGGTATAAGTGATTATTCTTTAAGTTGTTATTTAATTAAATAAAGTTAATTAATACTAGTTGAAATAATACTAGTTAAAACCAAATTTAAGTGTGTTTTTATTTTGTACACAATCCAGCGATACGAACTCGTAGAACAGTTTTCCGTAGACTGAATTTTCGTAACAATATATATTCAGGAATATATATTCAGGAATTATAAAAATGTAGAAAATTATTTTTTAAAATATGATGCCGTCAAAATACCATCTTGAAATTTTGCATGAACATTTATAATAAATTGACAAAAACATAGGAATTTTTTCAGAATTTTAAAATCGGTCCTTTTTAAGGACATCAATTTTGAAGTGCAAGGATAATGACCACGGACCACATGTTCTCGTTTAGAAGTCACAACTTAATTTTCTCAAAGCCTGTTCTATTAGCTTTAAAAAGAGCCATCAATGGAGTTTCTAGCATTTCTAGTTAAGAGATATTTAAATATAAACAACCAAAAGTGATTTTTGGCCCATTTTTTGTAACTTTGAGCCACTTTATCTCTGGAAGTAGTGGGTGAAAAAAATAAAAAGAAATTGGTCAGTACATATTTGGATACCCTTTATCAGTTGCCCAAATTTTATTGAAATCCAAAAGGTAAAATCTCAAATTTGATTTTTGTATTTTTTCACATACAATTATCTTTGAAATGATATGTCACTCTTATATTTTAGATATCGTATTATAAGTAAATAGTAACAGTATGCGCAAAGCCTAAAAAACAATAAATTTTGATTGAAATCAAAAATAAAATTATATAAAGGGTTAATTTCTGGAGCCATATCATTGATAATATCCACGACAGGAGTTAGATTGGTTTCAAGAACGTAGCTAACAATGTCTACTTTTAGAAAACGTGGTTCAATAAGAATATTGTTTACTTTAAACTTCATTATTTATGGTTTCCTAAAATCTTAAAATATCTTAAACTCATTTTTTACGTAAATTGGATTTTAAATTGTAATATCTCTTTAACTTTGGAAGTTAGCTGATTGATTTTCTTTTTGTTTGCTAAATATTTGTATACACGTTAATCTATGTAAGGACAACTTAAGGATATAATGCTGATTAAAGGACTATTTGTGAAAAAAAAACAATTTTACCGCTTTTGTTAATATTTATTATGAACCACAATGATGGACAAATTATGTAAAACTTGTATAAGTTTTTTTTAGTGGAACTATTAAGTAGTTTAAGCAAAAAAATCTTATTATTAAAAAAAATTCAAAAAAAAAACCAAAAAAATTATTAAACCGTGATATTTAATAAAATGTGCCAACGACTTTTTATTTATTTTGATCTTAAAATACTCGGGGGGGATATCCAAAACATGTTTTTAGAGATAATTTTATGTGCAGTACTACAAAAATGTTATCCCAAACTCGTTAGAATAAAATTTGAAAATTTTTGACCGTTAAAAGTCTACATTTTACGTATTTGGCAAGCCATGAAACTGCAACGGTTAACTAAAAATTTGTAATTTAAAAACCATTATTTCAGTAAGAGATTTTAAATTAAATAAAAAAATGAAAACTGATATACTTGGAGTAATAATAATTTTATGGAAAATAGCCGTTAAAAGTTCAAAAATGTCCTTTAAGATCTTTGCGCAACATCACAAGATCACTTTTTTTTGGGTTTAAAAACGCATAAAACTTTTTTTAAAACTTTTCATCTAACTATTGTATATCGCCATGTTTGGTCTCATTTTGAATGTAATTACCTTATACAAATTTAATATATTTAATTGCAATAGCATGTAACTATTATAAGCAATCAAAATTTTTAATGCAATTTTACTAAATAAGAGGTATTTTTAATTTTATGAGAACAATTTTTGTTTAAACTACTGTGCGCATAACCTGTTTTTTTGTGTTTTGGCTATAGCGTCATTTTAATTTGTCAGTATAATTAACCAACTCCTTATTGCCCACCCTATGTAGTTAGTTCTCTCAACTGCTAAGTCGCGATGTCCGTCTGTCTGTCTGTCTGCCTGTCTGTCTGTCTGTTGAAATCCCTACTACATTTAAAATTGAAGAGCTAGGTAAATGAATCTTATAACTTAGATTACTAATATACCTACGCTGTATGTGCGAGATCGGTCCATTGTGACCTATGATCCGACCACTTATGTTCAAATAACTCATATAGAATGTACATATAAAGATCAATTTTTATGTATACGTGCTTAGGTAAACTTTTTTGGTCAAATATGTATTGACATCATGCTCAAATACATGATAATAAAGTTTTCCGGCGAAAAGACTTGTAGTTCACAAAAAAAAATCGAAATTCGGTACACCTACCTATTTGTAAATATGGGTATCAAATGAATGGAAATTCTTCAGCGATTGAATGTTTGTAGTTATTTTCAGGATTCGTATACCCTGGTGACCTATATATCACTTTGAATGGTAACCACACATATGTGTAGGGTATTTATAGTCGGCTTAGACCGACTATAATTTTGATAATCCTAACTATCATAATTACACCTACTTTAAAATTTCCATGTGATCTAACCTTCCCAACTGGTTTAATTTGCATATAACTCAAACATATAATTCAAAGAACCTTTTATTGACGTTGGGTGTGTTAAATAGCGGAAATATCAAACATACACATATTAATATCTGATGAAAAATATATATTTCTACAGAAAAATATGGTAAATTCATGTAAATCCGCGATTAAATCCATTTATGTTTAAATATCATATAATAATATTTCAATCTGAACAAAATAATAATATAATTCAAATAAAATGTAATTAGATATTACCCCCAATATTTATATGGTGATTTCCAATTACGTTATAATTACATTCAAGCATATTCAAACAAATCTTTTCTAAACGTGTGCCTTTCATTTACATGTATGGTACTCATGGAACAAGTTTAAAGTTAAAATATATAGTCGCTGTAGCTCAGTGGTTAGTGCGTTGGACTGCGAGACGAAAGGTCAAGCCTGGACTGGGGCTAACAACATTTTTTCATAGAAACATTTTTCTATACCGCGCTACCTCTCTGCAGTAAATGGCAAACCTACGAGAGTAAAACATTTCCAATGATAAGCTCTCAGCCGCCGTTCGGATTCGGCAATAAACTGTAGGTCCCACCACTTTGAGTACAAATATAACACGAACAGCCCAAAATGGTGAGAGTGCTCGGCCTAAGTACTCATAGGACTGTAGTTCCAAACTATTATTATTATACATTCCCTGATGTGTCTTGTTTTTAAAACAGTTTTTCTATTTTCTAAATCTTTTTTAGTTCAAAAGTTACATACAAAAAACATCGACCTTTTCCATATACTCAGCCCAATGTGCGGCGGGTGAGAGCTTTTGCATAGGATCGTAGGTTTGCCATTTACTGCCGAGAGGTAGCGTCGCATAGAAAAATGTTTTTTTTTATGAAAAATATGTTTGCAGTCGCTGGGGATCGAACAGGGGACCATTCGGCTCGTAGTCGAACGCACCAGCGACTTTTCGCTCGTAGTCCAACGCAGTAACTAGACGAGCTACCGGCACTACAAAAAATATATACGTATAAATAAAAAAAATAAATTAATAAAAAAAAATATTTTCCTGAGGATGAGATGGCAGCACCACTAAGCATCCCAGCAGGGAAAGTTAATCAATAGTAATCTATTTAGTAGTCGAAACCTTGAATGGGCTATGCATTACAGATTAGATTTTTTTTTTCACGGCGATGTCCTAGGAAAGTAATGTTTGCTACCATATAGATTACCGAGTAGTCTATAAAGTTGGTTGCATATTTACTATTCCCATGTATCCGATGAATTATTTGGATACGAAAAGATGCAAGTAATAATTGATACCTACGTAATCCATGAGATATTTGATAAAAATGTTATCAATTCACTAAGTATTCACTCCAAAATAATCGATTTCTATTTCGATTGAAATGTTATAAATTTAGTATTGACTGCAAAATAATCAGTTAAATCTTCGATTAAATTGTTTTCAATTTATTGTCTATAAAATGTTTCAAAAATGTAAAAGCTTGCTTCAGTATTACAGCAGTCGAAATCAGTTTTGAAAATCCGACGACATGAGAATCAGTCCTGACGACTCAAAGTAATGCCGTACTCAGATAATTATGACAGGAAAATTTTTAACCCGACTGAAAATAGTCGATTATGTAGATTGACCCTTTGAAAATCATTAATATTGGTATTAAAAGGACGAGATAGAAATTTAATATATACTACACATATGAAGCCTTGGATAGTGTCTACATTTGGTTCTCAGACAACAAATCCATAACTACTACTGTTTTCTCAATAAACCAACAGTAATATTACGGTCACTATAGGACCTTTATGGTCATATATCTCGTAAAACTGTCGTGATGGGACATAAGTTTGTTTGGTGAAATTTCATCAGGTTACTCAAGGATTCTAAAAAAAATGTCAAATCTCCGTCACTAAATTTAGTGTCGCACTGTGTATTTGGGTATAACTAGTATTAATTAACTTTATTTATTTAAATAACAACTTATAGAATCATCAGTTATATCCACTGCTGAATTTATACAATTTAGCTTAACAATGTTCACTTACGAGACGCACTAGTTCACTATCAAATCACAACCGAAGTTCTGTGCCACAGATGCGGGGGCCTTATATACTGCATGCATTAGTTCGACATGTTTCGAGAACATTCTACTCGTTTCGTGAATAACGCATGCTATTGGCATCTCATTCGCCCTCAATGTGCTGTTCTTCCATCTCTTTCGCGCACATTGCTTAGTGCGCTGAATGATCTTCCGTTTCTTTCTAACACATTGCTTAGTGCGCTGAATTGTCTTACGTCTCATTTATTATTGTTGATTGCTTGCACAGTGGAGCAACTTACCTCTTTTTTAAACAGCTTGTCAATACACAACAAGATAATGTACATGTCAAATAAAGACGAAATTTGTAGTAAAATATTTTTAATATATTTCAACTAAAATAGATTTTTTTTAATATTATTAAAATATTATTGAAAATATTATTAAATATTGAAAATATTGTTAAAGAAAATTATCAATGGTATTGTTTTCATGGAATTTTCACTAAACAAGCTTTTTATAAGCAATTTAAATTTATTGACGCCGTTCTAACGTGAGAAAAAAATATTGTTTTTGAAAAAAAAAATTTAAAATAGTAAGCGTTGAGGTCCCACTCTGAATTTTTGGTGTTGGTGCATTAATGATGAAATTTTGTGATTGTATAAAAAAATTATAAAAACTATGTGGAGTTTATAGCATATTTCGATCAATAGATATTTTAATATGAACAACCTACAAAAGTGATTTTTTGTCTTTTTTTAGTAACTTTGGATCACTGTGACCAAAAGATTCCAAAACATTTTAATTGATCCTTGCATAAAAAAATTTAAGCAAAATCCAAGAGCTTTAAATCTCATAGTTGACTTGATTTGGTAAATATAATGAGGGAATGACTCGTTTAAAATATTATATTATTTAAAGGATAATGATTTAATCGATCATAACTTTGTTGTTTCTTGTTAAATTTTGCAAAATCTATAAGTAATTGAAGTTACTTTTAATAACTGTAAAAATGTGTGGATTATCTAGAAAGATAATTTTTTAACGATTTCAAAAATGTATTCAAATTTGAATTGTTTTGTCGTATAATGACCTATCACTCAGGTATTTTTAAACCTATTTTAATAGATTTAAATATTAAATGTGTGGATTATCTAGCAAGATCATTTTTTAACGATTTTTCAAAATTGAAAATGTATTAAAATTTGAATTGTTTTGTCGTATAATGACCTATAACTCAGGTCTTTTCAAACCAATTCTAATAAATTAAAAAGTTTTGGTATGCTTTTTTTGTTGGTTTTTCTAAAAGTTATACACTTTTGAAATAACATATGTAGATGCTGGGTTTAAATTACATAAGTAACTTAAGGTAGGAAAATGCAAATTTGCACACAGAAGTGCAAAATAAAAAAACTCGAAGTGATACAGTAATTCTGCAAATGAAGATATTCATTGTTTTTCCGTGCCTATCCAAAAAAATAGGTGGGAAATTTTGTATATGACATTTTTTGGAATTTGTAGCACAGTGTAATTATGGGGTAGAACTATAAACATTTTTCGACATAGAGCATGAGTGCAAAGTTTTAATGAAAACAAAAATAGTAAATCTCTAAAGTGCCCGGTTTGACGTGGAATGGCCGATATGGGCATTTCTAGAAAATCGTCAACCAGGACCGAAAAATTCAAAATGCTCAAATCTTTGAAATAACGGTGGATTTGGAATCTTAAATATGTGAATCTAAAAATATGAAAAGAAAATTCTACTCCGTTAAGGATAACATATACAAAAATACTCATAAAGTTACCTTACTACACAACTTGTAAATACACAAATTTTTCATGTACTTTGAGTAACAAATTTAACAAACTTTAAAGACATACAGATTAAAAATTTTATTTTCTGGTTTTTTCAGACAACCTTTATTAATATTCTAAAGTTTAAAAATATTCATTGTATATGGATCCCCCTGTTACCCCGTCTGTTACCATAAAATACATTTATTATCATATTAAACTAATACATTTTTTTACATAGTTGAATCTTCTTTCCGAAATTTGAATTTTCTCGACGTTTTCAAAAATGTTAACATCGATTTCCTAGTAATTCTGGAAAATTTTTGACAGCTAATTGAAATCTGTCCCGTCTGGAACTTTAAGTACCAAAAGTGTAAAACAACAGTATAACAATATCACAAAAAAATTATTTACAAATATAGTAAAAAAAAATAAAAAACTTAAAAAACATATCAAAATAGTACATCACTTTTCATTTCGTTATAATGATTATATATTTTGTTATATACAAAATTATTTTTGGCAAAAATCGTTGTGCACATTTTCATACGGAATGTCCTGAATTATTCAGCGATTTATTACGAAATAACTGTAAACTTTAGGAACAAAGTGTTAATACACAAAAATAAAATAAATTTTCTGAGGTTTGTTCTTAGATAACTCAAAAGAATTTGTTGTACGCAAAAAGTATATTTTTAGCCCTATTCTGAAGAGCATCACAAATTCTCACAACGTCAAAAATCACCCAAAAATTGGGGTGAATCTCAAATTGATATGTTTTCGAATTCTGGCAAAAAGTTGAGATGTTGAGAGGGTCACAATAATTAGGAACATTGTGAAGCTCAAAGTAGCAGATCACAACGTATAAAAAAACATCTGAAATTCTTATTTTTTTAATACGAACTAGTTTAGGTATTAATTAATGAAAGTTAGTTAAACACAAACACAAACTGCAGACAATAATTGAAGGCCCCTTTCCTCTATGCGAAGACGCAGCTTTTTCACTTCAAACACACCAAACACTTAACATATCACTTATAATGAACTTTAAAAAACTTGGGCCATATATTGGCTCCATTTAAAATGCAATTTTTAATGCTTATTTATTTTAAAAACGGCATACAAACAGAAATACTAATGTTTTTATGTTGTTTATTTACATTGATTTTCAATAAATCAAAAATTAAACTACAAATATGACGAGATTTTTTTTGTTAGATTTTTGCCAGAATACAAATTTGAGACTTTGATCACAATTATTCTAACAAGACAACCGGCTCTCATTGAAATGTGACTTGTGAGCCCTCACAATGCCAGAATAGGGCTATTAGAATAAAAATCGTACTGACAATTTCTATAGGAATTTTTTTGTCCCGTTCGGAATTTTCCTGTGATTTCTTTTGAAAAAAACTATAAATTTTAGCAACAAAGTGTAAATACACGATAAAAGCACATGTTTTCATCTATTTTTTAAAATAATTAAAAAAAATAATTTGTTGGCAAAATTTGCTGACTTTTTGGAATTTCCATATGAACCTCGACATGCACATCCGTTTTTGTCCCGTCCGGAATGACAAATATTTAATTTACATCTTTGGATCTACCGTATAGAATTTTCTAATTTTTTGCAATTGCTTTTTCACATTTAAATTCAACTTGAGCAAATCAAGTAAATTCATTAATATTTCTTTGAGATATTAAAATTTTAAGCGTACGAATGTCCCGTCCGGAAGTCCAGGAAATGCCCATATGGTCAGGGACATTGGTACGCTTCAAACGTTAATATCTCAAAGGAAAAAAAATGTATTTAGTTGATTTTTTGCCCAAGTAGTACTTAAATAGGACTAAAGACTAAATTAAATAGTAGTCGTTCCGGACGGGATAAAAATGGAAGTGCATGTCGAGGTTCATATGCAATTGCAAAAAAATTCATAAAATTTTGCGGGCAAAATATTTTTTTGAATTATTTTAAAAAATAATGGAAATCATGTGCTTTTTTTGTATGTATACATTTTGTTATAAAAATGTATATTTTCTTTCATAATAAATAACAGAAAAATTCCGGACGGGACAAAAAATTCCGTATAGAAATTACCAGTACGATTTTTTATTTTACAAATTAACCAACGCTCAGGGTATGCCCCCTATTGATGCAATGCACAGTGTTGATCGTAAGAAGGGATGATAGGTTAAATGGAGGGGGGAAAATGGAGTAGTGTCGGCGAATGTTTGTTTTGAACTTGCCAATATCACAAATGTCGGGAAACACGGACGCAGGGAGATTGTTCCACAAACGTGTCGTTCGACTGAAGAACAAATTCTCTCTACAATGCGTGGTTCTGTTGAGAGTCGAGTGGACTACGAAGGGGTGGGCTTGGTTTGATGCCCGAGTAGAATGAGAAAACATACGTTCTGATGGAATCAGGCCATAGATTTCACTCGAACACTTACCGTTGTAACACCTATAAAACAGGCTTACACACTCAACGGTCCTTCGGTGCTCAAGAGAACCAATGGACGATGAGATATTTTCATCCCCTATCAAATATATCGCACGTTGTTGAATTCGGTCTAGGAACTCCAGAAGGATTTTGAAGCTCCTACCCAAATGTGCGAATTGAATTCCATTTTAGACCGTATATAGGTAGTGTAGATATAGTGTACGTCAGAAGGAGTGACGTCAGAAGGAGTGACGCGGCCAAGTGCCTCGGTTAAAAAACCGAGGCACTTGGCCGCTTCTTTCGACACATTAAATATGTGATCATTCCAACGGAGATCACATTGAATTGATATGCCCAGAACGTCAAGAGCAGCTGACTGCGCAATATCCACAGCACCCATATTGAGGGGTGGGAGGGGTTAATCCATTCTTTTGTGGGATAACAGACAACATTGGGTCTTGCTGGCATTAAAATCTACTCTATTTGCAACACCCCACTCGGAGATGGATTTAAGGTCATTATTGAGCGTGTCATTCATAGTGCGTCTTTTACTCTCAATCTCCATAGAGTTTGGGCGCTTGTTGAACGAGTATGAATGACAAATGTTATTGTCATCTGCAAAGGAATGAATTGGGTTCTGGGTCAATGACAGAAGGTCATTGATAAATACCACAAATAGGGACGGGGATAGGTCGGAACCCTGCGGAACTCCAGAATTGATGGAATGTTGTTCTGAAAAAACACCATCTATCGCAACTCGTATAGAACGAGCCTGGAGAAAACTCGATATCCATCGAGTAAAAAATTCACCGACACCAAATGCAATTAGTTTTGAAACGAGGGCTTTATGCCACACTCGATCAAAAGCCTCGGAAATATCAAGAACAACAGCTTTACTCTCCCCGCAGAGGTGAACACAATCATTCCACTTTTCGGAGAGAACCGCCATCAAGTCTGGATCTGTCCCTACGGAAACCATATTGTCGGTCACTGAGCAATTCGTTGTGCTCAAGATAGTTCACAAGGTGGAAGTTAATTACGCTCACCATTACCTTGGAGAGTGCAGAGCATATTGCAATGGGTCGGTAATTGGCATCGCCCTTTTTCGGAAGTGGCTGGACATTGGGAACCTTCCAACAAGATGGAAAAACTCCTGTCGTGTAGGAGATGTTGAAAAGGTTTCGCAACGGACAAGCCAGCGTTGACGCGAACTTCTTCAACACGTGGGCAGATATGCCATCTGGCCCAGTGGCTTTGTTAATGTTGAGGTTGGCTAAAATCTTTTTAACTGCCCGAGTTCGAAAAGAATCTCCGGAATTGCAGAAGAAACAAATTCGACATCGGGCAGTGGTTGATTGGAATCTGGGAGCGTTGAATTATTAGCAAATAATTCTGCCAAGAGATTAGCTTTATCAACCGGGTCAGTGAAGGTCTGGTCATGTATAATAAGAGTTGGAGTAGACGATGTCGTCTGATTCTTCACTCATTTTAAGAATGATCAGAAATTTTTACTACCACTGTGATAGAGTAGGACCTTTTTGCATGCATTTTGCTCCTGAAGAAACTTTTCGCGCGAGATCACGGCATTACAGCGATTCCTAGCCTGTATGCGAAGTCTTTCTGTGTCAGCATTCTTGTTAGACCGCCAATTCTGAAAGGCTCCGTCTTTCGACCTGACTGCAATCCTGCAAGTCTCATTAATACCTTCTAATTTTTAGAGAAGGTATGTAGGACCGCATACCTAATAAAAGAATATTTTGTACCATTAAAGCCGCGGCATTTATGTCTCTGTCTGCGAAACACAATTTCCAATTAAAGTTGCGAAAAAAATCATTTAACGCAACCCAATTTGCTTTTTCGTAAAGCCATACAGCCCTCTTCGGGGGCTTTAATCGAAGAGGCGCGTAAACTAGAATAAGAAAACTCAGCGGAAACAGTACAATGGTCGGAGTTACCAAGAGGTGTAAGGACTTTTACATCATATTTTTCATGATGTGAAGTCAGCAAAAGGTCTAGGACTTTTGGGCTTTGCCCACCGATGCGAGGAATATACGTCGGCTCCTTCACCATTTGAGTGAGTTGGTTACACTCGGCAAAAAGTTCAACATAACAACCCTCCTGTGTTGATAGACCCGAGTGGCTCAACCAAGTGGCGTTGTGCACATTAAAATCGCCTGCAACAACAATTTCACTGCCTGGAAATTGCTCCAATATATTTGAGATAAGGCATACAGCTTATTACAGGTGGAAACCCTATCTAGATTCGGACTCCTATAAAGAAAGCACAAGTGCTTGATGTGTGTTTGAATTTTGAATTTAACCCAAATAGTATTAAATTCGCTATCCGACACACTATGTTGTTGCTGCAGTTGATACACAACGTCACTCCGAATAAATTGAGCGAGACCCCTATGGGCAGAAAATAATGGCACTAAGTGATACCCAGGTATTTGAAAACCCAGTGGATCTGCATCCTCAATAACCTGAGTCTCTCCCAGTGCCATTATTTGTGGCCTATTAACGGACACATACGCATATATAGAGAAGAAATTCGTTCTCAGCCCACGAATGTTGCAAAAATCTATGCGAAATTTTTGCGACATTTTTTCTACTTCAAAACAAGGCGCAGCAGTTGAAACAAACAAATGAGAGCGTAAGTCAAGCCGTGGTGAGTGTTATGCCTTTACCACAGATTACACACTCAGTGCAGCCTCAACCGTGCGCGCTAGTAGCGTGGAGTAGGATGGGGGAGGGAATACGTCAACAAACCTGTGCAATTGCAACAAAGAGCATAGAAAAGCCCTTTGCGTCGACAATTGCAAAAACAGCGAGTGCGGCAACTCATCAGGCAGCGCAAAACCGGTTCTATTATGTGGTTGTTGTTGCAGAATGTTTATTGTTTGTTTTATTTATTTGGTGTTTATTTTTAGTTTTTTATATAAATTATTATTAATTTAATTTTGTTTTGTTTTATTGTTATTTTTTATGTTGGGCGGGAACATTAAACACAGTTTTGAAACACATTTATACTAAACGACGAACGGAACACGTTAAAAAGACAAGAGACGACACGACACGTCCGTCCCCCATAAGTGCGTTGACGCTACTCGTACACGGAGGGAAAAAAGTTATAAAATTCAGAAGAAATCAAGAAGTATACGGAGTGATATACAGCTAAACCGAAAAATTCTTAATTTCAAGAAATTGATTTTCTTAGTTGTCAAAAAAAGTGACTAAGTAGAATTATTCTTGGATTCAATTATTAATTTCTTAGGTATAAAAAAAGTAACTAAGCAGAGTTAGTTACTTTTTATTAATTTCTTAGGTACCAAAAATGTTGTTGTTGTTGTTTTCATCCCAAAATGTAATGAACACGTGCATGTATAGATGTTGCTTTTTCGATCTTGCTTTGTCGCTATAATGTTTTGTTTGGCTTTGTCCGTCTGTCAGCGCCAACTGTTTGTCCGTGTGTCTGTCTGTCGATATGTTGAAAGTAACTAAATGCAATTATTTCGAAGCTAACATAAAAAAATATATTTTGGGTAATTTATTGTTTATTAAGAATTTTAATATCTGTATGTATTTTTGTATATTAAATGACTTCTTTGAATACTTAATTTAATTGAATTGTTTATTTTATTTGTATTATTATTATTATTTAATTTAACCTCTGTATATTATTCTGAAACCGTTTATTTACCTTATACAATTTCTCCTCTTCTGTTGCCTCTTCTGTTGGTTATGTATAAACCCTCCGTACGTTACCCATAAGCATTGTATAGTCCATTTAGATAACAATGGAATGAAATTAACTTGGTATTTATGCAAAATTGAACCCAAATTTATGTTTACGAACTGAAACCATACCAATATTCGTGGAAAAAAAATCATTTTTTTCTATTTATATCTTTAACATTCATACATACACAGACGCTTGCTTGTCTGACTGTAATTTGTTGTTCTATTCGTGAAAACACACACATGCAAACATTGTATATCATGCCGTTTTTGATACCTAAGAAAAAAAAATTGCAATTCAGACAAATTGTACTTAGTTACTTTTTTGATACCTAAGAACTTAATGTCTGAATATCTAGAAAAATTTGGCTTAGTTACTTTCAACAGACAGACAGGCAGACTAACAAACAGATGGTGACCTCGCAAAACAAAGCATACAGACAGAGAAATATCGATGAAAACAATAACAATACATGAACACGTGTTCTTTTTGCTATGAATAAGCAGCAATTTTGCGTGTCCTTTTTGGTTTTTAATAATCAATAAATTAACTTCTGAAAATCCAGTTGAATAAATTTTGTTTACTTTTTTGACAACTAAGTAATTTGCTTTCTTGATATTCAGATGTCAACTTCTTGAATTTTAGTAGTATTTTATTGATATTAGTCAAATTCTACTATTTTTCTTTCTAACCGAATTCCTCTCGAGTTTTAGAATTTTATTTCCCTCCGTTTAATATGTCGCAGAATAATTTCGGACGTTCCGAATGGAAATTTGCACTACGAATTTTTGCTAAAAATAATTTTGTATATGACAGTATTAAAAATCATTATTACGATAGAAAAGTTCAAATTTCCAGATTTTTTAAAGTTTTTTTAATTTTTTTTTTGTATTTTTAAAAGAAAAAAAATGTTATTTTTTACACTTATGGTACTCAAAGTTCCGGTCTATTAAAAAAAATAGTATAATGTGGAAGTACATGTTTTTTTGGTTCCGGGGACCCTTATACAAAAATCCATTTTTTGTTCGTTATTTTAGTTTTAATGGTTATTTTTAAGCTTTAGAAATATCAACTAAGGTTGTCTGAAAAAACAGAAAAAAAAAAATTTTAATATCCCTTGAAAAAATTGTTATATATAATCATATATGATTAGATCTGACATCAGATATGAACAGATCCGTAATTTGTCTCAATCCAATTATATGTAACTATATATAATTGGATATGAACACATACATGAACCTATATATGAACCCATATATGAACCCATATACATATAAAAATGGTTATTTAAGAGTGGTAATTTATATTAATAAAATAATGCAAATTGCAACATATTACAATGATCATAATTTAATCATTGCAATAATGGTAAACATTAGAATGCGTGCGTCCAAATACTATGGTCGTCTCCATACGGCAGTCATTGTGCATACAACATAATTGTCTCGCGTACAATGTATAGATGAAGTAGTTGATGCACTTACCTATGGATGGATTCGACCACTCGGATACCACTTGGATATCCCACGACGCAGGAAACCAGCAAAAAATTATCTATAAATGAGCATCATCAACATTTTGAATATAAAAACATAAACAAAATAACATTTTTCGTAAACAAAATTATTTTTTGTCAGAAAATACAGAAAAAAAAAGATTGTTTTATTATTAAACAAAGTGCTTTTAGCAATAACTGTACAATAATACTCTTTATAAAGTGTTTTTTTTTATTATGACCGAAAAAAATGTGCTCGGTCCTTTTAAGTTAGCCGGCCTCTGAAATATGCGCGCTTGACTTGCATTCCAATAGGTCTTCGGTTTGGCTTGTATACTGTGGCCACAACACGCAGATAATACATCCATAGTACAAGTACAATCTGTCTAAATACTGTGGACAATCCTTTTTCGTTGCTTCTAAAAAAAAAAATCCTACCCACCAAAAAATACTTAAATTAAATGGTGGTGCAAGCTAAATTTGTTACCTTTGACAAGCAGTGTAAAGGTTGAGGACTAACAAACTTGCAGCGATATCATTGAGATAAGGGGCACCAAGCCAATCCCGCACCCAAACAAAAACTTATTGCTGTATAACAACAGCCACGAATATTGTTTAGATCGCGAGCTTTGATGGTGTGTTGTTGGATTCGCATATGTTTATTGTTACACTTGAAAAACACTAACCAGAAGACATGTTTTTGTAATATCAAAGCTCATGCATTTTTCGGACTGAAGAAGCGAGTTCGTCGTTATGCAAACTATTGTTAAAAAAAAAACTTGTTTTTGTACAACAAGAAGTTTTTTATAGTAGCCGCTAAGGGTGGAAAGAGCCACTACACAGAAAAAAAAAATGTACATCATATTGATGAATTCCGTTCTTCAAACCATGATTCATTATATTGAAGAGCCATTCATAATATTAATGGCTAACGCCATCAATGTCATGAATGCTATCATAAATATGAAGAACGCTTGGTAACTGTCGAAAAAGTGTTCTTCAATATGATGAACTGTATGTGAAGAATACGTTTCATTATATTAATGAACAAGAACATAACATACAACATATATTACCTCATATTAAAGAATGCTACTCATTAAACGAAATTTCTATCAAAATGGTTTTTTTTCGTTCATTGTAGTTCTTGTGTGTTATTTCTTATATAATGCTTGCTCGACATGCATAAATTACTAAAATATTTTATAATATATTTATTATAATTACAACTTTTTATTAATAAAAAGTTATATATAAAAAAAAATATATTTTTGAAAAAAAAAAAACATTTAACATTTTTTTTTTGAATAAATTTTTTTTTCGAAAAATTTTTTTTTTCGAAAAATTTATTTTTTCAAAAACATTTTTTTTCGAAAAAATTTTTTTTTTGAACCATGTTTTTTTTAACATTTTTTTTTGTATAAATTTTTTTTTCGAAAAATTAATTTTTTCAAAAACATTTTTTTTCTGATATTTTTTTTTCGGATATTTTTTTTTAGTTTTTGTTACTGTTATTTTTTAAATAACATTTTTACAACAATTTTTTTTTTAATTATTTTACAAAAAAAAAATTTTTTGAAAAAATATTATGAACAAATTTATCAATATTACAATTCAAATTCATTGTATTGAATATTTTGTTCATATATATAATGAATACATTCATTAATATGTTATTTAATGAACGATGGTATCAATATTTGTGAAGATTTTTGTTTTCTGTATATAAAATTCAAACGACTAAAGAAAAGATCATATGAAAACTAAACGTTCTAGAAGAAGGAAGTTAACTGATATATTTGGCAACTGCTAATTTATTTATGACGGCAGGATTTATTGAATGTATGAAAAGTGAATTAGATCTTTTTGAGTCACCAACTGTACAAACTAGCATAATTAAAACAGAGGAGGTATCATATAGTCCAATAGCAACAATTGACAACTCTACTACAAATAGAATTTCTTTCACTCGGAAATGGTGAAACATATCGTGATCTAAGTAGTGTTTATTTACGATTAATTATAGAAATTAATGGAAGTGGAGGAGTTGTAAACCATTTACTTCATTCATTATTTCGGATCTGTAATGTTCATTTAAATAATAGAAATGTATCTCAATCTGATAATAATTATCACTATAGATCTTATATTGAAACCTTGTTAAACTATGGAAATGATGCTTAATCTACACATCTTGAATCATACGGATGGTCATTAGATATAAAAAAAACTAATTCAAAAGTTGAGAATGAAAATCGAGGTTTAGCTAGACGGAAGAAAACATTTAAAAATGTAGAACGAGTAGAATTGATTGGAAAACTTCATGCAGATATATTTATAATAATAGTTTGGCGCTACAGTCCTGTATAGAACTTCGGCCGAGCTCTCTCACCATTTTGAGCTGTGCGTGTTATATTTGTACTCAAAGTGGTGAGACCTACAGTTTATTGCCGAATCCGAACTGCGGGTGAGAGCTTTTTCATAGGCAATGGTTTTACTCTAGTAGGTTTGCCATTTACTGGCGTGAGGTAGCGCGGTATAGATGAAATGAAAAGATGTTGTTAGCCCCAGTCCAGGCTTGAACCGGGGACCTTTCGGCTCGCAGTCCAACGCTACCGCGGCTATATTAAATCAATCTAAATATCTTCTTAATAATGCTGATCTTAAAGTAACCCTTAACGTGGTGTGGAGCTTAAGTTACAAAGACTCAAGAAGGCTAAGCTGATGGAAGTATTTTAAAGTTTCTGGTAGGGCACCCTTGTCAGACAGGCTTGTGATGAGTAATGAACTAAATACTACCATAGTTTTTTTTTATCGGTGGGGTGGCAGACTCTAAAGAAACCCTACACCACCGTGATGGGTCAACATAATACCACCTGGTCAAATACTCCAGGTGGTACCCACAAAAGTGGCAATCCACCCGCTTCGGCGGCTGAGGCAAGGATTCTGGAGGCCTCAATCCACGCAACCAACCCTGGTACGATGAACCTTTCTGCTCCTGTAGCAGGGGGTTCATCGTGCCCCTTCATCTCCCAAATTTACGAGACAGCTAGGAATTTAGAGGTAATGACCACGCAGTGGTTTCCATACCAGTAGAGGAGAGTGTAGGTTCGGCTATGCCTACGACTAATCATCCACTGTATGGCTGCTCGACAGTGTTGTTTCCTCTCAGGTCTCCTTTCTGTCACGTATTTGGAAACATGGGTTGATCGAAGGAAAGTGGTGTCTTACCAGCATCTAATCCTAGAGAGACCGACGCCCAACTGGAAGCTAAACTTCCATTGGACACCGGACCCGGATCTCTGAATACAGAGGTCAGGTTGTCCGACGCCCAGGTGAGTAGGAGAAGGAAGAATAAAGAGAAATCGCAAAGAGGCTGAAAAGGCTTAAGGCGACGCTGGAACTTTCTCTTCCCCAGCAACAACAGCAAAACGCGATAGATCGGTGGAGGATACTTCGACTGAAGCCGGACCATCCGTGGTGGCTGCCAATGCACCTGAGAAACGCAATAGCAAGAAGTTTAAAACCTTCACTGCTACTGCGAAACCCCGTTATTCCCAGGACTCGACAGTTTCTAGTGATATTGCTTCCACAAGCAAGAGCACTGGCGCTGCATGTTCCGGATCGGCTGCGGATGAACTGCCTTCAACATCCACTGGCAGAGGTAGGCAAGCAGTATCATATCGTGATGCTGCGTGTAAAGCTCTTCCGGTTGCGATTATTGGCAAACTGGGGAAGGAGCAAAAGATGAATGATGCAGAAGTAAAACACTGCACCGATCATCTTTGGCGGCTAGTCAGCACCGGCGGTGTCAGTGCAAACGCAAAAAGCTATGAGACGAGTGATGGCATCATGAAGGTGCTATGCTCGTCTCAAGCCAATTTCGATTGGAATGCCACAGCCGTTGCTAAAATCCCCCCTTTGGGCAAATCGCGATTCGCTGTTTTCAGCGGAGACGAACCCAAACGCAGGCGAGCAATATGCTTGGTCCCTGGTCCTATCAGGAAAACAGCAGAAGTGTTTGCGGCTACCGCTTTACTAGGTAAGCGGATCTCCATGTAGCATACATTACCTCACATCACAACCATTCAAGAACCATGGGTGTATAACAAACGCATCTGTGGTCTTAGTAAACTACGTGGTGAATGAGCAAGCCGCAAGGCCTAGAAGCTGTCTTATAGTATCGAAATACTTTTCTGTCACCAAGTTAACCCAATTCTGTGGGCAAGACCTGGTGGCTGCCAAAGTGAGTTTTGAAAGTGATAGTGGATGGATCCATTTGATTTTCGCCTCAGGCTACTTCCCCTATGACTCACCGCTGCCTCCTCTACCAAAGGCAATTGTTGAGATCATAGGGTACTGTGATCTTAAGGAGACTGGCCTTATTCTTTGCTGTGACGCTAATGCTCAACACACTGTGTGGGGCAGCAGTAAATGCAACGCACGAACATTCACAACACTGGTAATAAACCCACGTTTGTGACTGCTAGAAGACAGGAAGTAATAGACCTAACTTTGTCTAACTGTAGACTGAGAGAGTCAATCTTAAACTGGAAGGTTCTTAAATAAGATTCTTTATCGGACAACAGGTATATCGAGTTTCTTACTGACCTAGAGGTGCTGCCATCTATGACGGTAAGAAACCCTAGAAAAACGAACTGGGCACGCTTCAGACATGAACTTGAGAATTCTTTCAATATTCCTGTCAGAATTCGTACCAAAGAAAGTATTTAGACGTCTGTTCAAGTTTTGAACGATATCATAAATTCTAGTTTTGTACGAACATGTCCGGTATGAAAAACGTTATCTAGACCTCCCGTTCGTTGGTGGAACGCTTGTCTTGAAACCTTGCGCAAGGATTCCAGAAAGCTTCTAAATAGGGCCCTAAGGAGCAATTTAGACTCTGACTGGTTTCTTTATCGAGCTAAGCAGAAAGAGTATAAGAAACTAATTCGTAAATCGAAAAGTGTTTCTTATAAAGACTTCTGCGGTAGCATCGAATCCTGCAGTGAGACTAGCCGATTGGTCAAGTTTCTTAAAAGAAACCGAACTGCCCGACTGGACTCACTGCGGAGACCTGATGGCTCGTATACTGAGTATACAGAGTTTACTGAATATACAGAGGCACTCAGTGTCCTAGTTGAGACTCACTTTCCGAGAAATCAAATCCACATAGGGCCACTTTTAATCCCAGCACTTGTTACTGCAATAATAACTTTAATGTGACAAAACATGACTGGCAGGTTGGTTGTGTACGATGAAGCTATCTAATACACAGTGGCCTCTTTTGATGGCTTCAAGTCACCTGGGCTGGATGGCATCTACCCAGTCATGCTACAGGAAGGTATAACCTAATTGCTACCATGCCTAAAGAAGATCTTTAGAGCAAGTCTCGCATGGGCATTCATTCCGACATCCTGGCATTTAGTTAAAGTAGCCTTCATTCCTAAAGTTGGAAGAGAAGACTATTCCATAGCCAAGAGCTGCAGACCCATTAGTATGATGTCCTTCATACTAAAGTGTCTAGAAAGACTAGTTGAGTTGCACATCAGAAAAACATCATTGTCAAGGTACCCACTATCATCAAGACAACATGGCTACCAATGTGGAAAATCCTGTGAAACTTCATTGCAACATCTGGTTGGCCGGATCGATCATGCTTTTTAGAGGAAAATGTACGTCATGGGCATATTTGTGGACATCGAGGGTGCTTTTGATAATGCGACTTTTGATGGAAAGTTTGACGCAGCTAGAAGGCATGGAATAGATGAAATATTGGTCAAATGGCTAAGGTCAATGCTAATGTTTAGGACCATCACTTCTGAGGCGGAGTGTGGTCAGTATATTATGGCAGAGGTGAATAGAGGTTGTTCTCAAGGAGGCGTTTTCTCCCCCCTGCTCTGGTGTATGCTGGTTGACTCTCTGCTCAACGATCTTGATGGACCAGGTGTCTATTCCCAGGCCTATGCAGACGATGTTGCCATTCTTGCCACAGGCTTTTCCCTCAATGAGGTCTGTGTTAAAACACAAAACTCATTGACTCGAATTGACTGCTGGTGTACTGCAAACGGACTTTCCGTCAACCCTCACAAATCAGAGATTGTTTTCTTCACTAGGAAAAGAATAATGAGAGGATTATCTCTACCAGTACTTAAGGGTGTCACCATTCCTCTGACTACCGAAGTAAAATATCTGGGCTTAACTCTAGATAGTAAACTACTTTGGACAAAACTTCTGGCAATACAGAGGAATTTTTGACGTTGCACTTGACACTCCATTAGACACCTGTCTACTGCAGGTGCCCTCTGATACCATGATAACAGAAATATTACCAAGACGAAAGTTTGAGGTTTGCCAACCTGACATTCAAGACTGGCTAACGCCTGACTGTCAGCCGGGTAGAGGGTCACACCGCATTTTCACAGACGGCTCCCAAACCGATCAGGGAGATGGTGCTGGAGTGTTTGTGGTACTGGATGACCGCAGACTTCACTTCGCCTTAGGCGAAGTGAAGTATTTCAAGCCAAAGTTTATACCATACTTATGGCTATGGACTACATTGCGGATAATAGATGGCAGAACAGAGCTATATCAGTTTGCAGCGATTGTCAGGCTGCTCTTATGGCTTTGAACAACCCGGTCATCACATCCAAAATTGTACGTCAATGCAGATCACGTCTCAATTGTGTTGGTAAAAGCAATACACTGAAACTGATTTGGGTGCTGGGCCATAAAGGAGTTTCGGGCAATGAAATATCTGACGAACTAGCACGTGCTGGATCGGAGGATAATCCATTTGGACCAGAGCCTGTGCTTGGACTACCTGCATCTACGGGAAAATTCGCCATCATCTTTTGGGTCGCCTCTGCACACAAGAGCAGAGGGCTGAATGAGACGAAATGCAGAGTCTCCAAGCTCATGACACCAACGATAACCAAAAGATCGGCCTCGTTTCTACTTTCCTTAAGCAGAAAGGAGTGCAGAAAACTGACGGGACTTCTAACGGGACGAAACGCATGTGAAAAACACATGAACGCAATCGGCCTGACAGAAAAATGTTCTGCCTGCAACGAAGAAACTGGCACCATCTCTGCGACTGTCCAGCATTTTCTAGAATTAGAAGGCAGATCTTTGGCACAGACGTGATGAGAGAGGATCAGCTTCACTCTTTATCACACAATAGCCTTCTTAGATTCAATAATAAATCTAAGAAGTATCATTAAAAACCAGGGAACTGGGTCTCTAGTTTTATCCCCTAAAAAAAACATTAATATGGAGAAACCTTCTTTTTATATACTAGAAGATTCATTCTATTAATAGTAATATTTTAATGGCACATCATAATGTTTTACAAAGTAGAAATGCTATTTATCCATATTAAAAAATTGAAATCAATACATTCACTTATCACCCCGGCAATCAATCTCTACTGTTAGAAAATGTTATAATTGGACAACTTCCGAATTTCTTAATATTTGATATGTTAACTAATAAAGCTTATACTGGTGATCTTTTAGAAAATTCGTGTAACTTTCGCCATTTCAATTTACAAAGACTTAATTTAGTTGTAAATGGAGTACAAGTACCAGTTGGGGGTTCTAACAATACAATATTTTCTAAAAGCAACAAAAAAATAAATGAAGATAAGAGAAGAAAGTGATAAAAATTAATCTCATTTGTGAGCCGACTTTATCTTTACTCATTCTTATTAGAATAAAATTTTATTGATGTTAAAACGTATTGAGGAAATTAAAAAGTGCTATACTAAAAAAGGTTATATATATATATTGTTTATGCGGGGTCAAGGTCTTTACAAAGTGCTATGTACTGAGGAGTGAAACAAACAACAATTGACAAAAACAAAAAGTTGTTGGCTGACTGTACAGCTGTTTCGGAAGCTGCCAAGCTTCCTCATCAGCGGTCTTCTGCACAACTTCTGCATAGCAAGGCCTATAAGATCATTTTGTGCAATGAACTAAATGCGAATTTAGTACAAGCACAAAACAACCAGGCAAAACATGCAAAAATTGCACCAACTTTATGCTTGTCAATTGTTGTTGTCGCATTGCAGCAAGCATCATATAGGCTGTAGTGTCACTACAGAATCAAATACGATCATTGCACGCTTATTAAAAATTAAAATTTCACGATGGCGCTGTGTCCTGCGAATGTATAAATTGTTGTTTGTTTTTCGACCTAAAATAGAGTTATTGCAAAAATATTGTTTTTGCGGGCTCAAGGTCTTTGTCAGATATAGAATGCTATGTACTGGGGAGTGAAACAAACATCAAAAATATCATAAAATCGTGAGATTTTAATTTTTAATAAGCGTGCAGTGGTCGAATCTTAAATATAGACTTCAAATAAATGTGTACTTTCTTTACAAACATTTTCATTGCATAACATTTTTTTTCTTGAGTTGAAAAAATTATTGTAATTTTTTTTTAACAATACAATACAAACAATTTTTTTTTTAAACAATTATTTTTAAACTTTTTATTTTAACAATTTTTTTTTACATTGTTCAAAATTATTTTTGTCTGTAAATTTATTATTATATTTTTTAACAAAAAATAAATTTAAAAAATATATCTCATATAACGTCAAAGTAAACAAAAATAAATTCCTCAAAAAAGCGATAGAAATTCCAACTAATTAGTTTTCGTTTATTTTTACGTTTTTCTTTTAGCTGCACATATTTAGCTGCACACATGAGACAATTCCGTACTTTTTTAAAATCCGCTAAAAAATAATAAAAAAATAATATATTTCTGAATGAGTTAGGACGAATTTCCGTATTTTAGTCTTCCAGCCCACCATCAGCCGTTCGACACCATTTACGTATTTTAGTCTTCCAGCCCTCCATCAGCCGTTTGACACCACTTCTTTTACCAATTTTACAACACTAATCCAACTTTCGCTTATTTTATTTCAGTTTAACAATATTTCAATATTTTTCGAAGAATGTATTTTATATAAGCCAAAAAAGTTAAATCTGGACCTAACTCAGGGCAGTTTGGAGGGTTACATCCTTTTGAACAAATTGCATAATATTGTTCTATACGGGTTTCAATCGTCCCTCGCTCGTTTATTTGGATCTTTAATCCATTTCTTCAATTTTATTTGGATCTTTAAATGATCTCAGTATAAATCCCATATTTACTTTTTGAAAATATGAAATATATTAAATTATAGCCGCGGTAGTTCAGTGGTTAGTGCATTGGACTGCGAGCCGAAAGGTCCCCGGTTCAAGCCTGGACTGGGGCGAACAACAACTTTTCATAGAAACATTTTTCTATACCGCGCTACCTCTCGTCCTGTGTTACCAGATGGGCAGATAAACCTTTTTTTGCCAGTTTTTTGAGAAGGTAAAAAGGTTTTTTATTTTTTTTAGTTTAATTGACATGTGGTTTTTAAAATCAACAATATTTATTCATTTTTGTGAAATTCAAATTTTTTTTATTCATATTGATGAAAGTTTTCTAAAACCTAATTTTCCCATTTGTTTATATAAGCTGTTCTAATATTTCATTTGACAAAATTACAAATTGCTGGAAAAAATCAATTTGGGCAATGTTTCAATTCTAGTCATATCAAATAAAAATAAAAAGTACAAAATACCACATAAGTCCTACATACAAGTTATTTATTTTCTTATAACTTTAAACGGATATTCACCATTCTGTATATTTTAAAAATTAGAACGATGTAAAAAAGTTAGTAATTTTTATACCCTACACTAAGAGTGAAAGTGTATATTCAGTTTGGTACGCCGTTTGTAACACCCAGAAGGAAGCATCTCCGGTATGGAAAAGTATATATATTCTTGATCAGCATGACCTCCTGAGACGATTTAGCGATGTCCGTCTAGCGAGATCGGTCCACTGTGACCTATGATCCGACCACTTATGTTCAAATACCTCATATAAAATGTACATATAAAGATCAATTTTTATGTATACGTGCTTAGGTAAACTTTTTTGGTCAAATATATATTGATATCATGCTCAAATACATGATAATAATGTTTTCCGGCGAAAAGACTTGTGGTTCACAAAAAAAAAATCGAAATTCGGTACACCTATGAATGGAAATTCGTCAGCGATTGAATGTTTGTAGTTATTTTCAGGATTCGTATACTCTGGTGACCTATATATCACTTTGAATGGTAACCACACATATGTGTAGGGTATTTATAGTCGGCTTAGACCGACTACAATTTTGATAATCCTAACTATCATAATTACACCTACTTTAAAATTTCCCATGTGATCTAACCTTCCCAACTGGTTAGCGTTAGTTTGACTATGTTCATTTTCATATTTATCATTAGATCCGAAATGACAAAAAAAACATGGTGTAAAGTAGTCTTTTCCTCTCAAAAAAAAGTTTTTTATTCCAAAAATTAAAGGTTTTTCAAAAAATATCTGGCAACACTGCTCTCGTCAGTAAATTGCGAACCTACGAGTAAAACCATTGTCTATGAAAAGCTCTCACCCGCCGTTCGGATTCGGCAATAAACTGTAGGTCCCACCACTTTGAGTACAAATATAACACGCACAGCTCAAAATGGTGAGAGAGCTCGGGCGAAGTTCTATACAGGACTGTAGCGCCAAACTATTATTATATTATTATTAAATTTTTTGACACATCTCTTATTGATTATCGGGCTAGATCTAACACTTTACTTTACGATTTATAAATCCTGATTTTCGACCTGATTCACGTTTACTATTTAAGAAGATGGTCTCTTGAAACCGGATTGTAATATTTCCAGCAGTTTAGAACGAGCAATGTAGAACGACTAGCTTATCAAAATGTCAAAATTTATGTTCTCACTTTTTAAATTTTTTTGGTTGACATGATCGATTACCTTTAACTGAAAACTTGTTAATTTTTGTTTGTTTGTCATAAATCAGAGAATTTTTTAATTTAAGGGATGTTTTTTCATTATATGCTTTGACCACAATATCCGCATTTGAATTTGTAAAAATATGTGCCGCAAACATTTTTTTTTATTATGAAAATATGATATGCATTTTCATTTAAAATTCAAAGATAATTTAAAGTCAAGTTTAAAATTACACTTTACTTTTTTGATAATTTTTATAAATAATAAAACGTTAAAATGCTGATTTTAATTTAAAAGTCGACTTTCGCCATTGCTTTTTGGGATATATCCTTTTGAAATAACTTGGCTTAAAGATGACCAGTCTAAAATCAAAATTTCGGCAAATTAAATACCTTTTAAATGAGACTTCAGTGTTTTATTTTGCTTCAATATTGTTATGTTAAGTTATGTTCAATTCATTAACACCACTTTTGCGATATTTATACATATTTTTATACCCTACACTAAGAGTGAAAGGGTATATTCAGTTTGGTACGCCGTTTGTAACACCCTGAAGAAAGCATCACCGTTATGGAAAAGCATATATATTCTTGATCAGCATGACCTCCTGAGTCGATTTAGCGATGTCCGTCTGTCCGTCTGTCTGTCTGTCCGTCTGTTCTTCTGTCTGTCTGTTGAAATCACGATTACCTAAAAAGTAGAAAAGCTAGATCAATGAAACTATAGATTTAGATTACTTATATATCTAAGCTGTATGAACAAGAAAATTGGCATGATCGGTCCATTGTGACCTGAGAACCGACAACTTATGTTCAAACACCTCATACAAAATTTACATCTACAGATCAATTTTACTCTATACGTGCTTAGGTAAAGTTTTTTTGGTCAAATATATATTAACATCATGCTTAAATACATGAAAATAATGTTTTCATGCGAAACGACTTGTGATTCCCAAACAAAAAAATCGAAATTCGGTACACCTACCCATTTATAAATATGGGTATCAAATGAATGGAAATTCTTCAGCGATGGAAAGTTTGTAGTTATTTTCAGGATTCGTATACCCTGGTGACCTATATACCACTTTGAATGGTAACCACACATATGTGTAGGGTATTTATAGTCGGCTTAGACCGACTATAATTTTTATAATCCTAACTTTCATATAACACCTACTTTAAAATTTCCCATGCGATCTAACCTTCGCAACTGGTTTAAAATTTAAATAACCAAATCTCTTAAACCACACCATCTGGGAAGCTAAAATTTTACCAATATCTAAATTTTATGTTGTTTCACCATACTTCCAAATTTCATCAAATTCGGAAATAGTACTGCTAAAATTTTAATTTGTTTTTGTTCAAAAACACCCTTATTTATTAAAAAAATTGTTTTTTTTTACCAAAAAAAAAACTAGAAATATTCATTAACAAATAAATTGGTATATATAACATGAATTTTGAAGTTGAATAAATAAATTTTCACAAAACAATGGACAAATTTTCGCCTGCGGCGCCTTACTGTTCGAATTCCTTTACAAATATAATAAAAATATTTTTATAAATGTAAGTACAAATTTCAAATAAAATTGATTGGTTTTATTTAATATTTTCTCAAATTATATAAATTTCGAATATTTTTAAAATCCTTTTTCAATTTATTGCTAGTTTTGTATATGTGTAATTGTCAAAAAAAGTTATACGTTTTTTCATTAATGGAATACTGTTTTTAATTATTTTGATATATATAATTTATATATTAATGATATTTTAGCTGTGCATTATTTTAAAAGTATTTTTAAGTTTCCTCCAATAAGAAACCAGTTGGGAATGTTAGATCACATGGGAAATTTTTAAGTAGGTGTTATTATGATAGTTAGGATTATCAAAATTATAGTCGATCAAAGCCGACTATAAATACCCTATACATATGTGTAGTTACCATTCAAAGTGGTATATAGGTCACCAGGGTATACGAATTCTGAAAATAACTACAAACTTTCCATCGCTGAAGAATTACCATTCATTTGATATCCATATTTACAAACGGGTAGGTGTAACGAATTTCGATTTTTGTTTTTGGAACCACAAGTCGTTTCGCCGGAAAACATTATTTATATATAGTTGAGCATATTGTCAATATATATTTGACCAAAAAATTACCGGTAAATTTTATATGAGATATTTGAAGATAAGTGGTCGGTTCTCAGGTCACAATACACCGATCATGCTAATTTTCTTGTTCAGACAGTTTAGATATATAAGTAATCTAAATCTTGTTTCATTGCTCTAGCTCTTCTACTTTTTCTGTAATCATTATTTCAACAGACAGACAGAAGGACAGACAAACAGACATACAGACGGACATCGCTTAATCGACTCAGGAGGTCATGCTGATCAAGAATGTATATACTTTTCCATACCGGAGATGCTTTCTTCAGGGTGTTACAAACGGCGTACCAAACTGAATATATATACTTTCACTCTTAGTGGATAAAAATAATAATGAAACAATTTAATAAAAATAAATTATAAATTTGTCTTTTATTTCTATTATATAAAATTTTACAAACTCATTGAATATAGTATTATAAAAAAATAATGATTAATAATATGTAATAAACAATTATTTTGTATATTTTATTCTATAATAAAATTTTATTAGTTTATCAGTATCTTTGCATTTCTTGTCATAATAATAGCAACCACATGTATCTGGTCCATCCGTTACGTCATCTGTGGCCCATGGACAGCTTTTGTAATGTACTCTGTGAATTGTTAACATTTTTTTCCATATACAGATAATGTGTACAATAAGGGATAAACTTAATAATTTATTTTTTATGATCATCCAATAAAAAATTATTAAATTCTTTTTAACATTTTTTTTACTTTTAAAACTTCCATAATATTTTTTTGTTCCAATCAAATTGTAATATAGACGATAAATAAATTTTATTAAAATTTCGATCCATTTATATATAATGGATATCTCCTTAAATGAGTTAAAAAGTGAATTCCATTAGTATAAATATACTTAAGACAAAAAACTCTATAAAAATAAACATGTTCTAACATGCCCAATCTTTTGAATTTATAGTATAGAAAATGATTAAAAAAATGATCCCAATGGAAACTTATGGCTCCATTCATTCATATAACCAAATTAAACTACCATGACTTTGTAGAATAAAATCCAATACAATAACCCTATAGTAAAACTGGCCTTGAATTAAATATATGTCAATGCATTAATACAGAAGTGCCTTAACCTGTTTATAACAAAAAAATTATCCACAAAAAAAAAAAAAAATAATAATAATAACATTCATTCATATAGCAAAGTTTGAAATTACAATCATCTTTCCTCAACAAAGTTTCAAATTGAACCCTTTGCTTCTCAACTCTCTTGATGATCATGCAAAATAAAACAATCAAGTATAACTATAGTATACATTATAACTATGTTAACCGAAATTTAATTGCAACTATAATATTTTACAACAACAACATTAATACGTTTGTAAATATTCTCATTCACAAAAAATGCTTACTCCGATATAATTATGCCAACATCAACATTTACTCTTTACGGCTGCATGCCTTCATTGCATGCATATAATATATATGTATGTACAAACATTAAAAAATTATGTTAAAAAGTCATCCCATGGCCATGTCATTATAAAATATATAGTATACATGTAATACACCTATGTTAAAAATACTCCCTGTGAAAAAACAATAACAAATATTCTGTTAAAATATGATCCCTATTGAAAAAACAATAACAGCTATACTTTTAAAATATGATCTCCAATGAACTACACTACTAACAACTCTGTTAAAAAATGATCCCTATTGAACTATGCTAACCACAACTATGGTAAAAAATAATCCCTATTGAACTACACTAACAACAATTATGTTAAAAAATGATCCCTATTGAAAACGATAACAACATCTCTGTTAAAAATTCATTTACACTAACAACAATGTGCTCCATGGAGCCCAGTGGGACCAGAACCGGCGAATCCCTACTACGTGTATCCATTATTGGCTGTAACTTTTACTACACCATGACAAAATTTGATTTTTGTCGGGCAGTGTAATGCATTAATATTGAAAAATATAAATTTACTATGCTTTTTTGTTAATTAATTTTTACTGACGTTTGAACTGCGTTAATTTATTAAGCTTGTCTATAAATAACAATATAATGTAAATTAGGGCCTAAAAGTTACCATGTGCTGCTAGAGTTTACCACATAAAATTTGATTAAAAAAAGTAATGTCCTGTATTCGCACATTGCAGATGAAATTAAAAAAACACTTTAAATCCATATTTTTATTTTTTTTTACCATCTAAATAAAACTGTTTTTGATCGAAATTGGCTTAAAAATTAGAGATGAATAAGAGTGAAAGGGTATATTCAGTTTGGTATGCCGTTTGTAACACCCAGAAGGAATCAGCATGATCAGCATGTCCTTCTCCGATTTAGAGAGTTAGATAATTGAAACTATAATTTAGATTACTTATATACCTACGCTGTATGTGCGTGGCGAGATCGGTTAATTGTGACCTGTGATCTGACCATTTATATTCAAATAACTCATATAAAATTTACATCTACAGATCAGTTTTACTGTATACTTGCCTAGGAAAACTTTTTTGGTCAAATATATATTGACTTCATGCTCAAATACATGAAAATAATGTTTTCCCGCGAAAAGACTTGTGGTTCAAAAAAAAAAAATCGCAATTCGGTACATCTACCAATTTGTAAATATCGGTATCAAATGAATGGAAATTCTTCCGCTATTTGTAGTTATCCTTAGGAGTCTTATAGTCTGGTGACCTATATACCACTTTGAAAGGTAACCACATATATGTGTAGGGTATTTATAGTCGGATTAGACCGACTATAATGACTATTATTTTGATATTCCTAACTATCATAATAACACCTACTATACAATGTTCCTACTTTAAAATTTCCCATGTGATGTAACCTTCCCAACTGGTTTTATTTTTATTTCAACTGAAATATTTTGTAGTAAACTCTAGCAGCACAATGTAACTTTTAGGCCCTATTACATTTTAAAATAAAAATAAAATTTTGGTTATGTCAAACATCGAAGTAATGAGTGTTCAAATATATTGAATATTTTTCAACCAAACAGGAATACAAATATTTTTATATTGAAAAGTTATGACATTCTTCTCATGGTATTTTCCGTAAACAAGGATGTTAATGTATGCAATTTAAGAATTTGTACGTATTTCAAACATAAAAAAATTAAAGAGAAAATGTTTGAAAATAGAAGGCCTCATAGGCTACTTTTGAGACGCAAGACAATTCAGCGCACTAAGCAATGTGTTAGAAAGAGACAGAAGATCATTTAGCGCACTAAGCAATGTGCGAGAAAGAGAGGGAAGATCAACACATTAAAACACATGAGTGCGAATGAGATGCCAATAGCATGCGTCATTCAGGAAACGAGTAGAAGGTTCTCCAAACAAGTCGAAACTTGTCGAAACGTGTCGAACTGATGCCTGCAGTATATAAGGCCGTCGCATCGGAGGCGCAGCATTTCAGTTGTGCGTCTCGTGAATGAACACTGTAAATTGTAGAAAATTCAGGAGTTGATATAAATGATTATTCTTTAAGTTGTTATTTAATTAAATAAAGGTAATTAATACTGGTTGAAATAATCTGCCCAATCGACGTTCCCGATGAACGGAAGGTCGTCGGATTGTTCTCCTTCGACGGAAAATAAAATTTAATCAAGTTTTCCGAGGAACGGGAAACATTTATAAAACAACATTGTTTTCCTCTCAATTTCGATATTAAATGCCAAAATTCGAAGTAAAAATTAAATTTGTTTTCAATTTTATTGATTGAACGTACTCTATTTGACTCTAAAATGACTGCAAATACAAAACGAATGTAATTTTATTTTTTAATTTATTTTTTAAATGATAACGACAGTAGGTACTTAAATAGTTAAAGTTTCATGGCAATTTTAGCAAATTTCCAACATCAAAGCAGTCGAAATAACGCATTTTTTAACTATTTGCACAATTTAAACTACTTTATTTCTGCAATCAATTACTAAAAATCTAAAATTTTATGTTTTCACATAAAAATAAAATGTGAGCAAATTTGACAGTAAATGTTCACACGACGGGAAACTCGATTGATATATTTCCGATGAAAATTTTCGAATATACGTCGGATAACTGTGAGTTGCTCGATTGCTTTTTTGTCAATTTCGTCGGAAATGTCTCCCGACGCGTTTCTCGATTGGGCTGAATACTAGTTAAAACCAAATAAACTGTCGTTTTCGGGTGTTTTTCGACAGATTTCAGTGCTGAAATGGAGCCCGCAGTAAGTTACTGTTGAATAAAGGTTAAAACGACAGTAGATAGTGTTGTAACACAAGTGTCAAATATGTAGGTAGCCGTTGCTACTGTTGTTCCGACAGTTGCTGTTGTTGAAAGTACATAGATAAAGTCATTGATGGAATACAAATTGATGATTCATGTTCTCCATACGTCATAAAAACACTTTATAAGTTTTGGCACCGCACCACATATTTCATACATATTTCAGTATAAAAACATATTGAAAAGTAAACAAAAAAAAATGGATGTGAAAAACAAAGACAATATTAAAATTCTATTTTTTCTTTTCGTTGAATAGTTTTCTGTGACATTTATTTAACAGTTTTTTGTAACAAAATGACACTTAAAAACTGTTATTAAATAATAAATAAATAACAGTTGCTAAGTGTGATTTTTTAACAGTTTTTTTCTGTGTGTGCAGCAATACGAACTCGTAGAAGTACATTGAAAATTGTATATTAATTCGAAGTATGGTCTAATTCAGTGAACTTCCACGCCTACCTGTCATAAAAACATAACATATCATCAGCCATAACTCCGTTTCTATATGAGATATAGCGATGAAATTTTTGATCAATAATTATACAAAATCAAATTGTGATTGGTCTACTACAACGCCTACCTACCATATGAATTCGACATACCATTGGTCATAACTCTGGTACTATGCGAGATATGATGATCCCCATTATAGACATATAGTATACTCTGCTCTTCCTCTTTTCATAGAGACCAAATTAAATACATATTGTAGCAATTTAAAACAGTATAAAACGGCGCAAACCCCAATCGCAACGATATAAAAGAAAACGTATTTCAATATAAAAACATATTGAAAAGTAAACAAAAAAAATTGATGTGAAAAACAAAGACAATACTAAAATTCTATTTTTTCGTTTCGTTGAATAGTTTTCTGTGACATTTATTTAACAGTTTTTGTAACAAAATGACACTTAAAAACTGTTATTAAATAATATATAAATAACAGTAGCTAAGTGTGATTTTTTAACATTTTTTTTTTGTGTGTGCAGCGATACGAACTCGAAGAACAGTTTTCCGTAGACTGAATATTCGTAACATTGGTGTCAGAAGTGGGATTGTGATACAAAATGGTTAAATTTGAACAACTTAAAGTCGACCAGCTGAAAAAGGAGCTGGCGAACCGTGATCTTCCAACTGTTGGTACGAAAGTAGAGCTGCATCAGCGCTTAATGGAGGAATTCCAGTTCAAAGGCATAGATCTCAAAGAGCACGAAGATCTGCGGGGCACGATCTGACTTCCTTAACCGATTGCCCCAGAATCTCCATTTCACAAATTGCTCCAAAGTCGAATAGTTTAACTGTCAAGGGGCTAATTGATTGTGTAGCATATATGGTAACGTTGAACACAGGAGCTTCACTCTCTATAATAAGAAGTTACCTTGTTAGGGACGAAATAGAGCCGCTTATCGGAATAAGATTGCAAACAGCGACAGGTGAAGAGGCTCCAATCAGAGGAAAAATTACCAAGAAAATCACTATTCGCACTACGACAGTTGAACATGATTTTATAGTGGCGGAAATAGTGAATGAAATAATACTTGGTATGGACTTCATGATAAGGAATGGGTTCAAACTGGATTTAACAAGGAAATTTTTAAGTTATGCTAATACGGAGATTCAACTAAACATAGAGTGTGACCAGAGTCCCAAACTTAAACAAGTTATTGCACATAAAAATACCAACCAAATCAGAAGCAGTTGTATGTGCGAAATTAAATGCAGATTGTGCAAGTTGTGGGTTATTGAAGCGAATGATGAGCAAATGAGCAGAAGAGATATTGTTGTCGGAAGAACACTAGTAGAGGCAACACAAGACAAAGTTGTACCAATAAAAGTTCTCAATCTGGAAAACTCAAATTTAATCAAAAAGGGTGCAGTGATAGAGCAGTGTCAAGAGGCATCATCGATTATAAATTGCGAAACAAATTAATAAAGAGACTACGGCACACCCCAAATAAACAAACAATTAACTCACAAGTTTGTAAATGAGTAGACGAAGGATTTGGCTGCCAAAGAAAAGAGTCAAGTTCAAAAGCTAATTGATAAATATTGGTATATATTTGCTGAAAATGGCCAAAAGGATGGCAGAACAGTCATTGTAAAACATCGAATAGACACTGGTGATTCTAACCCAATTCGTCAAGCACCAAGAACGTACCACTTGCGAATAGAAACGAAGTATCACATTTAGTCGAAGAGATGGAGAAAAATGGTGTGGTGGAACCATCAGAAAGCCCATGGAGCTCACCAGTGGTGTTGGTTAAAAAGAAGGATGGTAGTACACGATTTTGCGTGAATTACCGAAAGTTAAATGATGTAACCAAGAAAGATAGCTATCCATTACCTAGAATCGACGATACCTTGGATAAACTCTCTAATGCAAAATGGTTTTCTACGTTGGCAAGTAGAAATTGATACTTGATTTTTTACACTTTCGATTGCAGCTAGAAGCTCCCTCCTGGTGACACAGTAATGTCGCTCTGGCTTGGACAAGATTTTACTGTAGTATGCGATCACTTTTTCTTGGCCATTGATCACTTGAAAGAGAACTCCGCCTATTCCATATACACTTGCATCCGTGTCAAGTACAAAATTTTCACCTGGAATTGGATAGGCAAGAATTGGTGCAGAGCACAGTAATTCTTTCAGTTTCAAAAACCCTTTTTCTTGATCATCGGCCCATTGAAAAGCTCGGTTCTTTCTTGTTAACTCGTGAAGACTACTGGGAACAAATCGTCTGTAATAAGTACATAGCCCCAAGAAGCTTCGAAGGTCATGTAGGTTCTGTGGTCCGGGCCACTCTTTTACGGCAACTATTTTATCCTCGTCGGTATGAACACCTTCTGTGTTGATTTGGTATTAAAATCAAACGTATGAAACAATAGCCTTACAAAATTTTAAATATTGGCGTGGTCAGCCGGGTCCGACCGACTATAAATGTCCGCTCCATGTGACCTAACTTTCGCAACTCGTTTTTCTTTAGTAATGTGTACTTTTGTTATATTTTTTTGATAGATAACATTACTGACAATCTTTTAAATGATAAAACTTATTAAAAATATATTTAACTGGTCAAAGTTCAAGTTTTTTAATTTTTTTTTTACTTTGACCCTCTGCAGAAAAGTTTCCAAAGTCCAAAGTCAAATTTTAAGTACGCACTTTTAAGGACGATTTCTACATATTTTTGAACCTTATTTATTTCTTGCCGGCGAAGTATATGTGCAGAGCAGCATTTTTTCCAAAAATACTCATTTTTTAATGGGACTTATATCAAAACCGTTACAACTCACTTTATAACATATATATTCTTACAAATGTTTTAGTAAAGCATAAGAACATAAAACTATTGTATATGAGGTAAAAGTTTCATGATGATAAGGTTAATACTTAATTAGATATATTCAATCAAATTTTAAGTTTTTTTTTATTTTATATATTTTTTTTATTTTTTATCTTTTTCATAAAAGAAGTGTTCATAAACTACATACAGATTGTCATTATATTCTCCACATAGATTCCTTAAAATTTCTTCTTTTCAATGATAATGAAAACTTATATATAGCATATCATGTTTCATCAAAATTTCGTATTTTTTATTTTGATTTTGCACACCTGCAGAAAAGTTTTCAAAGCCCAACAAAATAATTTAGGTATGCAAATTGAAAGATTAATTAGTTCTTAATATTTTATAACCTAACTTATTTTTTGCCCGTCCAACTATATATGCAGGACAACATTATTTCAGAAAAAAACATACAATTGTTAAAAGGATTTGTCATACAACCGTTATATATTCACTTATAATGTTTATATTTCCAAATTATTTTTATTAATTTTGAAGTATATAAAATTTGTATATATTCGGTAATAGTTTTATGATTATAGATTTAACATAGCGTTAATTATGTTCAATTAAATTAAATGTTAGATTTGCTTAATTTTCCATACGAAATACAAAATTATCTACAACAGAATCAGGTTTAGTATTTTTATTAAAATTGAATTTAATTGAACATAATTAACGCTATGTTAAAGCTATCATAATAAAACTTTTATAAAATAAGTAAGGTTCAAAAATACGTAGAAATAACTCGTACTTAAACTGCATACTTAAAATTTGACTTTGGACTTTGAAAATTTTCTACAGGGGGTCAAAATAAAAAAAAAATAAAAACTTGAATTTTGACCAGTGTTGTCAGATTGGTTATATATATTTTGGATAAGTTTTATCATTTAACAGATTCTCAGTAATGTTATCTATCAAAAAAATATAACATAATTACACATTACTAAAGAAAAAAAAATATTAAAAGGTTTGTGTAAAAGTCCAATTTTCCAAAAAAAAAAAAATGAAAAAATAAAAATCCAACTTTGAATTTTATATTTACTAAACCAGATATTAAAAACGGTTTTCAGTTTATGATTTATGTGTTATTTGTTTATAAAAGTCCAATAAAATATATTGATTTCATGATAAAATGTAAAATTTATGTATATATATGTAAAGTAAAGTCTTCAAAAATAAAAAATAAATATAATCCAGTTTATATCTTTAAAACTAATGACTATCTCATGTAAGCCCATTTTTTAGATCTCAATGTAAGCTTTTTATAAACAAAAGAATTTTAAAAAGCGGATACCATTTGGATTTTTTGCAATTTTTTCATGAAAAAAATATCATTATATTATAAATTAAATGACGTTGACGAGATAATTCAAAATCTCAATGCCATAATAAAATGAAAATATACATTCATAATATAGTAATGCAAAAAGTAATTTGTCGGGCTTTTGGTCTACCAAAAAAAATCCGTATGCTACACGCAGTGTTGACAGATGTTTTTTTTTTTGAAAAACCTGTTATTTTAAAAATAAAAAAACTTTTTGTTGGAGAAAATACTTGAACTATATATATGTTTTTTAGCATTTCGGATCAAATCATATATATGAAAATGATTAATAGTTTTAAAATGAATTATGGTTTAACTTTTTTACATCTGTTCTAATTTTTAAAATACAACACAGTAACCCTTCAAATTTATAATAGTTAAAAATGCTTGCAGATACTAAATATCTTATAAAAAATTATAGTCGGTGTATGCCGACTAAAAATACAGTACACATCAGGGGTGGATTCAGATATATATATATATAGATATATATATATATATATATATATATATATATATATATATATATATATATATATAAGGATTTGGCTGCCAAAGAAAAGAGTCAAGTTCAAAAGCTAATTGATAAATATTGGTATATATTTGCTGAAAATGGCCAAAAGGATGGCAGAACAGTCATTGTAAAACATCGAATAGACACTGGTGATTCTAACCCAATTCGTCAAGCACCAAGAACGTACCACTTGCGAATAGAAACGAAGTATCACATTTAGTCGAAGAGATGGAGAAAAATGGTGTGGTGGAACCATCAGAAAGCCCATGGAGCTCACCAGTGGTGTTGGTTAAAAAGAAGGATGGTAGTACACGATTTTGCGTGAATTACCGAAAGTTAAATGATGTAACCAAGAAAGATAGCTATCCATTACCTAGAATCGACGATACCTTGGATAAACTCTCTAATGCAAAATGGTTTTCTACGTTGGCAAGTAGAAATTGATACTTGATTTTTTACACTTTCGATTGCAGCTAGAAGCTCCCTCCTGGTGACACAGTAATGTCGCTCTGGCTTGGACAAGATTTTACTGTAGTATGCGATCACTTTTTCTTGGCCATTGATCACTTGAAAGAGAACTCCGCCTATTCCATATACACTTGCATCCGTGTCAAGTACAAAATTTTCACCTGGAATTGGATAGGCAAGAATTGGTGCAGAGCACAGTAATTCTTTCAGTTTCAAAAACCCTTTTTCTTGATCATCGGCCCATTGAAAAGCTCGGTTCTTTCTTGTTAACTCGTGAAGACTACTGGGAACAAATCGTCTGTAATAAGTACATAGCCCCAAGAAGCTTCGAAGGTCATGTAGGTTCTGTGGTCCGGGCCACTCTTTTACGGCAACTATTTTATCCTCGTCGGTATGAACACCTTCTGTGTTGATTTGGTATTAAAATCAAACGTATGAAACAATAGCCTTACAAAATTTTAAATATTGGCGTGGTCAGCCGGGTCCGACCGACTATAAATGTCCGCTCCATGTGACCTAACTTTCGCAACTCGTTTTTCTTTAGTAATGTGTACTTTTGTTATATTTTTTTGATAGATAACATTACTGACAATCTTTTAAATGATAAAACTTATTAAAAATATATTTAACTGGTCAAAGTTCAAGTTTTTTAATTTTTTTTTTACTTTGACCCTCTGCAGAAAAGTTTCCAAAGTCCAAAGTCAAATTTTAAGTACGCACTTTTAAGGACGATTTCTACATATTTTTGAACCTTATTTATTTCTTGCCGGCGAAGTATATGTGCAGAGCAGCATTTTTTCCAAAAATACTCATTTTTTAATGGGACTTATATCAAAACCGTTACAACTCACTTTATAACATATATATTCTTACAAATGTTTTAGTAAAGCATAAGAACATAAAACTATTGTATATGAGGTAAAAGTTTCATGATGATAAGGTTAATACTTAATTAGATATATTCAATCAAATTTTAAGTTTTTTTTTATTTTATATATTTTTTTTATTTTTTATCTTTTTCATAAAAGAAGTGTTCATAAACTACATACAGATTGTCATTATATTCTCGACATAGATTCCTTAAAATTTCTTCTTTTCAATGATAATGAAAACTTATATATAGCATATCATGTTTCATCAAAATTTCGTATTTTTTATTTTGATTTTGCACACCTGCAGAAAAGTTTTCAAAGCCCAACAAAATAATTTAGGTATGCAAATTGAAAGATTAATTAGTTCTTAATATTTTATAACCTAACTTATTTTTTGCCCGTCCAACTATATATGCAGGACAACATTATTTCAGAAAAAAACATACAATTGTTAAAAGGATTTGTCATACAACCGTTATATATTCACTTATAATGTTTATATTTCCAAATTATTTTTATTAATTTTGAAGTATATAAAATTTGTATATATTCGGTAATAGTTTTATGATTATAGATTTAACATAGCGTTAATTATGTTCAATTAAATTAAATGTTAGATTTGCTTAATTTTCCATACGAAATACAAAATTATCTACAACAGAATCAGGTTTAGTATTTTTATTAAAATTGAATTTAATTGAACATAATTAACGCTATGTTAAAGCTATCATAATAAAACTTTTATAAAATAAGTAAGGTTCAAAAATACGTAGAAATAACTCGTACTTAAACTGCATACTTAAAATTTGACTTTGGACTTTGAAAATTTTCTACAGGGGGTCAAAATAAAAAAAAAATAAAAACTTGAATTTTGACCAGTGTTGTCAGATTGGTTATATATATTTTGGATAAGTTTTATCATTTAACAGATTCTCAGTAATGTTATCTATCAAAAAAATATAACATAATTACACATTACTAAAGAAAAAAAAATATTAAAAGGTTTGTGTAAAAGTCCAATTTTCCAAAAAAAAAAAAATGAAAAAAAAAAAATCCAACTTTGAATTTTATATTTACTAAACCAGATATTAAAAACGGTTTTCAGTTTATGATTTATGTGTTATTTGTTTATAAAAGTCCAATAAAATATATTGATTTCATGATAAAATGTAAAATTTATGTATATATATGTAAAGTAAAGTCTTCAAAAATAAAAAATAAATATAATCCAGTTTATATCTTTAAAACTAATGACTATCTCATGTAAGCCCATTTTTTAGATCTCAATGTAAGCTTTTTATAAACAAAAGAATTTTAAAAAGCGGATACCATTTGGATTTTTTGCAATTTTTTCATGAAAAAAATATCATTATATTATAAATTAAATGACGTTGACGAGATAATTCAAAATCTCAATGCCATAATAAAATGAAAATATACATTCATAATATAGTAATGCAAAAAGTAATTTGTCGGGCTTTTGGTCTACCAAAAAAAATCCGTATGCTACACGCAGTGTTGACAGATGTTTTTTTTTTTGAAAAACCTGTTATTTTAAAAATAAAAAAACTTTTTGTTGGAGAAAATACTTGAACTATATATATGTTTTTTAGCATTTCGGATCAAATCATATATATGAAAATGATTAATAGTTTTAAAATGAATTATGGTTTAACTTTTTTACATCTGTTCTAATTTTTAAAATACAACACAGTAACCCTTCAAATTTATAATAGTTAAAAATGCTTGCAGATACTAAATATCTTATAAAAAATTATAGTCGGTGTATGCCGACTAAAAATACAGTACACATCAGGGGTGGATTCAGATATATATATATATAGATATATATATATATATATATATATATATATATATATATATATATATATATATATATATATATATATATATATATATATATATTTATATATATATATATATATATATATATATATATATATATATATATATATATATATATATATATATATATATATTAGGGCGTCACTTATTTTTTAACAACTCACCCCAAGGATTGTTTACTAGTACTCAAAAATATAACTTCCACGCCTACCTGTCATAAAAACATAACATATCATCAGCCATAACTCCGTTTCTATATGAGATATAGCTATGAAATTTTTGATCAATAATTATACAAAATCAAATTGTGATTGGTCTACTACAACGCCTCCTACCATATGAATTCGACATACCATTGGTCATAACTCTGGTACTATGCGAGATATGATGATCCCCATTATAGACATATAGTATATTCTGCTCTTCCTCTTTTCATAGAGACCAAATTAAATACATATTGTAGCAATTTAAAACAGTATAAAACGGCGCAAACCCCAATCGCAACGATATAAAAGAAAACGTATTTCAATATAAAAACATATTGAAAAGTAAACAAAAAAAAATTGATGTGAAAAACAAAGACAATACTAAAATTCTATTTTTTCTTTTCGTTGAATAGTTTTCTGTGACATTTATTTAACAGTTTTTGTAACAAAATGACACTTAAAAACTGTTATTACATAATATATAAATAACAGTAGCTAAGTGTGATTTTTTAACAGTTTTTTTCTGTGTGTGCAGCGATACGAACTCGGAGAACAGTTTGCCGTAGACTGAATATTCGTAACATTGGTGTCAGAAGTGGGATTGTGATACAAAATGGTTAAATTTGAACAACTTAAAGTCGACCAGCTAAAAAAGGAGCTGGCGAACCGTGATCTTCCAACTGTTGGTACGAAAGTAGAGCTGCATCAGCGCTTAATGGAGGAATTCCAGTTCAAAGGCATAGATCTCAAAGAGCACGAATTTGAAGTGGAAGCCACAACGTCATCGAAAAATCTGGACTCAGAAGAAAAAGTTCAGTCCCAATCTTTTTATATAAGTCAGTTAATCGCAGCTATGCAGCAGCAGTTTCAGAAAATGGAACTGAAAACTCAGGAACATTCCAACATAATGAAACAGAAACTTCTGGAAAATTAAAACAGCTACAAGAAAATTCCAGCAAAATGGAACAGAAACTTTTAGAAAATTCAAAACAACAGTAAAAATTGAGGAGCAGTTGCAGGAACATTCGAAGCAGCTTCTGGAAGTTTCTAATACACTCCATAGCAAAGTGACTGAGCTTGAAACGCGTGTAAATGACATGGAAGTGAACATTGATGAATAAATTCAAAGATTAGAAATGGTATAGACAAATAAATCCAGGAAATAAAAAAAGATTTGCACGTGTTGCAGGACCTACATAGCATGTTGTTAGTTAGAAGAAGCTAAAACCGATTTACGATGGATCCACAGCGTTCAACATTTTCAAGCAACAATTTGAGACCACGGCTGTAAGTAATCGATGGAACAATGAGGTAAGCGTAGCCGCACTTATCGTGGCGTTAAAAGGAGGCGCAGCCGAAGTATTGCAGACTGTTCCAGAAAGTGATCGGAACAGTTATTTAGCGGTTTTGGATGCACTGCAGCGAAAATATGTCAGTGATCACATGAAACAGATATACCGAATGGAGCTGAAGGGCAGAATGCAACGAAATGGCGTCCGCTGCAGGCGTATGCAGCGGACGTCTTGAGGCTTGCTCATTTGTCGTATGCAGATTCAACGAGTGATTTCATAGAAAAGTGCAAGATCAAAGCGTTTGTTGATGGCATACGCAATCAGGAGACAAAACGTGCAACAGTGATTGCGCCCAAGGTAACATTTACGGAAACGGTTACCATAGCTCTAACACAGGAGACAGCAAATGCGTTGTGCCAATCGGCTCCAAAGACGCGTAGAATTGATGTCGAGAACGATGATTTATATCAAGTAGTGTGACAAGCAGTTAAAGCAAGCGTTAAAACCGAACACACATCAGCCAACAAAGATACCCAATTCAAAGGTAAATGTTACAACTGTGATACATATGGGCATATAGCACTTGACTGTCGTAAAAAACGCAAGCGCTCAATAAATCAATCTGCAGATGAACCCAGACATGAAGAAAGACAGGATCCCGTCCAAAATAGCGTAAATTTTAATCAAGCTTTAAACTAAAACGAGTCAGATCTGCGGGGCGCGATCTGACTTCCTTAACCGATTGCCCCAGAATCTCCATTTCACAAATTGCTCCAAAGTCGAATAGTTTAACTGTCAAGGGGCTAATTGATTGTGTAGCATATATGGTAACGTTGAACACAGGAGCTTCACTCTCAATAATAAGAAGTTACCTTGTTAGGGACGAAATAGAGCCGCTTATCGGAATAAGATTGCAAACAGCGACAGGTGAAGAGGCTCCAATAAGGGGAAAAATTACCAAGAAAATCACTATTCGCACTACGACAGTTGAACATGATTTTATAGTGGCGGAAATAGTGAATGAAATAATACTTGGTATGGACTTCATGATAAGGAATGGGTTCACACTGGATTTAACAAGGAAATTTTTAAGTTATGCTAATACGGAGATTCAACTAAACATAGAGTGTGACCAGAGTCCCAAAATTAAACAAGTTATTGCACATAAAAATACCAACCAAATCAGAAGCAGTTGTATGTGCGAAATTAAATGCAGACTGAGCAAGTTGTGGGTTATTGAAGCGAATGATGAGCAAATGAGCAGAAGAGATATTGTTGTTGGAAGAACACTAGTAGAGGCAACACAAGACAAAGTTGTACCAATAAAAGTTATCAATCTGGAAAACTCAAATTTAATCAAAAAGGGTGCAGTGATAGAGCAGTGTCAAGAGGCATCATCTATTATAAATCGCGAAACAAATTCATCAAGAGACTACGGCACACCCCAAATAAACAAACAATTAACTCACAAGTTTGTAAATGAGTAGACGAAGGATTTGGCTGCCAAAGAAAAGAGTCAAGTTCAAAAGCTAATTGATAAATATTGGTATATATTTGCTGAAAATGGCCAAAAGGATGGCAGAACAGTCATTGTAAAACATCGAATAGACACTGGTGATTCTAACCCAATTCGTCAAGCACCAAGAACGTACCACTTGCGAATAGAAACGAAGTATCACATTTAGTCGAAGAGATGGAGAAAAATGGTGTGGTAGAACCATCAGAAAGCCCATGGAGCTTGGTTAAAAAAAAGGATGGTAGTACACGATTTTACGTGAATTACCGAATGTTAAATGATGTAACCAAGAAAGATAGCTATCCATTACCTAGAATCGACGATACCTTGGATAAACTCTCTAATGCAAAATGGTTTTCTACGTTGGCAAGTAGAAATTGATACTTGATTTTTTACACTTTCGATTGCAGCTAGAAGCTCCCTCCTGGTGACACAGTAATGTCGCTCTGGCTTGGACAAGATTTTACTGTAGTATGCGATCACTTTTTCTTGGCCATTGATCACTTGAAAGAGAACTCCGCCTATTCCATATCCACTTGCATCCGTGTCAAGTACAAAATTTTCACCTGGAATTGGATAAGCAAGAATTGGTGCAGAGCACAGTAATTCTTTCAGTTTCAAAAACCCTTTTTCTTGATCATCGGCCCATTGAAAAGCTCGGTTCTTTCTTGTTAACTCGTGAAGACTACTGGGAACAAATCGTCTGTAATAAGTACATAGCCCCAAGAAGCTTCGAAGGTCATGTAGGTTCTGTGGTCCGGGCCACTCTTTTACGGCAACTATTTTATCCTCGTCGGTATGAACACCTTCTGTGTTGATTTGGTATTAAAATCAAACGTATGAAACAATAGCCTTACAAAATTTTAAATATTGGCGTGGTCAGCCGGGTCCGACCGACTATAAATGTCCGCTCCATGTGACCTAACTTTCGCAACTCGTTTTTCTTTAGTAATGTGTACTTTTGTTATATTTTTTTAATAGATAACATTACTGACAATCTTTTAAATGATAAAACTTATTAAAAATATATTTAACTGGTCAAAGTTCAAGTTTTTTAATTTTTTTTTTACTTTGACCCTCTGCAGAAAAGTTTCCAAAGTCCAAAGTCAAATTTTAAGTACGCACTTTTAAGGACGATTTCTACATATTTTTGAACCTTATTTATTTCTTGCCGGCGAAGTATATGTGCAGAGCAGCATTTTTTCCAAAAATACTCATTTTTTAATGGGACTTATATCAAAACCGTTACAACTCACTTTATAATATATATATTCTTACAAATGTTTTAGTAAAGCATAAGAACATAAAACTATTGTATATGAGGTAAAAGTTTCATGATGATAAGGTTAATACTTAATTAGATATATTCAATCAAATTTTAAGTTTTTTTTTCTTTTATATATTTTTTTTATTTTTTATCTTTTTCAAAAATGAAGTGTTCATAAACTACATACAGATTGTCTTTATATTCTCCACATAGATTCCTTAAAATTTCTTCTTTTCAATGATAATGAAAACTTATATATAGCATATCATGTTTCATCAAAATTTCGTATTTTTTATTTTGATTTTGCACACCTGCAGAAAAGTTTTCAAAGCCCAACAAAATAATTTAGGTATGCAAATTGAAAGATTAATTAGTTCTTAATATTTTATAACCTAACTTATTTTTTGCCCGTCCAACTATATATGCAGGACAACATTATTTCAGAAAAAAACATACAATTGTTAAAAGGATTTGTCATACAACCGTTATATATTCACTTATAATGTTTATATTTCCAAATTATTTTTATTAATTTTGAAGTATATAAAATTTGTATATATTCGGTAATAGTTTTATGATTATAGATTTAACATAGCGTTAATTATGTTCAATTAAATTAAATGTTAGATTTGCTTAATTTTCCATACGAAATACAAAATTATCTACAACAGAATCAGGTTTAGTATTTTTATTAAAATTGAATAATTTGGAAATATAAACATTATAAGTGAATATATAACGGTTGTATGACAAATCCTTTTAACAATTGTATGTTTTTTTCTGAAATAATGTTGTCCTGCATATATAGTTGGACGGGCAAAAAATAAGTTAGGTTATAAAATATTAAGAACTAATTAATCTTTCAATTTGCATACCTAAATTATTTTGTTGGGCTTTGAAAACTTTTCTGCAGGTGTGCAAAATCAAAATAAAAAATACGAAATTTTGATGAAACATGATATGCTATATATAAGTTTTCATTATCATTGAAAAGAAGAAATTTTAAGGAATCTATGTGGAGAATATAAAGACAATCTGTATGTAGTTTATGAACACTTCATTTTTGAAAAAGATAAAAAATAAAAAAAATATATAAAAGAAAAAAAAACTTAAAATTTGATTGAATATATCTAATTAAGTATTAACCTTATCATCATGAAACTTTTACCTCATATACAATAGTTTTATGTTCTTATGCTTTACTAAAACATTTGTAAGAATATATATATTATAAAGTGAGTTGTAACGGTTTTGATATAAGTCCCATTAAAAAATGAGTATTTTTGGAAAAAATGCTGCTCTGCACATATACTTCGCCGGCAAGAAATAAATAAGGTTCAAAAATATGTAGAAATCGTCCTTAAAAGTGCGTACTTAAAATTTGACTTTGGACTTTGGAAACTTTTCTGCAGAGGGTCAAAGTAAAAAAAAAATTAAAAAACTTGAACTTTGACCAGTTAAATATATTTTTAATAAGTTTTATCATTTAAAAGATTGTCAGTAATGTTATCTATCAAAACAATATAACAAAAGTACACATTACTAAAGAAAAACGAGTTGCGAAAGTTAGGTCACATGGAGCGGACATTTATAGTCGGTCGGACCCGGCTGACCACGCCAATATTTAAAATTTTGTAAGGCTATTGTTTCATACGTTTGATTTTAATAATTTACGGTTCAAATTTCCACTATGAAAACCCGGGAAATAATGAAAAAAAAGGTGGGCGGATCACGCCCATTTTTGGACCACTTATTTTTGTAAGAAATATAACAATATGTTTTCAATTTTATAACTATATCTTGAACACTTTTCGAGTTATTAGTTCCTTAAGAATTATATAAAGGTGACTTGTATGGGAGGTGATCGTGTCCGTTGACCAATTTGGCCCATTTTTAAACTCAGATCCTACTTTTGCTAAAATATATTGAAACGAAATTTGTTCGCATACTGATCAGTATTTCTCAAGTTTTTCTGTATTCGGACAGCAAGATGGACAGACAGTCGGACATGGCTAAACGGACTCGGGTAGTGATACTGTTCAAGTATATATATACTTTTCCATACCGGACACGCCTCCTAAGGGGCGTTAAAATATGCCGATTTGTTCGCATACTGATCAGTATTTCTCAAGTTTTTCTGTATTCGGACAGCAAGATGGACAGACAGTCGGACATGGCTAAACGGACTCGGGTAGTGATACTGTTCAAGTATATATAAACTTTTCCATACCGGACACGCCTCCTAAGGGGCGTTAAAATATGCCGATTTGTTCGCATACTGATCAGTATTTCTCAAGTTTTTCTGTATTCGGACAGCAAGATGGACAGACAGTCGGACATGGCTAAACGGACTCGGGTAGTGATACTGTTCAAGTATATATATACTTTTCCATACCGGACACGCCTCCTAAGGGGCGTTAAAATATGCACAAAGTTAATATATCCTGTACCTCATAGGTGTAGGGTGTAAAAATATTACGGAGATTTGCGTAAAAGTCCAATTTTCCAAAAAAAATTAATAACTTGAAAATAAAACCAGTTGGGAAGGTTAGATCACATGGGAAATTTTAAAGTAGGTGTAATTATGATAGTTAAGATTATCAAAATTATAGTCGGTCTAAGCCGACAATAAATACCCTACACCTATGTGTGGTTACCATTCAAAGTGATATATAGGTCACCAGGGTATACGAATCCTGAAAATAACTACAAACATTCAATCGCTGAAGAATTTCCATTCATTTGATACCCATATTTACAAATGGGTAGGTGTACCGAATTTCGATTTTTTTTTTAATGAACCACAGGTCTTTTCGACGGAAAACATTATTATCACGTACTTGAGCATGATGTCAATATATATTTGACCAAAAAAGTTTACCTAAGCACGTATACATAAAAATTGATCTTTATATGTACATTTTATATGAGGTATTTGAACATAAGTGGTCGGATCATAGGTCACAATGAACCGATCTCGCCAATACAGCGTAGGTATATTAGTAATCAAAGTTATAAGTTTCATTTATCTAGCTCTTCAATTTTAAAAGTAGTAGGGATTTCAACAGACAGACAGACAGACAGACAGACAGAGAGACAGACGGACAGACAGACGGACATACAGACGGACAGACAGACGGACAGACAGACGGACAGACGGACATCGCAAAATCGACTCAGGAGGTCATGCTGATCAAGAATATATATACTTTTCCATACCGGAGATGCTTCCTTCTGGGTGTTACAAACGGCGTACCAAACTGAATATACCCTTTCACTCTTAGTGTAGGGTATAAAAAAAAATCAACTTTACAATTTTATATATACTAAACCACATGATTTATTTAAAAGCTGTTTTCAGTTTATGATTTATTGTGTATGAAAGTCCCATACAAATAATTTGATTTCATGATAAAATGTATAATCTATGTATAAATATGTAAAGTAAAGTCTTCAAAAATAAAAAATAAAATCATGTTCCATGAAGATATTTTCTCATGTAAGCACATTTTCTTTAGATCTCAATGTATGCTTTTCAAAAACAAAAGGATTTTTTACAATTTTTGAAAAATTGTTTATGAAAAAATCTCTAATTTACTAATTTTTATCTCCATAACCATTAAAGATACAAACTCCAGTTTTAAAACTTAAGTTCTCTTAAGTTCTCTCAGTTAAGTGGTTCCGAAAATACTGAATTGCACTCGATTTATGGGCGCTTGTGCACACTGTGCGCCGTTCGGATTCGGCAATAAACTTTAGGTCCCACCACTCTGAGTACAAATATAACACGCACAGCTCAAAATCGTGAGAGCTCGGCCTAAGTTCTTATAGGACTGTAGTGCCAAACTATTATTATTATTAATGCATTTATGCAAAATTTCGACAAGAAATTACTCTTTTCATGTACATCAGGCATGTCAAACTCATTTGGCATCACGGACCGCATTAGCAACTCTAAAGATGAGGCGGGCCGCAATTGTGTACCGTACAAAAAAAAATTCGCTCGTTTTTTACATTTGGTTCTTCTGTTGGAAAATAAAATGTAATGTTAAGATGATAACATTTTCCATAAAAAATGTTTGAAATATATCGAAAAAATGTTCGAATTTCTTTGATCATGCCAAAAATTTTGTCAGGGGTATATACAATGGAGTATATTTCAAACACCAGAGACAATTTTGTAAAATAGATCTAACAATCATCCAAAATTGTTGCAACTTTTTATGTCCGCAAAATCGTACGATATCTAATTAGCTCTTGTACCAATATCGAAGGCCAAATCGTACTAAAACTACAAAAATAGTTCAAAGCGACATATCGCCGTTTTTTTTTCGAAACGGCAAAAAAAAACGATTCTGGATTATTATTGCATCAAATAGTTCAAATATATAGAGATATATTTCAAAAACATTGCGATGTGGAAAATGTTTTAATTTCCTAAAATAAAATTTTACTCTACTAAAATTACGAAATTTTAAAAATTAGCAACGAGATCGAATTTTGGTATCCAAGTTAGTTCGAGAAAACTTCGAGGCATAAAACACATGGCAGACTTCTTACCAAACATATTGAAATTTTTTTTTTTAAAATATCGTATATAAATTTGATATTTATATAAATTTGAAATTTATATAAATTTGAAAAGGGTTCCTTTTTATGCATAACTAATTTAAATTGCAAGCACAATCCATTGATTAGAGATGTACCGATTTAGGAGTTATAACAAAGTTTATTTTATTATCCTTAAAATGAGGTTTGCAGCATTATATGGTCAAGAGTTTTTTTCTACAACCACAAAAAGTGATTATTGATTAATTTTTTGAAACTTTGGACCACTGTATCTCTGGAGAAGGTGAGCCTGGAACTCTGATAGATTTGGTGTGGAATGTCTCTAAACAAAAATTTTTACTTACTAAAAAAAAAATGTTAAAATGAATACAATTCCAATTTTTACAATGCAACCCTCTTGTCTACAAATTTTTTATTCTTGTTTTATTTTGATAGCGCCTTTATTTGATACTGGAGCTAATTCCGAAAATGGTTTTGCTAAATATGGTCTAGTTTTTAAGATTTTTTAGTATTAAATTTTTTCTCTCCTTTTATTTTTAATAGTCGAACAAAAAACAATAATGTATTTATCATTTCGTTTTTAGGCTTACGAAACTATGTGCTACTACATATTTTTTATAAATAGCGGTGACCTATAGCCAACGGAAATTCAAAAATTTACATTAAATTTAAAAAACAATATTACTTGATGAAAAGAAGATAAACATTATTGTTATGCCATTTGTTCAACGCCATGTATAATATTTAAAATGAAAATTATGAAAATAAATTAAGACTCGAGTCTACGAGTCTCAATTTCTCATTAATAAATTTTGAAAAATATAAAAATATTGTTTTTTTTTAAATAAATTAATAAATTTTTAACCAAGAATAAATGGTAATCTTGATTATGCATCCGTTATTTAACATAATAATCATTTTAATGCCTGAATATAAAATATTTAAAAAATTTATCAATTCTTAAAAATATATTTTTCTTATATTATTTAAAAAGTCTTCGCGGGCCGCACAGAAATGTTGGCGGGCCGCGTGTTTGGCATGCCTGATGTACATAGTAGGCAATATTATGTCATCAAATAATTTATAGATTAAAAAGTTATGCATTGACCAACTGGTGTGAAGATAGCCCAAAAGGCGATTTGGAAGATAGCCCACATTTTGAATTCGCCGCAATTTTTTTTTCTTTAAAGTACAAGATATCATTACTTTATAGATAAATTCCATTATTTATGCAATTAAATGATCATTAATGCATTTAAAATACCAAAAGCTGTACATTTTTAACGATTAAATGACTTTCAGTGCACTTCAAGTGGCCATAGTTTTTCAATGGAGATTGCGTTGCAATACTAAATTTAAGCATCCTAAAATAACTTAATAGTATAAAAAAGGCATTAGAAGATATTTTTGGGGTCGGCCCACCTCATAATTAGGCGAAATTCTATATAAAACCGTTTTAAAATCACAAAAACACGTATTTTTCACAAGGTACTCACAAAGAAATCCATTTCAGTAGCGTCACTGGAGCAAAGGGGGACGGACGTGTCGCGCCGACCTTCCACTTTTAAATACTTTTCCGTCGTTCTGTCCATTGTCGTAGTCTATTAATTTATTAAAAGTCGTGCTAAGTGTAGTCTTAAAAAAAAAACAATAAATTCAAATAATTAAAACAATAGAAAAGAAAAACGTATAGCAAAACACGCGCAAAAATTACATTAAAAACCAAAAACCTTAAAAAGCAACAAACAACAACAACAAAAACCGGTTTCGAGCACTGCCTCCAGAGCTGACCATCGTCACACACAGCTACGTCTCTTACAATTGCCAACGCAAGGGACTCATCTATGCCCTCTGCAGCAATTGCACATTTTGTTTTTCGTTTTCCTTCCCTCCGCATAGATTTTTGCAACATTCGTGGGCTGAGGGCGAATTTTTTGTCTGTATATGCGCATGTTACCCTCCATAGGCCACAAATAATGGCATTAGGTGAGACCCAGGTGAATGAGGGTGCAGATCCACTGGATTTTTATGAGCCTGGTTATCACCTTCTGCCATTATTTTCTGCCCATAGGGGTCTCGCTCTTTTTATTCGGAGTGACGTTGCGTATCAACTGCAGCAGCAACATAGTGTGTCGGATAGCGAAATTAATACTATCTGGGTTAAATTCAAAATCCTATCACACATCATGCACTTGTGCTTTCTTTTTAGGAGCCCGAATCTAGACAAGGTTTCTACCTGTAATAAACTAGTTGCCCTATCTGATTCGATCACAAATATATTGGAACAATTTCCGGGCAGTGAAGTTGTTGTTGCAGGCGATTTTAACTCGGGTCTATCAACACAGGAGGGTTGTTATGTTGAGCTGTTTGCCGAGTGCAATAAACTCACTCAAATGGTGAAGGAGCCGACGTATATCCCACGCGTCGGCGGACAGAGCCAAATAATCCTAGACCTTTTTCTAACTTCTCATCATGAAAAATATGATGTTCAAGTCCTTGCACCTCTTGGTAACTCCGACCACTGTACTGTTTCCACTGAGTTTTCGTATTCTAGTTTACGCGCCTCTTCGACTAAAGCCTTTACGAAAAAGCAAATTGGGTTGCGTTAAATGATTTTTTTCGCAACTTTAATTGGAAATTGTGTTTCGCTGACAGAGACATAAATGCCGCGGTTTTAATGGTACAAAATATTATTTTATTAGGCATTTTCTGCCCATAGGGGTCTCGCTCTTTTTATTCGGAGTGACGTTGCGTATCAACTGCAGCAGCAACATAGTGTGTCGGATAGCGAAATTAATACTATCTGGGTTAAATTCAAAATCCTATCACACATCATGCACTTGTGCTTTCTTTTTAGGAGCCCGAATCTAGACAAGGTTTCTACCTGTAATAAACTAGATGCCTTATCTGATTCGATCTCAAATATATTGGAGCAATTTCCGCGAAATTAAATTATTTTTGCCGGCGATTTTAATGTGCACAACGCCACCTGGTTGAGGCACTCGGGTCTATCAACACAGGAGGGTTGTTATGTTGAGCTGTTTGCCGAGTACAATCAACTCACTCAAATGGTGAAGCAGCCGACGTATATCCCACGCGTCGGCGGACAGAGCCAAATTATTCTAGACCTTTTTCTGACTTCTCATCATGAAAAATATGATGTTCAAGTCCTTGCACCTCTTGGTAACTTCGACCACTGTACTGTTTCCGCTGAGTTTTCGTATTCTAGTTTACGCGCCTCTTCGACTAAAGCCTTTACGAAAAAGCAAATTGTGTTGCGTTAAATGATTTTTTTCGCAACTTTAATTGGAAATTGTGTTTCGCAGACAGAGACATAAATGCCGCGGTTTTAATGGTACAAAATATTATTTTATTAGGTATGCGTTCCTTCATACCTTCTAAAAAAATTAGCATTCAACCGAAGGACCACTCGTGGTTTAATGAGACTTGCAGGACTGCAGTCAGGTCGAAAGAGGAAGCCTTTCATAATTGGCGCTCTAACAAGAATGCTGATACTGAAAGACTTCGCATACAGGCTAGGAATCGCTTTAATGCCGTGATCTCGCGCGAAAAGTTTCTTCACGAACAAAACTCGCGCAAAAAGGTCCTACTCTACCACAGAGGTAGTAAAAATGTCTGGTCATTCGTAAAAAGGGTGAAGAATCAGACGACATCGTCTACTCTAACTCTTATAATAAATGGCCAGACCTTCACTGACCCGGATAATAAAGCTAATCTCTTGGCAGAATTATTTGCAAATAATTCAACGCTCCCAGATACCAATCAACCACTGCCCGATGTCGATTTTGTTTCTTCTGCAATGCCGGAGATTCATTTTCGAACTCGGGCAGTTAAAAAGGTTTTAGCAAACCTCAACATTAACAAAGCCTCTGGGCCAGATGGCATATCTGCCCATGTGTTGAAGAAGTGCGCATCAACGTTGGCTTGTCCGCTGCGTAACCTTTTCAACATCTCCTACACGACAGGAGTTTTTCCATCTAGTTGGAAGGTTGCCAAAAAGGGCAAGTTCCGAAAAAGGGCGAGGCTACGAACCCTGCTAATTACCGACATATTGCAATATGCTCTGCGCTCTCAAAGGTAATAAAAAGCGTAATTAACTTCCACTTTGTGAACTATCTAGAGCGAAACGAATTACTTAGTGACCGACAATATGGTTTCCGTAGGACCAGATCCACAGGTGACTTGATGGCGGTCCTCTCTGAAAAGTGGAATAATTGTGTTCACCTTTTTGTGGAAAGTAAGGTTGTTGCTCTGGATATTTTCAAGGCTTTTGATCGAGTGTGGCATAAAGCCCTCGTATCAAAACTAATTGCATATGGTGTCGGTAACTCTTTTACTCGATGGATATCGAGTTTTCTCCAGGGTCGTTCAATACGAGTTGCGATGGATGGTGTGTTCTCAAAAAAACATTCCATCAATTCTGGAGTTCCGCAGGGTTCCGTCCTATCCCCGTCCCTATTTCTGGTTTTTATCAATGACCTTCTGTCATTGACCCAGAACCCAATTCATTCCTTTGCAGATGATAGCAACATTTGTCATTCATATTCGTTCAACAGGCACCCAAACTCTATGGAGATTGAGAGTAAAAGACGCACTATGAATGACACACTCAATAATGACCCTAAAATAATCTCCGAGTGGGATCTTGCAAATAGAGTTGATTTAAATGTAAGCAAGACCCAATGTTGTCTGTTATCTCACAAAAGAATGGATTCACCCCTACCTCCCCTCAATATAGGTGCTGTGGATATTGCGCAGTCAGCTTCTCTTGACGTTCTAGGCATATCAATTCAATGTGACCTCCGTTGGAATGATCACATATTTGGCGTGTCGAAAGAGGCGGCCAAGTGCCTCGGTTTTTTAAAACGGTGTAAGACATACTTCACTCCTGCTGACTTGCGCACTGTCTTCACCACCTATATTCGGCCTAAGATGGAATACAATTCGCACATATGGACAGGGGCTTCAAAATCTTCTTTGGAGTTCCTGGATCGAATCCAACAACGTGCAATATATTTAATAGGGGATGAAAATATTTCATCCTCTATTGGTTCTCTTGAGCACCGAAGGACCGTAGGGTGTGTAAGCCTGTTTTATAGGTACTACTATGGGAAATACTCACCAGGTCGTGTGTTCTCTCGTTCTACTCGGGCATCGAACCAAGCCCACCCCTTCGTAGTCCACTCGGCTCTCAATAGAACCACGCATTACAGAGAGAATTCGTTCTTCAGTCGCACGATACGTTTGTCGAACAATCTCCCAGCGTCTGTTTTTCCCGACATTTTTGATATTGGCAAGTTCAAAACAAACATCCACCGACACTACTCCATCTTCCCTCCCTTCCAATAACCTATAATCATTTCTTCGATCAACACTGTGCATTGCATGAATAGGGGGCATCCCCTGAGCGTTGGTTAATATGTAAAAAAAAAAAAGTTCGGTCACATGGGACGGACTTTTATAGTCGGTCGGGCCTACCCTACACTTTGGTGTGAATTTTAGTGTGGGGAATTTAATTGTATACCTACCTTTAAAGTTCTTAATTATGCTGAACATTCTTACACTCAGAATATTATTTACATATCATATTTCTGACGACGTATATTCCATTAATTTAAAAAATTGATGTAAAAGTAAAAAAAATAAAAAATCAAAAAATGTTAAAACATGTAGAAAAATAAATGTGAGCGGATCACGCCCACTTTTAAAACATATGTAGAGATTTAAGGATAATATTTCATAATTTATTTTCAATAATTTGCGAATAAAATGTCCACTTTGAAAAAGCGAGGAGTAATAAAAAAATCAATTGTGGGCGTATCACACCCATTTTTGGATCATATATTTTTAGGTGAATTCTAACAATACATTTTAAATTTTAGAAGTATATCTTGAATACTTTTCGAGTTATTGGTTCGTAAAAAGTTATATAAAAGTGTGTTGGTGGCCGTGTCCGTTGACCAATTTGGCTTATTTACATTGACAAAACTAACTTTTGGCTAAAATGTATTGAAACGAAATTTCATCGCATTCTAAGCAGTATTTCTCAAGTTATCGTGTATACGGACAGCAAGACAGACGGACGGACGGACGGACGGACGGACGGACAGACAGACAGGCGGACATGGCTAAACGGACTCGAGTGGTGATGCTGATCAAGAATATATATACTTTTCCATACCGGACACGCCTCCTAAGGGGCGTTACAATATATGCACAAAGTTATAATACCCTGTACCTCATAGGTGTAGGTTATAACTATAAATCATTTTCATATATATAATTTGATCAGAAATGCTAAAAAAACATATATATAGTTCAAGTTTTTTCTCCAACAAAAAGTTTTTTTATTCTTAAAATAACAGGTTTTTCAAAAAAAAAATGTCAACACTGCGTGTAGCATACGGATTTTTTTTAATTTCTGACGAAAACAGAAATATGCCTATACGAAATGTGCAAAATACATATTGCATTTGGTAGACCTAGAGCCCGACAAATTAGTTTTTGCATTACTATATTATGAATGGCATATATTATTATGGTATTGAGATTTTGAATTGTCTCGTCAACGTCATTTGATTTATACAATTATTTTTTATTAATTAATTTTTGTTAAAATATAATTCAAATTTTTATGTTATTCGATTTTTTTTTTGTTAGTAAAATATTTTTTTTGTTTTCTTGAAGACATTGAACATATGGAAAATAAGTAACCTAAAAAAGGAAAAAAGTAGCCGCGGTATCTCAGTGGTTTGTGCGTTGGACTGCGAAAGGACGACGGTTCAAGCCTGGACTGGGACGAACCACATATTTTCATAGAAACATTCTTCTATACCGCTACCTCTCGGCAGTAAAAAAAAACATACAAGAGTAAAAAATTGCATATGAAAAGCTCTCACCCAAAATAAGTTTAAAAAGTTTGTATCTTTAATGGTTATGGAGATAAATCAGTAAAGTTGATATTTTGATCATGAAAAAATTGCAAAAATCCAAATGTTATCCGCTTTTTAAAATTCTTTTGTTTATAAAAAGCTTACATTGAGATCTAAAAAATGGGCTTGCATGAGATAGTTCATTAGTTTTAAAGATGTAGACTGGAATATAATTTTTTTTTAATTTTTGAAGACTTTACTTTACATATATATACATAAATTTTACATTTTATCATGAAATCAAAATATTTTATTGGACTTTTATAAACAATTAACACATAAATCATAAACTGAAAACCGTTTTTAATATCTGGTTTAGTAAATATAAAATTCTAAAGTCGAATTTTTTTTATTTTCTTTAGTAATGTGTAATTATGTTATATTTTTTTGATAGATAACATTACTGAGAATCTTTAAAATGATAAAACTTTTCCAAAACCAATCTGACCAATCTGACAACACTGGTCAAAGTTCAAGTTTTTATTATTTTTTTACTTTGACCCCCTGCAGAAAAGTTTTCAAAGTCCAAAGTCAAATTTTAAGTACGCAGTTTTAAGGACGAGTTATTTCTACGTATTTTTGAACCTTACTTATTTTATAAAAGTTTTATTATGATAGCTTTAACATAGCGTTAATTATGTTCAATTAAATTCAATGTTAGTTTTACCTAATTTCCCATACAAAATACTAAACCTGATTCTGTTGCAGATAATTTCGTATGGAAAATTAAGCAAAATTAACATTTAATTTAATTGAACATAATTAACGCTATGTTAAATCTATAATCATAAAACTATTACCGAATATATACAAATTTTATATACCTCAAAATTAATAAAAATAATTTGGAAATATAAACATTATAAGTGAATATATAACGGTTGTATGACAAGTCCTTTTAAAAATTGTATGTTTTTTTCTGAAATAATGTTGTCCTGCATATATAGTTGGACGGGCAAAAAATAAGTAAGGTTAAAAAATATTTAGAAATAATTAATCTTTCAATTTGCATACCTTAATTTTTATGTTGGGCTTTGAAAACATTTCTGCAGGTGTGCAAAATCAAAATTAAAAATACGAAATTTTGATGAAACATGATGTTAAATTATATGCTATATATAAGTCTTCAGTATCATTGAAAAGAAGGAATCTATGTGGAGAATATAAAGACAATCTGTATGTAGTTTATGAACACTTCATTTTTGAAAAAGATAAAAAATAAAAAAAAAACTTAAAAATTGATTGAATATATCTACTTAAGCATTAACCTTATCATCATGAAACTTTTACCTCATATACAATAGCACTAAAACATTTGTAAGAATATATATGTTATAAAGTGAGTTGTAACGGTTTGATATAAGTCCCATTAAAAAATGAGTATTTTTGGAAAAAATGCTGCTCTGCACATATACTTCGCCGGGCAAGAAATAAATAAGGTTCAAAAATATGTAAAAATCGTCCTTAAAGTGCGTACTTAAAATTTGACTTTGGACTTTGGAAACATTTCTGCAGGGGGTCAAAGTAAAAAAAAAAAATGTAAAAAACTTGAACTTTGACCAGTTAAAAATATTTTTGATAAGTTTTATCATTTAAAAGATTGTCAGTAATGTTATCTATCAAAAAAATATAACAAAAGTACACATTACTAAAGAAAAACGAGTTGGGAAAGTTAGGTCACATGGAGCGTACTTTTATAGTCGGTCGGACCCGGCGGACCACGCCAATATTTAAATTTTTGTAAGGCTATTGTTTCATAGGTTTGATTTTAATAATTTACGGTTCAAATTTCCACTATGAAAACCCGGGAAATAATGAAAAAAAGGTGGGCGGATCACGCCCATTTTTGGACCACTTATTTTTGTATGAAATATAACAATATGTTTTCAATTTTATAACTATATCTTGAACACTTTTCGAGTTATTAGTTCCTTTCGAGTTATTAGTTCCTAATAGAAATTAAAAGTAATTGAGGAATAAAAAGTAATAATTACATTTTTTAAATTTAATTACATGAATAGTAATCCATTACCAAAAAATTATCAATTAATTATGCCACTGTATTGGAAGGGGTGTCGATTCACAGGTGCGTCATTGGTTCTTATTTTGGATGCACCTGTTTCAATGGGCATAGATTCACATCCAGGTGCGTCATTGGAACTTTTTTTGGATGCACCTGTTTCAATGGGCTTAGATTCACATTCAGATGCGTATTGAAACTTTTTTTGGATGCACCGGCATCAGAAAGGCTGATCAGGATAGCAACTTCCCCTGGTCATTGCCTGATTTCAAAATCAGGCTGCCTGATCAGAGTGTATAAATTTAATTTCCATTCCAAGTATTAGCCGTGAAAAAATATAAAATTACATGTACTTGTAATTAAGAAAAATCCAAATACATGTAATTGAACTTTTTTCAATTACAATTAATTAAATATTTGACTATTTTTTTAATTACACAAAAAATTGAAAAATATTATGAAAAAAGTAATTGAAGCTAAAAATGGAACCATTACTAATTTTTTTTCAATTAATTACATGAAAATTAAGGTATTACAGCTGAAGATAGCAATTACGAACACTCAAAAAGTTCCAATGCGTCATTGGACCTTTTTTGGAAAAACTGTTCCAATGGACATAGATTCACATCCAGGTAAGTCATTGAAACTCACCTGGATGTGAATCCTGATCAGCCTTTCTGATTTTACACTTCTCATAGCCTTATATCCAGGCTTCGGAATTGTGCGCTCGCAAACAGTGCGCGCTCGTATGGATTTGTGACATAAACAATCCCAGCAGGGAAACGGTCAATGACTGGTGTGAAGATAGCCCACAAGGAGAATTGGAAGATAGCCCACAATTCGAACTCGCCGCCATTTTTTTTTTTGTTCTTAAAAGTACAAAATATTGTAGTTTTATAGATAAATTCCATTATTTATGCAATTAAAAGATAATTAATGCATTTAAAATACCAAAAACTATACATTTTTAACGAATTAAATGAATTTCAGTGCACTTCAAGTGACCATAGTTTTTCAATGCAGATTGCGTTGCAATACTAAAATTTCGCATCCTAAAATAACTTAATAGTATAAAAAAGGCATTAGAACATTTTTGGGGTCGGCCCACCTCATAATTAGGTGAAATTCTATATAAAACCGTTGTACAATCACAAAAACACGTATTTTTCACAAGGAACTCACATTGAAATCGATTTTCCGAGACTTTAAGAAAAAAACCTCATCGGGATTTTTTTTATAGACAGCTAATAATATTAGGAAACATATTCTATATTCCATATATATGATTTCAAGGTGACATCGCGCCGAAATCGAGCACTGAACTTGAAATATTAGTTTTATGATACAAAATATAGGGTGTAATATTTGAATGAATATTTTAAGAGTTATGAATATTTTCCCACCGTGTATTTTTTGGGGTTCAGAATGGTGTAGTGCACGCGCAAGCCAGTAACCGACTTCTATTACACACAGAAAAATAAGATAGGTTAATAAACCGTTTTTCTATTTTGTATTGAAAACACAAACAACAAATACAATTCAGGTGGTTGATCTAATCGACACAAAATTGTTAAAATAAATTGAGACATTTTTAACCATAAAAATAGTTAAACTAATCGTAAGAATTGTAGCACATAAATTTAACCATAAAAATGGTATAATTAACCATTGAAATGGTAAAGTTACTATTCTCAACCACTAAAATGGTAAAACTAACCAAATAAAATTGTAACTTTACTATTTTGGTTAGTTGTCTAACCGAAAAGATGGTTCCGACGCAATTATCTCCTCTGTTCTCTCTTTACGATGACAATATTGATGCTTTGAACAAAATGAGACAACTCGTTTGTCAATATTCAGTGACAAACTATTCTTGGACGTGTGCTTACGCAGTGGTTGATTTAAGTGATTTTCAATTAAATTATAAATTAAACAATTTTTTTGTTTAATACTATTTTTCATGGTAAATAAACAATTTTTAATGAAAATAAACTGTTTTTTTTTGGTAAATAAACTATTTTTAAGGTAAATGAACTTTTTTCCATGGGAACTATTTTCACGGTACACGAACAATTTTCCATGGTAAATGAACTACTATTCATGGTACTCGAACTATTATTCTTGTTAGATGAACTATTTTTCATGGTAAACGAACTATTTTCACGAACTATTATATTAACAATTTTTAGTCGATTCGATTTACTACGTTTTTCGGTCACTGCAATTTTAACCGTCGTTTTCTGTTAGATTTACCTATCTTTTTCTTTGTGTGTAGTTGCCATAGCCTCTCCTACACAATTCCTAGTCTCACCTTCGCGTTGTTAAAAGATCGGGTTTCAACCCCGGTGGGAGGTCTGGTCGGGAACAAACGAGACAGAGATATTGGTCCTCAAAATGGGGGTTGGGCTTGTGACCCGCCATATAAAAAAGCTGATTAAAGGAAACAGAAAAAATGCCTCGGATATCGACCCGAAAACACACTGACGACCTACGCAAACATAAAGGAACATGATTTACGGATATGCACCTGGATTGTCCGTACTCTTTACAGGACAGGGCTGCTCTAAACAGGCATCCTGTGACATTTACTACAGCTGCCATGCGGAGAGGCATGAATTTGGTTTTGGATTTGTAGTCGGCAAGAGACTCCGCCACCTTGTTTCTAGGTTCACACCCGTGAACGAACGACTAGCAACAATCCGCATCAAGGCTAAATACTTCTACATCAGCCTAATTTGTGCGCACGCTCCGACGAATGAGAAGGACGATGAAACTAAAGAGACTTTCTATGAGCGCCTCGACGAAGCGTCAGTAGCGTCAACGCACTTATGGGGGACGGACGTGTCGTGCCGCCTCTTGTCTTTTTAACGTGTTCCGTCCGTCGTTTTTTAGTCTAATTTGTGTGTCAAAATTGTGCTTAATGTGGCCGTCCAACAATGCCAAAATTCAAAAACAATAATTGTACGTTCAATCTCAACATTTATAAAATACAAATTAAAATAAATATTTATACAAGCAGCAATAATTTAAAATAAAACAACTAACTTTCTACAACAACAACAAATAAACTGAACCGGTTTTGCGCTGCCTGCTGTCTGCTGAGTTGCTGCACTCGCTGTTATTTACAATTGCCAACGCAAAGGGCTTTTCTATGCTCTTTGCAGCAATTGCACAGGTTTGTTGTCGTATTCCCTCCCTCCCCCATCCTACTCCACGCTACTAGCATTCTCAGTTGATACTGCAGTGAGTGCGTGATCTACGCCGTGGTGAATGCATAACACTCACCACGGCTTGGCTTGCGCTCTCATATGTTTGTGTCAACTGCTGCGCGCTGGTAGTATGTATGTTTGTTTTGAAGTTGTCCAGTAAAAAAAATGTCGCAAAATGTTCGATCTCAAATCGATCTCAAATATATTGGAGCAATTCCCAGGCAGTGAAATTGTTGTTGCCGGCGATTTTAATGTGCACAACGCCACTTGGTTGAGCCACTCGGGTCTTCCAACACAGGAGGGTTGTTATGTTGAGCTGTTTGCAGAGTGCAATCAACTCACTCAATTGGTGAAGGAACCGACGTATCTCCCACGCGTCGGAGGGCAAAGCCAAAAAGTCCTAGACCTTTTTTGACTTCACATCATGAAAAATATGATGTAAAAGTCCTTGCACCTCTTGGTAACTCCGACCACTGTACTGTTTTCGCTGAGTTTTCTTATTCTAGTTCACGCGCCTCTTCGATTAAAGCCCCGAAGAGGACTGCATGGCTTTACGAAAAAGCAAATTGGGTTGCGTTAAATGATTTTTTTCGCAACTTTAATTGGAAATTGTGTTTCGCAGACAGAGACATAAATTCCGCGGCTTTAATGGTACAAAATATTATTTTATTAGGTATGCGGTCCTTCATACCTTCTAAAATGATTAGCATTAAACCCAAGGACCACTCTTGGTTGCAGGATTGCAGTCAGGTCGATAGAGGAAGCCTTTCAGACTTGGCGTTCTGACAAGAATGCTGATACGGAAAGACTTCGTATACAGACTAGGAATCGCTGTAATGCCGTGATCTCGCGCGAAAAGTTTCTTCACGAACAAAACGTGCGCAAAAAGGTCCTACTCTATCACAGGGGTAGTCAAAATTTCTGCTCATTTGCAAAAAGGGTGAAGAATCAGACGACATCGTCTACTCCAACTCTTAGAATGAATGGCCAGACCTACACTGACCCGGTTGATAAAGCTAATCTCTTGGCAGAATTTTTTGCAAATAATTCAACGCTCCCAGATAGTAATTAACCACTGTTTGTCGTCGATTTTTTTTCTTCTGCAATGCCGGAGATACATTTTCGAACTCGGGCAGTTAAAAGGTTTTAGCCAACCTCAACATTAACAAAGCCTCTGGGCCAGATGGCATATCTGCCCATGTGTTGAAGAAGTGCGCGTTAACGTTGGCTTGTCCGTTGCGTAATCTTTTCAACATCTCCTACACGACAGAAGTTTTTCCATCTTGTTGGAAGGTTGCCAATGTCCAGCCAGTTCCGAAAAAGGGCGAGGCCACTAAACCTGCCAATTACCGACCCATTGCAATATGCTCTGCACTCTCCAAGGTAATGGTGAGCGTAATTAACTTACACCTTGTGAACTGTCTTGAGCATAACGAATTGCTCAGTGACTGACAATACGGTTTCCGTAGGACCAGATCCGCAGGTGACTTGATGGCGGTCCTCTCCGAAAAGTTGAATAATTGTGTTCAACTTTTCGGGGAAAGTAAGGTTGTTGCTCTGGATATTTCCAAGGCTTTTGATCGAGTGTGGCATAAAGCCCTTGTTTCAAAACTAGTTGCCTATGGTGTCGGTGAATCTTTTACTCGATGGATATCGAGTTTTCTCCAGGGTCGTTCAATAAGAGTTGCGATGGATGGTGTTCTTTCGGAACAACATTTCATCAATTCTGGAGTTCCGCAGGGTTCCGTCCTATCCCCGTTCCTATTTCTGGTATTTATCAATGGCCTTCTGTCATTGACCCAGAACTCAATTCATTCCTTTGCAGATGACAGTAACATTTGTCATTCATATTCGTTCATCAAGCGCCCAAACTCTTTGGAGATTGAGAGTAAACGACGCACTATGAATGACACACTCACTAATGACCTTAAAATAATCTCCGAGTGGGATCTTGCAAATAGAGTTGATTTTAATGCAAGCAAGACCCAATGTTGTCTGTTATCTCACAAAAGAATGGACTCACCCCTCCCTCCCCACAATATGGGTGCTGTGGCAGTCAGCTGCTCTTGACGTTCTGGGCATATCAATTCAATGTGATCTCCGTTGGAATGGCCACAATATTAACGTGTCGAAAGAAGCGGCCAAGTGCCTCGATTTGTTCTTCAGTCGCACGATTCGTTTGTGGAACAATCGCCTGCGTACGTTTTTCCCGACATTTGTCATATTGGCAAGTTCAAAACAAACATTCACCGACACTACTCTATCTTTCCTCCCTCCTTTTAACCTATCATCCCTTCTTACGATCAACACTGTGCTTTGCATGAATAGAGGGCATCCCCTGAGCGTTGGTTAATTTGTAAAAAAAAAAAACATGGTAATTAGTGATACTAGATTCAAACATCGCAATATTCACAAGGCCACGTGGCGGTCACCCGATCAGAACACGCGCAACCAAATCGATCATGTTGTGATTGACGGAAGGTACGCTTCTAGTGTGATGGGTGTACGCTCGATCCGAAATGCCAACATCGACTCGGATCACTTCCTTGTAGCAGCCAAGGTTCGCACATGCTTATGCGCTGAGAAAAACACACGGAAACCCACGCAAATAAAGCTAGACGTCAGTAAGCTGCACACACAACGGACCGAACAAGCCTATGCCGCTCGACTCTCACACTTGCTTGCCCAAGACACTCCTTCTCTCGGTGATATATGCGCGCAATGGACACACGTCTCTCGTTCAATGCGTACTGCTGCCGAAGAGGTGCTGCAGCAGCAGTTCCGTCATACCACGGAACAAGTGGTATGACGAAGAGTGTCGCGCAGCTACTGCAGAGAAAGACGCTGCATATAGAGCCACCCTGCAGTCGGTAGTTACGCGAGCCGCGAAGGAGCGATACAGAGAAAAGGCGCAAGAAAAGAGAATTAGAAAGACGCGAGTGTAAAGATATTGAGATGCATGGCGACTGGAACGAGGCTCGAAACTTCTTCCAGAAGATAAGTCGCCTCACCGGAGGTTTAAAGACCGGACCCTCTTCCTGTAAGGACGATGACGGGAATCTAGTAACAGATGTCCAGGGTACACTGAGATTATGGAGAGAGCTATTCTCTGATCTTCTTGCAGGCGATGATGACAACTACTCCGCTGATAGAGAAGACAGCTTGACAACCCCAGTTGCTGACGATGGCGTTGACATACCGAAGAGGTCTGCACAGCCATCAGCAGGCTGAAAAACAACAAAGCCGCAGGATCCGATGGTCTCCCTGCTGAGATGTTTAAGACCGGAAGCGATAACGACCATGCACCAGCTTATCAGCAGAATATGGTCAGAAGAAAGCATGCAAGAGTTCCATGCTGCTCGGGTACGCTGATGATATCGACATCATTGTGCAGTGCGTACGAGCAGTCAGTGCAGCATTCTCCATTTTGGAGAGGGAATCGCGTCGAATGGGTCTTGCGGTGAACGAAGACAAGACGAAGTACCTAGTGTCAACAAAAAAGAGTCCCGGCGTCTTGGACAACGGCGTCTTGGACAAAAGATTCTTCGGAAAATCTATGGCCCGATATGCGTTGAAAACGAGTACAGAATCAGATGGAACGACGAGCTGTATGAGCTCTACGCCGACATTGACATAGTCAGGCACATTAAGATCCAGCGCCTACGCTGGCTTGGACATGTGGAGCGTATGGATGAAAGCGCTCCAGCAAAAAAGGTGTTCAATTCTGCACCCAGTGGTGGTCAACGTAGGAGAGCGCGTCCGAATCTTCGGTGGAGCGACCAAGTGCGAGACAACCTGACAACACTTGGAGTGCAAAACTGGCGCCAGCGCGCGTAATGCAGAAGCGACTGGCGAGGGGTAATTGCTGCGGCCAAAACCCATCATGGGTTGTAATGGCCAAATAAGTAAGTAAGTTTTTTTATAAATACCCAATACCAATACAAAACTTTTCTCAAACCAAAATATCTCCGATTTAGGGAATATCATATAGAAATCGGGCGTTGAACATAACATGTGGTTACTACACTTATGATAATTGTTTTTTTTTAAACCATATATTTGACGATGAGAAAAGTAGAGAAAACGTAATCGGATATTAAATATTTTTGATTCTAATGAAATATTGTTTAATTACCTTAACATAATTATTTGAAAAGTACCAGCCCGCAATTTCTTTTGACCATGAAAGAGTTAAAATTGATGTTAAAAAAAAGTCTAACTTTTTTTTTATTTTTTACAAAATTAACACCAAAATTGATTTAGAATTTTTGTACTTTAAATGATTTTTTCACTGTGTATTTAATTTTAAACAATCGACCGTGGTATGCTACAATTTTTGAGGAGTCGGTGTACCACCAGTTTAGGGGACAGGACATCTAAATCTGGTCATAAACATAAAAAAGTATATTTTACATGAAGTGTTTACACCAATTTACAAATTTTGAGCCAGTGAGAACCTTTCTCATAATTTTTTTTATGAAATTGCTAATGACATTTGTAAACAGTTTTGAATTCGTTTAACCTCATATTTAGCGGAAATACATAGAAAAAATAGTAATAACTACAAAATATGTGAATTTGTCATATGGTACTCATATTGAAATCGATTTTCCGAGACTTTTAGTAAAGATCTCATCGTGAATTTTTTTATAGGAAGCTTATAGTATAAGGAAACATAATCTATATTCGACATATACGATTTCAGGGGACATCGTACCGAAATCGAGCCCTGAAATTGAAATATTAGTTTTATGATACAAAATATAGGGTGTTACATTTGTATGTTTGTACTTTAAATTATTTTACTGTGTATTTAATTTTAAACAATCGACCATGGTATTCGACAACTTTTGTAGAGTCGGTATACCACCATAACTTCAAAATCTGGCCATAAACATGAGAAAAGTATATATTACATGAAGTTTTTAGACAAATTTACAGATTTTGAGCAAGTAAGAAACTTTCTCTCCGTGTATTTTTTTCTTAAATATTAAATAACAGTTGTAAACAGTTTTAAATTTGTTTTGGCGCAGATTTAGGAGAATAACAAGGAAAAAAATTGTAATAACTGCAAAATATGTGAATTTGTCATATGGTACTCATATTGAAATCGATTTTTCGAGACTTTAAGAAAAAACCTCATCGGGAATTTTTTTTGTAGAAAGCTACTACTACTATAAGGAAATATATTCTTTTTCGACATATATGATTCCAGGTGACATCGTACCGAAATCAAGCACTGAATTTGAAATATTAGTTTTATCATACAAAATATAGGGTGTTACATTTGAATGTATATTTTAAGAATGAATATTTGAATATTTTCTCACCGTGTTTTTTTTTTTACAAATACCCAATACCACACAAAACTTTTCTGAAACCAACATATATCCGATTTAGGGGAGATCATATATAAATCTACCGTTGAACACAACATGTGGTTATTACACTTATTTTTGTTTTAAACCATATCTGTGGGTCCAATGCATAACAGCATAACTTGTTTTGCCGTATTTTGCATATGAAATAACGACACAACTAGACATATGTTGTTATTACACACTTGAACTGTCTGAGTAAAATTTCTAAGAAATCATAACAACATATCTTGACTTGTGTTGTTATTCCAAATTTTAAAATTATGTTTTTTTTTTTAAGTTCGACTTATGTCGTTATTCCAAATTTGAAAATCGTTTTTCTTATAACATAATTCGAGTTATGTCGTTACTCCAAAATAATTTGTTGTTTTGCATTGAACATATCTCCACTTATGTTGTTATTCCAAAATTAATTTTATTAAAAGTTAAAAAACAAAATATATACTAATTTACGCCTTATGTTGTTATTAAATGGTATAAATTCGCAAATTGTTCTATAATTAGTTAATACTATTAAAAGATTTAATTTATATTAATATAATTTCTTAAGAAATAATTAAAAAATATTTTTGTAATTATTTGTTCATGGTTTTGGTATTTGCATTTTTTATATTGTATTTTTATTTTTGCTGTTGTTAATGCTTTAGCTTTTTATTTTTGGTCCATTCCACACCAAATCGACCAAAAAAGTAAATTTTGAGATTTTACCTTTTCGATTTCAATGAAATTTGTGAAGCTGATAAAGCTTATTTAGATATGCACTGTCCAATTTTTTTTTTCGACCATACTTCAAAGTTGCAAAAAATGGACCAAAAACCACTTTTCTAAGGATGTTTATACTTCAATATCTCTTAAACTAGAAATGATAGAATCTCCGTTGATGGTTCGTTTGAAAGCTAATAAAACGGGATTTTAGAAAAACTAAACTAATACTTCAAAACTTGAACATGTGGCCCGTCGTCATTATCCTAGCACTTCAAAATTAATGTCCTTAAAAAGGACCCTTTTAAAAATACTAAAAAAATCACATATTTTGGTTAATTTAATACAAATGTTTATGTCAAATTTTAAGATGGTATTTTAATTGCATCCTATTTTAAAAAATAATTGTATAAATTTTTATTTATTTTTTGTATTAAAAAAAAAATCTTTTTTTTCGACACTTAAACTGGCGTAAGTTTTATCATATTGACTCTAGTTTTTGAGATATTGATTTTGGGATATATTTTTACATTTTTAGAAAAATGGTATATATCTCAAAAACTAGAGACAGTTTGATGAAACTTACGCCATTTTTGAAATCAGTTATCAGTTTTTATTTTTGGTCCATTCCACACCAAATCGACCAAAAAAGTAAATTTTGAGATTTTACCTTTTCGATTTCAATGAAATTTGTGAAGCTGATAAAGCTTATTGAGATATGCATTGTCCAATTTTTTTTTCGACCATACTTCAAAGTTGCAAAAAATGGACCAAAAACCACTTTTCTAAGGATGTTTATACTTCAATATCTCTTAAACTAGAAATGATAGAATCTCCGTTGATGGTTCGTTTGAAAGCTAATAAAACGGGATTTTAGAAAAACTAAACTAATACTTCAAAATTTGAACATGTGGCCCGTCGTCATTATCCTAGCACTTCAAAATTAATGTCCTTAAAAAGGACCCTTTTTAAAATACTAAAAAAATCACATATTTTGGTTAATTTAATACAAATGTTTATGTCAAATTTTAAGATGGTATTTTAATTGCATCCTATTTTAAAAAATAATTGTTTAAATTTTTATATAATTTTTGTATTTAAAAAAAAATCTTTTTTTTCGACACTTAAACTGGCGTAAGTTTTATCATATTGACTCTAGTTTTTGAGATATTGATTTTGGGATATATTTTTACATTTTTAGAAAAATGGTATATATCTCAAAAACTAGAGACAGTTTGATGAAACTTACGCCATTTTTGAAATCAGTGTTACAAATACATTAAAAAATTATTGCAAATTATACTTTTGAAAAAAAAAAATGTCAATACAAAAAATGTGTAAAAATTTAGAAAATTAATTTTTTAAATATGATGCTATCAGAATACCATCTTGAATTTTGGCATGAACATTTATATTAAATCAATCAAATTACACGATTTTTTCAGAATTTTAAAAAGGGTCCTTTTTAAGGACATCAATTTTGAAGTGCAAGAATAATGACCAGGGCTAACAATTATATGGATGAAAAACTAGGAAAATATGTATGGATTATGGACTAAAAATCGAGGCAAATATGAATCAAAAAACTCAAAATATGGATCAAAAAATTTAATATTATGTATCAACAACTTAATATCGACGCCCCTTACGAAAACTATTATATTAAAATTGTCTTACGAAAAAAAGTATATATCACTTTTAAACGAATACGATTTCATTTTTACTTAAATAACGAATATTATAATGTTCTCAAAATTTCACAGAAAATTAGTACAACAAACAGTTTTTCAAATGCTCGATTACCATTATATCATATGTGAAAAATGTAATGTACCTAGGATTAAATTTTTGAAAAATTAATATAAAAACAGCAATTTTTGGAAAAATGCAATGGTGCTTCTCACAGAGGATACAATGTAAATCGGGAATAAGGCTATAATCTGATGTTGATTGAATAGTATTTTTCGTATGTAAACAAATGTCTTATACTGCACCATTTTGTTTATGAGTTAATTACAAAAAAAAAACAAATGAATTCTTTTGTATATTGGAAATGAACTTTCTAAATCAAACAGATCACTGTGGCCTTGCTTTTGCATTACACCCAATTAAATTTGTTGCAAAACACAATCTATTGTCTCCTGTAGTGATATCCAGATATAGTTTCCTGCAGTAAGATTGTTTGATTTTATACATTCCACTCCAAATTTGTTTGAAAAGTCAAAATATTAGTGAAAATTTGTCTAAATTGAGGCATACGAGTCAGTTTTTATCAAAAATATGGATTTATATAGAATAATTCAAATATATGAAATATTACCTAAAAATTCTTAAAATATGTATTTAAATATTGAATATGTAAATCCATATAAAAGCGAGCCCTTATAATGACCATGGGCCACATGTTAATGTTTATAATTTACAACTTAATATGTCTAAAAGCCTGTTCTATTACCTTTAAAACGCGCCTTCAACGAAGTTTCTAACATTTCTACTTTAAGTGATATCGAAATATGAACAACTATACAAAAGTGATTTTTGGCCGATTTTATGTAACTTTGAAGCACTGTATCTCTGGAAGTAGAGATCAAAATAAAAAAAAAAATGGTCAATGCATATCTCGATACCCTTTATCAGTTGCCCAAATTTCGTTGAAATCGAAGAAGGTGAGTTCCAACCGCTGCTCGATTTGTTGTGGAATGGCCCTTTTGCAATAGTTATTGGCATTATTTTTGCAGTTCTTTTGAATTTGATAATGTTTTCGCTTTTGATTTGTGCTTTTTCTTTTGACTTAATTTGGATTTGATTATGATGCTGTTTAAAAAATGTATATTGCATGGGAGGAGACACGACTGCTGCTCTTATTTCGCCCATATATAGCCTATGATACCTCTGAACACCATTGTATCCTTGCGCATGAAATTATACTTGGAAATTATTAAAATTATACTTCTGACAAACATCTTTAAAATATGAAACAAATGCCACAATTAAATGTGACTAAAATCGGATTAATTGCAAATACATTTACTTGTATTAAATATTATGCAAATCTTAAAACACTTGAAAAATATTTGGAAAAGGTGCTCCATTATAATTCGCTAAGTAAATTTTATTTAACTAAAATTAAAGCAATTTTCTGGTTATACTTCGTCTTTTGTATAGCATTCCCGCCAAAATTGTACAATGGCGTGAGTTTTTGTCGCTTGAACAATAATAGTGTAGGCACATTGAAAGCTATTAAGTGCGAATAATTATAATAAATATAATTATAATAAAAATAATAAAATCGCCTAAATTAGCAGATTTTCTAATAATATACCTCGAGTCTTTTCATATACTTGTTTGCAGTGAGTATATTGTAGTGCGATTGGTTAGTACGTTGGACTACGAGCGAAAAGTCCCGGGTTCGATGTCCCCGGGTTTGATGTCAGCAACTGTCAACATCTTTTTCAAAGAATACATTTTTCCTCTGAAAGTAAAACCCCCCATGAATAAACTTTTTACCACGCCGTTCGCGTTAAACAGTAGGTTCCACCATCTATGAGTACGGCGTAAAGTCTTCAAGACTGAGGTGCCAAACTATTATATTGTAAATAAAACAATTTCCTTTAGACGTGTGGCAAACATCATGTCATATTTAAAATATAACAAGAGTTTTGTTGATGGTTAATACTTCTGGTATATTTGTACAATTGCTACAAGGCATACATTCAAAATTGTAGTCTGTGTTTCATAATTTTATTGTTATTTTATAACATCTTAGTAGACCTTATACACGACGTCAAAATTATAGAATGGAAACTGTAAATTAGATTCACTTAAAAATAATATATCTGAATACAAATAAGTTATATATCCATCTTTTTATGATAAACCAAAATGTTGAATCGCAAATATTCCAAATAATGTTTGTAAAAATATATGGGAATTGACAGTCATAAAGTTTAATAGTTTCATAGTCGAATTGGAAATCCCTCGAGTATTCCACTATCATAGTCACACATTTAAAGTATTCAAAGCTTATTATATAATAGTTATCCAAGTAAATAATATGGTTTTCTCTTTGTAAACAATATTCAGTAATTTTAATATTTTTTATAATATTAGCCTTGTTAAAGAAACATGATAACATAAATCGTACCAATATTTAGTATGGTAAAACAACATAAATTTAGCATATTCGAACTTTTCGATTCGCCATAAACACATAAGTCGACATATGTTGCTCGTTTTATTTTTTTTGCTTTGTGTAATAACATAACTCGACTTATTCATTTCAAATTTAGAAGACACCGAATTTTTTAATGCAGATTTTGCATATTTATTAATAACTAAAAAATGAATGTAATGATACCAAAAACAATAAAAAAAATACAATAATACATGTAAATGTCAATGAGTTTCATTGGTGTTTGGCAATAATTGAACAAACAACTTCAGAAAATGCTTGGCAAATATGTGTTTACAATATTCGGAATGTTTAACCCAAATATGTATATATTCTTGTCGTAAAAAGGATTCCGATATTCATATAACATGTACAAATAGTGAAATCACAATGCATAAGAATTGTTTTACTATCTATCACGATAAATTTAATAAAAAATACAACAATAATTCAGAATATGTATGTTTAATTTGTATATTTTAATGACAAACAAACTATTTAAACCTATGTATGTATATGTACAAATAAATATTAAATTTAGTATAACTTAAATCATTTTTAAGATATTTTATGAAAAAGTTAATAATATTTATGAAAAAAAATCATGATATTTATGAACTTTAAACTATTTAAAAATAAAATAAATATTTTTTTTATTTTCTTGTATTATTATTTTTTATTTTATTACTTTTTTATTTTAATTTTTTTACTACTTACATTTTATTTTATAACTACTCTTGCTGTTGCTATTGTTTTTTATTGCGTGATGTTAAGTACGTTAAGTAAAACGATTCGGTCTATTTGTACAAAATGACATAGGAATAATAAAAACTAAGAACTGCATATGCTATCATCGACTGTCGACGCGTCGCGACGAGTTGTCCAAATAATCACAGCGCGTCATGCGGCATTATGCGTCAGTTTAATAAAAATATCTATTTATAGAATAGTCAAAAATTAAAGTTGCACACTTACGATCGTACACACATACTCAAATACCAACCAACAAATACCAATACTACTTTGTGTTGTATTTTCTATTCACCTTTTGGTGGACTGATTTTTTATTTTTCAGTATCGCCTTTATTCTCGGCTGAATTGCACGTGACGTGGGAGTTGCGCTGCTTTGCCTCAAAAAATGAATATGAATACCCTCAATTGCAATTCATAACAATTATGAACGCTTTATTATATCAATTTCGCTCAAATTGTGCGATTCGTATATACGAAGAATAGTTCATAAATGATTTTTCCATATATATCATTTATAATATAGATTCTATTTTTTTGTAAATGTGTATTCTGAGTACTTTAAAAGTAAAGCTAATTAAAGAAATATATATAAAATTGCAGTTTTTTCTTTTCATATTTTTTTTCATAATATTTTAAATGCGCTAAACAGATTTCATAATATTTTGAATGTTTTAAACAGAATTGTTATATTGTAAAAAAAATCTTGTAGCAACAATAACTTAAGCAACACATATTTCATAAGTATTATTAGTGTGTATCAAGCATAATAAGTACAGTCGTACTATTGTTAATTCAATATAAACTATGAAATCATAAATTATTAATATTTTATTTGCAAAAAAATCCACATTCACTCCCAAAAGCACCATCTATACGTTACTTCGTTTTTTCGAAATGGTTCCGACATTTGCTATTATCCAATTTTGCTTGCATACTTTACGTACTAAGGGTGTGTGCGAGTTCGACAAAATTGCTGACTAAACTAAATTTTGTCGGTAATGCAGTGTTCGACTTTTCAATTTTTTAGCAAATTTTCGAGCAAACTAAATTGAACTAAATTGGAAGACAGCAAACACACATGTGGTAATCGATTGATTATGGACTTGAACATTTACCGGTTACCGAATGGCGATCGAATGAAAATCTGTACAATTTAGTTTAGTCAGCAATTTAGTCGAACTCGCACACACCCTAAATACACGAACAAAACAACGCTCCACAGGGTGTGAATAACTCACAGTTTAATGCTTTCACTAACAAAAAAATAAAAAACACAGGGTGGGTATATCCAGAATAAATCCGTAATAATGCAAAATATTTAAAATTATATATATTGAAATTTCTGGATCTTTTTTTAACATCAATTTTAACAATAAATGACTCAAAATAAATTGTGGGCTGGTACTTTTAAAAAAATTAAAGTAAGATAATTAAACAGTATTTTATTAGAATCCAAAATATTGAAAATCCATTTACGTTTTCTATACTTTTTTCATCTTCAAATATATGGTTAAAAAAAAAAATAAGTGTAATAACCACATGTTATGTTCAACGGCAAATTTCTATATAATCTCCCCTAAATCGGATATATGTTGGTTTCAGAAAAGTTTTGTATTTGTAAAAAAAAAATATAATGGTGAGAAAATATTCATAACTCTTAAAATATTCATTCAAATGTAACACCCTATATTTTGTATGACAAAACTAATATTCAGTGCTTGATTTCGGTACGATGTCCCCTGAATTCGTATATGTCAAATATCTATATTAATAAAAGAAAACGTGTTTTTTTCTCTTGCACTAACCGGCCGTATTTCTGAACAGATTTTAATGATACTGGTATCAAACGATTCGTATTAATCTAATGTAGTGCGTGCTATACTTAGTTTTTATAATTTTAGAACAAACAACGCTAGAAAAACGTAAAAACTAAATTACAACAACCATTTGAATTTGATAATGTTTTCGCTTTTGATTTGTGCTTTTTCTTTTGACTTAATTTGGATTTGATTATGATGCTGTTTAAAAAATGTATATTGCATGGGAGGAGACACGACTGCTGCTCTTATTTCGCCCATATATAGCCTATGATACCTCTGAACACCATTGTATCCTTGCGCATGAAATTATACTTGGAAATTATTAAAATTATACTTCTGACAAACATCTTTAAAATATGAAACAAATGCCACAATTAAATGTGACTAAAATCGGATTAATTGCAAATACATTTACTTGTATTAAATATTATGCAAATCTTAAAACACTTGAAAAATATTTGGAAAAGGTGCTCCATTATAATTCGCTAAGTAAATTTTATTTAACTAAAATTAAAGCAATTTTCTGGTTATACTTCGTCTTTTGTATAGCATTCCCGCCAAAATTGTACAATGGCGTGAGTTTTTGTCGCTTGAACAATAATAGTGTAGGCACATTGAAAGCTATTAAGTGCGAATAATTATAATAAATATAATTATAATAAAAATAATAAAATCGCCTAAATTAGCAGATTTTCTAATAATATACCTCGAGTCTTTTCATATACTTGTTTGCAGTGAGTATATTGTAGTGCGATTGGTTAGTACGTTGGACTACGAGCGAAAAGTCCCGGGTTCGATGTCCCCGGGTTTGATGTCAGCAACTGTCAACATCTTTTTCAAAGAATACATTTTTCCTCTGAAAGTAAAACCCCCCATGAATAAACTTTTTACCACGCCGTTCGCGTTAAACAGTAGGTTCCACCATCTATGAGTACGGCGTAAAGTCTTCAAGACTGAGGTGCCAAACTATTATATTGTAAATAAAACAATTTCCTTTAGACGTGTGGCAAACATCATGTCATATTTAAAATATAACAAGAGTTTTGTTGATGGTTAATACTTCTGGTATATTTGTACAATTGCTACAAGGCATACATTCAAAATTGTAGTCTGTGTTTCATAATTTTATTGTTATTTTATAACATCTTAGTAGACCTTATACACGACGTCAAAATTATAGAATGGAAACTGTAAATTAGATTCACTTAAAAATAATATATCTGAATACAAATAAGTTATATATCCATCTTTTTATGATAAACCAAAATGTTGAATCGCAAATATTCCAAATAATGTTTGTAAAAATATATGGGAATTGACAGTCATAAAGTTTAATAGTTTCATAGTCGAATTGGAAATCCCTCGAGTATTCCACTATCATAGTCACACATTTAAAGTATTCAAAGCTTATTATATAATAGTTATCCAAGTAAATAATATGGTTTTCTCTTTGTAAACAATATTCAGTAATTTTAATATTTTTTATAATATTAGCCTTGTTAAAGAAACATGATAACATAAATCGTACCAATATTTAGTATGGTAAAACAACATAAATTTAGCATATTCGAACTTTTCGATTCGCCATAAACACATAAGTCGACATATGTTGCTCGTTTTATTTTTTTTGCTTTGTGTAATAACATAACTCGACTTATGCACATGAAATATCAATATTTCAATTTGGAATAACACCATTTAATACTAATTCCGTTATAAGTATTAGAATAATAAACAATTTATAAAACAAGTATTTTTTACAAAAAATACTACTAATATGTGAAATATTTGCGCTGGTAAACCTTAAAAATCTTAATACAATTTTATGCTATAATTAGTTAAACCTTTAAAATGCTCTCCTGAAAAGTATAAAAAATGACTTATGTTGTTATTGCTTGAGACCACAGATATATTTGAAGATGAAAAAAGTATAGAATACGTAAATGGATTTTAAATCCTTTAAACAAAACGAAGAAATCCTTTAAACGAAATACAAAATACTCCCGATAGTGTGAGAACTTTAGATTTATTTGAAATAAGTTCCAATCATCACCTTCTACTATTACTTCTAAATATAAAAGTCAAAAAAAAGCTTGCCTTAAATATCATGAAAAAGATGGCAATGCCTTAAGAATTCCATTAATGAAAATCCAAAATATATCGCATAATATAAAAACTATGGATTTCATTGAAGTAAGCTGTGATTCGGTTACTACATCTCCACTGTCTCTTAGATATAAAAATATTATTAAATATTGTAACATAAAGAAACCAAATATTTATTCCCATAATAGAATATTCAAAGATTTAAATTACTATAAACAAATAATATCTTCTGATTTAATGGTCAATGAGAAATTAAATTATTTAATTGCGAAGCGAAATTTTGTTTATATAAGATACAATGAATTTAGACCCATTGCTGGAAAGAACATTGGCGATATTGAAAAATGGTTAGATGATTCCATAATCAATTAATTTATTCATATATTCATTTCAAATTCAGAAGACACCGAGTTTTTAATGCAGATTTTGCATATTTATTCATATATTCATTTCAAATTTAGAAGACACCGAATTTTTTAATGCAGATTTTGCATATTTATTAATAACTAAAAAATGAATGTAATGATACCAAAAACAATAAAAAAAATACAATAATACATGTAAATGTCAATGAGTTTCATTGGTGTTTGGCAATAATTGAACAAACAACTTCAGAAAATGCTTGGCAAATATGTGTTTACAATATTCGGAATGTTTAACCCAAATATGTATATATTCTTGTCGTAAAAAGGATTCCGATATTCATATAACATGTACAAATAGTGAAATCACAATGCATAAGAATTGTTTTACTATCTATCACGATAAATTTAATAAAAAATACAACAATAATTCAGAATATGTATGTTTAATTTGTATATTTTAATGACAAACAAACTATTTAAACCTATGTATGTATATGTACAAATAAATATTAAATTTAGTATAACTTAAATCATTTTTAAGATATTTTATGAAAAAGTTAATAATATTTATGAAAAAAAATCATGATATTTATGAACTTTAAACTATTTAAAAATAAAATAAATATTTTTTTTATTTTCTTGTATTATTATTTTTTATTTTATTACTTTTTTATTTTAATTTTTTTACTACTTACATTTTATTTTATAACTACTCTTGCTGTTGCTATTGTTTTTTATTGCGTGATGTTAAGTACGTTAAGTAAAACGATTCGGTCTATTTGTACAAAATGACATAGGAATAATAAAAACTAAGAACTGCATATGCTATCATCGACTGTCGACGCGTCGCGACGAGTTGTCCAAATAATCACAGCGCGTCATGCGGCATTATGCGTCAGTTTAATAAAAATATCTATTTATAGAATAGTCAAAAATTAAAGTTGCACACTTACGATCGTACACACATACTCAAATACCAACCAACAAATACCAATACTACTTTGTGTTGTATTTTCTATTCACCTTTTGGTGGACTGATTTTTTATTTTTCAGTATCGCCTTTATTCTCGGCTGAATTGCACGTGACGTGGGAGTTGCGCTGCTTTGCCTCAAAAAATGAATATGAATACCCTCAATTGCAATTCATAACAATTATGAACGCTTTATTATATCAATTTCGCTCAAATTGTGCGATTCGTATATACGAAGAATAGTTCATAAATGATTTTTCCATATATATCATTTATAATATAGATTCTATTTTTTTGTAAATGTGTATTCTGAGTACTTTAAAAGTAAAGCTAATTAAAGAAATATATATAAAATTGCAGTTTTTTCTTTTCATATTTTTTTTCATAATATTTTAAATGCGCTAAACAGATTTCATAATATTTTGAATGTTTTAAACAGAATTGTTATATTGTAAAAAAAATCTTGTAGCAACAATAACTTAAGCAACACATATTTCATAAGTATTATTAGTGTGTATCAAGCATAATAAGTACAGTCGTACTATTGTTAATTCAATATAAACTATGAAATCATAAATTATTAATATTTTATTTGCAAAAAAATCCACATTCACTCCCAAAAGCACCATCTATACGTTACTTCGTTTTTTCGAAATGGTTCCGACATTTGCTATTATCCAATTTTGCTTGCATACTTTACGTACTAAGGGTGTGTGCGAGTTCGACAAAATTGCTGACTAAACTAAATTTTGTCGGTAATGCAGTGTTCGACTTTTCAATTTTTTAGCAAATTTTCGAGCAAACTAAATTGAACTAAATTGGAAGACAGCAAACACACATGTGGTAATCGATTGATTATGGACTTGAACATTTACCGGTTACCGAATGGCGATCGAATGAAAATCTGTACAATTTAGTTTAGTCAGCAATTTAGTCGAACTCGCACACACCCTAAATACACGAACAAAACAACGCTCCACAGGGTGTGAATAACTCACAGTTTAATGCTTTCACTAACAAAAAAATAAAAAACACAGGGTGGGTATATCCAGAATAAATCCGTAATAATGCAAAATATTTAAAATTATATATATTGAAATTTCTGGATCTTTTTTTAACATCAATTTTAACAATAAATGACTCAAAATAAATTGTGGGCTGGTACTTTTAAAAAAATTAAAGTAAGATAATTAAACAGTATTTTATTAGAATCCAAAATATTGAAAATCCATTTACGTTTTCTATACTTTTTTCATCTTCAAATATATGGTTAAAAAAAAAAATAAGTGTAATAACCACATGTTATGTTCAACGGCAAATTTCTATATAATCTCCCCTAAATCGGATATATGTTGGTTTCAGAAAAGTTTTGTATTTGTAAAAAAAAAATATAATGGTGAGAAAATATTCATAACTCTTAAAATATTCATTCAAATGTAACACCCTATATTTTGTATGACAAAACTAATATTCAGTGCTTGATTTCGGTACGATGTCCCCTGAATTCGTATATGTCAAATATCTATATTAATAAAAGAAAACGTGTTTTTTTCTCTTGCACTAACCGGCCGTATTTCTGAACAGATTTTAATGATACTGGTATCAAACGATTCGTATTAATCTAATGTAGTGCGTGCTATACTTAGTTTTTATAATTTTAGAACAAACAACGCTAGAAAAACGTAAAAACTAAATTACAACAACCATATGAAAAGAGTACTGCAGTTGACTGCGCTCACAATGGTCAGTGTATCACACACTCGCAGAACGAACAACAACAATTCTGCCGCATGAGTTTTTGTTGTGGATTCTGGTTTGACACAGTAAAGAGAGGGGGAAAACAGTAGACTCCACGAAAATGATTTTCACTATTTATTTTACAAAATGCATTAAAAAATTGATAAGTGAAATGAAATAAAATATTACAGCACAATATTTTAACAAACAATAATTTTAACTAAAATTAAAAGAAATATTGAAGAAGAAACTAACTTATTAACACATTTTTCGCAGATCTGTAAATTATTTGAAATATTTTTTTATTTTTTTAAAAGTGAAAAATAAAATTAAAAAAAATCTAAATTTGTAGAAAAAATATAATTCCGATTAAAATACAAAAATATATAAAATTTGAATTGCAAAAGTAATTTTATTGGATTTCATGATAAATAATTCTGCTCTGAAATGAATCAAAAAAAAAATTAAGGGGAATCTGACCTAAGTTATTGTGAGTGAAACGGAAATAATATAAATATTGAGGTGTACCAGACAATAAATTCAAATTGGTAAAAGCCAAGTTTAAAATATTAAAAAATTGAAATTAGCTTTATATATGTTTTAAATAATAACTCAAAAACTGTAGACAATATCAAAATACTGTGCTTGATTTCGAGTTAATATGCAATCCACCAGTATATCGTAGTACGATACCATAATCGTACAATGATGTCGGATTTTAAAATATTCGATCTTTTAGAAAAATAAGTACAGCCAAATAGACCACTACCGGACAAAATTCCTAAATATGGGGAAGTAAGTAAAGTGGATAATATGCATACTGAAATTAAGCATAGAATTAATGAGACTAACAGAATATACTTGATCTCTTGACTGATTTAAATTAAAAATTTTTCCACACATTTACTATAAGATCAAATATTTTCGTATAAACCATGTTTCTCTTTTATATTTAGAAACACATTTTCAGCTAGCTGGATGGTTTTTACTAGTAAATATGTTTCCTTATACTATTAGATTTCTATAAAAAAAATTCCGATGAGGTTTTTTCTGAAAGTCTCGAAAAGCCTATTTCAATATGAGTACCATATGACAAAGTCACATATTTTGCAGTTATTACTATTTTTTCTATGTATTTCACATAAATCTTAGGTAAAACAAATTTAAAACTGTTTGCAAATGTTACTAGCTATTTCATAAAAAAAATACACGGTTAGAAAGGTTCTAACTGGCTAAAATCTGTAAATTCGTATAAAAACTTCATGTAAAATATACTTTTTTCATGTTTATGACCAGATTTAGAAGTTATGTCCCCTAAACTGATAGTACACCGACCATGAATACCATGGTCGATTGTTTAAAATTAAATACATAATGAAAAAATCATTTAAGTTAAAAAATAGTTCATCAATATTCGTGTTAATTTTGTGGAAAATAAAAAAAATTAGACTTTTTTTTAACATCAATTTTAACCATGAAGGACTCAAAATAAATTGTGGGCTGGTACTTTTTAAAAAATTAAGTTAAGATAATTAATCTTTTATTTGAATCAAAAATATTGAATATCCGTTTACGTTTACTATACTTTTTTCATCTTCGAATATATGATTTAAAAAAAAATAATAAGTGTAATAACCACATGTTATGTTCAACGGCAGATTTGTATATGATGTCCCCTAAACCGGAGATATGTTGGTTTCATAAAAGTTTTGTATTGGTATTCGGTGTTTGTAAAAAAAAGTACACGGTGAGAAAATATTCATAACTCTTAAAACATTCATTCAAATGAAACACTCTATATTTTGTATGATAAAACTAATATTTCAAATTCAGTGTTCGATTTCGGTACGATGTCCCCTGAAATCGTATATTTTGAATATAGAATATGTTTCCGTATACTATTAACTTTCTATAAAAAAAATCTTAATGAGTTTTTTTCTTAAAGTCTCGGAAAATCGATTTCAATATGAGTACCATAAGACAAATTCACATATTTTGCAGCTATTGCAATTTTTATACCCTACACCTATGAAGTACAGGGTATATTAACTTTGTGCTTATATTGTAACGCCAGTTAGGAGGCGTGTCCGGTATGGAAAAGTATATATATTCTTGATCAGCATCACCACCCGTCCGTTTAGCCATGTCCGTATGTCTTGCTGTCCGAATACACGATAACTTGAGAAATACTGCTTAGAATGCGATGAAATTTCGTTTCAATACTTTTTAGCCAAGTTAGTTTTGTCAATCTAAATGAGCCAAATTGGTCAACGGACACGCCCACCTCCCATACAAGACACTTTTATATAACTCTTTACGAACCAATAACTCGAAAAGTATTCATGATATACTTATAAAATTTAAAATGTATTGTTAGAATTCACCTAAAAATATATGATCCAAAAATGGGCGTGATACGCCCACATTTCATTTTTTTATTACTCCTCGCTTTTTCATAGTGGACATTTTATTCGCAAATTATTGAAAACAAAATTATGAAATATTAGCCTAAAATCTCTACATATGTTTTAAAAGTGGGCGTGATCCGCCCACATTTATTTTTCTACATGTTTTAACATTTTTTGATTTTTTATTTTTTTACTTTTACATCAATTTTTAAATTAATGGAATATACGTCGTCAGAAATTTGATATGTAAATAATATTCTGAGTGTAAGAATGTTCAGCATAATTAAGAACTTTAAAGGTAGGTATACAATTAAATTCCCCACGCTAAAATTCACACCAAAGTGTAAGGTATTCCATAGTCGGGCCCGACCGACTATAAAAGTTCGTCCCATGTGACCGAACTTACCCATGTGAACTAACTTTCCCAACTCGTTTTAAATTAATTTCGATATAACAACGAGATTATTTTTTTTCTCGTAGACATTTCAAGGAACCTTCTAAACAACTGAGCATCGTTAAAAAAGCTTAGATATAATAATGAGAACGATTTTTTTTTCTCGTGGCCACTTCGAGAATTGTTCGAGGTAAACGTTATAGTTTACAATTAAAGCTATTTCGAATACATTGCACACTGAACGAAATTACTGGTTTAGCGGCATTTAAGTCAAAAAGTACAACTTTTAGATCGATAAATGTTTTGCAATGTATCGAATATCGATACTCCACTGAGCAATTTGACGTTTTTACTTTTGTTTTGATTTCAATTTCCTCACAGTTGTTTGTTGTCAAGGCATGGTTTCCATATCATTCGCTATCACTCGTCATCACTATTTCGCCGTCTTATAACATGGGGGTTAACGAAAGATAGAGAAAGTTGAAACATTTGAACTTTTGCTATCACTCGGTATCACAATAAGAGTGATAGCGAGTGAGTGATAGCTAAAGATAACATGGAAATCATACATAACATAATTTGCAGTAAGTACATTAAAAGAATTTGACGCCTAATTGAAAGTGAATATTAAAAAAAAAAATTGATTAATAATTTTATGAATTAAATTTTTTAATGAAAGTGGAAGGTATGTATTAACTAGTTTCGTAGAGTGCAAATTTTGGGATTCAATCGGATTCAAATCAACCTTTGTTTTATTTACTAACTTGGTTTATTGTTGTGTTGAAACGCTAAAATTATCTGCCGTTTTGCTCGTTTATTGAATGTTCCATTTTTTAAGCACAATTAATTAATTTAAATTATTTAATTTAAAACTTTTTACAAATGTTATTTGATATTTAAGAAAAAAATACACGGTGAGAATGTTTCTTACTGACTCATATTTTGTAAATTTGTCTGAAAAAGGTATAAAAATACAAATGTAACACCCTATATTTTGAATTTGGTTGTGGATTTGTAGTCGGCAGGAGACTCCGCCACCTTGTCTCTAGGTTTACACCCGTGAACGAACGACTAGCAACAATCCGCATCAAGGCTAAATACTTCTATATCAGCCTAATTTGCGCACACGCTTCGACGAATGAGAAGGACGATGAAACTAAAGAGACTTTCTATGAGCACCTCGACGAGGCCTATGAGCGCTGCCCCCGTCACGACATCAAAATTGCCAAAAAGGGCCATGAGGGTATCTTTGGTTCAACGGTTGGACAATTCAGCCTCCACGACAACACCTCCGACAATGAAATGAGGCTGATTCATTTCGCAGCAAGAAACATGGTAATTAGTAGTACTAGATTCCGGCATATCAATTTTCACAAGGCCACGTGGCGGTCACCCGATCAGAACACGCGCAACCAAATTGAAGAAGAAGCCGAAGAAGTGCTTGGATTCCAACGCCCACTACGGAACAAGTGGTATGACGAAGAGTGTCGCGCAGCCACTGCAGAGAAAGACGCTGCATATAGAGCCACCCTGCAGTCGGTAGTTACGCGAGCCGCGACGGAGCGATATAGAGAGAAGAGGAAGGAGGAGAGACATTTTTTTAAGCCCAAGAAAAGAGAATTAAAAAGATGCGAGTGTGAAAATATTGAGATGAATGGCGACAGGAACGAGGCTCGAAAATTCTTTCAGGTGATAAGTCGCCACACTGGAGGATTAAATACCGGACCCTCTTCCTGTCAGGACGATGACGGGAATCTAGAAACAGATGTCCAGGGTACACTGATCTTCTTGCAGGCGATGATGATAACTACTCCGCTGATAGAGAAGACAGCTGACAACCCCAGTTGCGGACGATGGCGTTGACATACCGCCGCCTGACCGTAATGAGGTCTGCACAGCCATCAACAGGCTGAAAAACAACAAAGCCGCAGGATCGTATGGTCTGCCTGTTGAGTTGTTTAAGACCGGAGGCGATGAGCTCATAACGAGCATGCACCAGCTCATCAGCAGAATATGTTCAGAAGAAAGCTTGCCTAGCGAATGGAATCTCAGTATACTCTGCGCAATCCTTAAGAAGGGGGATCCCATGATACGCGCCAACTACCGTGGGATAAGTCTCCTCAATATCGCGTATAAGGTTTTAACGAGCGTATTATGTAAAAGACTGAAGCCCATCGTCAATAGACTGATTGGATCTAATCAGTGCGGCTTCAGACCTTGCAAGTCCACCATAGAACCGATTTTCACATTGCGCCAAATCCTGGAAAAGACCAAAGGGAGGCAGATCGACACCCACCCCCTTTTCGTCGACTACAAAGCTGCCTTCAACTGTCCGATAAGAAGTCGCCTATACGCCACCATGTCTGAGTTCGGTATACCTGCGAAGCTTATAAGGCTTTGTAGGATAACCCTGAGCGACACACGTTGCTCAGTGGGAATTGGGAACAACCTCACCGATACGTTTAATACCGAACGAGGTTTCAGACAAGGCGATTCCCTATCGTGTGACTTCTTCAACCTAATAATGGAGAAGATTGTAAGAGCTGCACAACTCCATCACAATGGCACTATCTTCAACAAGATTTCCATGCTGCTCGGGTACGCTGATGATATCGACATCATTGGGCAGAGCGTACGAGCAGTCAGTGCAGCATTGTCCAGTTTAGAGAGGGAATGGGTCGAATTGGTCTTACGGTGAACGAGGACAACACGAAGTACCTGGTGTCAACAAACAAAGAGTCCCGGCGTCTTGGACAACACGTCACTATTGACAATTTCGAAGTTGTGAAGGGCTTCGTCTACCTAGGTACCAGCATCAACAAGGAAAACAATGTCAGCCTGGAGATTAGCCGAAGAATAACTCTTGCGAACAGGTGTTACTTCGGGCTCAGTAGACAATTGAAGAGCAGAGCTCTCTCTCGACGGACAAAAATTACACTCTAAAGTCGCTCATCATACCAGTACTCCTCTATGGCGCTGATGCATGGACGCTTACCAACACCGATGAACGAGCTTTAGAAGCGTTCGAAAGATTCTTCGGAAAATCTATGGCCCGATATGCGTTGAAAACGAGTACAGAATCAGATGGAACGACGAGCTGCATGAGACAGGCGCATTAAGATCCAGAGCCTATGCTGGCTTGGACATGTCGAGCGTATAGATGAAAGCGCTCCAGCAAAAAAGGGGTTCGGTTCTGTACCCAGTGGTGCTCAACGTAGGAGAGCGCGTCCGAATCTCCGGTGGAGCGACCAAGTGCGAGACAACCTGACAACACTTGGAGTGCAAAACTGGCGCCAGCGCGCGCAATGCAGAAGCGACTGGCGAGGGGTAATTTGCTGCGGCCGAAACCCATCATGGGTAGTAATGGCCAAATAAGTAAGTAAGTAAAGCTTAAAGTAAAGCTTTCTATAAAAAAAAAATCGCGATGAGGTTTTTTCTTAAAGTCTCGGAAAATGGATTTTAATATGAGTACCATATGACAAATTCACATATTTTGTAGTTATTACTATTTTTTCAATGTATTTCCGCTAAACCTGTGGTTAAACGAATTCAAAACTGTTTACAAATGTCATTAGCAATTTCATAAAAAAAACTGTGAGAAAGGTTCTCACTGGCTCAAAATTTGTAAATTGGTATAAACATTTCATGTAAAATATACGTTTTTTTATTTTTATGACCAGATTTAGATGTCCTGTTCCATAAACTGGTGGTACACCGACTCCACAAAAATTGTAGAATAAAATTAAATACACAGTGAAAAAATCATTTAAAGTACAAAAATACTACATCAATTTTGGTGTTAATTTGTAAAAAATAAAAAAAAGACTTTTTTTAACAACAATTTTAACCATGAAGGACTCAAAACAAATTGTGGGCTGGTACTTTTAAAAAAATTAAAGTAAAGTAATTAAACAATATTTCATTAGATTAATAAAAATAGTGAAAATCCATTTACGTTTTCTATACTTCTTTCATTTTCAAATATATGGTTTAAAACAAAAAAAATAATAATAATAAGTGTAATAACCACATGTTGTGATCTCCCCTATATGTTGCGTTTAGAAAAGTTTTGTACTAGTATTGGGTATTTGAAAAAAAAAATACACGGTGAGAAAATATTCATTCAAATGTAACCCTATATTTTGTATGATAAAACTAATATGTCAAATTCAGTGCTCGATTTTGGTACGATGTCCCCTAAAGTCGTATATGTCGAATATACAATATGTTTCCTTATACTATTAGCTTTCTATGAAAAAAATTCCCGATGACGTTTTTTATTAAAGTCTCGGAAAATCGATTTCAATATGAGTACCATATGACAAATTCACATATTTTGCAGTTATTACAATTTTTTTCTATGTTTTCTCCTAAATCTAAAGCAAAACAAATTTAAAACTTACTTACAAATGCTATTAGATATTTAAGAAAAAAATACACGGTGAGAAAGTTTTTTACTGGCTCAAAATCTGTAAATTATTATAAAAACTTCATGTAAAATATACTTTTTTCATGTTTATGACCATATTTAAAAGTTGTGTCCTCTAAACGGATACCATGGTCGATTGTTTAAAATTAAATACACAGTGAAATAATCATTTAAAGTACAAAAATAGTACATCAATATTGGTGTTAATTTTGTGAAAAATACAAAAAAAAATATACTTTTTTTTTACATCAATTTTAACCATGAAGGACTCAAAATAAATTGTGAGCTGGTACTTTTTAAAAAATTAAAGCAAGGTAATTAAACAATCTCTCATTAGAATCAAAAATATTGAAAATCCATTTATGTTTTTTATACTTTTTTCATCTTCAAATAAATGGTTTAAAAAAATAATCAAAAGTGTAATAACCATATGTTATGTGCAACGCCTGATTTCTATATGGTATCCCCGAAATCGGAGATATGTTGGTTACAGATTAGTTTTTTTTTTTTAAGTCTCGGAAAACCGGTGTGAAGTTAGCACGGAGTTGCTCAGCACGGAGCGAATTTAATAACATTTTATTAATTTTAATAACATATCACGGCGAATATATAACAGAGTCAATTTTTTGGCCGAAGTTTTTTTTTTAAAACTCGGAACCTTTAACACAACAGACGACTGTTCTACCATACGTGCCACCAAACAAACTTGATAGAATGCTATGTATGTTCTTACTTATATTCTGACAAACATTTATGTAATTTAAAATAGGGTTATGTAAGTATTACACAAATCTTGATATGAACTTAAGATTTTTTTTAAATTATTTTAAATTAAATTGTTAGAAATTAAAAAATTGTTAGCAGTGACAGTTTCTTAAAAGTATATTAATAATATGATGCGTCATTATTACCATTCTTAAATCATTGGTGGTATAAGCAGTGAAGACACAGCGTCATTAGAAATTCAAAAATTGACAATTATGACATATAAATAGCAAATAAATATTGATAAAATAAATAGCGATTCAAAAAAACACTGATATTAATTATGTTTAAAAAATGAAATAGAATCTAATGAAAAAAAAGAGATAACATATATATAAATGAACTCTTGGAAAAAAAAACTTGCATCATCCATCCAGGGATCGAACCATATACCTTTGGACCGCGAGTAAAGTGTGCATCAACGAAACCAGTTGAACGGTAGATTTATTGACAGACCATCAATACAAACAAATCAACATAGGTAAATTTAATACAAAATTTTCAAAATTGTTGCCAGTTATTGATTTTCATTTAAATCAGTGAAGGGCATTTCAATGAACGAGTGTATTTGTATACGTATATATAGAACTTTCCAGGGTTTAAAAAAACTGAAAACTGCTCTGACTGCTACTATTTCATGACAGCTGATGTTCGGTTTTTGTGTATGGCTGTGGCAGTCAAACACAACTACCGATAGTCGTTGTTCAGTTGTTGCAAAATTGGCGACAGTCGTTGTTCGGGTTTTTGCAAACAACCATTAGCCGAGTACGTTATTGTCTTTCAAACATTATATCATTGTAAAATGAGTAGTTTCAAAATGTCCCTTTTTTATTAAATCAAAATGTTTTTACTAAAAATGCATAAAAAGATCAACATTTTTAGGTTCCGACATAGATGATATTTGCATTAAAGTTGTTAACAAATGAATATTAAAGTACTTCAAGAAACTTAAACGCCATTATTTAAGTGCCCAATCCGCAAAATATTTCAAAAAATGAGGTACTTAAACTAAGAGCCATTAATTTGGTGCTTTGTATTAAATAAAATAATTTTTAAATTACTTATATACCTACGCTGTATGAGCGAGAGCTGTCCATTATGACCTGTGATCTGACCATTTATATTCAATTATCTCCTATAAAATGTACATCTACAGATCAATTTTACTGTATACGTGCTTAGATAAACTTTTAAGTCAAATATATATTGACATAATGTTCAAATACATGAAAATAATGTTTTCCGCCAAAACGACTTGTGGTTCCCAAAAAAAAACAATTGAAATGCGGTACACCTACCCATTTTTAAATATGGGTATCAACTGAATGGTAATTCTTCGATTTGAAAGTTTGTAGTTATTTTCAGGATTCGTATACCATGGTGACCTATATACCATTTTGAATGGTAACTACACATATGTGTAGGGTATTTATTGTCGACTTAGAACGACTATAATTTTGATAATCGTAACACCTAATTTAAAATTTCTCATGTAATCTAACTTTCCCAACTTGTTTAAATTTGAGTTACTACTGGTGACTGTCATAGTTTTAGGTCTAAAGGTCTACTGACAATTTCATATATTTAACATAAACTCAGCACTCTGGAAAACTGCAATCGTAATTTTAAGGTGTTTTCACCCACTATTTTTAAAAAATATATAGTACTGTTTAAAAATAGTTTTACAAAAAAACCTAATGACTGATATGATTCCAATATGTTTTTTGATAATTTAATGTAAATTCGGAAATTTTTGTTTTTTTTTTAGTGAATTTTTAATATATATTTTTAACACTTAGGATTTAATGATAAATATGAAAATGATTTACGATTATTTACAGCATAGTCCAAGTTTTAACTATCAAAATAACTCACTTTTTTTAATTGATCTACATTTTTTCTAATTAATATAAAATTTACCATTTGAATTGTTTTTGTATAAATCGTCTACCAACGTGGAACTTCATCGCAGATGGACGATGGGTGGTTTTCTTATTTTTAAACTTATATTTAGAATAATTCGTGTGATAAATCAAATAGTGACTTATTATACTTGTGAAATTTTAAAATGCGAAAACAAAGATTTAAAATAACATTTATTTAATAGCAAATTAGAGTAAAGTTACAAATAACCATTGGGTTAATAATCTTAAAAATATAATAATCTATAAAAAAAATATTTTGGCTTAAAAAAATATTGCTTCACTCGGGGATCGAACTCTCAACCCTCGGAACATAACACAAATACTTATCACCACCGCTACTCTACTACCTGTTGACATGTCAAAAGAACATCAATTTTGAGCTTTGGGATTTTTTTGTAATCTTGCTCACATTGAATCGATCTCGATGAAAACCAGTTGATTAGAGTTACAATTAATTTGGAAGAAATCTTAATAAATTCTATAATTCTATTGTAAGTTATTATAAGTTATTGAACCAATCATTTGAATATAAAAGTGAAAGTTTTAAATAAAAGTGAAAAACAACCATATGAATAAAATGGATATGGTAACTAAAAACAAAAAAAAAAAAAAAAATATATATATATATATATATATATATATATATATATATATATATATATATATATATATATATATATATATATATATATATATAATGTTTTCTAAAGGTCTACTGACAATTTCATATATTTAACATAAACTAATGACTGATATGATTCCAATATGTTTTTTGATAATTTAATGTAAATTCGGAATATATATTTTTAACATTTATATAACACATATATATTTTTAACATTTAGGATTTAATGATAAATTTGAAAATGATTTACGATTATTTACAGCATAGTCCAAGTTTTAACTATCAAAATAACTCACTTTTTTTAATTGATTTTTTCTAATTAATATAAAATTTACATTTGAATTGTTTTTGTATAAATCGTCTACCAACGTGGAACTTCATCGCAGATGGACGATGAGTGGTTTTCTTATTTTTAAACTTATATTTAGAATAATTCGTGTGATAAATCAAATAGTGACTTATAATACTTGTGAAATTTTAAAATGCGAAAACAAAGATTTAAAATAACATTTATTTAATAGCAAATTAGAGTAAAGTTACAAATAACGATTGAGTTAATAATCTTAAATATATAAAAATCAATAAAAAAAATATTTTGACTTAAAAAAATATTGCTTCACTCGGGGATCGAACTCTCAACCCTCGGAACATAACACAAATATCTTAAACACAAATAATCTTAAAATGTTTCGCTCCGCGTCCACTTTCTGAAACTAGACCCTCTAAAACTGAGAAGAAGCTTTTAAAACCCAAAAAAGTGATCCTGTGATGTTGCGCAAAGAGCTTAAAGAACATTTTTGAACTTTTAACGACTTTTTTTTTGGGTTTTAAAAGATTCTTCTCAGTTTAAGAGGGCATCGTTTCAGAAATTGGACGCGGGGTAAAAATAGTTCTAGACTTTTCATACAAATTTGAATCAGTCTAATATAAATATTATAAATATTATATAGTAAAATAAATTTTAAAAATATTTAGTAAGCTTAAACACAAAACTCATAGTTGAATAATTTTAAAATTTTTCCAAATTGAATGTAAAGAATGCAGAAGGATACGAACGGGTGATTCTAAACAAAAAGGTAAAATACAATTATTTGTAATAATAAAAGGTTATATATATATATATATATATATATATATATATATATATATATATATATATATATATATATATATATATATACATATTTCATTTCATTTTTTAAAATTTTAAATTTCACTATTATATATGACACTAGACCACAGAAAACATTTTCCATATATTAAGGAAAATTTACTTGAAATAGCGTCAAGTTCAATTTTCCTTATTTAAAGGAAAGTGTTTTCCTTAGTAAGAAGAAATATATCGTTATAATAAGAAAAATTGAACTAGACGCTATATTCCTTGATATAAGCAAATTAAATGATGTTTTGATTTATCCACGATCTTAGTATGTATTTTTATATTGTTTTTTTTTAAGTTATTACGTAAAACAATGTGGTAACTCTCGTGTTTTTCTGCATATTTTGGACTTTACCTGTTTACAGATAATAGTTTTCGATCTGATTTCTTTTGTATTTGATTGAGACCACATTAAATTTGGATTAATCTTAACAAGGTTATGTCCAGTCAAACGCAAAAAATATTAATTTTAAAGTGTGTTTATTGCATAACATACATATATGGCTTTCGTAATTTAATGAAAATATGTGTCAAACAAGATCTTTAATTCTATGATTTCTCTTACTTCCTTTTTTAATGTATTCTCAATGAAACATAAATAAATCAGATCGAAAACGTAAATCTGTTAAGTTCCAAAATATGTAGAAAAACACGACAATTGCATATATTTCTTATATGTAATAACTCAAAAATTTCAGGCAATATTAAACCAATAAGGCAGGTTAGTTTACATGGGAAATTTTAAAGTAGGAAAATTGTGAAAGATGGTGTGATAAAGTTAACAAGAATTATGAAAGTTACAGTCGGGCTAAGCCGACTATAAATGCTATACATATCGTCGTTGTAGAACGAAAATTCACCAAATGCATTTTTATGAAAAACTTAGTTTTCGAGTTTGTCGATTAATATTATAAATAGTAAATGATGCATTTTTAAAGTTGAAAAATGAGTTAATAGATTTACATTTTCTTATCATGTGGTAAAAAATTGAGATCATCGATTAAAAATTGAAAGCTTTATAAAGATTTTTGTAAATGAATATTTTGCATTTTGAAAATGTATTTGGTGACTTTTCGTTCTACAACGACGATATGTGATAATGTGTGCGGTATATATATATATCTATATATATATATATATATATATATCTATATATATATATATATATATATATATATATATATATATATATATATATATATATATATATATATATATATATATATATATATGTACATATATATATATATATATATATATATATATATATATATATATATACATATATATATATATATATATATATATATATATATATATATATATATATATATATATATATATATTATATATATATATATATATTATATATTTATATATTTTATATATTGTTAGTAGACCTTTAGACAAACATTATTTTCTCGAACAGTTGAGTAACGCATTTAATGAGACCATATACGATTTAAGGCCAATAAACCACTCTCTCCCACTAGTCCCGTTCCATATTATTCAGCCAGTTTTGAGAAAATCGATCCCTTGCTGAGTTTATGTTAAATATATGAAATTTGTCAGTTGACCTTTGGACAAACATTGTTTTCTCCAACAGTTCAGTAACGCATTTAATGAGACCATATACGTTTTAAGGCCAATAAACCACTCTTTCCATAGAACCTAGTCCCGTTCCATATTATTCAGCCAGTTTTGAGCAAATCGATCCCGTGCTGAGTTTATGTTAAATATGTGAAATTTGTCAGTAGACGTTTAGACAAACATTATTTTCTCGTTCTCGTTGAGTAACGCATTTAATGAGACCAAATACGATTTAAGGCCAATAAACCACTCTCTCCATAGAACCTAGTCCCGTTCCATATTATTCAGCCAGTTTTGAGAAAATCGATCCGGTGCTGAGTTTATGTTAAATATATGAAATTTGTCAGTAGACCTTTAGACAAACATTATTTTCTCGAACAGTTGAGTAACGCATTTAATGAGACCATATACGATTTAAGGCCAATAAACCACTCTCTCCATAGAACCTTGTCCTGTTCCATATTATTTAGCCAGTTTTGAGAAAATCGATCCCGTGCTGAGTTTATGTTAAATATATTAAATTTGTCAGTAGACCTTTGGACAAACATTATTTTCTCGAACAGTTGAGTAACGCATTTAATGAGACCATATACGATTTAAGGCCAAAGAACCACTCTCTCCATAGAACCTAGTCCCGTTCCATATTATTCAGCCAGTTTTGAGAAAATCGATCCAGTGCTGAGTTTATGTTGAATAAATTAAATGTGTCAGTCAATTTTTTGAGAAAATTTTATCGAATAGTATAATAGAACAATGATTCCCATGGCACATTTTTTCTAGTTTTTTCCAAATGTTATTTATAAGTGTTCGATGAAATCACTTTTTTCTAAAGGTTTATCCGACAACTTTCTATTAATATATTTAATAATATACTTTGTTTAATAATCATTTTTTTATTTTGCAAAAATATATTTGAGCTAGATAGATTTATCGAGCTCAAATTGTTTTTGTTTTGCGTATAAAATTTGTTTCAGCTCAAATTTAAATTATGAAAAAAACGCAGCTATTAAATATCTATAATATTATCGAAGCATTGAATTACGAGTTAACCATTGGCACTTACATCGGTACAGTGGTGCAGAGGCAGTGTTGCTACCCAGCAGTGTTACTACCCAGTAGTCGTGAGGTACGGGGTTCTATTCCTGACAAGTCGACGTAATATTTTTATTCAATTGATGTGGTTTGAATATATTTCAATATTCAAAAAATATTTCAGACATTTAATTAGTCTAGTCATACAATCAATTTGCTTTAAAAAGTTAAAAAAAGCTTTAAAATTTAAGGTTACAGACTCTGTAAATTTTCATAGCATAACATAGCTAAGTTAATAACATTTTCGCCTCTGTTATTAACATTTCGCCTCTTCGCTCCGTGCTATGTCCGTGCTATCTTCACACAAGTCTCGGAAAATCGATTTCAATGTGAGAACCTTGTGAAAAATACGTGTTTTTGTGATTTTACAACGGTTTTATATAGAATTTCACCTAAATTTGAGGTGGACCGACCCCAAAAATATCTTCTAATGGCTTTGTTACACTAATAAGTAATTTTAGGATGCAAAAATTTAGTATTGCAACGCAATCTGCATTGAAAAACTATGGCCACTTGAAGTGCACTGAAAGTCAGTTAATTCGTTAAAAATGTATAGTTTTTGGTATTTTAAATGCATTAATTATCTTTTAATTGCATAAATAATGGAATTTATCTATAAAACTACAATATTTTGTACTTTTAAGAACTACATATAATTACATACATAAGAATTACATATAATTGTAATTGCTCGTGTAATTAATTACAAAACGTAATTGATACTGGCCAACTCTGGAACAAATCTACAAAATATTTAAATACAATAATAATGTAGTTTTATTAATAATAAATTACAAGACAGCCTTTCGATCTCGTTGACAAAATAAAATCTCGTTCGGAAAAGTAATCTCGTTCTCGATTTTCGAGATCGATCTTGATCTCGAGTTTTATAGTCTCACTACACAAAAACGAAAAAAATCTTGTTGTACTCACGTTTCTTCGAGTTGAACTTTGCATGTGTTTTGTTATTGTCACTTGTTTAACGAAAAACAAACACAACACCAAACACTCGTTTTCTGCAGGAAATATATTATATAAATTTTTTTTTTTTTTTGTATTAACATTTTTTTGATTACCATTAGATTCTAAATTTAAAATCAAAACCTTAAAAATATCTAAATACACTTGTCTCCGACACTGTATAAACTATACTATTTGCAACTTATCTAAATGTAATATTTATTAATTTATTTTTGTTGCTGCCAAAAAATATTTAAATATCAAAATATTTATTAAAATAGATTCATTATTAAAAAAATCTCAAATTATAAACAACAGTTTTTTCTTATTATTAAAAAATAATTAAAAATAAATATTGCAACCGCAATAAATGGTCCTTCGAGCAACAATCAACCAACCTAAGGAAACATTCAAGGATATATAATCAACAATCCACAAATAAATAAACAACAATCAAATATACCATAAATTAATTCAAAAATAAGAACAGGTGCAGCAAAAAGCCACACACACTTCAGCGGTACAGAAACGATCGCAACAAATCAAATTTACATTACCAGAACGGTTAAAGCAAGATTCCATACCCAAAAAGGATATTGGTAACGTATGCAATTAAATTATTACAAAGAAATTACATAAAATAAAATGGATTTCAAAAGCTATATGCAAACAATTATTTGTACATTGACTAATGCCGACTTGCAAAATCTGCACTTTATTCTATATGGTACGAAGTCTCGCGAAAATATCGTTACGCGAAATATATTAGAATTTAAATCATTCGATTTTACGGTAAACAGCAGCAAATTCCAAAAACTAATAACATTAATAAAACAAAACTTAACCACCTATGAATTCCAATCACTATTAGAATTTTTTAATTTGGACTCACAAATGAATTTTGAAGATTTTTTAACATTGTTAATAAATAAATGTACTCAACAAGAAAATTGCATTGATTCAACAATAACACAACCCTCTCAAACTTCTGTTTCACATACACTTCAAGCACCACCTAAGACCCCCTCCATTCTTTGCAATAGTTTACATTGTTCATCATTAATCGCCCCCCTACATAACGAACAACAAGAACGACTATTACATCACCAAAGAAACCTTGATCAGCTCCTTGTTGAGAAAGAAATTCAGGAACTTGAATACCCCGATGATGAAAAACGCAAGAAGTTGATAACTCTCAAAATTAAGAGAGAAGAAATCGCGATACAAAATATAACAAAAGACATAGAATATGAAAAACAAAAACCTACAAATTTTGAGGAACATAATAGTGTTAATGAGGAACATAATAGAGTTAATGAATGGGTACAAAATATCGAAACCCCATTAAATATCGAACCACCATCCTCTGATTTATCAACAAATATTCAAAAAATGCTTGCTAGACAATCCATTGGGTCTAATTTAAAAAATTTTGATGGAGAATCAAAATTTGAATGGCCTGCTTTCCTCTCGGAATATAAAAACACTTCCGAATTATGCTGTTTTTCAGATAGAGAAAATGTTTTACGTTTAAACACTGCACTTAAGGGAAAAGCTAGGTCTAAAGTGGAACTAATTCTTGTTACTGCTAAAGATCCAAAACAAATAATTTCAATTTTAAATGATGTTTACGGTAAACCGGACGAAATTGGTAAAGAACTGTTAAACAGAGCCAGGAAGATTCCAAATCTCACTAACTCAGGATTTTTTCTAGAATTTTATATTCAAATTCAAAATATAATAACAGCAACCCAAAATTTAGAAGGTGAATCACGAAAAGAAAAAGACATTCTAGAAGTATTAGTATCAAAATTACCAGAACATTTATTAACTCAATGGGGAAGTTACCTTCTTAACAAAAATTCAAATTCGAAACCAAATTTACTAGATTTCCAAGAGTGGGTAAGAAATTTATCTGAAATTTTTTCCAAAATTGGTTTTGTATCAAAGCAACATCAATTTAATTATACTCCAAAACAACCCCAGTTAACTCAACACCAAAAATCACCAAATTATGTACATGAAAATCCATTCGATAAAAAATGCAAAATTTGTAAAAAGGAAAATCATGAAATTTTGAAGTGCAATTCCTTTTTGACAAAAACTACAAATCAACGATGGGATATAGTTAAAAATCTGAAAATTTGTTGTTTTTGCTTAAAAACCCACGTTGGGTCCTGTGAGGAGAGACAACTTTGTGGAATTGATAATTGCAATCGTTATCATAATAAATTACTTCACAAACAACATATTGAATTTAACAATCTCACGGAAACTACACAAAATGAAAAAGTTGTTCTATTAAAAATGATACCCATACGTCTATGGGGACAAAAAGGTTCAATAGTTGTTACAGCACTATTAGACGAGGGCAGCACAACAACACTTATTGAAAAGTCCGTTTCAGACTCAATTGGTCTAGACGGTCCAAACGTCCCAATATGTTTTAAGTGGACAGGAGATATATATAGAACAGACAATGAATCAAAAACTTTAAATTTTACAGTATCTGGAACAATACTGGGCCAAAAGAAATATGAAATCAAAGGTGTTCGAACAGTTGAACATTTAAATTTGCCTGGTCAAAAAATCAATATTGAATCATAAAAAAAACAATATCCATTAATTCAAAATATTGATTTAGGAAATATTAACTGGCAAAACCCACAGATTTTAATTGGACAAAACAATGCGCATTTAATTGTATCACAAGAACACATTCAGCCAAATTTCGAATCTCTAATTTTATCAAAAACAAGACTTGGATGGACAGTTCATGGATGCACTGGAACATATGAAAATAAGAATTCATTGCACATTTCTGCTGCAATTTGCGAAAGTAACTGTGAAAAAGATTTACATGAAACTGTGAAAAGTTATTTTAGTCTGGAAAACTTTGGAGTCGTATCACCAAAAAAAGATGTACTTTCACAAGTAGATACCGAATGCATCAATCAGGTGCAGAAAAGTATAAAATATACAGGAGAACGCTATGAAATTCGTCTGCCATGGAAAAATATGAATGAAAAATTTCCAGAAACCATCTATTTAGCAGAAAACCGTTTAAAACATTTAGAAAAGAAAGTCATAAAGGAAAATCTACAAAACCAATATTGTGAAGAAATTCAAAAGCTGTTGGACAAAAATTACGCTATTGAGGTGAGAGAAGATGAACTTTTAGGAAAACGTTTATGGTTTTGCCGCATTTTGCTGTGATTAATCCGAAAAATCCCGGAAAGGTAAGGGTGGTATTTGACGCAGCAGCGAAAGTGCATGGAAAAAATCTAAATGATTTTTTATTACCTGGTCCAGATTGGTTAATTTCTTTTCTCGGTGCTATACTGCATTTTCGACTATACCAGTTTGGATTCGTTGGAGACGTAAGAGAGATGTTTAACCAAGTAAAAATAAATTACGATGATACATTTTCACAATGTTTCTTGTGGAGAGAAATGAAAATATCAGAAAAACCAAAAATATATCGAATGCAAGCTATGCTCTTTGGGATAACTTCAGCACCCTTTTTATCACAATTTGTAAAAAATTACAATGCAGACCAGTACGAATCAAAATACCCCGAAGCAGCAAAAGCCATAAAGGAACATCATTATGTGGATGACTTTATCTACGGAAGTAATGATGAAGCAGCAGGATTAACATTGGTGAATCAAGTTATCAAAATTCAACAAGTAGCTGGATTTGAATTGCGAAATTTTGTATCAAATAGCAAAATGATTCTAAATGGTATACCAAAACATCTTGTATCTGAAAAGTTAACTCTTGACTTAGAATCCAAATCCTTCGTTCAATCAGTTTTAGGAATGAAATGGAATGCATTTGATGATACACTGGAATTCAACATGTTCTTTTTAAGCGATTCAGAAGAAGTCATAAGATGTATTCGTACCCCTACGAAACGTGAAATTCTTAAAATTATAATGTCAATTTATGATCCATTAGGCTTATTATCTCCAATTACAATAAAAGGAAAAATGATTCTGCAAGATATATGGAGAACTAAAGTTGGATGGGACGATTTCATCACAAACAAGTGTTTCGAGGAATGGAAAAGGTTCGTGGATTATGTAAAAGACATCAAACTAATCAAAATAAAACGTTGGTACAGCGAAAAACTCCTTAAATTTGATCAAATTGAGTTACACACGTTTTGTGATGCAAGCGAATCAGCATATTCAGCTGTTATTTATTTACGAATTATATCAAATGGAGAGGTGGAAATGGTCTTGGTATGTGCAAAAGCAAGGGTTGCACCAATCAAGTTAATAACTATTCCAAAAATGGAGTTAATGGCAGCAGTATTGGGAGTCCGATTAACAAAAACAATCAAAAAACATGTCAATCTTAACATCAGCAAAGAATATTTTTGGTCCGATTCCAGCACAGTTATTAATTGGATCAAATCAGAGAAAAAATTGCAGGCTTTTATAGTAGCAAGAAAAAGCGAAATTATTGAAAATTCAAATGCTGAAGATTGGTATTGGATTCCAACTAAAGACAACATCGCTGATATCTGCACCAGAGGAATCATAAAAAAATCTCTACATTTAAAAGCAAATTGACTTTCAAAATTCCAAAATGGCAAAATACCTGCGAGGACGATATTGTAAATTTAATTCACGAAGAAGACTCAAAACTAAAGTTACCAATTAAATTTTATTATACATATATTCGTATTTTAAGAACAACTGCTTGGATTAAACGCTTTTTCGAAAACTGTAAATTAGACGAAATAGAGTGGAGCAAGAATAAATTCATAAAAGAAGTTCAATCAAATTATTTTCCATTGGATATACAAAACACACGTTTGGGAAATTCAAATTTTAATGGAAATCTACACAATCAAGCACTCAAAATCGAAAATGGTATTTTAAACATAGTTAACCGAATACCAATTGATCTACAAGACTCCTTTGAGCTTAAAAATCAAATATGTCTTCATGCAAAACATCATTTTGTAAAAGCACTTATAATTCACTATCACAAAAAATTATTCCATCAGGGTTTCGAAACTTTAATAAATGAATTACGTCGATTGTTTTATATTCAAAAATTAAGATCTAATGTAAAACAAATAATTTCAAAATGTTTACATTGCAGATTTTTTAAAAGCAAAATCAACCATCAAATGTTGGGAAATTTACCTGAGGAACGATTGATGATTAATAAAAAGCCATTTACTGCAACTGGTGTGGATTACTTTGGTCCTATTACTGTAGTAGTAGGTCGACGACATGAAAAACGATATGGAGTCCTGTTCACTTGTCTCAGTTCAAGAGCAATTCATATAGAATTAGCGCATTCCCTTACGTCCGATTCATGTTTGATGGCAATTCGTCGGTTTATTTCAAGACGAGGTAAAGTGGAAATCTTATGGTCAGATAATGGATCAAATTTCCGATGTGCTAACCGAGAACTACTTGAAGCAATAGAAGAAATAGACACCAATACTATTCAAGCACGATTAGCCGTTCAAGAAATAAAATGGAAGTTTATAGCACTGGGTTCACCACATATGGGAGGCTCCTGGGAAAGAATGATTGGTTGTTTCAAGAGAACTATGGAAGCAGTGATAAAAGGTACAATACTAAAAGAAGAAACACTTTTAACCGTTATTGCAGAAGCCGAATATATAGTAAATAGCAGACCTTTGACGATATCAGAGTCCGTTAGCATTTCCCCAAACGACATTCTCATTGGACAAAATGTCACTATAACACCACCTGGATCATTTTCAATTGAAACCAGTAATTTTCGGAAGCAATGGAGAATTTCTCAACATACCATACAAGAGTTTTAGTTAAGGTGGTTAAAGGAGTATTTACCAATGATATCACTACGAACGAAGTGGACCAAGGAGTGCAAACCGTGGACAATTGGAGAACTTGTCGTGATAGAAGACAAAACATGTCCCAGGTACAACTGGCCGATTGGAAAAATTGAAAAACTGTACACAGGAAATGAGGGACTTGTACGCGTGGTTGATATTCGAACATCCGCTGGCATCACATAGAGGTCTACTCATAAAATATGCCGACTAAATTTAGGTGACTAACCTAAAGTGGGGAGAATGTCTCCGACACTGTATAAACTACACTATTTGCAACTTATCTAAATGTAATATTTATTAATTTATTTTTGTTGCTGCCAAAAAATATTTAAATATCAAAATATTTATTAAAATAGATTCATTATTAAAAAAATCTCAAATTATAAACAACAGTTTTTTCTTATTATTAAAAAATAATTAAAAATAAATATTGCAACCGCAATAACACTGTTCTACAAATTGAGGGTGGTTGGCGTCCACAGAAATGAAACTTATCATTTCTGGTAGATTTGACATTAAAAAAAATGCAGGGTGTCACAGCTACTTATTATTAAATTTAAATTTATATTATTATTTTGTCGGGGCTGTTGTAGTAATATATATATTGAACTTTTTATTTTAATGAATGGCAGATTTGGGACTATTTTCGTGACGCATATGAATTGTGAAAATTAAAGAAAAAATGGATCGATTCAGCATACTATACGTATTTCAAGATTTTTATAAAGTACCAAAAATGGCCTTTTTTGCAACTTTGACTCGATTTTTATTGCAAAATCTCAACATATAGGGAAAATTCTGAGTACGCAGCAAGAATCTACCGAAATCTACCAGAAATGATAAGTTTCATTTCTGTGGAAAATTCTTGTAGAACAGTGATATCGGGGTTTATATTCAAATACACAGAAAAAAATCTTTAATACAATAATTTTACCAACTTTGAAAAATATGGACGATTTCCTTCATTGAATTAAAATCGTATATTTTTAATGATATTTATGTTCTTAAAATCAAATACACAATCGAAAATGTGTATACATTTACACATTTATTTATTTATAATGTTTATATGGTTTATGTTATGTAATTGTAAATACTGGTTTCTTGATTTACAATTTTTTTTTTAATAATCTGAAATTTACCTTTGTTTATTTTGAAAAAGTTGTTTATTCCAAATATATATAAATTAAATGTCCTGTGTGTTCCAGAGCATCACGAACGAACTGGCAGGTTTTCCTGATTCCTTTTGTATTTTGTACGTGTCCATTGCAAGAGTGCAAAGTAAAAGCCGAAAATCTATAAAATCTAAATAGGAACATGACGTTCATCTCCCGACGACGTTTTCTGAAATTCACCTCCGTTCAAAACTGGGCGTCGCAAAACTGAACCTGAAATTCAAAATATCGGTGCCCAAAAAAAATATCTTGTTTGGCGCAAACAATAATGCAAGCAAATACTTGGAGTATGTGGATATTACTTGCAACAACCAATTTAAATGATTTATAGAAAATGCTTAAATCACACTGTTCTACAAGGATTTTAATTTGGCATGAAACCTATTAATTCTCGTTAATTTCGGTCTCCTAATTCTTGCTGCGTACTCAGAATTTTCCCTATACGTCGAGATTTTGCACAAAATCGAGTCAAAGTTGCAAAAAAGGCCGTTTTGGTACTTTATATTGCAAGTTATCGCACGATTTCGCCATGTTGCAGATTCAAATTTTATCACAAAATAAAATATATAATTTCGAAAAAATGTTTTAAATTTTATCTTACTGAAATTTTTCGGATTTTTTTTTAATATTTGTTTATGAAATATTTGATTAAAATGGATGGAATTGTACGCAAAGATATACAATTTCATATATATGTAATGTAAGGGTGCTAGATGCAAAATCGAATAATATGTATTGAACATCGAGTAATATGTATTGAACATTTTATTTTAATTAATGACATATTTGAAACTATTTTTCGTAACACAGATGAATTGTGAAAATTTTTAAAAATATGCCTTAATCATAATAATAAAGCTCATCATCATAATAATAAAGTAATAATAAAATTGGTCGCGCAACGTTTGAAATCTATGTGAGAATAACATTTATTGTATATTTTCAACATAGAAAAATTTTTGACATTTAATGCGAAGTAAGCTTTTCTTATATTGTGAACATAAAATTTTTAATGAAACAAAACAAAAAAATATAGATATATATTGCGTAGCATTTTTTATATACACTCCGGGGAAAAATCATGTAAATTTAAACAGAAATTAAACAGATTTCATGTTGTTTTTTTTCAAACAGATTCATACACAGAAAAAAAAAATTCATAAATGGAATGAACGCCGTTAATATATAACACCGTTCATAATATATATTGAAAAAATCATTCTGTTTTTGAGCTTTTCTTCGTATATACGAATCGCACAATTTGAGCGAAATTTATATAATAAACGCGTTCATAATTGTTAAGAATTGCGTTCATTAAGGTATTCATATGACTCAAAGCAGCGCAGTCTCCAAGTCACGTACAATTCAGCCGAGCATAAAGGCGATACTGAAAAAAATAAAAACCAGTCTACCAAAGGAGAATAGAAAATACAACACAAAGTAGGTAGGTAGGTATTTGAGAATGTGTGTATGGCTTTATGTGTGACCTGCAACTTTTGACCATGCTATAAATAGTTATTTTTATTTTACTGACCAATCAATGCGCGTCATGCCGCATGACACGCAGTGATTATTTTGACTACTCGTCGCGACGATAGTCGATAATAGCAGATACAATTCTAAGTTTTTATTATTCCTATGTCATTTCGTACAAATAGAACGAATAGTTCCCTTTGTTGTTTACAACTCCAAAGAAACGTGCGCCGCAGGTACTTATAACATCACGCAACAACAAACAGCAGCAATATGCAGCAACAGGAAGAGTAGATATAAAATAAAATGTAAGTAGTTAAAAAAATAAATAAATTAAAATAATAAAATAAAAATAATGTAATAAAATACAAACAAAAAATAATACAAGAAAATAAAAAAAATATTTTTTTGACTTTTAAATAGTTTAAAGTTCATAAATATCATGATTTTTTTCATAAATATTATGAAAGCGTTCATCAATATTATGAACTTATTCATTACGTTTTTATGAAAGATTCATAAATTGGATGATTTTGGTCATTGGTTGAGTAATAATGAAAAATTCATAGAATTGATGAACAAATTCATAAATAGTATGATTTTTTTTCTGTGTTAAGTGTTAATTTTTAACAAGATACATGAATTTAACATGATTTCATAATGTTAATTAATAACATTAAAAAATTGGTAACTGAACATGAATTTTCTGTTTAATTCATCATGATATATTGATAATGTAACAGATGACTAATGTTTGATTTACATTGGATAACTTGTTAGAATAACTCGAGGTCTTAGTAAATTAAAATTGTAAAATGTAAATTTGACATGATTCATCGCTTTGTTTTACCTTTTTGTACTGTTCATTTTATAGTATCACGATGTTAAAATTACATGATCAACCGTGTTAAATCAACATTAATGCTCTTGTTAAATTAACATGTTCTCATTTTTTCACTATATAGAAATATTAAATGAAACAAAATTCGTTTATTAATTAATTTCATTTTTATTATATCCTATACAAGAATTTTTTTCGTGTTACATAGTTTTTTACTTACTTACTTAAATGGCCCTTACAACCGTGGGTCGGTTTTGGCCGCTGAGATGAAGCCGCGCCAGTCGGATCTGCTATGCGCGCGCTGACGCCAGTTAGAAATACCAAGCGTTGCCAGGTTGTCCTCAACTTGGTCTTTCCAACGCAGATTTGGACGCCCTCTTCTACGCTGTCCACCTTCGAGTTTCGATTCAAGCACCTTCTTGGCTGGAGTGTTTTCATCCAATCGTTCGACATGATCTAGCCAGCGAAGCCGCTGGATCTTGATGTGCTTGACTATGTCAATGTCGTCGAATAACGCATACAGCTCGTGGTTCATCCAGATTCGATACTCGTTAGCAAAGCAGATAGGGCCAAAGATTTTACGGAGAATCTTTCTCTCGAACGCTCCCAGTACTCTCTCATCGGTGGTGGCCAGCGTCCATGTTTCTGCACCATAAAGTAGGACGGGCATGATGAGTGACTTGTAGAGCGTTATTTTTGTCCGGCGAGAGAGGGCTCTGCTTCTCAATTGCCTACTGAGCCCAAAGTAGCACCTGTTGGCAAGAGTTATTCTCCGTTTGATCTCCAGGCTGACGTCGTTGTTGCTGTTTACGCTGGATCCCAAATAGACGAAGTCCTTCACAATGTCGAACTTGTGGGTGTCAAAATCAGCTTTTTGTCCAAGACGCACGGACTCTTTTTTGCTTGTTGACACAAGGAACTTCGTCTTGTCCTCGTTCACCGCTAGACCCATTCGACGCGACTCTTTCTCCAATCTGGAGAATGCTGCGCTGACTGCTCGTGTGCTCCTGCCAATGATATCAATATCGTCGGCATATGCGAGCAGCATGACACTTTTATTGAGGATAGTGCCGCTTTGACGGAGTTCGGCAGCACGAACTATTTTCTCCATCAATAAGTTAAAATTTCCTAAGGATGATTTCCTCTGCATACTTTATTCCGTCCATCCAATTTAATGGATTTCTCATACCAAATATCGCTAAGGAGTTATAACCAGTAGAAGAAGTCAGAAAACTATCATAATGTCTTTGTAGACAATATTCGTCTCTCAAAACCATAATATTCCCGAACACGTACAATTTGTTAAATATAAGTCTAGTAATAACGAATATTAGTCCTTACTTAAATTTTGAATTAAGTCTTCCTGGAAATATAATATTACAGAATGTTGGTGCAGTGAAAATTATAGCAATTCTTGATTAAAATTTTAGAGGTGATTCAGAAAATAGCATCGGTTTTTTGATATCGTCTTTAGTTTTTTATAGCCCATTTTTATTTTCACATTTACACTTGTATTTTTATCCCCACCAAGTGCCTAAGATGGATAGAGTATATTCAGTATATTCAGTTTGGTACACCGTTTGCTGAAATCACATTTACAGAAATCTGTAGGAGCTGTATAAATGATTCTTCAAAGTTAGATTACCTATACAATCGGTAGATTGTTTAGGTAAGGATTCAAAGTATATCCAATAGATTTTCTCGGCTTAATGCGACTATAACTTTATTTGGCTTTTTTTTAATAAAAATTAATAACATTTTAATCATTCGATTAAAAATGCATAACAAACATTTTTTTTTGCATTTTAACATTTTTACCAATTAATTTTTTGTAAAGTTTATATTTTCTTTTGCCTTTTTTACAACCCAAATTTTCAGCTCAAGGTTCTTTGTGTCTAATGCAAAAAAGATAGTTTTCTTGTCATTTTTTGTAATATTAAAAATAATACAGGAGAAAAACTATGTGTTGAGACTAGTATTCGTTATTTTTGGTCTATCTGTTGAGGAATTTATTTGTTTTAAGAACCAAGTTCATTTTTAAAGACGAATATTTTCCAAAGACATGATGATACTTGTTAGACTTCTTCTACTGGTTACGGGAATAGTAGTAAAACGTAAGTAGTAAAACGTAAGGATACAAACTTAGTGTTCAGTGGAAATCAACTTCGCTCCTTAATCTTCAGAAACTCACAATGAACCATTTCACTACAAAATGACGAGATATTAGATGTAAAGAATGGAGATGTATCTGTATTTTTACACAGTTTTTCAGATTATTGCCTTTGAAATAAATTTTAAAATTGTCGATTTTGGTGAGCACAATGATGTCCGGGCGGGTCCTGTCGGGTCCATCTTCGGATTTGGCTGAAATTTCGTCACATTAAATTTGAATTCCAAAAAATCCAGTGTCAGTTATAGTATATGTATATAAATGCAAAATTAACTAAAATGAATTAAATTAAATGAAATAAATTAAATTAATGAAACTTACCAAGCAATTGTTGAATAATAGGACAATCAAATGTGGACTTGACCCTTTTTTGCACCAAACCCCTCAATTGTTAAGATTTATTAAAACGCATAATATTAAAATTTAAATATTTGTTTGTTGAATTATTGTAATTTTTTTTTCATGTGACTGGTATTTTTAATTGTAATTTTTAAACATATTTTGTGAATTTAAAATTTTGTTTCTAAAGATATTGACACATCTTCAGATCTAGAGCTGTCAGAATCAACGTCGCATCGTTTGGTCTGCCTGCCGACATCATCAACGTACGTCATGGTCAGTGCATTGTCATTGCTTATCCGTTTTGCGCGCAATACAAAAGGCGGCATCGCTCTATTGATTTCACTGTCTGTCGCTAATGATTAAAGAACAATAGTATAACAATTAAAATTTGTTTGCGGAGCAGTCAAACAATGAGTACATGACGTACAATCTATGTTCCTGGCGATGCAACCACCAGGCAATGCTGATGACAGGTGGAGGTTGGCTGACAGGTTGGCGACAGCAAAAACAAATCGGCTAAACTGCAAATTTAGAGTTGTATGTGTTGTATGTTGTATTTATGTACATCGTCCGGTATCTGTTGGATTGACCACAATTAATAGTTTCGCAACAACACACAGTACGTACTACATACAAACCAGAATTAAAGATTGATCATATTTTTCGTGGTTTTTGAAACGGTGTTGGTGCAGACTATCAATAGACGTATTACTAGAGAACGAATTGTATTGTCATATTTAGCCATTTAAAGCATATGCTATTTTTACATAATATAAAATATGGGACTTGATTTGTTAACGATTCATCTTGTAAAAAAAGTAATTTGATTCCTTTTTTCAATAGGAACTATTAAGACTTCTACAAATATTTGTATAAAACAATCAGAAATCTATTTCGTTTCAGAGTTTCAATACTTATAAATATTATACTAAATACACTGAAAAATTGGTTGATGACATTTTTTCACCAACTACCAGATTTATCATACGGAAAGAAGATTGCATTCATCTTTATTTTCTAATCAAATGTACAAACAACCAGTAAGGAAGGTTAATTAGTTTGAATATATTTAACACCCTTCCTCAAACTGATTGTAACCCAGCTTTTGATCTGTGTTTCTCCACGATGTGATTCTGGTCAATATGCTCCTTCACGAAATGAACTCGAGTGTCGATGTGCTTGGTTCTACTGTTAAGCTTCTGATCTTTTATAATGCGCAAACAGATTTGATTGTGCTCAAAAATCTCTGTTGGAGTATTTTGATGAAAACGCATATCGCTCAACAATTGATGAATCCATATGGCCTCCTTACATGCTTCAGACAGTGCGATAAATTCAGCTTCTGTAGATGCAAGAGAGACGCAAGACTGCTTTTTGCATGTCCAGCTAATTGTACCGCCGTTAATCTGAAAAATATAACCAGAATTACATTCCGATCGTTTCTGTCTTCAGCCCAGTTTGCATCTGCGAATCCTGTTAGATAATACAGTTTGGTGTTCTTAGTGCTTAACTTAAGAAAAAAGCCCCGGGACGAGGCTTAGTTGCCACAAATTTTGATCCATTAAAGTTTCGGTTCACCTATTTGGAACTTGAACTGTAATTTTAACTTGAGCTGTAATTTATGTGTAGATTACAAATAAAAATAATAAAGATCCTACGCAGTGCCATTAACGTGAATGTTTGTCCTGTAATAAAACATAAAAAATATGCATGGAATAATAATAGAAGTCTTTACGAACAGACTTTTCGGCAAACTACAACTCTAATTTAACAAACGGTTCAAGTTTTCGGGTTAAAGCTTATATTAATTTTTACGCGCACACAAAAATATGCAATTTGTGAAAATTTATTAAAATTGTGATTTTCTTTATTTTTTAAATTATGCTTTTGCGGATGTATATTTTTGCAACTCAACTATTCATAAACATATGTAGTGGATGTTATAAATATGTAGTGTATAATAATATACATTTATTAAATTTTAATGTTAATTAGCTACATTATAAATAAATAAGTTCTTATTAGGTTCTTCATTCTATACTTGCCACATATATGGAACATAATACTTTTTTTAATTTGCCACTATTTTACCACTTCATAACAACAATTTTAGCTCCGCCCATTATCGTATATGTTCCATTATCGAAATGTATGACTTATATATCACAGCATTGCGACATATTATTGCGTATGTTCCATACATGTTATTAGTCACCTCTTTAGGACTACATATTATTAGTTTGCAAAACTGGTGTCAGAGGTAACTTAAAAGGTACACATATGCCACAATAGTTTGTGGAAATTGTCGAGCCGTGGTTGCTTGGGATATGATCTACTGGTAATTCTGCGTGACTTGTTCCACGCGTCTCAGGAATGCTAATGGTTGCAACATCGTCGATATCTAAAAATCTGACGTCTCTGCTAATCGTAATTTTCTTGGTATGAACATCAAACAAACGATAGCCCTTTGAATTTTCATCATAACCCACGAATGTTAAAGCTTTAGCTTTTCGGTCCAGTTTACGACGCCGTTCTTTAGGAATCAAAACATTTGCTTTCGAGCCAAATATGCGAAATTGACTATACAAGGATATCTTGAAAATTTATTCTTGACTAATTCGAGAAAATTTTGCAATTTTTCGAAAACTTCTGCTTTATCGTGAAGAATATAAACTACTGTGAACCGACTAAAGTCGTCAATGAATGTCACAAAATAGCGTTTTCCACCAGGTGTAACCGTTTGCATTGGACATCTGAATGGATCATCTAATACGCGCTTCGTCTTTGAATCGGATTTCTTTTTAAATGGAGTTTTCGTCATTTTACACTCAATACAAATCTCATAGCTCTTACAGCGTCGACGTCACGATGTCCAAATACTTTGGGCCAATGATGAATGCAATTCTGTGACTTTCAATCCGCAACTAGAGCCTTCAGGTCTAACTGCTGCCGTAGTCCAAATAAATTGTTTGCTGAATCTGCAACACCGATCTCCTTGCCTTTCTTCGTTTGTATACTGCACATCGAGTCCTTGAACATTAAATTGAAACCCATCTTCAGAATCTTCGTGACGGACAATAAGTTTCCATTAACTGATGGAATATATAAAACATCTTGCATCTTGACTTCAGTGTTTTCGCCGAAAGCATTGGCCATGTTGATACGATATAGTCCCTTGCCACTTGAAACAACCGATTCTCCATTTGCTACAGTAACTGTCTCACGAACTGTGTTGTTCAGTGTGACGAAATCCGAGGCACGTGCGCTGATGTGCCCGTAGCGCCCGAATGCTCTTGTCGGTACACATCGAGAAACAATAGTTAGCATTGTTTTCACTAACTTTGTTTCGCGACGCATTTGATTCGCTATTCTCCTTCATCTTCTTCAGCTTCCAACAATCCTTCTTGATGTGTCCTTTCGCTTTAAAAAAATTGCACTTTTTTCCCATTTCGATCGTCCCTGCGCTCATATGACTTCAACGCCGAATTAGATGCAACTGCTCCTGACTGGCGACGAAATTCATCGATCAAACTTGTTTCGACAACATTTAGCGTCAATTCTTCCAGTTTGCGTGCTTCAAGAGCCGTTACCAACGTATCGAATGACGGCGGCAGACTGCTAAATAACATAGCTACTAGGCTACGTTCATAAAACTGCTCACCTAACCCTTCCAACTTCTCGAACAAGACTTTCATCTGCATGATATGATCTGCAATATCGTCATGCACGGAAAACTTCATGCCGCAGATCCTCCTCATGATACGCACGCTGCTTCCGAGTGTGTCCTTCTCATGGTGACTTCCCATAACTCTCGCGCCGATTTAGGTTTCTTGATGAGCAAGAGCTGACAGTCTTTCACGGACAATCCAATGATCACAGTCGCCGCATCATCAAGATTCTCATAAGCTACGTCTAGCTCTCTTGGTTCTGCTTCGGCGATGCACTTCCACGCTCCTTCCCTTTATAGAATCAGCTCAACTTTATATTTCCATAGATGGTAATTATCGGTGTTCAGTTTAGTAAATGATGATTTAATAAAGTCCATCTCGCCTGGGCCCATAACCTCTTGACAGTTACGAAAGAAGCAAAACCAAATGTAAACTTTCTAGTTTGAAAATTTTATTTGATGTGAAAAACTATTTTCTAAAAAATTAAATGTTAATATTTTTTCATAGCATAGATAATTAAATTTGAATAATTATAAACAAAGTATTTTTGACAAATAGTTTGAATATATTCATCGAGTGTAAATTTTATAAATACACTACTTAGTAATCTATCCGAGTAAGGTATCACGTATAATGACAAATAAATAGACTATCTAGTAATGGAACCGATTAAGGTATAAAGATTAATATTGCTAAAATACATTACCTAATAATATATTTTAGCAATGTATAAAGTTAAGCAGTTGATCAAAGTAAAAAAATATAAGTGCAGTTGTAATATTCATTTACAAAGAAATGTTGTTCATACTTTTGTGTTCTTTAATTCAACTTCATTTGCTTTGTTTCGTTTGTCGCGCGTGATTGTCTTCAAAGGACGCTTTGATTGTCTTCAAGTTGGAATGAAATATTCGGTATTGCTCGGCATCAGTTTTAGTTTATAAATTATTTTACCAAATACAATTATTTTCAGATCGATATTATTTAATTAATTTTAAAAGGTCTGTCTCTCAAATGGTCTGTCGTCGGATTCTCAAAACTGATTCCGACAAAATGGTTGCTGAAAAATGCTGCCGTCAAACTGAAGCAAGCTTTTAAATTTTTTAAACATTTTACAGACAATATAACAATTATAATCAAAGATGTAACCGATTATTTTGCAGTCAATACTAAATTGATAACATTTTAATCGAATAAGTAATCGATTAGTTTGTAGTCAATACTATAATTGATAACATTTTTATCAAAGATTTCATGGATAACGATGGTATTAATTATTACTTGCATCCTTTGGTAACTAAAGAATTCATCAGATTCATGGGAATAATAAAAATGCAACACCAACTTTATAGATTACTCGGTATTCCATATGGTCGCAAACATTACTTTCCTAGGACATCGCCGTGAAAAAATAATCTATTCTGTAATGCATAGCCCATGCAAGGTTTCGACTAATAAATAGATTACTATTCATTACCTTTCCCTGCTGGGTATTTCGTTTGAGGATCATTCTCTCGCGTATACTATATATCTCTGTGAACCCAGCAGGGAAAGGAATCAATAGTAATCTATTTAGTAGTCGAAACCTTGTATGGGCTATGCATTGCAGAATAGAGTATTTTTTTCACGGCGATGTCCTAGGAAATTAATTTTTGTGACCATATAGATTACCGAGTAATCTAAAAAGTTGTAATGTATTTATAAATATTACACGCGATGCATTACCAAGGTACATTACTGGGTAATGCATTTATGCAAAATTTCGTTGATACATTCCTCTTTCCATTTACATAGTAGGCAATATTTACTTAGGTTACAATTTCATCGAAGAATTCATAGATTACAAAAGTAATACATTGCACATTTCCCTGCTGGGAAAGTTTAACAGCGTGAGCGTAGGTTGTGATTTATAGCGGAGTGAGCGCTATTGACACTCTCACGTACAAACACCACTGAAGTTGATGTTTCATATTTCATGGAGTTCCCTTTCGTTTTTTAGTGCTTTACTCCAGCTCAGTTTTTTTCTCAATACTTCTCTTATTAATTTAAAGAAATCTTCTGTGTAATAAGACCTTATACGCAATTGCCCTTGTACGATCTCACTTAAAAGATGATGGCTTAGATTGTACGAAATTTAAAGTACAAGAAAGCCACATACTCGCAATGTGGAAAAAATGAACACGTTAATAATTCTTGTCATTACCCAATCTGCCACGTCTCGGAGCACTTCAACACCTCGAAGCCTTCTCGTACTAACTTCGATAAAAAAAGTTCAATCTCGTTGTTTTATCGCAACTCATTTTTCAAATTTCTCGTACAATAAAATTTTATGACAAGATATAATATTTATACATTTTTCATGTCGATAAAGCAATATTTTTTCGAAGCGATATAGAACAATAATTTCTATAACAAGAGAATATTGCAAATGTCTTCAATATGGACTTTACAAAAATGTAGAAATTTTCCTTTGTAGCAACAGTTATAAAAACGACGATATATCGGGTTCATGGTGCATTTTATCTGCCAAATAGAAAACTGCCACCCAAATTTTGCATAATATATTGTTTGCTCAAAAATTCTGTGTACCTACTTACATGACCTGAGGATATCCGGCCGCTAATTTTTGTAATGAAGTGATGCTGGCTAGGGATGTCAATCCCGGACTATTTTCCAATCCCGATATTTCGGGACTAAAAAAATTATAGCAAAGGCATAAAATAACCATATCTGTGTTTGAATAATAAACAATTATATTGATTAAGGCTCAAACAAAACTCATATATTCAAATGCATCCAAATATATATGGTATCCCAAATACAAAATCCGCGATATATAAACGCCAGTTGATAATCAATCATTTTTTTAACTACTTTTTATTAAAAAATTATTTTTTTTAGTACAAATATAAGACATTTTTATACCCTACACTAAGAGTGAAAGGGTATATTCAGTTTGGTACGCCGTTTGTAACACCCAGAAGGAAGCATCTCCGGTATGGAAAAGTATATATATTCTTGATCAGCATGACCTCCTGAGTCGATTTAGCGATGTCCGTCTGTCCGTCTGTCTGTCTGTCCGTCTGTCTGTCCGTCTGTCTGTCTGTCTGTCTGTTGAAATCCCTAAGACTTTTAAAATAGAAGAGCTAGATAAATGAAACTTATAACTTAGATTACTAATATACCTACGCTGTATGTGCGAAAAAATTGGCGAGATCGGTCCATTGTGACCTATGATCCGACCACTTATGTTCAAATACCTCATATAAAATGTACATATAAAGATCAATTTTTATGTATACGTGCTTAGGTAAACTTTTTTGGTCAAATATATATTGATATCATGCTCAAATACATTATAATAATGTTTTCAGGCAAAAAGACTTGTGGTTCACAAAAAAAAAAATCGAAATTCGGTACACCTACACATTTGTAAATATGGGTATCAAATGAATGGACATTCTTCAGCGATTGAATGTTTGTAGTTATTTTCAGGATTCGTATACCCTGGTGACCTATATATCACTTTGAATGGTAACCACACATATGTGTAGGGTATTTATAGTCGGCTTAGACCGACTATAATTTTGATAATCCTAACTATCAGAATTACACCTACTTTAAAATTTCCCATGTGATCTAACCTTCCCTACTGGTTTATTTTGAATGAACAATCAAATTTTTATTGGGATATTGGTTTTTTGTGGAAAACAGTATTTTATAAAAAATTAAAAAAAAAAAAAATTATAGTGGACACATTTTATGTGATTTTTAATTAATAACAATTTTAAAAATTAATTCAATTTAAGAAGGGGGGTAGGGTTTTTTGATAAGAAAATTTTTGGTTATAATTTGGGATAGGATCGACCGATCCGCACCAATATAAAGAATCCAAAAATGGAATGACATTGAAAACAGTCTTAGTCGAATTAGCTTGATATGGATTGGAATGGTATGGTATATTCTCATGCATTTAAAATTTAGAAAATATTAATTTATATTTTTTATAGAGGAAAAAGAAAATCATTTAGCATATTGATCACTTTAAAGTTTAACTAGAATATTCGTCATTGGATATTTTTTTGTCAAATTGGATAATTTTGAGACATTTCGAATACCCAACTACAAAAAAGAGCAATAACGTAGTTGGGTTCTGGGAATATTTAAAAAAGTCTCATTCTATGAAATCGAGGTTCGAACATAAAGGTCGCATCATATAAAATTTAAAAACGGAGTTAATTGAAAACAGGAAAAAAAATCAAAATCCTTATTTAGGATTTTGTAAAAATTTGATAGAAGCAGGAACCGCAATAAACCGGAATTTTTTCGAGATTGATTTTTTGCGCATTTTTTCCAATTTTTTACTAAAATGCGCCCCAAACATTTTTTTTTTCTTATCAAATACAGTGAATAATGAATTATACACAACTGTAGTTCTTTAAACCAACTTTTTTTTCATTATATCAACAGTTTTATTTCCTTAAACATGAAAAAATATAGGGTGCGGACGGATCTGTGATACCCTAGAAAAATCGAAATCCGGTGCACCTACATATTTAGTCATATAGGTACTCAAATGAAAGGTAATAATGCAACATTTGTAATTATATGGTCATTTTTATGATAGCGATTAGAATTTGTAATTATGTAAAAAATAAAAAAAAAACAGCACAACAATTAATTATAATATTTCGTTGGAAAGTTATATCGAGGAAGCGCCGCAGGAGAATTTTTTTTTAGAAATAATAGTGTAATCAAGGATTGAAACCGTAACCGAAACCGATATCCGTTTAAAACCGTTATAAGAAAATCAGAAATAAACCGATATCCAAAACCGAAATAAACGGTTTCGGTTTTATACCGGTTTAAAACGGTTTTTAAAAAAGTATAAAAAAAAACAGAAAAACATATTTTATTTTATATAGAAGATCTTAAGTACAGGGCATGTTTAAATGTCATTCAATAAAATTTGGAGTTCCCAAAAAAAAAAATGTTGTACAAAAATTAAAATATTGTTTTTTGAGAAACAATATTACCAAAAAAAAACGATCTTTGGTCTAAAATTGTGCTTTTTTTTCATTAATTTGTGTAGCGGTAAATCGAATTAACAACAAAACACCAGCAACTCATTGTTAAGAAATGATTTAATTTTTAATGATATTGTTTTTTTATTTATTGTATAAGTAAAATATATAGGGAGCCCGGGGTAAAGTGGGACAAGTTTAGAAAAGTTCATTTGAATAATTATTGAATTATTTTAAAGGATCTTTTCAATATAATACCATTAAAAGGGTCCTTTAATTGATTTTTGTGTGATTTTTCAAAACAGCTTAATTTTGGAAATATATATTAAGGATAAAAGAATTATAATAAGATAATAAAAAAAACAATGGTAATGCAAGATAAAATTAGAAAAAAAGTAAAATTATAAAAATCTCAGTAACTACTTATGAAAATACGAAATATAAAGTGCAAGTTCGACTACACAGAAAAAAAATGTACATCATATTGATGAATTCCGTTCTTCAAACCATGATTCATTATATTGAAGAACCATTCATAATATTACTGACTAACGCCATCAATGTTATGAATGCTATCATAAATATGCAGAACGCTTGGTAACTGTCGAAAAAGTGTTCTTCAATATGATGATTATATGTGAAGAATACGTTTCATCATATTAATGAACAAAAACATAAAATACAACATATATGTTCATCATATTGAAGAACGCTGTTCATTAAACCAAATTTCTACCAACATATTTTTTTTTTCGTTCAATTTTTGCCGTACTTCTTAGTTCTCACGTAGTTCTTGTATGTTATTTCTTATATAATGCTTGCTCGACATGCATAAATTAGTAAAATGTTTTATAATATATTTATTATAATTACTACTTTTTATTAATAAAAAGTTATATTTATAAAAAATATATTTTTGAAAAAAATATTTTTTTCGAACAATTTTTTTTTCGAAATTTTTTTTTTTTTGCGAACCAATTTTTTTTTCGAACTAATTTTTTTTTCGAACAATTTTTTTTTTCGAACCAATTTTTTTTTCGAACAAAAAATTTTTTTTTGGAAAAATGTTTTTTCGGAACTATTTTTCTTCCCTAAAAATTTTTTTTCTGATAATATTTATAAAATTTTTTTCTGTATTTTTTAAATAAAATTTTTACAACACTTTTTTTTTGATTTTTTTTATAAAAAAAAAAAATTTTTGAAAAAATATTATGAACAAATTCATCAATATGACAATTCAAATTCAATGTATTGAATATTTTGTTCATATATATAATGAATGCATTCATTAATATGTCATTTAATGAACGGTGGTATCAATATGATGAAACTGGTAGTTGGTGAAAAAATTCATAATATTTATGAATAAATTCATCATATTGAAGAATTTTTTTTTCTGTGTAGTTCGAACATTTCAAGTATACGGGCAGATATTGCAGTTCAAAATTTCTTTTATGGATGGAAATTGTACAAAATTCTTCTTCTTCTTTTCATGAAGTTTAAGACAATTACCGATGTATTCTTGCTGCTCTGGTTTAAGGTTCGCTTCTCGGCTCACTTTTGCAATTCAGATCATATCTCAGGTGAAGTCAAAATGTTGCTTTTCATTGGCTTGTGGCCACGATTGAAATTGTTTCTTGGCGAAATCAATTAAATAATTCATATAACACAATATTTTCACTAGAATAAAAACAAACATTGTTTAAATTACGAAATCAAACCCGAAACCGTAACTTGGAACCGGTATACCGAAACCGTTCCGTTATAAAAACTTGAAACCGTTACCGAAACCGAAACGCGAAAAAACCGAAACCGAAATCGAAACCGTTATTCGTTTAGGTTTCAATCCTTGAGTGTAATTAGTGTATAAAAGACTCCTCATTAAATTTCTTTTCGTTTGCATACCCACACTTGTTTCGTGTATAAAATTAACTCAGTTGTTAAAACTAAAAAGGGTCCTGAGGTTACTGGGGTTATCGGACCATGAACATAATAACATATTAATCGTGAGATCAATATCTTTCATTTCAGTACCTACATGTTCATTAGACTGATTCATATTTGTATGAAAAATATAGAATTTTTTTTTTCTTTCGCTCCGCGTCGACTTTCTCAAACTAGGACCTCTTAAACTGAGAAGTAGCTTGTAAAACCCAAAAAAAAAGTGATCCTGTGATATTGCACAAAGAGCTTAAAGGTCATTTTTGAGCTTTTAACGTTTATTTTCAATAAAATTATTGTCACACCAGGTATAAAAAGATATCACTCAATTTTATTTTTTTATTTTATTTAAAATCACTTACTGAAATTTTTGTATTATTGCACATACAATTATCTTTAAAATGATATGTCTCTCTTATATTTTTAGATATCGTTTTATTAGTACATAGTAAGATTCTGCACTCCTACCTAAAACACTCTCAACCCAAAAGTTGATGCACACCCCAAATTATTCAAGGAAATGTTTCGGATATCCCTCCCGAGTACATTTTATTAGATATCGCGGTTTAATAATTTTTTAATTTTTTTGATTTTTTTTAATAGTAAGTTGAATGTAATTTTTTTTTTGCTTAAACTATTAATTTTTTCCACTAAAAAAAAATTAAAAAGTTTTACTTATTTTGTTCACCGTTACGGTTCATAATATATAGTAACAAAAGCGGTTAAAGTGCTTATTCAAAAATAGTTCTTTAATGAGCATTATATTCTTAAGTTGTCCTTACATTGAATAACTTGTATACAAATATTTACCAAACCTAAAAAAAATCAATCAGCTAACTTCTAACGTTGAAGAGATATTACAATCCAAATCCAATTTTTGTGAAAATTTATTCTAACAAATTTTAAGAATTTCATAAACCATATATAATGAAGTTTAAACTCATCAATATTCTTATTGACACTCTAAAACTAGAGTTTATTACATTCTTGAAAAAAATCTAACTCCTGTCGTGGATCGTGGAAATTAACCCTTTATATAATTTTCTTGTTTGATTTCAATCAAAATATATTATTTTATTGGCTAGCGCTAGCGCATACTTTTAGTATTTACTAATAATACGATGCCTAAAAATAAAAGAGTTCCATAACATTTTAAAGATAATTGTATGGGCAATAATACAAAAATGTTATCTTAAACTCAGTAAAATAAAATTAGAAAAATTTCGACCGTTAAAATCACTGTAGAAAAAAAAGTCGACATTTTTTGTGTTTGGCAAGTCATGAAATTTTAACGGTTAACTAAAAAATTATAGTTTAGAAATCATAATTTCAGTAAGTGATTTTAAATTAAATAAAAAAATAAAATTGAGTGATATCTTTTAATACTTGGAGTAACAATAATTTTATTGAAAATAGTCGTTAAAAGCTCAAAAATGACTTTTAAGCTCTTTGCGCAATATCACAGGATCATTTTTTTTTTGGGTTTTAAAAGTTTCTTTTCAGTTTTAGAGGTCCTAGTTTCAGAGTCGACGCGGAGCGAAACATTTTTAGATTTTCTGAATCAGTCTAATGTTCATATAGGTAGGTGTATAAGTTTTCGATTTATTAAGGGTACCACAAGTCCGACCGCGTCCTAATTTAGCCTTGGACCCAAACAGACGGGATAGTTTGAAGATTTTAGGAAGGTGTACATATCTCAGTACCCTTTGGAAACAAAATTCAATTTGTGTATTATATTAAAGGTGATCAATACCGACATCTCGTTTGAAAACTACTTCAGATATACACAATGTATTTTTAATGATTATTTTCACTTTTCAAGTCAGCATATTTCAAAACCAAAAATATTTGAATTTGATTTTTTTTTAAAGAATAACATTTGTACCAATTGTACCATTTGTACCAAACTTAAGTTTTACATTTAACCTAGTTTTTTATATCATTTATTCAAGAAGTAAAAGGTAATAGTTACTTGACCAATTATTAAATTAATTTACAATAGCTTTTTGTACCCTACACTAAGAGTGAAAGGGTATATTCAGTTTGGTACGCCGTTTGTAACACCCAGAAGGAAGCATCTCCGGTATGGAAAAGTATATATATTCTTGATCAGCATGACCTCCTGAGTCGATTTAGCGATGTCCGTCTGTCCGTCTGTCTGTCTGTCCGTCTGTCTGTCCGTCTGTCTGTCTGTTGAAATCCCTACTACTTTTAAAATTGAAGAGCTAGATAAATGAAACTTATAACTTTGATTACTAATATACGCTGTATGTGCGAAGATCGGTTCATTGTGACCTATGATCCGACCACTTCCTCATATAAAATGTACATATAAAGATCAATTTTTATGTATACGTGCTTAGGTAAACTTTTTTGGTCAAATATATATTGACATCATGCTCAAGTACGTGATAATAATGTTTTCCGTCGAAAAGACCTGTGGTTCATTAAAAAAAAATCGAAATTCGGTACACCTACCCATTTGTAAATATGGGTATCAAATGAATGGAAATTCTTCAGCGATTGAATGTTTGTAGTTATTTTCAGGATTTGTATACCCTGGTGACCTATATATCACTTTGAATGGTAACCACACATATGTGTAGGGTATTTATAGTCGGCTTAGACCGACTATAATTTTGATAATCCTAACTATCATAATTACACCTACTTTAAAATTTCCCATGTGATCTAACCTTCCCAACTGGTTTTAATTTCAAAAAACGTTAAAATCGGATTATAAATAATCGTGGGTTTCCTAAGTAAACTAGTTTTAGAGAAACAAATTATTAAAAATAACTATATATATTTTGAACTAAATTTATATATGCAAAAATCCATAAGCTAAAAAAAGTAAAATTTTCATATTTTTCAAATCTTCAAGGGGTATCTCAAACAGTACGGAAATCCAAAATGTTGTTGAAGAGGAAAACAAGGATTTCTGGTTAAAAGTTAATTTTTTTCATGCAAACAATTTTTTTTGTAGATAACATCTTCAATAATATTTGAAACAATCATAACCTTATAGCGCATTGCCGATTGGACTTACTTAAAAACTATATTTTGTGAATATTTGATTTTTAATTATGAAAAATACACCAACACCTCTAAAACTATAAATTGTCGAATTTTTATCAAAAATGCTATGTGGACTTATAGTTATATATATATATATATTTTCTAAAAACTATGGCGCATTAGTACTTGTGTGAAGTTAGCACGGACATAGCACGGAGCGAAGAGGCGAAATGTTAATAACAGAGGCGAAAATGTTATTAACTTAGCTATGTTAATAACATTGCTGAAAATTTACAGAGTCTGTAACTATAAATTTTAAAGCTTTTTTAACTTTTTAAAGCAAATTGTATGACTAATTAATGTCTGAAATATTTTTTGAATATTGAAATATATTCAACCCACATCAAATTAAATAAAAATATTACGTCGCCTTGTCAGGAATAGAACCCCGTACCTCACGACTACTGGGTAGCAACACTGCCTCTGCACCACTGTAGTGATGTAAGTGCTAATGGTTAACTCGTAATTCAATGCTTCGATAATATTATAGATATTTAATATATATAATAAAAATATATTTTTGCAAAATAAAAAAAGAATTATTAAAAAAAAAAGTATATTAATAAATATATTAATAGAAAGTTGTCGGATAAACCTTTAAAAAAAAGTGATTTCATCGAAAACTTATAAATAACATTTTGAAAAAAATAGAAAAAATGTGGCATGGGAATCATTGTTCCATTATACTATTCGAGAAAATTTTCTCAAAAAATTGACTGACAAATTAAATTTTTTCAACATAAACTCAGCACGGGATCGATTTTCTCAAAACTGGCTGAATAATATGGAACGGGACTAAGTTCTATGGAGAGAGTGGTTTATTGGCCTTAAATCGTATATGGTCTCATTAAATGCGTTACTCAACTGTTCGAGAAAATAATGTTTGTCTAAAGGTCTACTGACAAATTTCATATATTTAACATAAACGCAGCACGGGATCGATTTTCTCAAAACTGGCTGAATAATATGGAACGGGACTAGGTTCTATGGAGAGAGTGGTTCATTGGCCTTAAATCGTATATAGTCTAATTAAATGCTTTACTCAACTGTTTTGTAAAGTGGATATCTTCTAGACCAAACTGTTTTGTAAACGCATGCAGTTTGTCTCTGTTTCCAATACAAAACAAAAATGAAAAATAACATGGTGGACAAGTGCTTTATTTATTATATAAAAATATTATATATATTTATAAAAAATGTATTTTGAACCATGCATAATGTTCTATTTATTGTACTTTTACTGTTTTATATAAACTTTTTATTGATTTTCCTTTAATATTTTTTAATTATTTTATACAAACTAAGCAAACAAATTCATTACTAATGAAGTCATAATCATCAAGAAGATTGTGTCTTTCTCTCGCACAACTTTGATGTATGTGATAGTTGCAATTATCACAAAGTACAAACTGTTGTAAGCCACCTGCGCCATCATGTGAGCTACAGCAATATAAACAGAAAGAGCTTACATTTGATTTTTGCAAGCATTTTTCTGATAAAACTTTGCGATATTTTTCTGGACAGAATTTAGCTGTAAAATTTTCTTTTTTCAAAAAAATGTCTGCTGCTATCAGCACAAAATATCCACAGCTCCAACCATCTGTTTGCTGTGTTTTTAAAAACATTTTTTCTAATATCCAATCTTTTGTGGGAAATGTTCTACTCCAATTATTGTTTTTGGAAACTGCGTTATAAATGTGAACAAATTCTTTAAATCCACTAAAGAAATTTTCACATCGAAATGGTTCTGCCGATCTTCCCTGTGGATCAAAGAAAATCATTTTTTTCTTAGTTATCTCAACTATTCCCAAACACCAATGAGACTTATTAATTACGGGAATTAAAAGTGTATTTATATTATCAGGGAACTCTAGGTAACCAGGATAATGTATTATTAAATTATTTTTTTCTTTAGTTGATTTTAAGTGCAGGTCAGTAACGAATTTCTCGCATATACCTGCATCAAAAATTAGCACATCTTGAGCATTTGCCTCTTCCACGAATATATCAAGAATATAATTCATATGGAAATCATCTAACCATTTGTGTAAATCATTTTTGCTCTCCGTAACTAAATTTTCGTACTCCGTTTGATGCAAGGGATATTGGTATTTTCTGTTGCTATTCGATATTCCACTTCGCATACAGACAAAATAATGCGCACCAAGTGAATTATTTTTAATAGGCGTATATCGTTCAGCATTGGCAACGATTCCATTTTCGTAAAATTTTAGCTTACATTTTTTTATTTTCAACTGTACTATATGCTTATTTTGAAGAATATCCGCAGCTCTCTTATCAGTCAATATTTTTTTTAGTCTGTTGCGGTCACAGTATGTATGGTGTTGACTAGATTTTGTGAGTTTGTTACGTTTCGACCAACATTCTGATTCAGCAGGATTAGCTTCAATTTTATGCTTCGTTGCACAGCGTTTGTTTGGAATCATATTTTCTGTTTCCAAACAATAAAATTCCCTTTTGCTCTTAATTAGTCTTAAGAAGCGACCGATCTTTACTGGCAAACCACCAAGCGTTACATTTGACCCAAGGATTAAACATTTTACATTTTTAAAATGCCCTTCCACTCTTCCATTTGTTATGTGGTTCTTTGGGTCTTGGTTATACGATTTTCCGTCATGTATAATTCTACTCCATAGTGGGAGGTACGGAATATATCTCTTTTTAAATAAATCTACAAATGGCGGAGAATAATAAGGGTTTGTCCTCTCGCCATTCGCATCAATTAACTTACTTGAATTAATAAATGCTTCTTGGAAATCTTTATAGTACGAACTATTTTTGTACTGAATTTGGGTAACTTCATTATTATTTTTTTCAGATTTATAGTTTTCTGTGTAGTCATTTCTTGAAACTTGTTCAACACATAACTTGCTTAAATCAAAAAGCATTTCACTTATTTTATTACTCCAAACTGGCTGCAATAAAAGGTCACAAAAAAGTTTATACCATTTTTTTATATTTTGGTAATTATTTTCATCATACAAAAACGAAATAACTTATTTTACTTTTCCTGTCTCTGATTTTTTGAAGTGTTTATTAACTTCGCAGGTTACATTGTGTTGGTAATGAGCAATGCACACTTTAAGTACTATTTTATAATTTAAAATTTCATGACCTTCTTCAACTATTTCATGTGTAAGATTTATGTAATCTAATAACTCCATAGAGTTGTATGAAATGCTTGCAGCGTTTAAAAAAGCCAAGCTAAAATCTGTTACAACTGTTGTAAAAATGGGCCAGGCATTTAATTCAATGCACTTATTTTTAAACGAACTAAGCCAATCTGCAATTGAAACTTGGTCATGATTGCATGATATTCTTTCTGCAATTGAGAAAGTACGATCATTTGGTGTTTTAACTACTAAGGCATAGTAGTATATCCTTTTATTTGACTCTTTTAAATCACGAATTATACTGCCAGTTGCATCTAAGTGTCCTAATATTTCGATATTTTTTGCATCTTTAATGCAGTTAATTTGTCTATTACTGTAAACATGTACATCGAGAGGTCTTGATGCCTTCTGAACAAATACATCTTCGGTATTCATTTAATCATCCATCATCTTCAACACATCTTTAAAGTCATCACTGTCAAAATCATTAGCACTTAATGCTTCACTTCGAATTTGACGAATAGTGGAATCCGAAATAATGTCCTTCATATTTTTTTCATCTCTATAAATATTCATGTCGGCTTTTTTGACAGATTCTTCCCTATATTCTTGAGGATATATATTCAAATTTTTTTCTTTTAATATTTCACGTTTTTTGCCCCGTACCTGTCCAGTAATAGGGTGTTCGTGACATTTGCTTCCTATAATTTGAATTTGTAATTTGGTAAATTCCGTATGATTATTCCACTTTGGAATTGAAACATTAAATAAAAGACAATTCTTATGTCTGCAAACAAATTTTATTTTATATAAAACATCTGTTCGCTTCTCCTTTCTTTTGGCAACTAGTACACATTTAGTAATTTTTTTTATTTTAGGTCTTAGAAAATATAAATAATCTTTTTCCAGCTCTAAAAATTTAAAAATATTAATTATTTCAAAATATTCATTTTTATTTAATGATATCGTATCTGTTTTTTCGTTTGACACGCTGATATCAGAAATAGGTATATTTTTATCTTTGGAACAATTACTATTTTTTGTGCTATCTGATCTTTTATTAGCAATATTACTGAATAAATCCAAATCGCTTCCGCTGCTGTTAGGTATATTGTCTATATCAATTATGTCAATGGTCGGCAAGTCTATGTAATTTGATATATTCTCATTAAAACTGTTGTCAATGTCAGTATTTAACATAGTTGACAACTCGGTTTTCTTTGAATTTTCATCAATATAACAGTTTTCAATTTTATTTTGAATGTTATTATTTTCAGAAATTTGTTTAATGAGGCCTGAGATATCATTATAATTGCGATTATAGAAATAACGAACAAATCCGAAATCTTTATTATTATTGGTGAGAAAATCACAATGTGAACATAAAGCTTTGAATAGATCTTTTTTGTTCATAGATGTATCATCAATAGTTGCCATTTTAAGATCTACCATTGCGCAATTTAATTTGTGAGCGAAGTCCACAATTGTCATCTCTTTTTTTTGGATATCTTTTTGTTGTAATACAAAAAAAGTAGTACTAACAAATCAAGTTGGGAATTATATATTAATAAATACTTCAAAAAAATGTTATTATGTATGTATGTAAATAATTTGAGTTTAATAGATTTTATACATATGTGTATAATATCACAGCAGAACAAAAAAAAATATATCCGCGATCTTAGTATGATTTTAAAATGAACATTAAGATTCGAATCAAGACCTCATACTTATTTTTATACCTTACAATAAGATTGGAAAGGTTATATTTAAACTATTTTTTCATCGGCCAAAACTATGTATACATATATATATATATATATATATATATATATATATATATATATATATATATATATATATATATATATATATATATATATATATATATATATATATATAAGATATATTACATATATACATATATATGTGTTTTTTGTTTGATTCGAATTTTTAAAATAAAAAAAAAAATCGGCGAATTATATTCCACTGTATAATATCCAAACTTAATATTTTTCTTTTCCAATTTTACTACAACTTTTTTATTAATATTTTGTATGATTGATAAAAGCTGCGTTTTTTTCATAATTTAAATTTGAGCCAGAACAAAATTTATACGCAAAACAAAAACAAATTTGAGCTAGATAGATTTATCGAGCTCAAACTGTTTTTGTTTTGCGTACAAAATTAGTTCCGGCTCAAATTTAAATTATGAAAAAAACACAGCTAATATTAAGTACTCAACATTTTTTTTTGTGTTGAAATTTTTAACTTTTTAACTAAAGTGTATATTTGTGAATTATATTTTTCCAGTTTAAGTTTACATTTAAATTTCTTTAAATGGCAACCGCACACATTATCACATATCGTCGTTGTAGAACGAAAAGTCACCAAATACATTTTCAAAATGCAAAATATTCATTTACAAAAATCTTTATAAAGATTTCAATTTTTAATCGATGATCTCAATTTTTTACCACATGATAAGAAAATGTAAATCTATTAACTCATTTTTCAACTTTAAAAATGCATCATTTACTATTTATAATATTAATCGACAAACTCGAAAACTAAGTTTTTCATAAAAATGCATTTGGTGAATTTTCGTTCTACAACGACGATATGTATAGCATTTATAGTCGGCTTAGCCCGACTGTAACTTTCATAATTCTTGTTAACTTCATCACACCATCTATCACAATTTTCCTACTTTAAAATTTCCCATGTAAACTAACCTTCCTTATTGGTTTAATATTGCCTGAAATTTTGAGTTGTTATACATATATGCAATTGTCGTATTTTTCTACATATTTTGGAACTTAACACATTTACGTTTTCGATCTGATTTATTTATGTTTCATTGAGAATACATTAAAAAAGAAAGTAAGAGAAATCATAGAATTAAAGATCTTGTTTGACACATACTTTCATTAAATTACGAAAATCATATATGTATGTTATGCAATAAACACACTTTAAAATTAATATTTTTTGCGTTTGACTGGACATAACCTGGTCAAGATTAATCCAAATTTAATGTCCAAATCCAAATTTAATGTGGTCTCAATCAAATACAAAAGAAATCAGATCGAAAACTAACATCTGTAAACAGTTAAAGTCCAAAATATGCAGAAAAACACGAGAGTTACCACATATTTGTTTTACGTAATAACTGAAAAACAATATAAAAATACATACTAAGATCGTGGATAAATCAAAACATAATTTAATTTGCTTATATCAAGGAATATAGCGTCTAGTTCAATTTTTCTTATTATAAGGATATTTTTCTTCTTACTAAAGAATACACCTTCCTTTAAATAAGGAAAATTGAACTTGACGCTATTTCAAGTAAATTTTCCTTAATAAATGGAAAATGTTTTCTGTGGTCTAGTGTCATATATGATCGTGAAATTTAAAATTTTAAAAATTATATATATGTACCTTTTTGTTTAGAATCACCCGTTCGTATCCTTCTGCATTCTTTACATTGAATTTGGAAACATTTTAAAAATTATTCAACTATGAGTATTGTGTTAAAGCTTACTAAATATTTTTGAAATTTATTTTACTATATAATATTTATAATATGTATATTAGACTGATTCAAATTTGTATGAAAAATCTAGAACTATTTTTTCTCCGCGTCTAATTTCTGAAACTATGCCCTCTAAAACTGAGAAGAAGCTTTTAAAACCCAAAAAAAATTGATCCTGTGATGTTGCGCAAAGAGCTTAAAGGACATTTTTGAACTTTTAAAGACCATTTTCAGTAAAATTATTATTACACCAAGTATAAGAAGATATCACTAGATTTTATATTTTTATTTATTTATTTTTAGTTAACCGTTATAATTTCATGGCTTGCCAAACACGTAAAATGTAGACTTTTTTTACCATAGTAATTTTAACTGTCGACATTTTTCTTAATTTATTTTAAAGAGTTTGAAATAACATTTTTGTATTATTGCACACAAACTTATCATTAAAAGGATGTGTCATACTTATCTTTATAGAAATCGTCTTATTAGTAAATAGTAAAATAATGGTTGAAATCAAAAATAAAATTATACAAGGGGTGATTTTCTGGATACAATATCTATGGAAATATCCACTAGATGAGTTAGATTTTTCTTCAATAAAAAAATGAAAAATTTAATCTTCATTATTTATGGTTTACTAAGATTTTAAAATATTTTTTACTCAATTTCCTTGAAAATTTGACTTTGAAGTGTAATATCTCTTCAACTATTAATGTTAGCTGATTGATTATTTTTTGTAAATATTTTTACACACGTGTAAGCACTACTTAAGGATATATTGCTCATATAAGGACTATTTTTGAAAAAAAAACAAATTTTTCGCACTTATGAACCATAATGGTGGACAAATTATGTGAAACTTTTATAAGTTATTTTAGTTGAAAAAAGTTTAAGCACAAAAATGCATATTAAATACTCTTATTATAAAAATTTCAAAAAACAGTAAAAAAGTAATTAAAACGTAATATTTAAAAAAATATGCAAACGATTCTTTATTTTTTATATATTCAAAAACTCCGAAGACATATCCGATACATTTTTTTTTTAAATTTGGGGTGGGCATCGACTTTTGGGTTGATAGTGTTTTAAGCAAGGTGTGAATAATTTTACTATCTACTAATAAAAAGATATCCGAAAAGAAAAATGTTATTCCAAACTCGTTAGAATAATATTAGAAAAATTTCGACAGTTAAAATTACTATAGGAAAAAAAAAATACATTTTACATGTTTGGCAAGCCATGAAATTGTAACGGTTACATAAAAATTTATAATTTTAAAAACTATAATTTCAGTAAGATATTTAAAATTAAATAAAAAAATAAAATCGAGTGATATCTTCTTATACTTGGATTAATAATAATTTTATTGAAAATAGTCGTTAAAAGTTCAAAAGTGTTCTTTAAGCTCTTTGCGCAACATCACAGGATCACTTTTTTGGCTTTTAGAGGGTCTAGTTTCAGAATGTGGACGCGGAGCGAAACATTTTAAGATTTTTTGTTTTTGAATCAGTCTAATGTATATATTATATACATATGGTCGTTGTAGAACGAAAAGTCACGAAATACATTTTTATGAAAAACTTAAATTTCGACTTTGTTGATTAATATTATAAAAAGTAATTGATGCATTTTTAAGTTTGAAATATCAATTGATAGATTTATATTTTCTTATCATGTGGTAAAAAAATTAGATCATCGGTTAAAAATTGACAGATTAAAAGATTATTGTAAATGAACTATTTTGGCATTTTGAATATTTGGCATTTTGAAAATGTATTTGGTGACTTTTCGTTCTACAACGACGATATATAATAAATATTAAATATTAAATATTATATATATATATATATATATATATATATATATATATATATATATATATATATATATATATATATATATTATATATGTTATATATATTATTTTTTTTTTTTTTACTTACCATATCCATTTTATTCATACTTTCACTTTTATATTGAAATGATTGTTTCAATAATTTATAATAACTTATAATAGACTATATAATTTATTTAGAATCTCTATCAACTAGTTTTCATCGAGATCGATTCAAACTGAGCAAGATTACAAAAAAATCCCAAAGCTCAAAAATAACTGTAAAAGAACAGTTATTCAGAAATAAGGGGAAATTTGTAAAAATTCATTCAAATAATTTTCAGTTGAATTTAATTTAACATTAGCTGTGTTTTTTTCATAATTTAAATTTGAGCCGGAACAAATTTTGTACGCAAAACAAAAACAAAAACAATTTCAGCTCGATAAATCTATCTAGCTCAAATTTGTTTTTGTTTTGCGTATAAAATTTGTTCCGGCTCAAATTTAAATTAATTAATTATTAATTTTAATGTTTATTTACTACTTTGTTTCGCATATATTGATGTTCTTTTGACATGTCAGCAGGTAGTAGAGTAGCGGTGGTGATGAGTGTTTGTGTTATGTTCCGAGGGTTGAGAGTTCGATCCCCGAGAGGAGGGAGCAATTTTTTTTTTGTAAGCCAAAATATTTTTTTTTAGATTATTATATTTTTAAGATTAATAACTCAATGGTTATTTGTAACTTTACTCTAATTTGCTATTAAATAAGTGTTATTTTAAATCTTTGTTTTCGCATTTTAAAATTTCACAAGTATAATAAGTCACTATTTGATTTATCACACGAATTATTCTAAATATAAGTTTAAAAATAAGAAAACCACCCATCGTCCATCTGCGATGAAGTTCCACGTTGGTAGACGATTTATCCAAAAACAATTCAAATGGTAAATTTGATATTAATTAGAAAAAATGTAGATCAATTAAAACCAGTTGGGAAGGTTAGATCACATGGGAAATTTTAAAGTAGGTGTAATTATGATAGTTAGGATTATCAAAATTATAGTCGGTCTAAGCCGACTATAAATACCCTACACATATGTGTGGTTACCATTCAAAGTGATATATAGGTCACCAGGGTATACGAATCCTGAAAATAACTACAAACATTCAATCGCTGAAGAATTTCCATTCATTTGATACCCATATTTACAAATGGGTAGGTGTACCGAATTTCGATTTTTTTTTGTGAACCACAAGTCTTTTCGCCGGAAAACATTATTATCATGTATTTGAGCATGATGTCAATATATATTTGACCAACAAAGTTTACCTAAGCACGTATACATAAAAATTGATCTTTATATGTACATTTTATATGTAGTATTTGAACATAAGTGGTCGGATCATAGGTCACAATGGACCGATCTCGCCAATTTTTTCGCACATACAGCGTAGGTATATTAGTAATCTAAGTTATAAGTTTCATTTATCTAGCTCTTCAATTTTAAAAGCCTTAGGGATTTCAACAGACAGACAGACAGACGGACAGACAGACGGACAGACAGACAGACGGACAGACGGACATCGCTAAATCGACTCAGGAGGTCATGCTGATCAAGAATATATATACTTTTCCATACCGGAGATGCTTTCTTCTGGGTGTTACAAACGGCGTACCAAACTGAATATACCCTTTCACTCTTAGTGTAGGGTATAAAAAGTGAGTTATTTTGATAGTTAAAACTTGGACTATGCTGTAAATAATCGTAAATCATTTTCATATTTATCATTAAATCCTAAGTGTTAAAAATATATATTAAAAATTCACTAAAAAAAAAAACAAAAATTTCCGAATTTACATTAAATTATCAAAAAACATATTGGAATCATATCAGTCATTAGGTTTTTTGTAAAACTATTTTTAAACAGTATTATATATTTTTAAAAAGTAGTCGGTGAAAACACCTTAAAATTACGATTGCAGTTTTCCAGAGTGCTGAGTTTATGTTAAATATATGAAATTCGTCAGTAAACCTTTGACCAAATATTATTTTCTGGATCAGTTGAGTAAGGCATTAATGAGACCATATACATTTCAATGTCGTATATTGTATCATTGGTATTCTGTTTCTGTTTTTTCACATTTTCAAAAATTGCTGCTGCTGTGACTGCAACTATTTCAAACACAACAGCAGGACATTTCTGAAAACTAAAACTATGACAGTCACCAGTAGTAACTCAAATTTAAACCAGTTGGGAAAGTTAGATTACATGAGAAATTTTAAAGTAGGTGTTATTCTGATAGTTACGATTATCAAAATTATGGTCGTTCTAAGCCGACAATAAATACCCTACAATATGTGTAGTTACCATTCAAAATGGTATATAGGTCACCATGGTAGACGAATCCTGAAAATAACTACAAACTTTAAAATCGAAGAATTACCATTCATTTGATACCCATATTTAAAAATTGGTAGGTGTACCGCATTTCATTTTTTTGGGAACCACAGTCGTTTTGGCGGAAAACATTATTTTCATGTATTTGAGCATTATGTCAATATATATTTGACTTAAAAGTTTATCTAAGCACGTATACAGTAAAATTGATCTGTAGATGTACATTTTATAGGAGATAATTGAATATAAATGGTCAGATCACAGGTCATAATGGACCGCTCTCCCTCATTCAGCGTAGGTATATAAATAATTTAAATTATTAAATTAAATTATTTTATTTAATACAAAGCACCAAATTAATGGCCTTAGTTTAAGTACCTCATTTTTTTGAAATATTTTGCGGATTGGGCACTTAAATAATGGCGTTTAAGTTTCTTGAAGTACTTTAATATTCATTTGTTAACAACTTTAATGCAAATATCATCTATGTCGAAACCTAAAAATGTTTTTATGAATTTTTAGTAAAAACATTTAGATTTAATAAAAAAGGGACATTTTCAAACTACTCATTTTACAATGATATAATGTTTGAAAAACAATAACATACTCGGCTAATGGTTGTTTGCAAAAACCCGAACAACGACTGTCGCCTATTTTGCAACAACCGAACAACGACTATCGGTAGTTGTGTTTGACTGCCACAGCCATACACAAAAACCGAACATCAGCTGTCATGAAATAGTAGCAGTCAGAGCAGTTCCTACTGCTATTGCAACATTTCAGTTTTTTTAAACCCTGGAAAGTTCTATATATAAGTATACAAAGCATAAAAGTTCAAATGCACGCGTTCATGCAAATGCCCTTCACTGATTTAAAAGAAAATCACTAACTGGCTACAATTTTGAAAATAACTGAAAAAGAACAGTTACTCAAAAATAGAGGGAAATTTATCTAATAATTTGTATGAACAAATTTTGTATTAAATTTACCTATGTTGATTTGTTTGTATTGATGGTCAGTCAATAAAACTAACGTCAGTTGAATGGCTTCGTTGATACACACTTTACTCGCGTTCCAAAGGTTTATGGTTCGATCTCTGGATGGACGATGTAAGTTTTTTTTTCAAGAGTTCATTTATATATATATGTTATCTTTTTTTTTCATTAGATTTAAAATCTATTTCATTTTTTAAACTTAATTAATATCAGTGTTTTTTCGAATCGCTATTTATTTTATCAATATTTATTTGCTATTTATATGTCATAATTCTCAATTTTTGAATTTCTAATGACGCTGTGTCTTCACTGGTTATACCACCAATGATTTAAGAAGAGTAATAATGACGCATCATATTATTAATATACTTTTAAGAAACTGTCACTGTTAACAATTTTTTAATTTCTAACAATTTAATTTAAAATAATTAAAAAAAATCTTAATTTCAAATCAAGATTTGTGTAATAATACTTACATAACCCTATTTTAAATTACATAAATGTATGTCAGAATATAAGTAAGAACATACATAGCATTCTATCAAGTTTGTTTGGTGGCACGTATGGTAGAACAGTCGTCTGTTGTGTTAAAGGTTCCGAGTTCTAATCCCAGTCAAGCGTATTTATTTTTATTTTTTTTTATTTATATTTTTTTTAATATCTGCTAAATATTTTGTTTCTTTAATTTTTATATTTTCTGTTTCTTTGTTTATAGTTTTATTAGTTAGTTAAATTGAATCAATATATGAATGTCATAATAAATATATTTAAATAATTTTATACGGGTTTTTAACCGAAATCACTTTGGAAGGCATTCCAAAGTGATTTCAATTATTTAACAAATATGATCTTCTTTTTGGTATGGTAACTGTTTTTCTATCGATAATTATTAATTTAGTGCCAAAATCTACACAATCGATAATTAATAATATAAACAGAACAGGTAGGCCATTGTTAACGAACTTGTATAGCGCAGTGGTAGAACAAGCGTCTGTCAGCTCGAAGGTATCGGGTTCGAATCCCTTTGGCTTGAGATGAACTTTTTTTATTTCTCAATTAATTAAAAAAATTCGCCCATAAAATTGACTCTGTTATATATTCGCCGTGATATGTTATTAAAATTAATAAAATGTTATTAAATTCGCTCCGTGCTGAGCAACTCCGTGCTAACTTCACACCGGTAATGTTGTCTTATAATTGCCTATGGTTATGCGCCTATAGTGTTTTAATTCGATTTAATATTGATACCCCCGAGACAAAATGTATATCATTTTTCAGGAATATTTAGGGCAAATTTCCGGCCAACACACAGATAAATGGAATATTTTGGGAAGTGTATAGCAGGTTGTAAAATTTTGTGGAATTTTTATGACAGATTCACGGCATATTTTGGGTTCGGGCAGACATTTTGCGATACAAACTCCGTCTTTTTTTTTAAATATGTCGAAAAAATGTTTCTAAACTGCCTCGACCAGCCAAAAATGTTGTAAATTAAGCGCATTTGCAATTTGATGCTTTTTTCAAATTTTGCGCCTATCTCTATATTTGACGCCCTTCTATAGAGACGCAAAAATTTTGTATATTAGACGCATTTGCAATTTTATACTTTTTTTTGAAAATGTTGTGCCTTTCTCTATATTTTGCGACCTTCTATAGAGGCGCAAAAATTTTGTAAATTAGGCGCATTTGCAATTTTATGCTTTTTTGAAAATTTTGTGCCTTTCTCTATATTTTGCGCCCTTCTATAGAGGCGCACAAATTTTGTAAATTAGGCGCATTTGCATTTTTATGCTTTTTAGAAAATTTTGCGCCTTTCTCTATATTTTGCGCCTTTCTATAGAGACGCACAAATTTTGTAAATTAGGCGCATTTGCAATTTTATGTATTTTTGAAAAATGTGCGCCTTTTTCTATATTTTGCGCCCTTCTGTATAGGTGCAAAAATTTTGTAAATTAGGCGCATTTGCAATTTTATGCTTTTTTGAACATTTTGCGCCCTTCTGTAGAGGGAAAATTTGCAATTTTAAGATTTTTCGCACATTTTTCGCCTTTTCCTATAGTTTCCGCTCTTTTAAAAAGGCGCAAAATTTTGAATATTAGGCGCATTTTTTCATGTTGTGTTTTTTAAAAGTTTGTTTGAAAAATTCAAAAGTCGCCACCCCTGGATCTGCGCTTGAATTCCCCCCCTATGAAGGATATTTCAGCATTTGCGTATTTTTATAGCATTATTTACGGAGATTTCATGTTTTTTTTATTTTTATGAGGAAGACTGTGCTATTCTTTACTATTTTAAAATAAAACAACTTTAATAGAAAAATTCTTTTTATAATTTATAAATAATTATACAAAAATTAAAAATGTTCATAATTCCGACCTAAATATTTTTTGAAAATCCAAATTCCACCCTATCGCAACCCTAGTTTCGCCCTAATTTAATGAATACAGTTTATTAAATCATTTAAAGTAATGAAAGTAAAAAAAAACTTCATGTGTGCATGTTTTAAGCTTATAAAATATTTTTTTTTATTTTTGAATTTAATAAAAAAAAAATGTGAAAAACTGATTATTTTTGTAATAATTTAAAAATATATAAATAAAGCAAATTAAATATATTAAATTTATTTTTATATTTCAATAAAAAAATCACTCAATTAGGTAAAATATATAAAAGTAACTGGAAACAAAATAAAATGTATATTTAATTATTTTTTCTCAATAACAAATTAATTTCATTTAAAAAAGAAAAGAAACTTAAACAGAAAAAATATTTAATAATAAATATTATACATTTTTGTATTTGCGGTAGCTCAGTGGTTAGTGCGTTGGACTGCGAGCCAAAAGGTCCCCGGTTCAAACCTGGACTGGGGCTAACAATAAACTTTATCGAAAACGACAAAGACTTTTTAAAAAGGAAAACGAAGTCGCTTTATAGTTGTTAGCCGATTGGCTTTATTCACTGAACTCAAGTCTTAAACTAAACTTACAATATATATATACTCAAATGGACGATGTCCATTTGTTTATTATATGACAACGCCGTGGGAGTGCTGCCAGTAAAACTATTAAATGAATTTGTTTATATTGAGACTCTGTGTGGTCTCAATATAAACATCCTTAATATGCACAAATGCAATTAATGATTTTGAATCATATATTGCAAAAGAATTGCTTACTGTCATCTTCTTGACGATTGTTCAAGTCTGTTTGGTCAGTAGTCTTGTATATAACTGCTAACAACATCTTTTCATAGAAACATTTTTCTATACCGCGCTACCTCTCGGCAGTAAATGGCAAACGTACGAGAGTAAAACATTGCCTATGAAAAGCTCTCAGCCGCCGTTCGGATTCGGCAATAAACTGTAGGTCCCACCACTTTGAGTACAAATATAACACGCACAGCTCGAAATGTTGAGAGAGCTCGGCGGAATAAAAAACCAGTTGGGACGGTTAGAAATTAAATATATTAAATTTATTTTTATATTTCAATAAAAAAAATCACTCAATTGGGTAGAATATATAAAAGTAACTGGAAACAAAATAAAATGTATATTTAATTATTTTTTCTCAACAACAAATTAATTTCATTTAAAAAAGAAAAGAAACTTAAACAGAAAAAATATTTAATAATAAATATTATACATTTTTGTATCTGCGTTAGCTCAGTGGTTAGTGCCTTGGACTGCGAGCCGAAAGGTCCTCGGTTCAAACCTGGACTGGGGCTAACAATAAACTTTATCGAAAACGACAAAGATTTTTTAAAAAGGAAAACGAAGTCGCGTTATAGTTGTTATCCGATTGGCTTTATTCACTGAACTCAAGTCTTAAACTAAACTTACAATATATATATACTCAAATGGACGATGTCCATTTGTTTATTAAATGACAACGCCGTGGGAGTGCTGCCAGTAAAACTATTAAATATATTTGTTTATATTGAGACTCTGTGTGGTCTCAATATAAACATCCTTAATATGCACAAATGCAATTAATGATTTTGAATCATATATTGCAAAAAAATTGCTTACTGTCATATTCTTGACGATTGTTCAAGTCTGTTTGGTCAGTAGCCTTGTATATAACTGCTAAAAACATCTTTTCATAGAAACATTTTTCTATTCCGCGCTACCTCTCGGCAGTAAATGGCAAACGTACGAGAGTAAAACACATATATATATATATATATATATATATATATATATATATATATATATATATATATATATAATCTAATTTAGGAGTTTAATTGATCCGGGGATGCTTCCTTCTGGGTGTTACAAACGACGTACCAAACTGAACTCTTAGTGTAGGGTATAAAAATGCCAATTATGTACTTTCCTAATTCCGCCATATTTTTTTAGAGCTTAAATTACTTTATTTATATTACTAACAATTTTAAGTTGAAGCAATAGACCATTGTTATTAATTAAAAGAGTTATTTGTTATAAAATTATCGCAATATATAATATTAAATTCATTTTAAATACACTGAAAAAAAAATCGTTATGGCAACAATTTTGTACCTCATAACAACAAAAGTGCAATAAATTCCATATGTTTTCTATTGACACGCTGTTCACGCAAAAGTAAATCGTATCCCCAACAAAACTGTTAAAAAAGTAACATTCAAACGGCTGCTTGTTATATAATTCATAGACTCTTTTGAAGATGATAGATGTTTTATAAGCAGTAAAAAATTCTTATTAAAATGGATTCAACAGTGATGTTATTGTTGCTTAAAAAGTGTCACTTTTCTTTCAAAATTAAAAATATATTTGAGGGAAGAATACATTCTCGATTGAAGATTATTATTGTCGTGTCAAAAATTTTCATATAACAATATTTCAACGCCTAAAAGTATTCGTTTTAACAATTCGTTTTATTTATTTTCTAACAATTATATTATTCAAAAATATATTTTAAAAATGTATTAAAAATTCCTTATTCCGACCGTAGAACGGAATAAGGAACACTTATTCATTTGTTAGCGCATAATTCCGCCTTAACATAAATCATCAATTTGTTGTTAAAATATAAGTAAAATTCATATTTTTATACCATACACCTATGAGGTACAGGGTATATTAACTTTGTGCATATATTGTAACGCCCCTTAGTCTGTCTGTCCGTCCGTCCGTCTGTCTTGCTGTCCGTATACACGATAACTTGAGAAATACTGCTTAGAATGCGATGAAATTTCGTTCAATACTTTTTAGCCAAAAGTTAGTTTTGTCAATGTAAATGAGCCAAATTGGTCAACGGACACGCCCACCTCCCATACAAGACACTTTTATATAACTCTTTACGAACCAATAACTCGAAAAGTATTCAAGATATACTTCTAAAATCCAAAAATGGGCGTGATACGCCCACATTTAATTTTTTTATTACTCCTCGCTTTTTCATAGTGGACATTTTATTCGCAAATTATTGAAAACAAAATTATGAAATATTAGCCTTAAATCTCTACATATGTTTTAAAAGTGAGCGTGATCCACCTACATTTATTTTTCTATATGTTTTAACATTTTTTGATTTTTTATTTTTTACTTTTACATCAATTTTTTAAATTAATGGAATATACGTCAGCAGAAATTTGATATGTAAATAATATTCTGAGTGTAAGAATGTTCAGCATAATTAAGAACTTTAAAGGTAGCTATACAATTAAATTCCCCACACTAAAATTCACACCAAAGTGTAGGGTAGGCCCGACCGACTATAAAAGTCCGTCCCATGTGACCGAACTTACCCATGTGACCTAACTTTCCCAACTCGTTTTAAATTAGTTTCTATATAAAAACGAGATTATTTTTTTTCTCGTAGACATTTCAAGGAACCTTCTAAACAACTGAGCATCGTTAAAAAAGCTTAGATATAATAATGAGAACGTTTTTTTTTTTCTTGTGGCCACTTCGAGAATTGTTCGAGGTAAACGTTATAGTTTACAATTAAAGCTATTTCGAATACATTGCACACTGATCGAAATTACTGGTTAAGCGGCATTAAAGTCAAAAAGTACAACTTTTAGATCGATAAATGTTTTGCAATGTATCGATTATCGATACTCCACTGAGCAATTTGACGTTTTTACTTTTGTATTGATTTCAATTTCCTCACAGTTGTTAGTTGTCAAGGCATGGTTTCCATATCATTCGCTATCACTCGTCATCACTATTTCGCCGTCTTATAACATGGGGGATAACGAAAGATAGAGAAAGTAGAAACATTTGAACTTTTGCTATCACTCGGTATCACAATAAGAGTAATAGCGAGTGATAGCGAAAGATAACATGGAAATCATACATAACATAATTTGCAGTAAATACATTAAAAGAATTTGACGCCTAATTGAAAGTGAATATTAAAAAAAAAAATTGAATAATAATTATAAGAATTAACTTTTTTAATGTATGTATTAACTAGTTTCGTGGACTGCAAATTTTGGGATTCAAACGGATTCAAATCAACCTTTGTTTTATTTACTAACTTGGTTTATTGTTGTGTTGAAACGCCAAAATTATCTGCCGTTTTGCTCGTTTATTGATTATTCCATTTTTTAAGCACAATTAGTGTTATCAAATGCACACATTTTTTTATACCCTACACCTATGAGGTAAATGGTATATTAACTTTGAGCATATATTGTAACGCCTCTTTAGAAGGCATGTCCTTACACTATTTTAAATATAGGCGTGGTTCGCCCATCTTTATTGTTCTAAATGTTTGCTATTAGTTTTTGTTATACTGTTACAGCATAATTAAGAACTTTAAAATTAAGGTATTCAATTAAATTACCCACATAAATACCCCCACTAAAGGTGTAGGGTATTCCATAGTCGGGCCTGACCGACTATAAAAGTCCGTCCCATGTGACCTAACTTTCTTAACTTGTTTTTAGATAAATAAGTAGTAAATACACTAATAAGACCATATAATTATAAAAAATTAAATATGAACTTACCAAAAACTAAAACTAAAGAAAATTAATGTCCACCTTAATATTTTAGGTAAGCAATCTGAGCAATTCTGCACAATTTACTAAAGAGTGACGCAACTATGAATTTTTATAAATAAATAACGGGAGATTTTGATGTGAAATTTGATTTTTATAGAAGAGAAAACAGTGTTGTACTTTTCTGTATCATAAATATATATTTTTACATGGATGCTCTAATTATTAGTTTTTAAACAAAATAGGGCGGAATTATATTATGGTCCATTTTTAGGCACTGGGCGTAATTAGGGTATTTTACCTTACTTTGACGTCTACCCGCCAAAAAACATGACATATAAAGTGCTACAATATGTATTTAATTTGGTATCTATGAAAAGAGGAATAGCAGGGTATACTATATGTCTATAATGGTTAGCATCATATCTCGCATAGTATCGGAGTTATGACCAATGAATTTATATGGTAGGTAGGCGTTGTAGTAGACCGATCACAATTCAATTTCGTATAATTATTGATCCTTATAAAAAATTAAAACACCAAAAATTTCATCGCGATATCTCATATAGAAACGGAGTTATGACTGATGAAATGTTATGTTTATATGACAGGTAGGCGTGGCAGTTCACTGAAGTAGACCATATTCGAATTAATATTACTACATACAAAAGAGGAATACAAGCAAAATTTCATGATTTTAACTCATATAAGACCAAAGATTTAGCACTTTATATGTTAAATCGCAGTGGTCCATTTTATTTTTATATTACATGATGTTGAACAAAATTTCAATAATATACCTCTTATATCTTCAGAGTTATAGCGTGCTTACTATAAATGTTACATGGCTATGCGTGGCAGTTGAAAATAACCGCCCATTTTTTGTAACTCGGTTTGTACTTCAGACATATGATTATATACCAGTTTTTATTGATGTATCTGAAACGAATCCAAAATAATGTTGATTTATATACTAAAAAACAGGAGTTTCAAAGTTGAAAAAAAAATAGAAGAACAATTCTTACCACTCCAAATCAAAGTGAAATGATCTTTGTTTAATGTCAAGAATTTATGTAAAAACGAGTTGGGAAAGTTAGGTCACATGGGTAAGTTCGGTCACATGGGGCGGACTTTTATAGTCGGTCGGGCCCGACTATGGAATACCCTACACCTTTGGTGGAGATATTAATGAGGAATATTTAATTGTATACCTTCCTTTAAAGTTCGTAATTATGCTGAACAATTTTTCACTCAGAATATTATTTACATATGAAATTTCTGACGACGTATATACCATTAATTTAAAAAATTGATTAAAAGTAAAAAAAAATCAAAAAATATTGTAACATGTAGAAAAATAAATGTGGGCGGATCACGCCCACTTTTAAAACATATGTAGATATTTAAGGCTAATAAAAAAAAGTAATAAAAAAAATAAAATGTGGGCGTATCACGTCCATTTTTGGATCACATATTTTTAGGTGAATTCTAACAATACGTTTTCAATTTTATATGTATGTCTTGAGTAATATAAAAATGTATATCTTGAGTTATATAAAAGTGACTTGTATGGGAGGTGGGCGTGTCCGTTGAGCAATTTGGCTCATTTACATTGACAAAACTAACTTTTGGCTAAAAAGTATTGAAACGAAATTTTATCGCATTCTAAGCAGTATTTCTCAAGTTTTCGTGTATACGGACAGCAAAACAGACAGACAGACGTACATGCTAAACGGACTCGGGTGGTGATGCTGATCAAGATTATATATACTTTTCCATACCGGACACGCCTCCTAAGGGGCGTTACAATATATGCAAAAAGTTAATATACGCTTTACCTCATATGTGTAGGGTATAAAAAGTAAGTTTTTGGATGCTGCGGTGCAAAACAGCAAAAATCGTTTTTTGCAGTTTGCTAAGGGTGTGAAAGGGATGCGATAGAAAATTTAAATTTATACTTTATTGACCAATAATAACAACATATTAAAATAAAAGCAAATCGGAGGGGGTCAAAGCTCGGCGAATTGACGTGGAATACCGCATATATATATATATATATATATATATATATATATATATATATATATATATATATATATATATTGAAGTATTGATACGAATATATATACATATATATATATATATATATATATATATATATATATATATATATATATATATATATGATGTATATATATATATATATATATAGATATAAAAATGAAATGTCTTGGTGTGCCAGAGCATCACGGGAGAACGAACCGACGGATTTGGCTGATTCTTTTTGTATTTTATTCGTGTCAATGCAAGAGTGGTTTAGGAAAAATGAAAAGTCGGAAAAACCCAAAGGAAAAGCCGGAAAAACGAAAAAATCAAAATTTGACCCTAGGAACTTGAAATTTGGACAGGGTGTTGATTTTCCGACGTGAGAGCGCACAACGAAGGGATTTTTTGAAATTTGCCTCTTAAGGTACAAAAATGGGCGTGGCAATACTAAACTTTTAGTTCCAAATATCTGTATAAGATAGCCACAGTCATGAAATTGGGCTCAATAATGTATTTTTTTTTTTTTCTATTTTTGCTAAATGTTGTATAACAACTGTCTATAACAACTGAGAGTTATGAAAATTAAAACAAAGGTTCATATTAAAAAGAAGAATCGTCACGTAGAATGTGGGCGGGATTGTATAAAGGGCCGTGGCATCTTTCATATAACAAATATATTAAAAATGCTATAACTCCTGAAATACTAAGTGTAAAGGTTTAAAAATCTAATCAAATGTTCATATTTAAAACTCCGATATTTAAAATATGGACGGGATTAGACAATGGGGCGTGGCACCTCCCATACAAAAAAAACAATAAAAATTGCTATTACTCTTTACCTACTAAGAGCAGAGTTAAAAAAATTGAAACAAAAGATTATATTAAACATTGTAGTCGTCACGTAGAATCATTGCTGGAAAAAATCCGGATACTTTGTGGAAAAATTCACCGTCTTGGATCTGGATGCCGTTTTCTTCTATATTCTTCTATATTCTGAATTAGTCATATGGACGAGAAAATGAAACGGCCTAAGTGCCTCATCAAATCTATTTTGAATGTTCTCTTTATAACATGACAACTCTTCAGAACCTATTATATGTTCAAAATAATGTTTTATTTTTGTTCAAAATAAAACATTATTTTGAAAGACCTGAATATAAATATGTTTCCAGAGAAACATATATGTTGTTTCAGTTAAAAAAGTAGTATGTTTGCATAAAAATATATTTGGAAAGAAAATCTGAAAATAAAATAAAAAAAATAAAATATTGTTTTTTTTTTTTTAATTTTTATTAAAAATCTTTAAACATGCACAGTGGGAATTTATAATATTATAATTCATATGCAAATTTTTAAATGCATAAATAAATTATTGGTTTAAAACTGCAAGTACAAGTCACAGCATCAATGCAGGCACAATTGCAGCAGCAGACGCTAAACCAGACGATCCAAGCATTACTAGAATAACATGCTGTAAGAATGCTTTTATTTACATCTAATTTAATTTTGTTGTTTGTTTTCAAACATCAGTATGTTTAAAAGGACCAATACATACTTCAAACGACGACAAAAGAGACGTAGATAGAAAATTCTGCTCAACGAGTGTCAATTTCGTATACAAGAAGAATGTTCGAAGAATACATTTATTTAAATCCAATTTATTTTTTGTTTGTTTTTAAACATCCATATGTTCAAACGATGGCATAGGTAGAAAATGATGCGCAACGTTGCTAACTTCGCCTGTCGATAACTAATCGAATGAAGACGAGCGTTGCGAACATACATTATAATTACATTTGAATATCTTTTCTGTTTGTTTTGAAGCATAGTTATAACCAAGTAAACTGCCAAGAAATATTCAAATGCAATTAAAATTTTATGTTTCTATTGCTCTGCGTATAATTTGGACAGAATTGGACAATGGGGCGTGACACCTCCCATATAACAAAAATTTTAAAAATGTTAAAACTCCTGACTTACTAAGAGCAGAGTTCTACAAATCGCCTGTCGATAACTAATCGAATGAAGACGAGCGTTGCGAACATACATTATAATTACATTTGAATATCTTTTCTCTTTGTTTTGAAGCATAGTTATAACCAAGTAAACTGCCAAGAAATATTCAAATGCAATTAAAATTTTATGTTTCTATTGCTCTGCGTATAATTTGGACAGAATTGGACAATGGGGCGTGACACCTCCCATATAACAAAAATTTTAAAAATGTTAAAACTCCTGACTTACTAAGAGCAGAGTTCTACAAATCGAAACAAAGGATCATTTTTAAAAATTTTAATAGCCACGTAGAATGTGGCATGCACTAAAAAGGGAAAAAGGTGCGTAAATTTATGCACTCGATATTGTTTTACAATTACAAAAACTTAGCGCGGTTTGAAACCATTTGAAACCATTTTTCCCCAGTTTCAAAATGTCTGTGTTTTTTTGGCCAGGGCACGTACGCCCCTTAATAAAATTTCAATTTGAAAATATAAGTTGAAAGCTGTTATAAATTTGCACCGTATGACATATATCTCATTAATGTGCCATTAAGATCAAAAGAGCAGGATCACTACAAATGTCGAAAAAAATGAGCGTGAATTTGTTCAAAACAGCAGTTTTTCGCGTGGCATATTCCCATTATTATTTGAAATAGTCTAGTATATTGCGAGAACTGAGTTTTTTATTAATTGCTATCACAAAATCAGTGGCGCATATAAAAATATTAAAATACAAAAATTTTATGGACTTTTTGAAAGTCGTGCAACATTTTGATATTTTGTTTTTGCTTGTTTTTATAATAAATAATGTTTTTAAAGGGTTTTAAGCACCTATGTAGAATGGTTTCGATTTAAACAATTGATTGCAATCAAAAATGTTTATCTTAAGTCTCTTAATTGTGAAATCGCGACATTTTTGTCAATACATATTTTATTGAGGCACATCCACATTACTGCACGACAAAGGTAAAAATATTCAATGTCGTAAGTTTGTTCAATGTTTTAACCGAAAAAATGAGACGCATTAAATTTTTTGGAAATGTCTAGATTTTACGCACCTACTTACATCTTCATAATCTCAAAAATCATCACTATATAAAATTTTATTTCTATGGATTTGTATTTCTAAACCAATAGAGATATTAACATATTTTTTTTATGCTTTATTTTAAATTGTCTTTAATGACTAATTAATATATAATCCTATCCAATCCCATCTTATTAATATAATAAATCTGTTTATTCATATGTGCGTTTGTACGTTTGTTCCACTTCTCCGCGGAATGGTCTGGAAGGAATGATGGAGGCGTGGCACCTCCCATACAGCCTAAACTTTCAAAACGATATAACTCGGCACTTTCACCAGCTACGAACATCAAACAAAAAAACTCAAATACAAAAAATATTAAAAGCAAAAACACAATAGCACAAAACAAAAGCAAAAATACAAAAACAAAACCAATCACATAAAATTACAATCCAAACTAAAAGAAAAACAAAAAAAAGGAAAGGAAAAAAAAACAAACTCACCACTCTAAAACTCACCACAATAAAATTGACGACACTAAAACTCACCACACAAAAACTCACCACACAAAAAATCACCACACTAAAATTCACCCTAAAATTCACCGCACTAAAACCCACCACACTATAATTCAACACACTAAAACTCACCACACTAAAATTTACCACACTAAAACTCACCACACTAAAATTCACCACACTAAAATGCACCACACTAAAACTCACCACACCAAAACTCACCACACTAAAACCCATTTCACTAAAACTCACCACACTAAACTTCACCACACTAAAACGCACCACCAAAAACTCACAACACTAAAACTCACCACACTAAAATTCACCACACAAAAACCCACCACACTCTAATTCACTACACTAAAACTCACTACACTAAAATTTCACCACACTAAAACTCACCACACTAAAACTCATCACACTAAAACTCACCACACCAAAACTCACCACACTAAAACTCACCACACTAAAACTCATCACAATAAAACTCACCACAATAAAACTCACCACAATAAAACTCACCAAACAAAAACCCACCACACTATAATTCACCACACCAAAATTCACCACACTTAAACACAGCACACTATAATTCACTACACTAAAACTCACCACACTAAAACTCACCACAATAAAATTCTCCACACTTAAATTCACCACACTAAAATTCAACCTAAAATTCAGCACACTAAAAACCCACCAGACTATAATTCACCACACGTAAACTCTCCACACTAAAATTCACCACACTTATACTAACCACACTATAATTCACCACACTAAAACTCACCACACTAAAAGTCACCACACTAAAAGTCACCACACTTAAACTCATCGCATTAAAATTCACCACACTAAAACCCACCACACTATAATTCATCACACTAAAACTCAGCACACTAATATTCACTACACTAAAACTTACCACAATAAAATTCATCATATTAAAATTCATCACACTAAAACTCACCACAGTAAAATTCACCACACTAAAATTCACCACACTAAAACTCGCCACACTAAAACTCGCCACACTAAAATTCACACTAAAGTTCACCACACTAAAACCCACCACACTATAATTCACCACACTAAAACTCACCACACTAAAACTTCTACTGGGAAAAACTCTACGGGAAAGAACTCTATCGAGATGAATTCTACAGGAAAGCGTTCAATGGGGAAGAATTTTACGGGGAAGATTTCTACTGGGAATAATTCTTCGGGGCAGCGCAGTCAGAGAAAGAATTGTGTTTGAGAAAAGTTGTTTTGGCGGAGAATTATTTTTTGGTTACCACATTTATAAAACCAACAAAAAAACTCATATAAGTAATAAAAATGTTTTGGCACATTAATTTCGTTTTGGTGCCGATATACTCTGATATTATAGCATGTGAATTCCGTTCGCGTGAATCAATTATTGCAAGGGGCGCAAAAGTTATGTCGGTTTTAAGTTGAAATTTAAAAAAACATATTCTTAATACCACCGTTTTCACTTAATTTCTGAAGAAAAAAAAAATTAATATTTAAATATAAGTTCAAATATACATATAATTACTAATACTTGCAGATTTACAAAAAAAAAAAAATACTATAACTTTTTCGCTGTTTTAAGGACACATACGAAATAATAATTCTCCGGCAAAACAACTTTTCTCAAAGACAATTCTTTCTCAGACTGCGCTTCCCCGTAGAATTATTCCCATTAGAAATCTTCCCCGTAAATTCTTCCCCATTGAACGCTTATCAGAAGAATTCATCCCGGTAGAGTTCTTTCCCGTAGAGTTTTCCCAGTAGAAGTTTTAGTAAGGTGAGTTTAAGTGTGGTCAACTTTAGTCTGGTGAGTTTTAGTATGGTGAATTATAGTGTGGTGAATTATAGTGTGGTGGGTTTTAGTGTGGTGAACTTTAGGGTGAATTTTAGTGTGGCGAGTTTTAATGTGGTGAATTTTAGTGTAGTGAATTTTACTGTGGTGAGTTTTAGTGTGATGAATTTTAATGTGATGAATTTTATTGTGGTCAGTTTCAGTGTAGTGAATTTTAGTGTGGTGAGTTTTAGTGCGGTGAATTATAGTGTGGTGAGTTTTAGTGTGGTGAATTTTAGTGTGGTGAGTTTTAGTGTGGTGACTTTTAGTGTGGTGAGTTTTTGTATGGTGAAATTTTAGTGTGGTGAGTTTTAGTGTGGTGAATTATAGTGTCGTTAGTTTAAGTGTGGTGAATTTAAGTGTTGTGAGTTTTCGTGTGGTGAATTATAGTGTGGTGAATTTTAGGGTGAATTTTATTGTGGCGAGTTTGTTGTGAATAAGAAACTTTTTTTTCATGTATTTAAGAAAGACTGCAAATAACCAGTATTCACATAAAATTCAAATCTAAAAGCAGAATAACAGATGCATGTTAACTTAACATAACGTCTACGACGTAACACGAACAAGTGCATAATGTTTATGAGTGCATACTTTCAGGATATAAAATTAAGTCTGCTTAAAAGCAACGAAAAATGCACTGGTTGCAATTTGATCCGAGACACGCGCTAGCAAGTGTGCCGTCTGTTTAAAAGCAACAACAAAAGCATTGGTTGTAATTTATGTCAAGACTAACGCCAGCATGGGAACCAATTTAGAATTTAGCACGTTGGAATTTTCTCAGTTAATGATTTCACAATATTAGTAATATCTGATTTGGGGTTCAGGAGGTTTTTAGTAGTACGTAGATTTAAGAATATGCTTGCTTGCATTTATGAGTTGTGTTTTAAGAAATAAGTATAAGCAAGGGGTTCGTGAGTCGCACGATACCGAGGTTATGAGTAGAGGTTAAGTTTAGTTTTTAAGCATTATGATTTTAACTGCCTTAGAGTGCAGACGTGTTTCCAGTTTAAACTCAAGCTTGTAAAAATACTTAAAAATAATTAATAAAAGTATAAAGCAAGTCTTAAATCCTTGCGTTTTTATTTAATAATAAATGTTAGGAAAGAATTGTGGACTTCGAGGAAAAATTGTCACTGACGGTTTCATCAATAAAGGCAAGTACAAAAGGTCCCCTTTTGGCGCAGCCGGTTTTTCAAGAGTCTACAAAAAGGACTGAAGGACGAATTTGAAGGAGCATTTAAAAAAAAATAAATGAAGAAAAACAGGAGTGGAAAGAAAGGTATAATTAAATATTGAATAAATTTTAGTGAGTTTGAGTGAAAGCAGTAAATAAATGGTGAAATTAAATGATAGAACGAATGAAATTAAACAAATTTATAAATTTTTGAGGAATTGAAAGTAGCATATAGAAATATATTAGGACAACTTGGCAGATTTACTGAGAAATTGTGGAATTAAATTAGTACGGAAGTTAACAATAAAGAAACTTTAGAATTAATAAAAAATAAAGTCAGTTTCACACGGGTATACTCAGAAGTCGAAAGAGTTGACGTAGTTTTTGAACATTAGTATACTTCTTGGAACATAAAAGTGCTCATAAAATAAAAGAATTAGAAGATTGAGGAATTTACTGCATTAAATAAAAAATTAAACGATATTGTAGAAGAACGGCAGGAGTTGTTAGATCAGGCTAGTGGAATAGAGGAAGAAAACGAAAAATTAAGAACTTTGCTGAAAAATAAAGATATTTCGGACGAATCAATTGAACGAGCACTGAGCCAACAGCCCAGACTAGAATTCGAAACATTAGAAGAAGCCAATAATAAAGTAAGGGAATTAGATTCGAAAATCAGATTTTTAGAATCGGAAGTTAAGCTAGCCCACGAAACATCATTATATCATAAGGAGGCATTACAGATTGAAGGAAAGTTTGATAAAATAACAGCACCGGAAACAACATTAGAAATGTCGTTAGATACTGCATCGAAATACGTAGGAAGTGTGGTTCCATTTTCTATGGGATCGGAATCACCGTCCGTTAAAAGTGAACTTTATAGATTCATGGACGGTTGTGAGTTAGCAAGTCTAAAAATTACAGAAGAAAACAAAGAAGAATTCATTAGCTGTGTCAAACTTCATCTTCTTGGTGACGCTTATGATTTAGTCCGCACAAGAAAGTTCAATGATTTAGAGGAGTTATTTGACGTTCTAAGAAATACATATTTAAAAATGACTACGTTAGATTCGGTTAAGGATAGTATTAGAAAAGCATATCAGACGGATGGTGAGAGTCTGAGGACATTTGCAAGAAGATTAGAAAGATTATGGGCAAACGCTAATGAAATAGCAGATTCAAGGTACAAAAAGAAAAATCTACCTAGAGATGTTTTTAATACGGAACTAGTAAACTCAGTTCTGACAGCATTAAAGGTAAGTGTAAAAGATCTGACAATAAAGGTTCTATTATTAAGTAGAAAAGCAGAAAACTTAGACGATTTATTAGATGAAGCATTAAAGGCACAGATAACAATTCAAGGGGGTCCGAGATTCCCCGAGGAAGTGTACAGTTTCGAACAACGATATGTAACCAGTCCAACGAATAGTATTCAAAACAATCATTTTCAAACTACCCCATTGAATCACAAAATATCAACTCAAAATAAAACAGAAGGATCAAAAATACGACCAACATGCTATTTTTGCCAGAAAAAAGGACATACACGAGACGAATGTATTCCGCGGAAAAACACACCGTTTTGTATAGAGTGTGGAAAATATGGGCACGAATCTAGTTGGAGGTGTGCTTCCATTAGATTAGAAGCTCAAAATAAGGAAGGGTTTGGACGTACACAAAACCATCCAGTCGTTAATAGGGAATTTTTAAACAACAATTTGCAAACAGGACATAACACTACGTACCGTACCAATAATAATAAAAATAGAAATAATAACAATAAAAATGGGAATACCCCTAGAAATAATTTAAAATGTGATTGGTGTCGTAGACTTGGTCATGTAGAAACTAATTGCTATGCCAGAGGGATTATCTGGCGAGGGAGAATAATGATCAAAACAAGGGAAACTACCAGGGGCCCACCCAAGGCCAGTAAGCTGGGGACCCATTTAAAATAGCAAAATTAGGTCAAAAAGGGTAGAAATAGTAAATCATTAGGCTGAAGGGTCACATTAACTACCCAAACTCCTAAAAATGAGAGAAAACCGAAAGAGGTAAATATTTCAAATCAAACGTCGGAAATGACCGTTGATACACATATTGATCCACCGTGGTTTGATTGTGAGGGAGTGACAATGGTAATTTTTGCATTAATACATTTTTTGTATTAAAATGATTAAATACATTTTGGCAAAAATGATTAAATTAATAGCAGATGAAACTAATCGGCAAAGATGTGTATGGGAAGAAATGCAAATAGGTCAAAAGGTGAACAATATGTTTACAGGAATGTTGAAAAAGTTTGAAAATTTTATAACATGTTATGATAAAAAAAATCATACAACAGTTGAGTGGATTAAATAACCAGTTGGGTAGGTTAGATCACATGGGAAATTTTACTATACTAAATTTTACAAACAATTCTACAATAAATTCAGTGAATATAAAAAATAGGATTAATAGATTATTAGAAAAAAAATTAACATCGACGAAAAAATACAAACATCCACACACACATAGAGAGGAAATTAATAGACAGGTTAACAAAATGTTAGATGCTGGCATTATGTCGCCAAGCATATCACCCTGGAATTCACCATTACTATTGGTTCCGAAGAGGAGCGACAAAGACGGTAACAAAAAATGGAGACCTGTCATAGATTTTCGTAAATTAAATGACGTAACCTTAAAACAGGTATTTCCTATTCCGCGAGTAGATGAAATATTAGATCAATTAGGTCACAGTCGGTATTTTTCAACATTAGATTTAGCAAGTGGCTATCATCAGGTCTTAGTAGAAGAAGGTGATAAAGAAAAAACTGTCTTCAGTACAGGACTTGGACATTTTGAATTCAATAGGATGCCTTTCGGTTTAACAGGGGCACCAGCAACTTTCCAGGTAATAATGAATCACATCTTAACAGTGTTACAGGGTATCGATTGTTTTGTATATCTTGATGATATAGTTGTGTATGGGAAAAATATAAGCGAACATGAACACAGATTAAGTAAAGTATTACAGAAACTAAGAGACCATAAAAATGTCAGTTTTTACGTCGTGAAGTTGTATATTTAGGGCATAAATGTTCAGAACTTGGTGCGCTGCCAGACCCCGCTAAGGTCGAATGCGTAAAAAATATTCCAGTACCAAGAAACAGAAAAGAAGTACAAGCATTCTTGGGATTAATTATTACAGAAAGTTCATAAGCAATATGGCAAGGTTATCTTTACCAATTAATAATTTACTTAAAAGAATCAATAATTTCACCTCCAATATTAGCATATCCAGATTTTACAAAAACTTTTTTACTAACAACAGACGCAAGTAATGAAGCAGTAGGTGCAGTCCTATCTCAAGGTGAAGTAGGAAGCGACCGACCGATCGCGTTTGCAAGTAGAACTTTAAATGGAGCAGAACAAAGAATTTTAGAGCATACCTATTAGGGCGACCATTCAAAAGTTTTACAGATCATCAGCCTCTAAAAGGTATTTCAAATTTAAAAGATCAGACATCCAGCCTTGCTCGTTTCCGACACAAATTATCGGAATATGATTTTGAAATAATTTAAAAACCAGTCAAAAAGAATTTAAATGCGGATGCTTAAAGCAGAATACCTTATATTTACGCAAAAAGGCGTCTATTTACGGATTTTCCTATCAATTCAAAATCAATTAAAAGACAGAAGTTTATGTGTTTTTTCTTATATTTATTTGAGCAAATATATTTATAAGTTAAGGGACAAACCAAAGCGTTTGCCATATAATGTTGAAAGATGTATAAAATACAAGATATTATTGGAAATCATGAAAGGAGATCCAATATATGAAATAAGTATAAAATATGAGTTAATATGCAGGAACGTAGTTCTTACTTAGAAGTTCTTCTGTTGGTGGGTGGCAGCAAAGAGATCGAGCTCAGCGCAATTGCAGCCCCGAGAACCTCAAAGAAGGAGGGTTGAAAAGGAAATGACGAAATTCACCTCTTGACGTTTGACCTGTCACAGAATGTACTAAATAAATAATACAAGGTTTACACTGCAAGAGTTTTGGCGTAAACATTGCCGCCCACTTTGCAGTAGTACACACTGCAAAATTAATTAGATAAAAAAGAAAGATTTCCAGGCTGTAAAAGAAAACGAAATTAATATGTACAAATAATTTAAAGACAAAAGGATAACAAAGTAGTTAACAAAAGGTACAGATTAGAAAGGATCCATCCAAAAATATGGTTTTGGGAAAGAAGCAGTATTTTGAAAATGACCAAGCTTCACCATAGAAGGGTAGTTGGTGGCGAGTGCACCCCATATATACCATCACTTTTGCGTTTGGTAACATCAATGTCATCACGGACAGTAGTGGCAAAGCAAGAAACTTTGTGAACTGGTAGTGGTCCCGTAAGAATCCAGCCAAATACAGTTTCTTGGGCAATGAGGGTGCCTAGGACGTTTCGCTTTATACCATCCATCATAATCAATGGATAGAGGTCGCCACCAATTAAAATGTCAACCGTAGAACTTTATAAAAAGTTTTTATCAGCTAAGACCATATTTGGTAATTGATGCTGGATAGATGGTTCTATTTGACTTGATGGCAATTCTCCTGCAATTTTGGGTAAAACCAGTGCCGTTGCCTCTAAGTGTAAATTGGGATCAATGAGAGATCCAATTACAAAAGAGCATCGCTTTGTTGGACTGGCAGCGACTGCATGGTTTACACTAGCAATGCAGGTTCGTGTCGAAGACACTGGCAGCTTCAAAAGATTACTAAGGCGTTCGAAAATAAAAGAAGTTTCGGACGCAGAATCAATTAGTGCCTTTGTAGAGTACGTAATACCCATGTGACATACATTAATAATGGCAGTGCCCAGAAGGACTTCTGAAGTTTGCGAATCAGAATGAAATTGAATGTTTTGTGTGATGCATGGTGGAGGACGTGATCCTGGCGCTGCCGACGTAATCGGCTCACAGCTCATGAAAGGAGATGAAGTGGACTGTATGTTGTTAAAAGGTGGTTGCATGTTGAATGGCGTAGGGCGAGACCTTATGGCCACCGACGTAGTCGTATCACTGCTCATAAAAGAAGCCGAATGCTCAGAGACATCCCTATGTAAAAGCGTATGATGACGCTTTTTACACACTGAACAACCGTAAGCACATTTACAATAGTTAAGCTCATGGGAACGCAAAGTGATCCTGTAAGGCTTGCGTGAAAACTGATATATTTTTTAGGCAGAGCTGGGTGTTGTGGATAAAGCGGTTTCGTACGTGGAGGTTTAACGGTAGTGTGACCGCGGATGTATGCGATGGATTCAAGTGTCTTGTAGCGTTCAGTAAGAAACGCATCAAGACAACTCCACTTAGGGATAGCCGTCCTATCCACCAAACTTTGTTCCCAGAGAGCCAATGTTGCTTCAGGCAAGCGCTGAGAGCATAGAAATATTAGGATGGGATCCCAATTTGTTGTATCGATATCATAAATCGAAAAAGATGCAAGACTATTGTTAATAGTTCGTTGCAAATTCTTAAGTGCTGCCGCGCTTTCATTTGTTACGACAGGAAGGTCGAATAAATGTTTAAGTTGGCCGTAGACCAATGCACGTTTATTCTCATAAACGTTTTTGAGATTTCGCCAGGCTAAATCGAAACCGCTATTCGTAAGAGGGGCCTTTTGCACTATATCACGTGCGATCCCGCTTGTCTTTTGCAAAAGATGGTAAAGACGCTCAACATCTGTAAGACATGAGTTGCGAATGTATATTGCAGAGAAGAGATCTCTGAACGTAGGCCAAGATGCATAATCGCCGGCGAACACATCAGTGTCGCAAGGCGGAAGGCGTACATTATTCGATGAAAAATCATCGGAGTTACGCTGAGCTGGTGAAGAAGCTCGTTAATAGCGGATAAATTGGCGACGTAATTCTGCAATATAGTCCTGTATTTTTCTTTGACAACAGGAATATATTCATCATCTGCACAGTCTTCCTTGGAATCCAGGAATTGTAGACACCGATTATATTTGGTTTTAAATGTAGACCAAAGAGATTTTAATTCATCACTGCATATTTCCAGTGAGAATTTGGTATGGTTGTCAACTGAAATGTCATTAAATGATGACTGACATTCGACCAGTGCATCTGCAGCACGGATGAAAATATCCAAAGCAGTCATATTGAATGGAGTTTAAATGGAAGGCCGTTAAAAAAAAAGAAATACAACTTTAAAAAAATTAAATTAAATTTGAAATATAAAAAGGTTAGACCATTTACTAAACACAAGCTGGGATGCCGCTTCAATGAGGGAAGCATACACCAAAAAAAAAATAAAAATCAAAAAATCTAAATTTTTTAAAGTAATTTTAAAAAAATCAAAAATTTGGTAGACTGAGAATTTAAAGTTTTCAAACAATTTAGAAAACAAAAAAGGTGCTAAAAAAAACAAAATTTAAATTTCAACTAATTTAAATAGTTAAGATATTTATGATAATAAATAAATTATGATAATAAATAAATTATGATAATAAATAAATTATGATAATAAATAAATTATTATAATATATATGAATAATTATATTGTGCTTAACTTCCAAGGAACGCGTTGCTAAAAAATTTGTAAAATAAAATAACAATTGCACTGGTATTTTATTTATTTATTTGAATATAATGTCACCAAGAAATATAATCACATTAGTATATTACTTTTTTTTTATTTATTGAAATAAATTTATGTTCACCACCACTGTGTTTGAGCAATCAAATATTTTAAATTTGAGTCAAAGCAGCAGAGTCCAATGTTGCTGCAGCAGGTTGACACGATGAGGCAATTCACTTTTGTCACAAAAAGATCTGAGAGAATCGCATAAGTATTGCGCGAGAGGTCCAGTCTCAAAAACACAATCGCATCCACTCACTAAATGATCCGTCCAACGATGCGATTATTTCCACTCAATTGTTGCTCTACATCGATGATCACTAATAAAAAGACAATAGCTTTCAGTCGATCACTCACAAATTGTGTGCAGTATGGCAATCACAATTATAAAACACTCAATTGTTAAAAAAAACGATGCTGCACTCTGGCAGAGTGGCAGCAGTTTCTATAAAAGTCACTCAAAAAAGACTAAAGCCACGAACTCGACGCGAAAAAATGCAACGCTGCACGTGCTCTCTGGAAGAGAGGCAGTCGTCACTCAAATTAAAGTCGGTTCTCACTAATCACGAAGAGTGTGTGTATTTGACGCAACAGTAGCGAAAGAAAAAAAAATAGAGTTGCCACTCCACTAATTAAATTTTTCAAAATAATTTTCTTTTTAAATGTATTTTAAATTAGTCAAAATGACCCAAAAATCATTTTACAGTAGCGTCAACGCACTTATGGGAGACGGACGTGTCGTGTCGTCTCTTGTCTTTTTTAACGTGTTCCGTCCGTCCTTTAGTATAAATGTGTTTCAAAACTGTGTTTAATGTGCCCGCCCAACATAAGAAAAATAACGAAATAAAACAAAATTAAATTGAAACACAAACTAATAATAATTTACATAAAAAACTAAAAAGAAACACCAAATAAATAAAACAATAATAATTCAACAACAACAACCGCGTGATAGAACCGGTTTCGCGCTGCCTGCTAAGTTGCCGCACTCGCTGTTTTTGCAATTGCCGACGCAAAGGGCTTTTATATGCTCTTTGCTGCAATTGCACAGGTTTGTTGACGTATCCCCTCCCTCCCCCATCCTACTCAACAATACTAGCGCGCACGGTTGAGGCTGCAGTGAGTGCGTAATCTATGCTGTGGTGAAGGCATAACACTCACCACGGCTTGACTTACGCTCTCATTTGTTTGTTTCAACTGCTGCGCCTTGGTAGTATGTATGTCTGTTTTGAAGTTGCCCAGTGCAAAAAATGTCGCAAAAATTTCGCATAGATTTTTGCAACATTCGTGGGCTAAGGGCGAACTTTTTCTCGGTATATGCGTATGTGTCCATCCATAGGCCACAAATAATGGCACTAGGTGAGACCCAGGTTGATGAGGGTGCAGATCCACTGGATTTTCATATACCTGGTAATCACCTATTGCCATTATTCTCTGCCCATAGGGGCCTTGCTCTTTTTATCCGAAGTGACGTTGCGTATCAACTGCAGCAACAACATAGTGTGTCGGATAGCGAATTTAATACTATTTGGGTTAAATTCAAAATCCAAACACACATCATGCACTTGTGCTTTCTTTATAGGAGTCCGAATTTAGATAGGGTTTCCACCTGTAATAAGCTGGATGCCTTATCTGATTCGATCTCAAATATATTGGAGCAATTTCCAGGCAGTGAAATTGTTGTTGCCGGCGATTTTAATGTGCACAACGCCACTTGGTTGAGCCACTCGGGTCTATCAACACAGGAGGGTTGTTATGTTGAGCTTTTTGCCGAGTGCAACCAACTCACTCAAATGGTGAAGGAGCCGACGTATATTCCACGCGTCGGCGGGCAAAGCTCAAAAGTCCTAGACCTTTTTCCGACTTCACATCATGAAAAATATGATGTAAAAGTCCTTGCACCTCTTGGTAATTCCGACCACTGTACTGTTTCCGCTGAGTTTTCGTATTCTAGTTTACGCGCCTCTTCGATTAAAGCCCCGAAGAGGAATGTATGGCTTTACGAAAAAGCAAATTGGGTTGCGTTAAATGATTTTTTTCGCAACTTTAATTGGAAATTGTGTTTCGCTGACAGAGACATAAATGCTGCGGCTTTAATGGTACAAAATATTATTTTATTAGGTATGCGGTCCTTCATACCTTCTAAAAAAAATTAGCATTAAACCTAAGGACCACTCTTGGTTTAATGAGACTTGCAGGATTGCAGTCAGGTCGAAAGAGGAAGCCTTTCAGACTTGGCGTTCTAACAAGAATGCTGATACTGAAAGACTTCGTATACAGGCTAGGAATCGCTGTAATGCCGTGGTCTCGCGCGAAAAGTTTCTTCACGAACAAAACGCGCGCAAAAAGGTCCTACTCTATCACAGGGGTAGTAAAAATTTCTGGTCATTTGTAAAAAGGGTGAAGAATCAGACGACATCGTCTACTCCAACTCTTAGTATGAATGGTCAGACCTTCACTGACCCGGTTGATAAAGCTAATCTCTTGGCAGAATTATTTGCAAATAATTCAACGCTCCCAGATAGTAATCAACCACTGCCTGTCGTCGATTCTGTTTCTTCTGCAATGCCGGAGATACATTTTCGAACTCGGGCGGTTAAAAAGGTTTTAGAAAACCTCAACATTAACAAAGCCTCTGGGCCAGATGGCATATCTGCCCATGTGTTGAAGAAGTGCGCGTCAACGCTGGCTTGTCCGTTGCGTAACCTTTTCAACATCTCCTACACGACAGGAGTTTTTCCATCTTGTTGGAAGGTTGCCAATGTCCAGCCAGTTCCGAAAAAGGGCGAGGCCACGAACCCTGCCAATTACCGACCCATTGCAATATGCTCTGCACTCTCCAAGGTAATGGAGAGCGTAATTAACTTCCACTTTGTGAACTATCTTGAGCACAACGAATTGCTCAGTGACCGACAATACGGTTTCCGTAGGACCAGATCCACAGGTGACTTGATGGCGGTCCTCTCCGAAAAGTGGAATAATTGTGTTCACCTTTTCGGGGAGAGCAAGGCTGTTGCTCTTGATATCTCCAAGGCTTTTGATCGAGTGTGGCATAAAGCCCTCGTTTCAAAACTAATTGCATATGGTGTTGGTGAATCTTTTACTCGATGGATATCGAGTTTTCTCCAGGCCCGCTCAATACGAGTTGCGATGGATGGTGTTCTTTCAGAACAACATTCCATCAATTCTGGAGTTCCGCAGGGTTCCGTCCTATCCCCGTCCCTATTTCTGGTATTTATCAATGACCTTCTGTCATTGACCCAGAACCCAATCCATTCCTTTGCAGATGATAGCAACATTTGTCATTCATACTCGTTCAAAAAGCGCCCAACCTCTTTGGAGATTGAGAGTAAAAGACGCACTATGAATGACACACTCAATAATGACCTTAAAACAATCTCCGATTGGGGTCTTGCAAATAGAGTTGATTTTAATGCACGCAAGACCCAATGTTGTCTGTTGTCTCACAAAAGAATGGATTCAACCCTACCTCCCCTTAATATGGGTGCTGTGGATATTGCAGAGTCAGCTGCTCTTGACGTTCTGGGCATATCAAATCAATGTGATCTCCGTTGTAATGATCACATATTTGACGTGTCGAAAGAGGCGGCCAAGTGCCTCGGTTTTTTAAAACGGTGTAAGACATACTTCACTCCAGCTGACTTGCGCACTGTCTACACCACCTATATTCGGCCTAAGATGGAATACAATTCGCACATATGGGCAGGGGCTTCAAAATCTTCTTTGGAGTTCCTGGATCGAATCCAACAGCGTGCAATATATTTAATAGGGGATGAAAATATTTCATCCTCTATTGGTTCTCTTGAGCACCGAACGACCGTAGGGTGTGTAAGCCTGTTTTATAGGTATTACAATGGTTAGTGTTCGAGGGAAATACATGGCCTGATTCCACCAGGTCGTGTGTCCTCTCGTTCTACTCGGGCATCGAACCAAGCCCACCCCTTCGTAGTTCACTCGGCTCTCAATAGAACCACGCATTACCGAGAGAATTCGTTCTTCAGTCGCACGATACGTTTGTGGAACAATCTCCCTGCGTCTGTTTTTCCCGACATTTTTGATATTGGCAAGTTCAAAACAAACATTCACCGACACTACTCCATCTTTCCACCCTCCATTTAACCTATCTTCCCTTCTTACGATCAACACTGTGCATTGCATGAATAGGGGGCATCCCCTGAGCGTTGGTTAATTTGTAAAAAAAAAAAAAAAAATTATAAAGCACACACTTTTCGCGAATAGTAAGATGGTACCCACGAAACACAAAACAAAATTCACTCAATTCAAAGACGTATGAATTGTTTAATACGGGGCATGAAGTCAGAAATGGACTTGTGTATTAATTATAATATATTTTTTTAAAATAACAATAATAATAATCAAGAATTATTATAAGTACTTATTTTTTGCTCAAATAAAGATTTACAAATGCACCTTTCCTTTAAGAATTCGTGTTTCTGTGATTCTTTTATTTGTTTGTCCATCCGAAGCTATGCTTCGTTGATGCAGTCAGCTGGAGTGGCGCAATCCAAATTCTATTTATTTTGTTTTATTCTGGATGAAATAAAATCTTTTTAATTAATTTTGAATTGTTTATCCGGCTCGAAGGACCAAAATGTTTACGCAAAAAGGCGTCTATTTACGGATTTTCCTAACAATTCAAAATTAATTAAAAGACAGAAGTTTATGTGTTTTTTCTTATATTTATTTGAGCAAATATATTTATAAGTTAAGGGACAAACCAAAGCGTTTGCCATATAATGTTGAAAGATGTATAAAATACAACATATTATTGGAAATCATGAAAGGAGATCCAATATATGAAATAAGTATAAAATATGAGTTAATATGCAGGAACGTAGTTCTTACTTAGAAGTTCTTCTGTTGGTGGGTGTCAGCAAAGAGATCGAGCTCAGCGCAATTGCAGCCCCGAGAACCTCAAAGAATGAGGGTTGAAAAGGAAATGACGAAATTCACCTCTTGACGTTTGACCTGTCACAGAATGTACTAAATAAATAATACAAGGTTTACACTGCAAGAGTTTTGGCGTAAACACCATATATAGAACCAGATATTACGGCCGTACAAAAAACAAAACTACACAAAATATATCAGATCAGCAAATCACAAAAACAAAACCACAAATCAGTACACCAGTCGTAGATGAAACAATAATAGATACAAATAATGAAACGAATTCAGCTCAAATATTAACTGATCCAGATGAGATTAAAACCGTGAGGAAAGATTTTCATGATTCAGCATTAGGAGGCCATCAGGGCACACTTAAAACATACTTTAGGATTAAGAAACAATTTAAATGGAGGGGAATGCAGAAACAAATAAAAGAATATGTTAGAAACTGTCCTAAATGCCAAATGAACAAAAGTTCAAAGTTAACAAAAATGCCAATGGTTTTGACAGATATACCAACACGTCCATTCGATAAGGTTTATATGGACTTGGTAGGAATTTTACCTGAAACCGTGTCAGGAAATAAATATATTTTAACTTTTCAAGACGATTTTTCAAAATACATGTGCTGCGTAGCTATCCCAGACGCGGAGGCAAGCACAGTAGCTAAAGCTTTTTACGAGGAAATTATCACGCGTTATAATATTCCGAAAATTTTAATTACAGATAATGGGTCAAATTTTGTGTCAAAATTATTTTCAGACACGTGCAAGTTATTAAACATTAAAAAAAAATGCATATAACACCTTATCACCCGCAGGCGAATGGCTCGTTAGAACGAAGTCACAGACCTTTAGCGGAGTATTTGAGATGTTTTACAAAAGAGGATGGGTCCAACTGGGACTAATGGTTGATTTCGGCAATGCATGTGCACAAACGCCTTGTCGTACTTTATACGGATTTGAATTTGACATGCCAACTAAGCTAAAACGAAAATGTTCACCAATTTATAACAGTGAAGATTACAATAAGGTATTAAAATACCAAATACAGCGTACACATGAGGTAGTCAGACAAAATCAGGAAAAAGCTAAGGAAAGATCTAAACGAAGTTACGATAATTCATTAAATACGGTAGTTTTTAAGGAAGGTGATAAAGTTTTATTAAAAAACCTGAATAGGAAAAACAAATTTTCACCAATCTGGGTAGGACCCTATGAAGTCCTTTCGATAATAAGTCCTGTGAAAACAGTGATCTGTATCAAAGGAAAAGGAAAAAAAATCCATAACAACTTATTAAAAGCATATAACTCTTAAGTTATACACAATCGAACGAACAAATATAACAAAATAAATAACTGAACTAACAGTTCATAATGATCATTAAACGCAATGCATAATATTGCAAACAACGTAAATAAAATACGCGTAAATATTTTTTTTTTAGAAAATATGTTTTTAAAATCTAAATTAGTGCATGAGGAAATAGCTATGTATTAATTTTAGAAGATGACTAGCATTAGATCATGTATTAAATGACAAAGGAATAAAGTATAAAGAAGATTATATTAGATATTTCATAAACAAGAATTCAGTACGAATTTGCCAAAGCAATAAAATATACATTGTCACTATAATTGAGATAGGTCAGTACTTCAATTTCATTGTCAAGAGCATTTTCAAGGGAAACAGACAACAGAAAGATCATTGCAGTTGAAGTACAGATAGATGTTAGCGTAGCACACACAAAAGTAGAGCACATATAGAAATGAGGGGCTAATGTTATAAGCGATAAAATGCAATTCAGCGTTTTGCATCTAGGAACCACTGCACCGTGGTGAAACAAGATACGTTAATGAAGCGTAAAAATGTTAACAATAATTGAATGTAAGAAAAAAATATAATACACAATCAAACAAAATTAACAAACGTTTTGAATGTGATCATTACACGGTAATGAAAATATATATGTACCTATTGAATGTACAAAGTAGTTATGCATAAATCGCGCGCGCTTACCATTATAGAAAATTGGCAATAATGATTAAATTCATAAATTAGTGCATGAATAATTAACTAAGTATTTTTGAAAATAATTAGCATTGATTCATGTGCTAATGAAATTGTAAATATGAAATAATGAAATTATAAATAAAAGATTTTCTATATATTAAGAAAAAAATTAAAGATTTTAAAGTTCAATAAAATATGTACACAGTGACAAAAGTAAAAAGTAAAATGTTCAATATAAATATACAATTAAAATATAAAATTTTAATACTATGATGTAAGGTAATATAAACAAAGATTATGAATATTGAAAGTAAAAATGATGTTAAATATAAATTATTTATAAAGTTGTAGTAAACAATACAAAGTAATAAGTATTTTTAATAATAATCCTGGCTCTGGAAATGCATTTCAACCACGACAAAGAAATAAAACATGCACGAAGAAAAAGAAGAACTAGCAGTCCACCAAACAATAAAATTCGACGCAGAAGACACTAAGTTTACATTTTAATTGTCAAAGAAGTTCGTTTAATTTTGTTGGGTAAAGGTCTGAAATGGTAATATTATGTAATGAAGTACAAGAGAAGAATGATAAAGAAACATGTGAGAGTCATGGCGCGGACAACAACAATTGTACATCAATAACATGTTTAATTAAAAGAAAGGAGCTCACTATAAACATGGATGTGGAAGTTCGACAAATCAGCAAAGTTGCGACTATTCTACTATAAGGAAGCAAAAACATTTTACATCTTTACGTACATATAATTAAAAGATAACAATTTTATCACTCAAGAAACAAGCTAATATTTTGTAAATAAGTTGAAGGAGCTATTCCATATACACTTATTCAGCTGTCAATGCTAACCTTATGGAAAAAGAAATTTGACACATCAACAAAGTTATCATAATTGTGTTATCATAATCAACAACGTTTCACACATTATGCTGACAATTTCTTCAACAAAAGAACATAATTTTTTTAAAAGAGAAGACGAAAATTAAAACACTAAGAACTTCAAATATTCAAATATTTTTACAACAAGTGAAATATAAAAGAACAACATCAAACAACAATGTGTACGTATAATTAAAGATGATTTCCGAAGATGACAATTTCGCTACAAGAACTCTTAAAACATTTAAAGAAGACAAATTCGTATTAATATCCAGAAATATAAAATTACAAAATTACCAATTTTAGTATCTGCTCTCAACAAAATACGATTCAATTTGACTGAAAAAACAACGCAACATAGAAGAAATCAAATTTAACAAAGCTAAGAAAATCAAGACGAAAGATGAGATTAAATGATGATAACAATGTTTTTCGAAACAGTGACAGAAACAAATAAAACGCAGTCAGCCAACCTATACACGTAAACAGAGAGTAACAGAACAAGCGATCACAGCAGTTTATGTTTTAAATTAATAGAAAACACAATTACATTTTTTTTGTATAATTAATTTAATAGACTAGAAATAAGTAAAGAAAAACTTGAAGAAACATTAAAAATATGAAAACTATAAATATAAACAATAACTAAAGATATACTCAACAAAAATTAAATGAATTATTTTCAATAAATATCGCAAAAAATTTAAAAGAATACAAATCGCGCAAATTAAAGCATTTAATGACTTAGATGAATAAAAAAGAAAACCGACAGAGCAACACGGAACGCAGCGATTGCAAAGCGGTAATTTGATCAACTACTGTTTTGTCAATTGCAACGTTCAGTGTCTTGTAATGTTATACATTTTTCTTTTTAGCGTTACATAAAGTATATAGATATTAATTTTTTTTTATCAACAATATCATTAAAACTGCGACCATTAATTAAGTAATTGAGTAAGGAAGATAAGCATTAATAAGATTCATAAAATGAAATGAAAAATAAATTATAATAATATGAAAAATAATTATTGATTTTGAATATTTTTGAATGTTGAAATAAATTAAATTAAAGTTAACAAGTATATTAAAATATTAATGATGTAAAAGAAAAAACTATTATTCTTTTTAATAATATTTTTTTCTTAAAATAAGGAGAGAAGAATGTTGTGAATCAGAAACTTCTTTTTATGTATTTAAGAAAGACTGCACATAACTAGTATGCACATAAAGTTCAAATCTAAAAGCACAATAACAGATGCATGTTAACATAACGTCTACGACGTAACTGGAACAAGTGCATAATGTTTATAAGTGCATACTTTCAGGATGCATACTTTCGCACGATACCGAGGTGATGAGTAGAGGTTAAGTTTAGTTTTTAAGCACTATGATTTTAACTGCCTTAGAGTGCAGACGTGTTTTCAGTTTAAACTCAAGCTTGTAAAAATACTTAAAAATAATTAATAAAAGTATAAAGCAAGTCTAAAATATCCTTGCGTTTTTATTTAATAATGAATGTTAGGAAAGAATTGTTGACTTCGAGGAAAAATTGTCACTGAAGGTTTCATCAATAAAGGCAAGTACAAAAGTACCCGTGGAGCCCGCAACAAGTTTTAGTGTGGTGAATTTAAGTGTGGTGAAATTTATTGTGTTGAGTTTTAGTGTGATGAATTTTAAAGTGATGAATTTTATTGTGGTGAGTTTTAGTGTAGTAAAATTTAGTGTGTTGAGTTTAAGTGTGGTGAATTATAGTGTGGTGGGTTTTAGTGTGGTGATTGTAGTGTAGTGTGTTTTAGTGTAGTGAAATTTTAGTGTGGTGAGTTTTAGTGTGGTGAAATTTTAGTGTGGTGAGTTTTAGTGTGGTGAATTTTAGTAAGTTGAATTTTTGTGTGGTGAGTTTTTGTGTGGTGAATTTTAGTGTGGTGAGTTTTAGTGTGATGAGTTTTAGTGTGATGAGTTTTAGTGTGGTGAGTTTTAGTGTGGTGAGTTTTAGTGTGGTGAGTTTTAGTGTGGTGAAATTTTATAGTGGTGAGTTTTAGTGTAGTGAATTAGAGTGTGGTGGTTTTTTGTGTGGTGAATTTAAGTGTGGTGAGTTTTAGTGTGGTGAGTTTTGGTGTGGTAAGTTTTAGTGTGGTGAGTTTTAGTGCGGTGAATTTTAGTGTGGTGAGTTTTAGTGTGGTAAATTTTAGTGTGGTGAGTTTTAGTGAAATGAGTTTTAGTGTGGTGAGTTTTGGTGTGGTGAGTTTTAGTGTGGTGAGTTTTAGTGAGGTGAATTTTAGTGTGGTGAGTTATAGTGTGGTGAGTTTTGGTGTGATGAGTTTTAGTGTGGTGAGTTTTAGTGTGGTGAATTTTAGTGTGTTGAATTTTTGTGAGGTGCGTTTTTGTGTGGTGAATTTTAGAGTGGCGAATTTTAGTGTGGTTAGTCTTAGTGTGGTGAGTTTTAGTGTGGTGAGTTTTAGTGTGGTTAATTTTAGTATGGTCAATTTTAGTGTGGTGAGTTTGTTTTTCTTTTCTTTTCCTTTTTTTTTGTTTTTCCGTTAGTTTGGATTGTAATTCTATGTGATTGGTTTTGTTTTTGTATTTTTGCTTTTGTTTTGTGCTTTTGTGTTTTTGATTTAATTTTTTTATTTTTTATTTGAGTTTTTTGTTTCATGTTCGTAGCTGGTGAAAGTGCCGAGTTATATCGTTTTGAAAGTTTAGGATGTATGGGAGGTGCCACGCCTCCATATATCATTCCTTCCAGACCATATCGCATCTGTGGTAAAAATTTCAAGAAAATCGGATTCGCCGTTTAGACGGAGAAGCGGAACAAACGTACAGACGCACAAATGAACAAACAGATTTATTATATTAATTGGATAGGATAGGAAAGGATAGGAATATATATTAATTAGTCATTAAAGACAATTTAAAATAAAGCATAAAAAGAAATATGTTAATATCTCTTTTGGTTTAGAAATACCAATCCATAGAGATAAAATTTTATATAGTGATGATTTTTGAGATTATGAAGATGTAAGTAGGTGCGTAAAATCTAAAAATTTCAAAAAAATGTAATGCTCCTCATTTTTTTGGTTAAAACATTGACGATTGTTGAATATTTTTACCTTTTTCGTGCAGTACTGTGGATGTGCCTCAAAAATGTCGCGATTTCACAATTAAGAGACTTAAGAAAGGCATTTTTGAATGCAATCAATTGTTTAAATCGTAAACATTCTACATAGATGCTTAAAACCCTTTAAAAACATTATTTATCATAAAAACTAGCAAAAACAAAATATCAAAATGTTGCACAATTTTCAAAAAGTCTATACAATTTTTGCATTTTAATATTTTTATATGCGCCACTGATTTTGTGATAGAAATTAATAAAAAAACTCAGTTCTCGCAATATACTAGACTATTTCAAATAATAATGGGAATGTGACACGCGAAAAACTGCTGTTTTGAACAAATTCACGCTCATTTTTTTCGACATTTGTAGTGATCCTACTCTTTTGATCTTAATGGCACATTAATGAGGTATAGGTCATACGGTGAAAATTTATAACAGCTTTCAACTTATATTTTCAAATTGAAATTTTATTAAGGGGCGTACGTGCCCTGGCCAAAAAAACACAGACATTTTGAAACTGGGGAAAAATGGTTTCAAATCGGAGGGGGTGATATCGAACTATATCGTTTATAAAGAGTGCATAAATTTACGCACCTTTTTCCCTTTTTAGTGCATGCTACATTATATGTGGCTATTAAAATTTTTAAAAATGATCCTTTGTTTCGATTTGTAGAACTCTGCTCTTAGTAAGTCAGGAGTTTTAACATTTTAAAAATTTTTGTTATATGTGAGGTGTCACGCCCCATTGTCCAATTCTGTCCAAATTATACGCAGGGCAATAGAAACATAAAATTTTAATTGCATTTGAATATTTCTTGGCAGTTTACTTGGTTATAACTATGCTTCAAAACAAACAGAAAAGATATTCAAATGTAATTATAACGTAATTTTAAATTTTAAATTAAAATTTGTTCTTGGCGAAATCAATTAAATAATTCATATAACACAATATTTTTACTAAAATAACAACAAACATTGTTTAAATTACGTTTCCCACTTTACCCCAATATCATAATTTGAACATAACTTAGCACCATATAAACAATGTTTAATTATTTAAAAAATATGGAAAAAAAGAAAATTTATACAAAAACCGAAATCAAAACCGTAACATGGAACCCGTATACCGAAACCGTTTCGTTATAAAAACTTAAAACCGTAACCGAAACCGAAACGCGGAAAAAACCGAAACCGAAATCGAAACCGTTATTTGTTTAAGTTTCAATCCTTGCTAAAAACTCATAACATGATTATTTAGTGAGATATGTAAAATTGTCGTATCTGTACGGAGACTTATTGGAGTCAGTGTATTTCTAGGTGAATTATAACAATATATTTTAAATTTTATAAGAATATCTTGAATACTTTTCGAGTTATTGGTTCCTAAAGTGTTATATATAAGTGTCTTGTATGGGAGGTGGATGTGTCCGTTGACCGATTTGGGTCATTTCCATTGACAAAGCTAACTCTTGTCTAAAAAGTATTGAAACGAAATTTCATCGCATTCTAAGTAGTATATCTCAAGTTATCGTGTATACGGACAGCAAGACAGATGGACGGACGGACATACAGACAGACGGCCATAGCTAAACGGACTCGGGTAGTGATGCTGATCAAGAATATATATACTTTTCCATACCGGCCACGCCCTGTACCTCATAGGTGTAGGGTATAAATATTATTGTAGGATACAAAAATCCTACAACGCCAACCGAAGAATTTACTGGTAATACAAATACCTATTTGGAAGAAAAATCTTCTGAAATACCCGCCGATAAATTTACCGGCAATATAAATGAAACTGAATTACTTGAAAATCAAAGAAATAAAATTAAGAGTGAGATCCGAATAACTCATTCTAATATAAACGTGAATCTGCTTTTCAGGACAGATATAAAAGCTGAAATTAGAACAACTGTTGAAACTCTTATATGGAGTAAACAGTATCCATATCCGCTATCTGTAAATTCATTTGTCAATAAAGAAATTCAACAATTATTGAATGATGGAATAATAAGACCGAGTAAGTGTCCTTATAATTCATCCATATGGGTTGTAACAAAAAAAAGGTATTAACGAGGATGGAACCTCAAAGTTGAGATAAGTTATAGATTATAAGAAATTAAATGAACAAACTATTTCTGATAGATATCCAATCCCCGACATTAATATAATAATTTCAAATTTAGACAAATCCAGATATTTTTCCACAATTGATTTAGAATCTGGTTTCCATCAAATTTTAATGAAAGATGGGTACATTGAAAAAACAGCTTTTTCCGTTAATAACGGAAAGTAGGATTATTTGAGAATGCCCTTCGGATTAAAAAACGCCCCAATTTTTTTTTCAGAGGGCAATGAATAATATATTACGAGACTTTCTTGGAAAATTTTGTAATATTTATATTGACGACATTATTATATTTTCTGAAACCTTAAAAGAACATGCAGTCCATTTACAAAAAATAATAAGACAACTTCGCAGTTTTCTTGGAATGACGGGTTACTACAAAAAATTTGTTGAACATTATGTAACAATAAACAAACCATTAATAAAATATTTATATATATATATATATATATATATATATATATATATATATATATATATATATATATATATATATATGGGCAAAAACAGAAATTTTTTAAAATCATTGAAACTGACTTTCATTTGTCAATAACTTCCGTAGTTTTTCGATTTAATGATATCGATTAATAGATTTGGATCAAGTATACCTAAAATTATAAGAATGCTAAATTTTAGGGCCAGAATTCTTTACCTCTATTAACTTTGTGCATATATTGTAACGCCCCTTAGGAGGCGTGTCCGGTATGGAAAAGTATATATATTCTTGATCAGTATCACTACCCGAGTCCGTTTAGCCATGTCCGTCTGTCTGTCTGTCCGTCTTACTGACCGTACACACGGTAACTTGAGAAATACTGCTTAGAATGCCATGAAATTTCGTTTCAATACTTTTAGCCAAAAGTTAGTTTTGTCAATGTAAATGAGCCAAATTGGTCAACGGACACGCCCACCTCCCATACAAGACACTTTTATATAACTTTTTAAGAACCAATAACTCGAAAAGTATTCAAGATATACTTATAAAATTTAAAATGTATTGTTAGAATTCACCTAAAAATATATGATCCAAAAATGGGTGTGATACGCCCACATTCGATTTTTTTAATACTCCTCGCTTTTTCATAGTGGACATTTTATTCGCAAATTATTGAAAACAAAATATTGAAATATTAGCCTTAAATCTCTACACATGTTTTAAAAGTGAGCGTGATCCGCCCACATTTATTTTTCTACATGTTTTAACATTTTCAGATTTTTTATTTTTTTACTTTTACATCAATTTTTTTAATTTATGGAATATACGTCGTCAGTAATTTGATATGTAAATAATATTCTGTGTGTAAGAATGTTCAGCATAATTAAGAACTTTAAAGGTAGGTATACAATTAAATTCCCCACACTAAAATTCACACGAAAGTGTAGGGTATTCCATAGTCGTGCCCGACCGACTATAAAAGTCCGTCCCATGTGACCGAACTTACCCATGTGACCTAACTTTCCCAACTCGTTTATAGTACTTTAAAGTTGAAAAATTAAAAAAAGCATTGAAATACTCAAGGTTTTTTTGCTTCTTCTCCCTTTTTGTTCCAAGATCTTAACTTTAGGATCACACTTGTTGAGAAGGAGGTGCTCGGTACACGTGGGAGATCATTATACCCTACACCTATGAGGTACAGGGTATATTAAGTTTGTGCAGATATTGTAACGCCCCTTAGGAGGCGTGTCCGGTATGGAAAAGTATATATATTCTTGATCAGCATCACTACCCGAGTCCGTTTAGCCATGTCCGTCTGTCTGTCTGTCTGTCTGTCTGTCCGTCTTGCTGTCATGCTGTCCGAATACAGAATAACTTGAGAAATACTGATCAGAATGCGATGAAATTTCGTCTCAATATATTTTAGCCAAAAGTAGGAACTGAGTTTGAAAAGGAGCCAAATCGGTCAACGGACACGCCCACCTCCCATACAAGTCACTTTTATATAACTCTTTCGGAACTAATAACTCGAAAAGTATTCAAGGTATAGTTATTAAATTTAAAACGTACTGATAGAATTCACCTATAAATATGTGGTCCAAAAATGGGCGTGATCCGCCCACTTTTTTTTTTCATTATTTCCCGGGTTTTCATAGTGAAAATTTGATCCGTAAATAAATTATTAAAATCAAATCTATAAAATATTAGCCTTTCAAAATTTTAAATATAGGCGTGGTCCGCCCAATTATATTTTTTAATTTTTTTTTTAGTTGTTTATACTTTTATATAAGTTTTTTAATTTATGGGGATATAAGACGTAAATTTCTGATATGTGAATAATATTCTGAGGGTGGGGAGGTTCAGCATAATTAAAAACTTTAAAATTTAGATATGCAAATAAATATCCCACATTAATATCCCCACCAAAGGTGTAGGGTATTCCATAGTCGGGCCTGACCGACTATAAAAATCCGCCCCATGTGACCGAACTTACCCATGTGACCTAACTTTCCCAACTCGTTTTGGTATATGTTTAATTTGAATAGCATAATTTTATAAATTGATATATGGTTGTGCAAAATTGAAACCATTTTTCCCCAGTTTCAAAAAGTCTGTGTTTTTTGGCCAGGGCACGTACGCCCCTCAATAAAATTTTAATTTGAAAATATAAGTTGAAAGCTGTTATAAATTTGCAGCGTATGACATATATCTCATTAATGTGCTATTAAGATCAAAAGAGTAGGATCACTACGAAAAAATGAGCGTGAATTTGTTCAAAACAGCAGTTTTTCGCGTGGCACATTCCCATTATTATTTGAAATAGTCTAGTAGGGCGGGATTGTGTAAAGGGGCGTGGCATCTTTCATATAACAAAAATATTAAAAAAAGCTATAACTCCTGACATACTAAGTGTAAAGTTATAAAAATCTAATCAAATGTTCATATTTAAAACTCCGATATTTAAAATATGGACGGGATTAGATAATGGGGCGTGGCACCTCCCATACAAAAAAAAACAATAAAAATTGCTATTACTCATTACCTACTAAGAGCAGAGTTAAAAAAAATGAAACAAAAGATTATATTAAACATTGTAGTCGTCACGTAGAATCATTGCTGGAAAAAATCCGGATACTTTGTGGAAAAATTCACCGTCTTGGATCTGGATGCCGTTTTCTTCTATATTCTTCTATATTCTGAATTAGTCATATGGACGAGAAAATGAAACGGCCTAAGTGCCTCATCAAATCTATTTTGAATGTTCTCTTTATAACATGACAACTCTTCAGAACCTATTATATGTTCAAAATAATGTTTTATTTTTGTTCAAAATAAAACATTATTTTGAAAGACCTGAATATAAATATGTTTCCAGAGAAACATATATGTTGTTTCAGTTCAAAAAGTAGTATGTTTGCATAAAAATATATTTGGAAAGAAAATCTGAAAATAAAATAAAAAAAATAAAATATTGTTTTTTTTTTTTTAATTTTTATTAAAAATCTTTAAACATGCACAGTGGGAATTTATAATATTATAATTCATATGCAAATTTTTAAATGCATAAATAAATTATTGGTTTAAAACTGCAAGTACAAGTCACAGCATCAATGCAGGCACAATTGCAGCAGCAGACGCTAAACCAGACGATCCAGGCATTACCAGAATAATGCTGTAAGAATGCTTTTATTTACATCTAATTTAATTTTGTTGTTTGTTTTCAAACATCAGTATGTTTAAAAGGACCAATACATATTTCAAACGACGACAAAAGAGACGTAGATAGAAAATTCTGCTCAACGAGTGCCAATTTCGTATACAAGAAGAATGTTCGAAGAATACATTTATTTAAATCCAATTTATTTTTTGTTTGTTTTTAAACATCCATATGTCCAAACGATGGCGTAGGTAGAAAATGATGCGCAACGTTGCTAACTTCGCCTGTCGATAACTAATCGAATGAAGACGAGCGTTGCGAACATACATTATAATTACATTTGAATATCTTTTCTGTTTGTTTTGAGGCATAGTTATAACCAAGTAAACTGCCAAAAAATATTCAAATGCAATTAAAATTTTATGTTTCTATTGCTCTGCGTATAATTTGGACAGAATTGGACAATGGGGCGTGACACCTCCCATATAACAAAAATTTTAAAAATGTTAAAACTCCTGACTTACTAAGAGCAGAGTTCTACAAATCGAAACAAAGGATTATTTTTAAAAATTTTAATAGCCGGATAGAATGTAGCATGCACTAAAAAGGGAAAAAGGTGCGTAAATTTATGCACTCTTTATAAACGATATAGTTTTACAATTACAAAAACTTAGCGCGGGCGAAGCTAGTATATATATATATATATATATATATATATATATATATATATATATATATATATATATATATATATATATATATATATATATATACTAGACTCCTGACTTACTAAGAGCAGAGTTCTACAAATCGAAACAAAGGATCATTTTTAAAAATTTTAATAGCCACATAGAATGTAGCATGCACTAAAAAGGTGCGTAAATTTATGCACTCTTTATAAACGATATAGTATATATATATATATATATATATATATATATATATATATGTATACATACTAGCTGGACCCGTGCACGACTCGTGCCAAAATTTTGTGAATGAAAGGATATGTAGCGATTTTATTAATATAAAAAACATTTTTATTATTTATATCACAGACCCGTGCTTCGCTGTGGAAGTTTTTTATTGGTTTTATAAATGTAGTAACCAAATAATAATTCTCCGCCAAAACAACTTTTCTCAAAGAAAATACTTTCTCAGACTGCGCTTCCCCGTAGAATATTTCACCTTAGAATACTCCCCTGTAGAAATCTTTCCCGTAAAATTCTTCCCCATGAACGCTTTCCCGTAGAATTCTTCCTGTAGAACTCATCGCGGTAGAATTTTTCCCGGTAGAATTCTTTTCGGTAGAATTCTTCTCCGCAGAGTTTTTACCAGTAGAAGTTTTAGTGTGGTGAGTTTTAATGTGGTGAGTTTCGGTGTGGTGAGTTTAGGTGAGGGGTGAGGTGAATTTTGGTGTGGTGAGTTTTAATGTGGTGAGTTTTAGTGTGGTAAGTTTTAGTGTGGTGAGTTTTAGTGTAGTTAATCTTAGTATGGTGAGTTTTAGTGTGGTGAATTTTAGTGTGGTGATTTTAGTGTGGTGATTTTTAGTGTGGTGAATTTTATTGTGGTGAGTTTTAGTGTGGTGAATTTTAGTGTGGTGAATTTTAGTGTGGTGAATTTTGGTGTGGTGAGTTTCATTGTGGTGAGTTTTAATGTGGTGAATTTCATTGTGGTGAATTTTGGTGTGGCGAGTTTAAAGAATTTAAGATGGTTGTTACCCCGTTGTGAAATTTCATGTTTTACTTTTGTTTTTGTTTTTGTGTTTGATTTTTGTTTTTATTTTTGTGTTTTTGCTTTTGTTTTTGTGGTTTTGCATTTGTATATTTTTTTTTTGTATTTGAGTTTTTTGTTCCATCTTTTAAGCTTGTGTATATTCTGAGTTAAGTCGTTTTGAAAGTTTAGGTTGTAAGAGAGGTGCCACGCCCCTTTGTCCAATCCCGCCCATATACAGCCTATGACACCCTCCGGACTCCATAGTATCCTGGTGCACAATTTCAGTTAAATCGGTTCAGCGGTTTAGACGTGATGCTGGAACAAACAGACAGACAGACAGACAGACAGACAGACCGACAGACTGACAGACGGACCAAGAGTTTTATATATATATATAGATATATATACTAGCTTCGCCCGTACATATATATATATATATATATATATATATATATATATATATATATATATATATATATATATATATATATATATATATATATATATATATATATATATATATACTAGCTTCGCCCGCGCTAAGTTTTTGTAATTGTAAAACTATATCTTTTATAAAGAGTGCATAAATTTACGCACCTTTTTCCCTTTTTAGTGCATGCTACATTCTATGTGGCTATTAAAATTTTTAAAAATAATCCTTTGTTTCGATTTGTAGAACTCTGCTCTTAGTAAGTCAGGAGTTTTAACATTTTTAAAATTTTTGGTTTATGGGAGGTGTCACGCCCCATTGTCCAATTCTGTCCAAATTATACGCAGAGCAATAGAAACATAAAATTTTAATTGCATTTGAATATTTCTTGGCAGTTTACTTGGTTATAACTATGCTTCAAAACAAACAGAAAAGATATTCAAATGTAATTATAATGTATGTTCGCAACGCTCGTCTTCATTCGATTAGTTATCGACAGGCGAAGTTAGCAACGTTGCGCATCATTTTCTACCTACGCCAATATTTAAATATATTTTTATGCAAACATACTACTTTTTGAACTGAAACAACATATATGTTTCTCTGGAAACATATTTATATTCAGGTCTTTCAAAATAATGTTTTATTTTGAACAAAAATAAAACATTATTTTGAACATATAATAGGTTCTGAAGAGTTGTCATGTTATAAAGAGAACATTCAAAATAGATTTGATGAGGCACTTAGGCCGTTTCATTTTCTCGTCCATATGACTAATTCAGAATATAGAAGAATATAGAAGAAAACGGCATCCAGATCCAAGACGGTGAATTTTTCCACAAAGTATCCGGATTTTTTCCAGCAATGATTCTACGTGACGACTACAATGTTTAATATAATCTTTTGTTTCATTTTTTTTCCTCTGCTCTTAGTAGGTAAAGAGTAATAGCAATTTTTATTGTTTTTTTTTGTATGGGAGGTGCCACGCCCCATTATCTAATCCCGTCCATATTTTAAATATCGGAGTTTTAAATATGAACATTTGATTAGATTTTTATAACTTTACACTTAGTATGTCAGGAGTTATAGCTTTTTTTAATATTTTTGTTATATGAAAGATGCCACGCCCCTTTACACAATCCCGCCCTACTAGACTATTTCAAATAATAATGGGAATGTGCCACGCGAAAAACTGCTGTTTTGAACAAATTCACGCTCATTTTTTCGTAGTGATCCTACTCTTTTGATCTTAATAGCACATTAATGAGATATATGTCATACGCTGCAAATTTATAACAGCTTTCAACTTATATTTTCAAATTAAAATTTTATTGAGGGGCGTACGTGCCCTGGCCAAAAAACACAGACTTTTTGAAACTGGGGAAAAATGGTTTCAATTTTGCACAACCATATATCAATTTATAAAATTATGCTATTCAAATTAAACATATACCAAAACGAGTTGGGAAAGTTAGGTCACATGGGTAAGTTCGGTCACATGGGGCGGATTTTTATAGTCGGTCAGGCCCGACTATGGAATACCCTACACCTTTGGTGGGGATATTAATGTGGGATATTTATTTGCATATCTAAATTTTAAAGTTTTTAATTATGCTGAACCTCCCCACCCTCAGAATATTATTCACATATCAGAAATTTACGTCTTATATCCCCATAAATTAAAAAACTTATATAAAAGTATAAACAACTAAAAAAAAAATTAAAAAATATAATTGGGCGGACCACGCCTATATTTAAAATTTTGAAAGGCTAATATTTTATAGATTTGATTTTAATAATTTATTTACGGATCAAATTTTCACTATGAAAACCCGGGAAATAATGAAAAAAAAAAGTGGGCGGATCACGCCCATTTTTGGACCACATATTTATAGGTGAATTCTATCAGTACGTTTTAAATTTAATAACTATACCTTGAATACTTTTCGAGTTATTAGTTCCGAAAGAGTTATATAAAAGTGACTTGTATGGGAGGTGGGCGTGTCCGTTGACCGATTTGGCTCCTTTTCAAACTCAGTTCCTACTTTTGGCTAAAATATATTGAGACGAAATTTCATCGCATTCTGATCAGTATTTCTCAAGTTATTCTGTATTCGGACAGCATGACAGCAAGACAGCAAGACGGACAGACAGACAGACAGACGGACATGGCTAAACGGACTCGAGTAGTGATGCTGATCAAGAATATATATACTTTTCCATACCGGACACGCCTCCTATAGGGCGTTACAATATCTGCACAAACTTAATATACCCTGTACCTCATAGGTGTAGGGTATAATGATCTCCCACGTGTACCGAGCACCTCCTTCTCAACAAGTGTGATCCTAAAGTTAAGATCTTGGAACAAAAAGGGAGAAGAAGCAAAAAAACCTTGAGTATTTCAATGCTTTTTTTTAATTTTTCAACTTTAAAGTACTATAAACGAGTTGGGAAAGTTAGGTCACATGGGACGGACTTTTATAGTCGGTCGGGCACGACTATGGAATACCCTACACTTTCGTGTGAATTTTAGTGTGGGGAATTTAATTGTATACCTACCTTTAAAGTTCTTAATTATGCTGAACATTCTTACACACAGAATATTATTTACATATCAAATTACTGACGACGTATATTCCATAAATTAAAAAAATTGATGTAAAAGTAAAAAAATAAAAAATCTGAAAATGTTAAAACATGTAGAAAAATAAATGTGGGCGGATCACGCTCACTTTTAAAACATGTGTAGAGATTTAAGGCTAATATTTCAATATTTTGTTTTCAATAATTTGCGAATAAAATGTCCACTATGAAAAAGCGAGGAGTATTAAAAAAATCGAATGTGGGCGTATCACACCCATTTTTGGATCATATATTTTTAGGTGAATTCTAACAATACATTTTAAATTTTATAAGTATATCTTGAATACTTTTCGAGTTATTGGTTCTTAAAAAGTTATATAAAAGTGTCTTGTATGGGAGGTGGGCGTGTCCGCTGACCAATTTGGCTCATTTACATTGACAAAACTAACTTTTGGCTAAAAAGTATTGAAACGAAATTTCATGGCATTCTAAGCAGTATTTCTCAAGTTACCGTGTGTACGGGCAGCAAGACGGACAGACAGACAGACAGACAGACAGACAGACAGACAGACAGACAGACAGACAGACAGACGGACAGACAGACAGACAGACAGACAGACAGACAGACGGACATGGCTAAACGGACTCGGGTGGTGATACTGATCAAGAATATATATACTTTTCCATACCGGACACGCCTCCTAAGGGGCGTTACATTATATGCACAAAGTTAATAGAGGTAAAGAATTCTGGCCCTAAAATTTAGCATTCTTATAATTTTAGGTATACTTGATCCAAATCTATTAATCGATATCATTAAATCGAAAAACTACGGAAGTTATTGACAAATGAAAGTCAGTTTCAATGATTTTAAAAAATTTCTGTTTTTGCCCATATATATATATATATATATATATATATATATATATATATATATATATATATATAAATATTTTATTAATGGTTTGTTTATTGTTACATAATGTTCAACAAATTTTTTGTAGTAACCCGTCATTCCAAGAAAACTGCGAAGTTGTCTTATTATTTTTTGTAAATGGACTGCATGTTCTTTTAAGGTTTCAGAAAATATAATAATGTCGTCAATATAAATATTACAAAATTTTCCAAGAAAGTCTCGTAATATATTATTCATTGCCCTCTGAAAAAAAAATTGGGGCGTTTTTTAATCCGAAGGGCATTCTCAAATAATCCTACTTTCCGTTATTAACGGAAAAAGCTGTTTTTTCAATGTACCCATCTTTCATTAAAATTTGATGGAAACCAGATTCTAAATCAATTGTGGAAAAATATCTGGATTTGTCTAAATTTGAAATTATTATATTAATGTCGGGGATTGGATATCTATCAGAAATAGTTTGTTCATTTAATTTCTTATAATCTATAACTTATCTCAACTTTGAGGTTCCATCCTCGTTAATACCTTTTTTTTGTTACAACCCATATGGATGAATTATAAGGACACTTACTCGGTCTTATTATTCCATCATTCAATAATTGTTGAATTTCTATATTGACAAATGAATTTACAGATAGCGGATATGGATACTGTTTACTCCATATAAGAGTTTCCACAGTTGTTCTAATTTCAGCTTTTATATCTGTCCTGAAAAGCAGATTCACGTTTATATTAGAATGAGTTATTCGGATCTCACTCTTAATTTTATTTCTTTGATTTTCAAGTAATTCAGTTTCATTTATATTGCCGGTAAATTCATCGGCGGGTATTTCAGAAGATTTTTCTTCCAAATAGGTATTTGTATTACCAGTAAATTCTTCGGTTGGCGTTGTAGGATTTTTGTATCCTACAATAATATTTATACCCTACACCTATGAGGTACAGGGCGTGGCCGGTATGGAAAAGTATATATATTCTTGATCAGCATCACTACCCGAGTCCGTTTAGCTATGGCCGTCTGTCTGTATGTCCGTCCGTCCGTCCGTCCATCTGTCTTGCTGTCCGTATACACGATAACTTGAGATATACTACTTAGAATGCGATGAAATTTCGTTTCAATACTTTTTAGACAAGAGTTAGCTTTGTCAATGGAAATGACCCAAATCGGTCAACGGACACGCCCACCTCCCATACAAGACACTTATATATAACACTTTAGGAACCAATAACTCGAAAAGTATTCAAGATATTCTTATAAAATTTAAAATATATTGTTATAATTCACCTAGAAATACACTGATTCCAATAAGTTTCCGTACAGATACGACAATTTTACATATCTCACTAAATAATCATGTTATGAGTTTTTAGCAAGGATTGAAACTAAAACAAATAACGGTTTCGATTTCGGTTTCGGTTTTTTCCGCGTTTCGGTTACGGTTTTAAGTTTTTATAACGAAACGGTTTCGGTATACGGGTTCCATGTTACGGTTTTGATTTCGGTTTTTGTATAAATTTTTTTTTTTTCCATATTTTTTAAATAATTAAACATTGTTTATATGGTGCTAAGTTATGTTCAAATTATGATATTGGGGTAAAGTGGGAAACGTAATTTAAACAATGTTTGTTGTTATTTTAGTAAAAATATTGTGTTATATGAATTATTTAATTGATTTCGCCAAGAACAAATTTTAATTTAAAATTTCGTGACCACAAACCAATGAAAAGCAACATTTTGACTTTACCTGAGATATGATCTGAATTGCAAAGAAAAAGAATTTTATACAATTTTCATCCATAAAAGCCAAAGAAATTAAATTTTAACAATTCAGTGAACTGCAATATATGTAAACTAATGATGATCATTTGCAAGAGCAAGGCAAGAAGTGGTAATCTTGTCTTGCTGAGTCTTGCTCTTGTTCTTGCATAGGTACATATGATCTTGTTCGTGGTCTTGTTCTTACAATACCTTTCTTGCTCTTGCTTTCAAGAATCTTTCAAAATGTTACTTTTTAAAATTTAAATAAAAGATCGAAGACAAATATCTTAAATTGCATATTAATTATGAAAACGAATAGAATCTGAACACTAATTGTATTTAAATTACTTATTTTTCATATTTTCAATTTCTTCAACAAAAAATAAATTATTTTACTAACAAAAAAAAATCCTTAGAGCGGTACTAATTGAGAAGTGGGAAAAGATCGAGTCAGAAACAACAATTAAGCTGGTTAATTCCATGAATAACCGATTAAATCAAGTAGTTATGATTAAAGGAGGACTAACTACATTTTAATGTGCATATTTTCTTATAGAAAAAATATTTTTTACTGAATAAACTATACTGTACGGAAACTGTATTGGTTTACTTTTTGTATCAATTGAATAAATTGAATTATTCTGTGTTCCAAAAATGGGCGTGATACGCCCACATTTGCTTTTTTTATTATTTTCCGCTTTTTCATAGTGGACATTTAATTCGCAAATTATTGAAAACAAATTTAAGAAATATTAGCCTTAAATCTCCACATATGTTTTAAAAGTAGTGGTCCGACCAGATTTATTTTTCAACACTTTTTGATTATTTTTTTTTTACGTTAGATTGAGCCTTTTAAGAAAATTTTAACCAAGCAGAATATCTGTTTCAAGATTTTTGATTTCATAAAATATATGTTTCACCCCATTAAATAAATTTCATGATAAGAATTAGTAATAGTAAAACCATTAATGGTTTTAACTTTATTCTTTATTGCAAAATCTTTTTTATTATTATAAATTCCATCTTTTATATAACTACTGGTTGCTCCAGTATCTATAAGTATTCTGAATTTATATACAGTTTTATTATCTATTCTTGTATTATAGGAAAGGTTTGTCCTTCTTATAAAAAATGATCAATGTTGTTTATTCTTTGGACCTTAATTTGTGGTTGCATACTTGGTTGTACACTTCCGGTTTGTCTCTTGATTCCTTGATAGTTAAGGCCTCCCTGATGTTGTATCGGCTTTTGTTGGTAATTCGTATTGTATATTGTGGCGTTTGTTGCCTATAATTATTTGATTGATTATTTTGTGGAAAAATTATCAACTGTGATTTTTGCGGAACTTGTTTTGAGTTTGCAGTATCCATTTGTTCCGTTCTATTATTAGTATTATTATTATTGTTTTGATTTCCTTGACGAAATCTTAAATTATTGTTATTGTATCCAATTTTATATCCTCGTTGAGGCATAGAATTTAATAATTTTTTTTTTTTTTATAAATTAACCAACGCTCACGAGATGCCCTCTATACATGCAAAACACAATGTTGATCGTAAGAAGGGATGATAGGTTAAAAGGAGGGGGAAAGATAGAGTAGTGTCGGTGAATGTTTGTTTTGAACTTGCCAATATCAAAAATGTCGGGAAAAACGTCCACAAACGAATCGTGCGACTGAAGAACGAATTATCTCTATAATGCGTGGTTCTGTTGAGAGAGGGGTGGCCTTGGTTTGACGCCCGAGTAGAACGAGAGAACACACGACCTGGGGGAATCAGGCCATGTATTTCCCTCGAACACTTGCCGTTGTAATACCTATAAAACAGGCTTACACACCCAACGGTCCTTCGGTGCTCAAGAGAACCAATAGACGATGAAATATTTTCATCCCCTATTAAATATATCGCACGTTGTTAGATTCGGTCCAGGAACTCAAAGGATTTTGAGGCCCCTGCCCAGATGTGCGAATTGAATTCTATTTTAGGCCGTATATAGGAAGTGTAGACAGTAAGTCAGCAGGAGTGAAGTATGTTTAACACAGTTTTAAAAAAACCGAGGCACTTGGCCGCTTCTTTCGACACATTAAATATGTGGTCATTCCAACGGAGATCACATTGAATTGATATGCCCAGAACGTCAAGAGCAACTGACTGCGCAATATCCACTGCATCCATATTGAGGGGAGGTAGGGGTGAATCTATTCTTTTGTGAGATAACAGACAACATTGGGTCTTGCTTGCATTAAAATCTACTCTATTTGCAACACCCCACTCTGAGATTGATTTAGGTCATTATTGAGTGTGTCATTCATCGTCTTTTACTCTCAATCTCCATAGAGTTTGGGCGCTTGTTGAACGAATATGAATGACAAATGTTGCTATCATCTGCAAAGGAATGAATTGGGTTCTGGATCAATGACAGAAGGTCATTGATAAAAACCAGAAATAGGGACGGGGATAGGACGGAACCCTGCGGAACTCCAGAATTGATGGAATGTTGTTCTGAAAGAACACCATCCATCGCAACTCGTATTGAGCGGGCCTGGAGAAAACTCGATATCCATCGAGTAAAAGATTCACCGACACCAAATGCAATTAGTTTTGAAAAGAGGGCTTTATGCCACACTCGATCAAAAGCCTTGGAAATATCAAAGCAACAGCCTTACTCTCCCCGAAGAGGTGAACACAATTATTCCACTTTTCAGAGAGGGCCGCCATCAAGTCACCTGTGGATCTGGCCCTACGGAAACCATACTGGCGGTCACTGAGCAATTCGTTGTGCTCTAGATAGTTCACAAAGTGGAAGTTAATTACGCTCTCCATTACCTTGGAGAGTGCAGAGCATTTTGCAATGGGTCGGTAATTGGCAGGGTTCGTAGCCTCGCCCTTTTTCGGAAATGGCTGGACATTGGCAACCTTCCAACAAGATGGAAAAACTCCTGTCGTGTAGGAGATGTTGAAAAGGTTCCACAACGGACAAGCCAGCGTTGATGCGCACTTCTTCAACACATGGGCAGATATGCCATCTGGCCCAGAGGCTTTGTTAATGTTGAGGTTGGCTAAAACCTATTTAACTGCCCGAGTTCGAAAATGAATCTCCGGCATTGCAGAAGAAACAAAATCGACATCGGGCAGTGGTTGATTGGAATCTGGGAGCGTTGAATTATTAGCAAATAATTCTGCCAAGAGATTAGCTTTATCAATCGGGTCAGTGAAAGTCTGGCCATTCATAATAAGAGTTGGAGTAGACGATGTCGTCTGATTCTTCACTCTTTTTAAGAATGACCAGAAATTTTTACTACCTCTGTGGTAGAGTAGGACCATTTTGCATGCTCCTGAAGAAACTGTTCGCGCGAGATCACGGCATTACAGCGATTCCTAGTCTGTATGCGAAGTCTTTCTGTGTCAGCATTCTTGTTAGACCGCCTATTCTGAAAGGCTCCGTCTTTCGACCTGACTGCAATCCTGCAAGTCTCATTAATACCTTCTAATTTTTTGAGAAGGTATGAAGGACCGCATACCTAATAAAATAATATTTTGTACCATTAAAGCCGCGGCATTTATGTCTCTGTCTGCGAAACACAATTTCCAATTAAAGTTGCGAAAAAAATCATTTAACGCAACCCAATTTGCTTTTTCGTAAAGCCATACAGTCCTCTTCGGGGCTTTAATCGAAGAGGCGCGTAAACTAGAATACGAAAACTCAGCGGAAACAGTACAGTGGTCGGAATTACCAAGAGGTGCAAGGAATTTTACATCATATTTTTCAAAAAAAGGTCAGGCTTTGCCCGCCGACGCGAGGAATATACGTCGGCTCCTTCACCATTTGAGTGAGTTGGTTACACTCGGCAAAAAGTTCAACATAACAACCCTCCTGTGTTGATAGACCCAAGTGGCTCAACGAAGTGGCGTTGTGCACATTAAAATCGCCTGCAACAACAATTTCACTGCCTGGAAATTGCTCCAATATATTTGAGATCGAATCAGATAAGGCATCCAGCTTATTACAGGTGGAAACCCTATCTAGATGCGGACTCCTATAAAGAAAGCACAAGTGCATGATGTGTGTTTGGATTTTGAATTTAACCCAAATAGTATTAAATTCGCTATCCGACACACTATGTTTTTGCTGCAGTTGATACGCAACGTCACTCCGAATAAATAGAGCAAGGCCCCTATGGGCAGAGAATAATGGCAATAGGTGATAACGAGGCACATGAAAATCCAGTGGATCTGTACCCTCATGAACCTGAGTCTCATCTAGTGCCATTATTTGAGGCCTATGGATGGACATATACGCATAAACAGAGAAAACTAGAAATGCTAGAAACTCCATTGATGGCTCGTTTTAAAGCTAAGAGAACACGCTATCAGAAAAATTAAGTGTTCATTACCCTTGCACTTCAAAATTTATGTCCTTAAAAAGGACCCTTTTTAAAATTCTGAAAATAATTATAATAATTTTCTAAATTTTTATTTATTTTTTGTATAGAAAAATATAATTGAATGGAAATACTTCAGCGATTGAAAGTTTGTAGTTATTTTCAGGATTCGTATATTCGTATATATATATCCTGGTGACCTATATACCACTTTTAATGGTAACCACACATATATGTATGGTATTTATAGTCGGCTTAGACCGTCTATAAATTTGATAATCCTAACTATAATAATAACACCTACTTTAAAATTTCCCATGTGATCTAACCTTCCCAACTGGTTTTAAATTTAATTTTTCCACTTCCATATTTCAGAAAATAAAGTTGGAAAAAAATGATTTTTAGAAAAATTAAGATTGATATTTTTTTTACACTTAATGACGTAAAAGTTTTGGTGTTTTTTTTGTGAACGAAAAGTAAGTACAATTTCATTACTCCATACATTTATGCGGCATTTATGTCTCTGTCTGCGAAACACAATTTCCAATTAAAGTTGCGAAAAAAATCATTTAACGCAACCCAATTTGCTTTTTCGTAAAGCCATACAGTCCTCTTCGGGGCTTTAATCGAAGAGGCGCGTAAACTAGAATACGAAAACTCAGCGGAAACAGTACAGTGGTCGGAGTTACCAAGAGGTGCAAGGAATTTTACATCATATTTTTCAGAAAAAGGTCTAGGACTTTCAGGCTTTGCCCGCCGACGCGAGGAATATACGTCGGCTCCTTCACCATTTGAGTGAGTTGGTTACACTCGGCAAAAAGTTCAACATAACAACCCTCCTGTGTTGATAGACCCAAGTGGCTCAACGAAGTGGCGTTGCGCACATTAAAATCGCCTGCAACAACAATTTCACTGCCTGGAAATTGCTCCAATATATTTGAGATCGAATCAGATAAGGCATCCAGCTTATTACAGGTGGAAACCCTATCTAGATGCGGACTCCTATAAAGAAAGCACAAGTGCATGATGTGTGTTTGGATTTTGAATTTAACCCAAATAGTATTAAATTCGCTATCCGACACACTATGTTTTTGCTGCAGTTGATACGCAACGTCACTCCGAATAAATAGAGCAAGGCCCCTATGGGCAGAGAATAATGGCAATAGGTGATAACGAGGCACATGAAAATCCAGTGGATCTGTACCCTCATGAACCTGAGTCTCATCTAGTGCCATTATTTGAGGCCTATGGATGGACATATACGCATAAACAGAGAAAACTAGAAATGCTAGAAACTCCATTGATGGCTCGTTTTAAAGCTAAGAGAACACGCTATCAGAAAAATTAAGTTGTCATTACCCTTGCACTTCAAAATTTATGTCCTTAAAAAGGACCCTTTTTAAAATTCTGAAAATAATTATAATAATTTTCTAAATTTTTATTTATATTTTGTATAGAAAAATATAATTGAATGGAAATACTTCAGCGATTGAAAGTTTGTAGTTATTTTCAGGATTCGTATATTCGTATATATATATCCTGGTGACCTATATACCACTTTTAATGGAAACCACACATATATGTATGGTATTTATAGTCGGCTTAGACCGACTATAAATTTGATAATTTTAACTATAATAACACCTACTTTAAAATTTCCCATGTGATCTAACCTTCCCAACTGGTTTTAAATTTAATTTTTCCACTTCCATATTTCAGAAAATAAAGTTGGAAAAAAATGATTTTTAGAAAAATTAAGATTGATATTTTTTTTACACTTAATGACGTAAAAGTTTTGGTGTTTTTTTTGTGAACGAAAAGTAAATACAATTTCATTACTCCATACAATTTATCCATATTCCAATGTCTATCGTTGCTATTTTAGCACTTTCATGGATATCGCGGAAATCGTAAGACATTCTAATTTCAAGATAAAGCATTTTTGTGTAAATGCTCATAGATTTAAAAAAGTTGTACATAAATTTGTAATAAAGTATTTTCATTTTATAATGATAAAATTAACTCCACATAACAATAAATAACTTTGAATTTGGAATTAGCATAATAATAATGAATATGTAGATTTAAAGTCTAAAGTACTTGCTTTCAAATAAAAGTTACTGCTTTTAAATAGAAAATAAAGATACATTTCTGTGTGACTTTGAATCGACGTCACAGATTTCGTAACAACATGATTATGTTAACATGCAAAAAAACACCAACTTGACATATTCACCATATGGTACTGGATAGGTATTTTTTGGTATTTTAAACGGCGTTTTTTCTGTTAAAGTATGTAGAATACACTAAGACTTGAGAAAAATAATGTTTTACCTCATTTTGACAAAACGTGCGGCGTTTAAAATCTAGAGGATTTTTTATATTTTTTTAAAAATAATAAAAAGCCCAATTTTTTTAAACAAAGTGCAGCCTACGTATTTGATTATGTGGAAACTCTGCATCTTGAGTTGATGCAGTTTTTGCTTTTGGTTCTTTCTTCAATGCACATAATTATTATTGTGTTCATTGTAAAAGGAAAACATAAGCGAATTGAAATGTAGAATCTGCAGAGAAAGATTGCTGATGAAGGGGCTTGGGCTGCCTCTGAAACAACTGTACGATCTGCCACTCAATGCATTTTGCCAATTGTTTGTTGTTTTATTTGTTGATACAAAACACCCCATTTGTACCGACTGGACCTTGAGCACGTTAAGACAATATCTTAAAATAATCAAAAGAGGTCGTAAAACAAAAACGATTAATTATTAACGCAGTGCACGGCGTTTAAAATCTAAAAGATTTTTTATATTTTTAAAAATAATAAAAAAAAAACATTTTTTATACAAAGTGCAGCCTACGTGTTTGATTCTGTGGAAACTCTGCAGCCTATACGTAGCTAATTGCTGCACGCAACAACAACTTTGGCAAAATCTTGAGTTGATGCAGTTTTTGCATTCTTTGCTTTTGGATCATTCTTCTATGAACATAATTCTTATTGTGTTTTTTGGAAAAAGAAAACTTCAGCGAATTGAAATGTAGAATCTGCAGAGAGAGATCGCTGATGAAGGGGCTTGGCTGCCTCTGAAACAGCTGTACGATCTGCCACTCAATGCATTTAGCCAATTGTTTGTTGTTTTATTTGTTGGTACAAAACACCCGATTTGTACCGATGAGCACGTTACGACAATATCTTAAAAGGAGAAAACAAATTTTTTTTTCAATACAATAAATAAATTAAAAATTAGAAAATTATTTCTTAAAATATCATGTCATCAAAATACCATCTTGAAATTTTGCAAGACCATTTATAATAAATTGACGAAAATTTAGCATTTTTTGAGAATTTTAAAAAGGGTCCTACATGTTCACATTTAGAAGTTATGAAAAGTTACAAAAGTTCTAAAAGCCTGTTCTATTAGCTTTAGAACGAGCAATTAGCGGAGTTTTTAGCAATTCTAGTTTTAGAGATATTTAAATATGAACAACCATACAAAAGAGATTTTTTCCCATTTAAGCCACTGTATCTCTGGAAGTAGTGGACGAAAAAATAAAAAAAAAATGGCCAGTACATATGGGTACCCTTTATCAGTTGCCCAAATTTAATTGAAATCGAAAAGGAAAAACTCAAATTTGACTTTTTTGGTCGATTTGGTGTGGAATGGCCCATATGATTTATATTTTAAAAATTTATAAACTTAAATTCATAAAATTAAGAATTGTAATTTTTAAAAAAATTAAAAAAAAAGCACATAAAAGTATTAAGAATATAACGAACGTGTAATCGTGACACATTACACTATATATTAAAATAAAATAAAAATTAATTATTATTTAATTTAAAATTCTGGCCGATCTTACGTAACGGTTCTCCAAACTAAATACTACCAACGACACGACAATGGCTTCAGCTGAACAGATAACACAAATGATGACACATTTGCTTGAAACAATAACAGCGTCATTAAGAACAGAATTAGTAACTTTAAGAAATCAAATATCCGTTTTAACAAATGGAAACGCGGTTGTAGAGTATTCCCCCTAAAACATTGTCGCAAATATAAATCTTTAGATATTATTAAAACTCTTCCTAAAACATTGTCGCAAATATAAATCTTTAGATATTATTAAAACTCTCCCAGAATTTTTCAGGAAAATGTATTTCTTATGTCAGCTGGCAAGAAGATGCTAAAAACTCTATGACATTATATTCGACATAATTTTAACAAATTATGGAACAGTATTAAATTATGACGCGATTTTTAACCGCTTAGATTTCGCTTATGCGGATAAGCGGCCAATTGATATTATTAAACATATTGCGACAAGGTAATATGTCAGTGCTTGACTATTACAACGTGGTTAACACAAAACTAACAGCTATAATTAATAAAACATTATGACATATGGTGAACATTTAGAAATGATAATAGAATTAAACAGAAAAATAGAGAAAATGTTCTGCGAGTATTTATTATGGGACTAAATGCCTCATGCCTTGGCAAAAGCACAAGAACTTGAAGCAAATAATATAAGGGCAAATTTTTGCACTACAATATACCAAAATAGGACAAACAAACAATAATTTAAACAATAACACTAAATTTAATGAATACTCCAGAAATTCTATGCCTCCACGAGGACATAAAATAGGGTGCAATAACAATAATTTAAAATTTCCTCAAGGAAATCAAAACAACAATAATAATAATACTAATAATAGAACGGAATAAATGGAGACTGCAAACTCTAAACAATTTCCGAAAAAATCACAGTGGAGCATTTTTCCACAAAATAACCAATCAAATAATTATAGGCAACAAACGCCACAATATAACAATACGAATTACCAACAAAAGCCGATTCAACATCAGGGAGGCCTTAACTATCAAGGATTCAAGAGACAAACCGGAAGTGTACAACCAAGTATGCAACCACAAATTAGAGCCCAAAGAATAAACAACATTGATGAGGATCATTTTTTAGTAGAAGGACAAACCTTCCCTATATTACAAGAATAGATAATAAAACTGGATATAAATTCACAATACTTATTGATACTGGAGCAACCAGTAGTTATATAAAAAAAGGAATTTATAATAATAAACCAGTTGGGAAGGTTAGATCACATGGGAAATTTTAAAGTAGGTGTAATTATGATAGTTAGGATTATCAAAATTATAGTCGGTCTAAGCCGACTATAAATACCCTACACATATGTGTGGTTACCATTCAAAGTGATATATAGGTCACCAGGGTATACGAATCAAATGGGTAGGTGTACCGAATTTCGATTTTTTTTTTAATGAACCACAGGTCTTTTCGACGGAAAACATTATTATCACGTACTTGAGCATGATGTCAATATATCGCACATACAGCGTAGGTATATTAGTTATAAGTTTCATTTATCTAGCTCTTCAATTTTAAAAGTAGTAGGGATTTCAACAGACAGACGGACGGACAGACAGACGGACAGACAGACAGACGGACAGACGGACATCGCTAAATCGACTCAGGAGGTCATGCTGACAGACAGACAGACGGACAGACGGACATCGCTAAATCGACTCAGGAGGTCATGCTGATCAAGAATATATATACTTTTCCATACCGGAGATGCTTCCATCTGGGTGTTACAAACGGCGTACCAAACTGAATATACCCTTTCACTCTTAGTGTAGGGTATAAAAAGATTTTGCAATAAAGAATTAAGTTAAAACCATTAATGGTTTTACTATTACTAATTCATATCATGAAATTTATTTAATGGGGGTGAAACATATATATTATGAAATCAAAAATCTTGAAGCAGATATTCTGCTTGGTTACAATACTCTTAAAAGGATCAATGCAATCACTGATCTATAAAATAATAAGTTAATTTATAATAATAAAATTGAGATAATTAATTATATAAATGAAAATAACGTTGAAAACATGTCTATCATGGGACGAAAATGTCCTATGACGCACGTCGAAGAATCATACAGACATATTGACAATGAAAATATTATTATAGGATACATAAATCCTACAACGCCAACCGCATAATTTACTGGTAATACAAATAATACAAATACCTTTTAGGAAGAACAATTTTCTGAAATACCCGCCGAAGAATTTACCGGCAATATAAATGAAACTGAATTACTTGAAAATCAAAGAAATAAAATTAAGAATGAAATCCGAATATTAACATGAATCTGCTTTTCAGGACAGATATTAGAACAACTGTTGTACTCCTATATGGAGTAAACAGTATGTCAATAAAGAAATTCAACAATTATTGAATGATGGAATTATAAGACCGAGTAAGAGTCCTTATAATTCACCCATATGGGTTGTGCCAAAAAGGATGGACGAGTTAAGATTAGTTATAGATTATAAGAAATTAAATGAACAAACTATTTCTGATAGATATCCAATCCCCGACATTAATATAATAATTTCAAATTTAGGCAAATCCAGATATTTTTCCACAATTGATTTAGAATCTGCTTTAAATTTAAATTAAATTCACAATACTTATTGATACTGGAGCAACCAGTAGTTATATAAAAAAAGGAATTTATAATAATAAAAAAGATTTTGCAATAAAGAATTAAGTTAAAACCATTAATGGTTTTACTATTACTAATTCATATCATGAAATTTATTTAATGGGGGTGAAACATATATATTATGAAATCAAAAATCTTGAAGCAGATATTCTGCTTGGTTACAATACTCTTAAAAGGATCAATGCAATCACTGATCTATAAAATAATAAGTTAATTTATAATAATAAAATTGAGATAATTAATTATATAAATGAAAATAACGTTGAAAACATGTCTATCATGGGACGAAAATGTCCTATGACGCACGTCGAAGAATCATACAGACATATTGACAATAAAAATATTATTATAGGATACAAAAATCCTACAACGCCAACCGCAGAATTTACTGGTAATACAAATACCTTTTTGGAAGAACAATTTTCTGAAATACCCGCCGAAGAATTTACCGGCAATATAAATGAAACTGAATTACTTGAAAATCAAAGAAATAAAATTAAGAATGAAATCCGAATATTAACATGAATCTGCTTTTCAGGACAGATATTAGAACAACTGTTGAAACTCCTATATGGAGTAAACAGTATGTCAATAAAGAAATTCAACAATTATTGAATGATGGAATTATAAGACCGAGTAAGAGTCCTTATAATTCACCCATATGGGTTGTGCCAAAAAGGATGGACGAGTTAAGATTAGTTATAGATTATAAGAAATTAAATGAACAAACTATTTCTGATAGATATCCAATCCCCGACATTAATATAATAATTTCAAATTTAGGCAAATCCAGATATTTTTCCACAATTGATTTAGAATCTGCTTTCCATCAAATTTTAATGAAAGATGGGTACATTGAAAAAGCAGCTTTTCCCCTCAATAACGGAAAGGACGAGTATTTGAGAATTCTCTTCGGATTTAAAAACGCCCCAAGTATTTTTCAGAGGGCAATTTTGTCATATTTATATTGAGACATTATTATATATTCTGAAACCTTAAAAGAACATGAAGTCCATTTACAAGAAATAATACAAACATTAAAAATGTCTAATATGAATTTATCTCTAGAAAAATCTGTATTTTATAAAAAGGAAGTTTTTTTTTTTGGGATACATTATTGCCCACAATTTTATTTAAAGTGATCCAAATAAAATCGAGAATATTCAGGATTATCCAATTCCATCAACTCTGAGACTACTACGTAGTTTTCTTGGAATGACAGGTTACTACAGACAATTTTTTGAACATTATGCAACAATAACAAAACCATTAACAAAATATTTTTCTGGTGAAAATGGCAAAGTTTCACAACACTTATCGAAAAAATTTGAAATTTGTATTGACCAAGATGGAATCTTAGCTTTTAATAAATTAAAATCTGCACTAATTAATCAAATCAAACTTATCCAACCTGATTTTAATAAAAAAAATTGTTCTACTGATGCATCAAATGTAGCCATAAGAGCTGTATTATTACAGGATGAAATACCTGTTATTATACCCTACATCTATGAGGTACAGGGTATATTAACTTTGTGCATATATTGTAACGCCCCTTAGGAGGCGTGTCCGGTATGGAAAAGTAAATATATTCTTGATCAGCATCACCACCCGAGTCCGTTTAGCCATGTCCGTCTGTCTGTCCGTCCGTCTTGCTGTCCGTATACACGATAACTTGAGAAATACTGCTTAGAATGCGATGAAATTTCGTTTCAATACTTTTTAGCCAAAAGTTAGTTTTTTCAATGTAAATGAGCCAAATTGGTCAACGGACACGCCCACCTCCCATACAAGACACTTTTATATAACTCTTTACGAACCAATAACTCGAAAAGTATTCAAGATATACTTATAAAATTTAAAATGTATTGTTAGAATTCACCTAAATATATATGATCCAAAAATGGGCGTGATACACCCACATTTGATTTTTTTATTACTCCTCGCTTTTTCATAGTGGACATTTTATTCGCAAATTATTGAAAACAATAAAATGAAATATTTGCCTTAAATCTATACATATGTTTTAAAAGTGGGCGTGATCCGCCCACATTTATTTTTTTGATTTTTTACTTTTACATCAAGTTTTTAAATTAATGGAATATACGTCGTCAGAAATTTGATATGTAAATAATATTCTGAGTGTAAGAATGTTCAGCATAATTAAGAACTTTCCCCACACTAAAATTCACACCAAAGTGTAGGGTATTCCATAGTCGGGCCCGACCGACCGTCCCATGTGACCGAACTTATCCATGTGACCTAACTTTCCCAACTCGTTTATCATATAAAAATTAATAAAATTATAAAAAATTAATAAAATAATTTTATGTGCTAATATTATTTTCTCAAATTTAATTTTTATGTTTTTTTTATTGTAATTTCGAGATATATTAGACTGATGCTAAGTTTTGACGCATTTTGACGAAAATGCTATATACGTTTTAGAGGTACCATATTTGACTATTGATTAAGATATATTTGATTTGCCTTTTTGATATATTTCTTAATTTTTAATATACAGGACAATCATGAGCCCCGTCGTAGCGGTTATTTTCATTCGGATTCGGATTTATCTATCATAGGATCGGAATCGAATTCGAAGTTCGGAAATATTGCATCACAGGTTCCGTCGGAACGGATTTTTTGACAAATTTTTGACACTTTTTCTACGAATGCATTGTTGTGTCGGAATGTAATTCTTTGTGTGAAAAAATATTTTGTTTTGAATTAACTAATGAATTTTTGCTGTAATTCGTTCTCATGTGATATCATTACAAATGCCGCAGAATCATTTGCCGTTTATGCTTTAAGTCCGGGTTGCTGAAGACGGCCGCCAGCTACCTACTTATACAACAAGTGGGAGTTGGCCAATAATCTGAACTTCACGAATTAACAAGAAACTACTATACACATTGCAAATAAAAAAAAACCTATTTTTATGTTGAAGCATAAAATTAAATAATTTCACTTATGTTTGGTTTAACAAAAATATAAAAATTATGGATGGGACACAGCGCCCACGGATACATTCCTCTGCTCTATCTGCTGGCGATACTCGTGGACATTGAGGTGGAGCTCAGCGGCGAGGATGAGGTGACGCTTTACTACACGCTGCCCTTTTGATCAAGTCCATGCTGGGCTACAACGCTTGTGAGATAGCACAATCGTGTCGTTCGTTGCCACATTTTCAGCATGGAGCTGACGCTGGAGCTGATACTGCACGAGGTTGCCGTGGCAAACATCCCAGACACTTTTTAAGAGATTTCGCTCTGGGCATATTTTTACTCGATGGCCGGCAATCCGAAGAATCTCTTGCAGCAGTATCCGGTAAATCTATAGCCGTCCGTCCATATCGCGCGAAAATCGCAAGTGAAAGCTGGACAACGATCCGATACTCTTCCATAGGCCTATCGATTCAATTAAATGAATTGCCACATTAATATTTGCAGTTAAATTAAACAATTTTCTTCAAAATATAAAAATTTTAACATTTTGTTGCAAATTTAACACACATGATTTTAATTTTTGTTGGTAAATTTCACTGATTTGACATAAACAGCTGATTTTGAATTTTCGAAGTTACATTTTTGTATTGGCAACGCGGAAATCAAATCCGCACGGAACTCATGATAGTTAAAAATTCGTATTCGTAGCGGAGATTAAAAATAAGAGTAAAAACTAAGCTATGCAAATTATTTTTAAATTTTAACAACGCGAACACGTACCTGTCCGGACACAGAAAACATTGCATTGTACTAAATTCAGAATTGCACTGGGAGGTGAAATTTTGACTATTTCCAAATTTCTTTTTGAGTAAGCAATCTCCTAGAACTGTTTGCAAATGAAATTACATGTATTAAATATGTAGGTATTGAAATTTTTTTCGATTCTGTAATATTTTAAAAGAAATTAATTCCGATGGTATTTTCTGATACATTTTTGAATATAAAAATACAGTATATATTTTTGTATATTATGTATTATTATTTTAGCATTTAGATTCTAATAACACTGCACAACAGCTCTTCTGCGCAACAGTCAATGCTATTTTTGTTTTATGTAAAATTACGTCCTGATTCCGAAGATATGGTTTAATAATGTTTCTTTAAATAGGTTTACAAAATATGTGCCAATAAGTTTTGAACCGAGCTTTCATAAAGGTGCTCACATATATTTGTAAATAACTCGCGTTCTAAATTAGTTTAAGAGAACTCGATAGGAGAACTTGGAAAAGCATTTTTTTCAACAAAAATTGAAAAAAAATAATTTAAAAAAAATGAAAAAAAATCGAGAGAGTAAGATGATACACAAGTTTCAATTTTTCCAAAATTATTTCACTCACTTTCGAAGAAATTGAGCTATTAATGACAAAAATATATGCACTGAAAAAAAGAAATCGTTATGACAACAATTTTGTACCTCATAACAACAACTTTGTTTTAAGAATATTTACGTTGTTGATATATTAAATGTATTTACTGTTGATTCGTCAGTGGAAACTCTGGTTTTTTTTCTTTTACGTGAAATTTTTAAAATAAAAAAAATGTTTTTTTTAATTGTGTGAAATTTTTTTATAATTTTTATTTATTTTTTAACTTTATTTTTTTTTTAATTACACAGTGCGACACTAAATTTAGTGACGAAGATTTGACATTTTTTTTAGAATACTTGAGTAACCTAACGAAATTTCACCTAACAAACATATGCCCTATCACGTCAGGTTTACGAGATATATCACCATAAAGGAATTAAAGTGACCGCAATATTACCGTTGATTTATTGAAAAAACTATAGTAGTTACGGATTTGTTGTCTGAGAACCAAATGTAGACACTATCCAATGCTTCATATCTGTAGTACATATTAAATTTCTATCTCGTCCTTTTAATATCAATGTTAATGATTTTCAAACGATCAATCTACATAATCGACTCATTTCATATTAAGGAGTGACAAATGTATCATATTGTCTATGGATAAAATATTCAACATAAAAAAACATAAAAAGTGGCAAAATATGTCAAAGCCGTACGAGCTATGGTTTTTCTAATACTGAGCACTGCAAAGTTATATGAATATATAATAAATTTATCATTGTGTCTTTTGGGAAAATATTAACCACATCAAAACAGTCAAAATTGTCATAGAAGTCAAAGTCATACAAATATTAATATATTAAGCACTGAATGTATATTTATCAAATTTTCAAGAGTACAAACACTAAAACGATTCGTAGTATTGGAATAGATATCTTTTTAATGGTTCCAGCGATTTGGCTTCATTTTCAATCAATATCAAAAATGTGGCAAATAAATATATGTACTGTAAACTTGTGACATATCACTTCAGGATTCCCAATACAAGAATCGTTTTAGTTTTTGTACTTATGAAAAAATATATTCAGTGCTTAATATAAAAGAAACTATAACTCGAATGGCCTTGACTTCTATGGCAATTTTTACTCTTTATATCTTAATATTTTACCCAAATATATAATAATAAATTTATTAATTCTTCATAAAAATTTGATCAATTATCTGCAGAGATTTTTGAAAATCCTTAATATTGATGGTTTAAGGACGAGATAGAAAATTAAAATGTACTACAGAAAAGATCCTTAGGTGAATTCCAACATTTGGTTTTGAGTCAAGAAATCCATATCTAATACCGTTTTCCAGAAATGTTACTATGGAACTTAAAGATTTACCAGATATTTGGGGGTCAATACCTCGAAATCCTGACGTGATAGTACATAATTTTATAGTATGATAACATTTTTGACACATTCATGATATTAAAAATAAAGCCAAAATCTTGGCACCGCTAAATGATCATATGATTTTAAACTACGAGAAACTTAAGTATTTTGCAGTTTCATATAAAATAAAAAAACTTTGCAGTGCTCAGTATTAGAGAAACTATAGCGCGTACTAGAGATGGGCACGTGAGTGAGTTTTGACTCACACTCACTCACGCTCACGAAAGAATATTTCTAATCACGCACACTCACTCACGGCCTTTGTTGCTCTAATCAAATTCACTCACAATCACGTGAGTAAAATTAAGATTCAATCGCAATCACGCGTGATCACGCGTGATTCCCGTGAATCACGCTGAATCACGTGTTTTTTTTTGCTATTCTTTGTTGGTGAGATTGGTCGACCGATCGTGGCACCTCCAATACAACCTACATCTTTAAAACGCAATAATAATGTTATGATGTTAGGGATTTTGATAAAATATATCTCAATTTTTAACGGAGATGGAAATGTGAAAGACCTTTGATGTGCAGTTCATATAAAAAAGTAAAGTAAGAATAATTCTCCGTTAAAGAATTCGTGTAAAATCTTTGAGAATAGTCTCTGGAAAAGAATCTACTATATATTTGTGAATGTAAGTATGTATGTCTGTCTGTATGTTCCGAATAGACGGCATGAACCGAATTGAATCAAATTTTGACACAATATGTATGTTGGGTCTGGGCAGAGTATAGGCTATATATCGGTGCGATTGGTGGACTGAGCGTGGCACCTACCATATATCCGAAAAATTCAAAGCACATTATATCAGCAATTAGGATAGCAAATTTAATGAAATTTTGGTCAACGTTATATATAACCATTCTAAACGGTCTCGCGGAATGTGGGCGGGATTATACCACTGGGCGTGGCACCCCCAGTAGCCTTCCGGAAGCCTTCTGAGTTCTGAGCCTTGTTCTGTAGTTCAACAATAATATATAAAATCGCAAAAAATTAAAACTGAGATTTTTTTATTTTATGAAATATTCGACTCAAGCACACTCACTCACGAAAAATTGTATTCACGCACAGTCACTCACGGTATTTTTTGGTCTACTCACACTCACTCACAATCACGTGAGCAAAATTTCCTAATTTTCCACAATCACGCGTGATCCCGCGTGATTCACGTGCCCATCTCTAGCGCGTACGGTTTTGACATATTCGGTCACTTTTTATGTTTTTTTTATGCTGAATATTTTGTCCATGGACAATATGATACATTTGTCACTCCTTAATATTAAATTAGTCTATTATGTAGATTGATACTTTGAAACTCGTTCATATTAATATTAAAAGGACGAGATAGAAATTATATTATAACACGTACTACAGATATGAAGCATTGTATAGTGTCCACATTTGGTTCCACAAATCCATAACTACTATAGTTTTCTCAATAAATCAACGGTAATATTGCGGTCACTTTAGGACCTTTATGGTGATATATCTCGTAAACCTGACGTGATAGGACATATGTTTTTTATGTGAAATTTCGTCAGGTTACTCAAGGATTCTAAAAAAAATTTAAATCTCTGGCACCAAAAAAAAAAGTGGGCTTTTGCTGCATTGTGTTATTAATTATTATATTTTACTCACTCACTATCATTCTTCATATTATCTCTGTTCACTTCTTTGTTCTCTTCTACCTGCGTCAAACCAACCAAGATCTATCAACATTACTATCACAGTGGGTAACTTTGAGGATAAAAAAAGTTATGTTAAAGCAGTTCTATACAAATAGCCATACAAATAAAAAAAAAGATTTGGACGCGCGTTGTTATGTTATATTTTTTGTAAAAAGTGTTAACATTTGTTCGATCTTAGGGTGAAATTTTCTACTGTTAACTGGAGTCGATCGAGTAGCTATTTTACGTTATGTTCCATTATTACGCTGTCCAACAAAATAGTATTATTATTATATTTGATCAGTTGCAGGAATATTTGAATACATTTGTGGCAGAGTTTTAACAAATTTGCCCAATTTTTTGTTTTGGCCATGTACATTTTTTTTATAATTTTTCCCTTTTGTTATAAACACTTATTATATTTAAACAATACCAATATTTGATTAAACGCGAAAAATCGTTTCCAAGAGTTATTCAAAAAATAACCAAACTTTTTTATTCTGAATATAAAACTTTCGAAATTTTAATACCCACTTTCTATGTCACTAAAAGAACAACGAAACGAAAATTTTCAAACTTTGAAATTAATATTAAATTACGTCACTTTCGTCTAATAGTCTTTCGTTTTCAAATAAATTATAAAATATAGAAATAGGCACTAATTTAATAAATAAAAAAAAGTAAAATATTTTAAATGTAATAAGTAATTGAAGAGTGGGTGCAATAAGAGCGTTATGTGAAAAGAATGTTTTGAGATATTTAAATTTAAATGGAGTATTTGTATCTCATAAATTAATGAACCGATATTATTAGTTCAAAATTTTTATTAAAAATACTATATTAAATAAAGAAAAAAATGTTACTCGTTAAATTTAAATATGCAAAATTTACAATATCACATATTTTCCTTTAAATATTGTAAAGGAAAACCAAAATAATGGTTTATTAAAAATTGGGCTATATTTTGTAAGCTAGAGCCAAATTTCGAAAACTTATACCATTTTCAGAATCAGTGCCATAAATGTATCCAATATTTGTTGAAACTTTAAATACACCAAAATTATTGTAGGGAAGTTCAATTGAAATGAAATTATAAGACGGAATTAGATTCATCTAACGAAGTTGGAAGCATTTACGTTATGTTGTTTTTTATAATGCATACAAAATTTACATTTAGTTTAATTCATATTTAGAAAAGAAATAATATAAATAAGTGAATCAAAATAAATGACAAAAAGAATATTTTAAAAATATGTTAGTGCCTTAGTTTAATATTTCTCAATGACACAGTGAATAAATGTATGATTGTATTTATAGCATTTTTCTAATCCCGAAAATCCCGGGATTAGACATACCTAGTCACTACATTTTTATTCCTATTTTCACTGTACTTTTTGGTAATGATATTATCAAATAATTTTCAAATAAAGAGTTAGCTCTAAAAATAGCACTTATTTTATATTTTAAACTTAATTGAAAAACACACTACACCTTAAAGGCAATTATGATTATTTTTTAAAACGCCTACCCTGTGGCATCAAAAGTGGCACAATTAACTGAGAAAGTAAACGTTATATGGCATAAAACTGTATGAATGTCGTGTTACTACTGTAAGTGTAGGTCTTTATAACTCCTATTAAATTCAAAAAACTATTATGAGCCCAATGAAAACAAACCAGTTGGGAAGGTTAGATCACATGGGAAATTTTAAAGTAGGTTTTAGTATGATAGTTAGGATTATCAAAATTATAGTCGGTCTAAGCCGACTATAAATACCCTACACATATGTGTGGTTACCATTAAAAGTGATATATAGGTCACCAGGGTATACGAATCCTGAAAATAACTACAAACTTTCAATCGCTGAAGAATTTCCATTCATTTGATACCCATATTTGATACCCATATTTTTTTTTTAACCACAAGTCGTTTCGCCATTTATTTTCATGTATTTGAGCATGAGTCAATATATATTTGACCAAAAAAAGTTTTCCTAAGCACGTATACTGTAAAATTGATCTGCAGATATAAATTTTATACGAGGTATTTGAACATAAGTAGTCGGTTCTCAGGTCACAATAGACCGATCATGCCAATTTTCTTGTTCAGACAGCTTAGATATATAAGTAATCTAAATCTAAAGTTTCATTGTGGTCGGCAAGAGACTCCGCCACCTTGTCTCTAGATTCACGCCCGTGGACAAAAGGCTGGCAACAATCCGCATCAAGGCTAAATATTTCTACATCAGCCTAATTTGTGCACATGCTCCGACGAACGAGAAAGATGACGAGACAAAAGAGCGCTTCTACGAGCGCCTAGACAACGCATACGAGCCACGATATCAAAATCGTGCTAGGCGATTTTAACGCCAAGGTGGGCAGAGAAACCATATATTGTCCCACAATCAGAAAATTTAGCCTCCATGCCAACACTTCCGATAACGGAACGAGGCTAATCGACTTCGCCGCAGCACGAAACATGGTAGTTAGTAGCACTAGATTCAAACATTTCGATATCCACAAGGCCACATGGTTGTCGCCCGATCAAAAAACTCGAAACCAAATTTATCACGTTGTGATTGACGGAAGGCACGCTTCGAGCGTGATGGACGTACGCACTATCCTAGGTGCCAATATGGACTCGGATCATTACCTTGTAGTAGCCAAGGTCCGCACACTCTTAAGCGCTGCGAAGAACGTACGGAACCAAACGCAGAGAAAGCTAGACGTCGGAAAGCTGCAATCGCAATAGACAACGCAAGCCTTTTCCACTCGACTCTCACACCTGCTTAGACAAAGCACTCCTCCTCTCGATGATATAAGCACGCAGTGGAACCATATCTCCTGCTCTATGCGTACGGCTGCCGAAGAGGTGCTTGGATTCCAACGCCCCCTGAGGAATCAGTGGTATGACCAATCGCGTCCACTGCAGAGAAAGACGATGCGTACAAATCCACCCTGCAGTCAGTAGCTACGCGAGCTGCGAAGGAGCGATACAAAGAGGAGGAGGGAAGAGAGACGTCTTTTCAGGCGTAAAAAAAGCGAGGCAGAAAGACGTGATTGTGAGGAGATTAAGATGCATGGGGACAGGAATGATAAAGGGGATCCCACTATTTGGGCCAACTACCGTGGGATCAGCCTACTCAATATCGCATACAAGGTTATATCGAGCGTATTATGTGAAAGACTGAAGCCCGATTATACGTCGCAATGTCTGAGTTCGGAACACCTGCGGAACTTATAAGGCTTTGCAGGATGACCCTGAGCAACACACGTTGCTCACTGAGAATAGGAAAAGACCTCTCCGAACCATTTCATACCGAACCATTTCATACCGAACGAGGAGGGTGACTCCCTATCGTGCGACTTTTCTAACTTATTGATGGAGAAAAGAGTTCGAGCTGCCGAACTCCGTCAAAGCGGCACTATCCTCAACAAAAGTGTCATGCTGCTCGCATATGTCGATGATATTGATATCATTGGCAGGAGCACACGAGCAGTCAGCGCAGCATTCTCCAGATTGGAGTCCGTGCGTCTTGGACAAAAAGCTGATTTTGACACCCACAAGTTCGACATTGTGAAGGACTTCGTCTATTTGGGATCCAACATCAACAGCAACAACGACGTCTTCCTGGAGATTAAATGGAGAATAACTCTTGCCAACAGTTGCTACTTTGGGCTCAGTAGGAAATTGAAAAGTTGAGCCCTCTCACCGGACAAAAAAAACGTTCTACAAGTCACTCATCATGCCCGTCCTACTTTATGGTGCAGAAACATTGACGCTTCGAGAGAAAGATTCTCCGAAAAATATTTGGCCCTATCTGCTTTGCTAACGAGTATCAGGATGAACCATGAGCTGTATGAGTTATTCGACGACATTGACATAGTCAAGCGCATCAAGATCCAGCGGCTTCGCTGGCTAGGTCATGTCGAACGAATGGATGAAAACACTCCAGCCAAGAAGGTGCTTGAATCGAAGCTCGAAGAATCGAAGGTGGACAGCGTAGAAGAGGGCGTCGAAATCTGCGTATATATATATATATATATATATATATATATATATATATATATATATATATATATATATATATATATATATATATATATATATATATATATATATATATATATATATATATATATATATATATATATATATATATATATATATATCCTATTAATATAATAAATCTCTTTGTTGGTTTGTCCTATTGTTTGTTTGTTTGTTGGTTTGTTTGTTCCGCTTCTCCGTCTAAACGGCTGATCCGATTTTCTTAAAATTTGGACTACAGATGCGGTATGGTCTGGAAGAAATGATAGGCTATATATGGGCGGGATTGGACAAAGAGGCACCTCCTATACAACCTAAACTTTCAATACGATATAACTCGGCACTTTCACCAGCTACGAACATGAAACAAAAAACTCAAATACTAAAAAAAAAATTAAAAGGAAAAAGCAAAACCACAAAACAAATACAAAAACAAAACCAATCACATAAAACTACAATTCAAACTAAAGGAAAAACAAAAAAAAGAAAGAAAAAAAAAACAAACTCACCACACTAAAACTCAACACACTAAAACTCACCACAATAAAAATGACTACACTAAAATTCACCACACTAAAACTCACCACACTAAAACTCACCACATTAAAACTCATCACACTAAAACTCACCTCACTAAAATTCACCACACTAAAACTCACCACACTATAATTCACCACACTAAAACTCACCATACTAATATTTCACTACACTAAAACCCACCACACTATAATGCAAAACACTAAAACTCACCACACTAAAATTTCACCATACTGAAACTCACCACACTAAAATTTACCACACTGAAACTCACCACACTAAAACTCACCACAATAAAATTCACCACACTAAAACCCACCACACTATAATTCAACACACTTAAACTCACCACACTAAAACTCACTACACTAAAACTCACCACAATAAAATTCAGCACATTAAAATTCATCACACAAAAACTCACCACACTAAAACTCGCCACACTAAAGTTCACCACACTAAAACCCACCACACTTAAACCGACCACACTATAATTCACCACACTAAAACTCACCACACTAAAATTCACTACACTTAAACTCACCACAATAAAATTCACCACACTAAAATTCACCACACTAAAACTCACCACACTAAAATTCACTACACTTAAACTCACCACAATAAAATTCACCTTCTCTGCGTTTGGTTCCGTACGTTCTTCGCAGCGCTTAAGAGTGTGCGGACCTTGGCTGCTACAAGGTAATGATCCGAGTCCATATTGGCACCTAGGATAGTGCGTACGTCCATCACGCTCGAAGCGTGCCTTCCGTCAATCACAACGTGATAAATTTGGTTTCGAGTTTTTTGATCGGGCGACAACCATTTGGCCTTGTGGATATCGAAATGTTTGAATCTAGTGCTACTAACTACCATGTTTCGTGCTGCGGCGAAGTCGATTAGCCTCGTTCCGTTATCGGAAGTGTTGGCATGGAGGCTAAATTTTCTGATTGTGGGACAATATATGGTTTCTCTGCCCACCTTGGCGTTAAAATCGCCTAGCACGATTTTGATATCGTGGCTCGTATGCGTTGTCTAGGCGCTCGTAGAAGCGCTCTTTTGTCTCGTCATCTTTCTCGTTCGTCGGAGCATGTGCACAAATTAGGCTGATGTAGAAATATTTAGCCTTGATGCGGATTGTTGCCAGCCTTTTGTCCACGGGCGTGAATCTAGAGACAAGGTGGCGGAGTCTCTTGCCGACCACAATGAAACTTTAGATTTAGATTACTTATATATCTAAGCTGTCTGAACAAGAAAATTGGCATGATCGGTCTATTGTGACCTGAGAACCGACTACTTATGTTCAAATACCTCGTATAAAATTTATATCTGCAGATCAATTTTACAGTATACGTGCTTAGGAAAACTTTTTTTGGTCAAATATATATTGACTCATGCTCAAATACATGAAAATAAATGGCGAAACGACTTGTGGTTAAAAAAAAAATATGGGTATCAAATATGGGTATCAAATGAATGGAAATTCTTCAGCGATTGAAAGTTTGTAGTTATTTTCAGGATTCGTATACCCTGGTGACCTATATATCACTTTTAATGGTAACCACACATATGTGTAGGGTATTTATAGTCGGCTTAGACCGACTATAATTTTGATAATCCTAACTATCATACTAAAACCTACTTTAAAATTTCCCATGTGATCTAACCTTCCCAACTGGTTTGTTTTCATTGGGCTCATAATAGTTTTTTGAATTTAATAGGAGTTATAAAGACCTACACTTACAGTAGTAACACGACATTCATACAGTTTTATGCCATATAACGTTTACTTTCTCAGTTAATTGTGCCACTTTTGATGCCACAGGGTAGGCGTTTTAAAAAATAATCATAATTGCCTTTAAGGTGTAGTGTGTTTTTCAATTAAGTTTAAAATATAAAATAAGTGCTATTTTTAGAGCTAACTCTTTATTTGAAAATTATTTGATAATATCATTACCAAAAAGTACAGTGAAAATAGGAATAAAAATGTAGTGACTAGGTATGTCTAATCCCGGGATTTTCGGGATTAGAAAAATGCTATAAATACAATCATACATTTATTCACTGTGTCATTGAGAAATATTAAACTAAGGCACTAACATATTTTTAAAATATTCTTTTTGTCATTTATTTTGATTCACTTATTTATATTATTTCTTTTCTAAATATGAATTAAACTAAATGTAAATTTTGTATGCATTATAAAAAACAACATAACGTAAATGCTTCCAACTTCGTTAGATGAATCTAATTCCGTCTTATAATTTCATTTCAACTGAACTTCCCTACAATAATTTTGGTGTATTTAAAGTTTCAACAAATATTGGATACATTTATGGCACTGATTCTGAAAATGGTATAAGTTTTCGAAATTTGGCTCTAGCTTACAAAATATAGCCCAATTTTTAATAAACCATTATTTTGGTTTTCCTTTACAATATTTAAAGGAAAATATGTGATATTGTAAATTTTGCATATTTAAATTTAACGAGTAACATTTTTTTCTTTATTTAATATAGTATTTTTAATAAAAATTTTGAACTAATAATATCGGTTCATTAATTTATGAGATACAAATACTCCATTTAAATTTAAATATCTCAAAACATACTTTTCACATAACGCTCTTATTGCACCCACTCTTCAATTACTTATTACATTTAAAATATTTTACTTTTTTTTATTTATTAAATTAGTGCCTATTTCTATATTTTATAATTTATTTGAAAACGAAAGACTATTAGACGAAAGTGACGTAATTTAATATTAATTTCAAAGTTTGAAAATTTTCGTTTCGTTGTTCTTTTAGTGACATAGAAAGGTGGGTATTAAAATTTCGAAAGTTTTATATTCAGAATAAAAAAGTTTGGTTATTTTTTGAATAACTTTTGGAAACGATTTTTCGCGTTTAATCAAATATTGGTATTGTTTAAATATAATAAGTGTTTATAACAAAAGGGAAAAATTATAAAAAAATGTACATGGCCAAAACAAAAAATTGAGCAAATTTGTTAAAACTCTGCCACAAATGTATTCAAATATTCCTGCAACTGATCAAATATAATAATAATACTATTTTGTTGGACAGCGTAATAATGGAACATAACGTAAAATATCTACTCGATCGACTCCAGTTAACAGTAGAAAATTTCACCCTAAGATCGAATAAAGGTTAACACTTTTTACAAAAAATATAACATAACAACGCGCGTCCAAATCTTTTTTTTTATTTGTATGGCTATTTGTATAGAACTTCTTTAACATAACTTTTTTTATCCTCAAAGTTACCCACTGTGATAGTAATGTTGATAGATCTTGGTTGGTTTGACGCAGGTAGAAGAGAACAAAGAAGTGAACAGAAATAATATGAAGAATGATAGTGAGTGAGTAAAATATAATAATTAATAACACAATGCAGCAAAAGCCCACTTTTTTTTTGGTGCCAGAGATTTAAATTTTTTTTAGAATCCTTGAGTTACCTGACGAAATTTCACATAAAAAACATATGTCCTATCACGTCAGGTTTACGAGATATATCACCATAAAGGTCCTAAAGTGACCGCAATATTACCGTTGATTTATTGAGAAAACTATAGTAGTTATGGATTTGTGGAACCAAATGTGGACACTATACAATGCTTCATATTTGTAGTACGTGTTATAATATAATTTCTATCTCGTCCTTTTAATATTAATACTAACGATTTTCAAAGTATCAATCTACATAATAGACTAATTTAATATTAAGGAGTGACAAATGTATCATATTGTCCATGGACAAAATATTCAGCATAAAAAAAACATAAAAAGTGACCGAATATGTCAAAACCGTACGCACTAGAGATGGGCATGTGAGCGTGATTCACGTGAATCACGCGGGATCACGCGTGATTGTGATTGAATCCTAATTTTGCTCACGTGATTGTGAGTGAGTGTGAGTAGACCAAAAAATACCGTGAGTGACTGTGCGTGAATACAATTTTTTCGTGTGTGAGTGTGCTTGAGTCGAATATTTCATAAATTAAAAAAATCTCAGTTTTAATTTTTTGCGATTTTATATATTTTTGTTGAACTACAGAACAAGGCTCAGAACTCAGAAGGCTTCCGGAAGGCTACTGCCCACATTTTAGAACTATAATAAATCAAACCCTTTCTAACGACCGTCATATACCCACTCCTTCTTCAACTCAGAATAAGTTGCAAGGTTTCAGTCAACAATTTATCTAACCTCTGCAAACCGTCCGTACTTAGTTTGTGGGATCATGTCAATAGTTTTAGCTTGGTTTCATACGACCGTTCATGGAACGCATTTTTTTTCGATATACTCATTTTTGTAAAAAGTTGAATTTTCAATTTCAACTATACATGATAACTCTGTATTGACTTCCTTTTGTTTATTAACTTTAGTTTATTCCAGAGGTTTGTGTGGGGTCCCGATTTTATTCGACTTATAAATGTAGTAACCAAAAAAATCGCTTCAAAAATAGTTTTTCCCAAATTCAATTTATCCCTGGTTAATTCTACCCCGAACTATTCTTTTATTGATAACTAGCTGGACCCGTGCACGACTCGTGCCAAGATTTTGTGAATGCAAGGAATGTAGTGATTTTATTAATATAAAGAACATTTTTATTATTTATATCTTCCCCGTAGAACGTTTCCCCGTAGAATTATTCCCGGTTGAATTCTTTCACGTAGAATTCTTCCCTGTAGAGTTTTTCCCAGTTGTTGTAAGTCAACATAGTGTGTTTTCACTATACGTTGATATTATAGTCACTATACGTTGATATTATAAACGTATCGTGACCTACTTACGCGATGACTACTTCATGCAGTTATCGTTACGTTTCAGTAAAGTGCAACGTAGGACATATGTGTCATAGTCCAGCAAGCCAATGAACTAGCAACAGTATGAGCGAAGCTGGGTCAAACCAGCAGCAGCAGCATGATTGACTAAGGGCTTTTTCCCTTACGGAAGCAAATAGTGAGTGGAATTTGCGCACGGCACTCTACCGGAACATGTAGATTTGAAACATGCCTTCTTACAATAGTTAAGTTAAATTTTAAGTGGGTTGTGAAATAGAATTTAGAGGTGTAACAAGCCAAAAATATTGAGCTAAAAAGTGTTGAAATAAAGTCTAAGTTTAAATTAAAATAATTCAAATATATATTATTTATTGGGAAATAATTAAAGTACTAAAGTAGGAGTAAGTATAATTCAACGTTGGAGATATTAACATTTTGGCGCAGCCGGTTACCAAGAACCAGAAAGAAGAAAAGAAGGAAGGAAGAGACATTTTTTTTTGTTTAAGTATAGGAAGTTACAAAGGAATTTTAAGTGAGTATTTTTGAAAATTATAGAAGTTGTAGTAGAAATAGACCGAATTTAGAAATATTTTTTTTTGTCACTCAAAATAATATTCATTTGTCATAATTCATTTTTATTGAATAAATTTAAATATAAATAAAAATTAAATAAAATTTGAAATACTCGGAACATTCATAATAATATTTTAATGGTAAATTTAAATAAAAATAAAATAAAATTTACATTCAGTTAAAAATAAAGTAAAATTTAAAATAGTTAGAACATTCAAAAATAAACACTTTAATTGAAAATTATTTTTTTTTACATTCAAATAAAAATAAAATTTAAAATATTAAGAACATTCAATTAAAAATAAAGAAAAATTTAAAATAATTAGAACATTTAAAATAACATTGGAAATTTTTAGAATATTTTTAATATTTCTCTAACTAACATGGTCAAATTCATTTAAAATTTAACCTTTTAATGAACGATTTTGGAATTATAGAATTAAAATTTTTGTTTTTTAACATTGGGAAACCAGGTGAACTGAGGAGAGTTCTAGGGGTTAAATAATATTTTTTTTTGAACATTATATGGCGGAATTGGAACAGTCACAGTTAGCTTATAGGAATATATTAGGGCAATTGGACAGGTTTACGGAGAAATTGTGGGCTCAAATCAGCCTCGAAGTAAATAACAAAGAACATTTACAATTAATAAAAAATAAAGTAAATAGTACAAAGGTCTTTTCCGAAGTAGAAAGAGTAGATGTCGTCTTCGAAGAACTAATATATTTCTTGGAACACAAGAGTGAAAATAAAATAAAGGAGATAGAAAACTGGAAAGGCGAGTTTGCAGCGTTAACGAAAAAATAAACGATAAATTAGCAGAAAAACAGGAGTTGTTAGATCACGCCTGCGGTTTAGAGTCGGAAAACGAGAAATTAAGAGCTTTGTTAAAAGAAAAAGATATTTCTGATGACTCAGTAGCTAGAGTGCTGCATCAACAACCTAGATTAGAATTTGAATCAGTCGAAGAGGCAACTAACAAAGTAAGAGAATTAGACTCAAAGATCAGATTTTTAGAGGCGGAGGTAAAATTAGCACAAGAAACTTCGTTATACCATAAAGAAGCTTAAAGAATAGAATAAAATTTAGAAAACATCACAACAGATAGAACAAGAATTGAAATGCCTACAGGCGATATTTCGAAATGCGTACGAAATCTGGTCCCGGTGTTCAAGGGCGAAGATTCACCGTACCTAAAAACGGAGCTTCTTAGATTTATAGACGGTTGTAAGGCAGCGAACCTTAATATAAGTGAAGAAAATCAAGAAGAATTCATGATATGCGTTAAACTGCGTCTTGATGGAGATGCATATGAATTAGTGAGGACTAAGAAAATCGATGATTTAGAATCCTTATTTGAATTGCTTAAAAACACATATTTAAAGGTAGCTACATTAGATTCCGTACAATACAACATAAGACAAGCATATCAAGGTGGAGGGGAAAGTTTGAGGGCATTTGCAAGACGATTAGAAGTATTGCAGTCAAACGCAAACGCCGATACAATGTACAAAAAGAAGAACCTGCCAACGGACGTTTTTAACACAGAGCTAGTAAATTCAGTGCTCACAGCATTTAAAGTAGGAGTGAGTGACCCGACTGTAAAGATACTACTGTTGAGTAGCAGGGCGGATAATTTAAATGATTTATTAGATGAAGCATTAAGGGCAGAGGCTACAATACAGAGGGGGCCGAAACTACCGAAGGAACTGTATACCGAATGGAACTTCGTATAGTAAAAATAATCAAGAAAATGATATTAGAATTTTAAGACAAGATAGGGGTAAAAATCAAAAAAATAGAAATAATGGGTATACAGGGGGTGCCATGAAAAAAGGGCCAGTCTGTTCTTTTTGCACTAGACCAGGACACACAAGGGATGACTGTTATATCCGCAAAAATACACCATTTTGCAGAGAATGCGAGAAGTACGGACATGAATCGAGTTGGCGATGCGGATTAAATAGATTGGAAGGGTGCCAGGAGCAACAACAAAATCAGCAATACAAAGGACTTCAAAATATCGGTTACCAACAGCCGCACCAACAAAATCAGCAATACAAAGAACTACTAAATAACGGTTACCAACAGCCGCAAAATCGGAGGCTTTCCGGACAACGAATATCAAAGTCAACAGAAACCAAATCAGCCATATCAAGGGGGTAGTGGAGGTTTTCCCAATCATGGAAATAACAGTAATAATTATAATAATAATACTAATAATAATACTAATTATGGTAATGAAAATAATGGAAATAATAATCCTTTTAGAAATAACCACAGTAACAACGATAAGCCTAATAGGCCTTACAGAAGTAATAGAGCATGTTATGGGTGCGGTCAAGTTGGCCATATGATAGCGGATTGCCACGCTAAGCAAAATTTTGGGCCAAACGGTAGTAACAATCACAATAAGGGAAACTACCAGGGGCCCAGTCAAGGCCAGTAAGCTGGGGTCCCGTTAACATTAGTAAAGTTAGGTCAAAGGTAGAAAAAGTGGATCATACGCAAAGGGAGCCTGTGATCACATTTGCTACCAAAGTTGCGAATAACAGCCAAAAAACCGTGAGCGAAAATATTGTTCACCAAACGTCGGGAGTGACCGTTGATACATATGTTGAGCCACCGTGTTTGGTCTGTAAGGAGAAGGTGAAGGGAGAAAAAATGGGCGAAAATATTGTTCATCAAACGTCGGGAGTGACCGTTGATACATATGTTGAGCCACCGTGTTTGGTCTGTAAGGAGAAGGTGAAGGGAGAAAAAATGGGCGAAAATATTGTTCATCAAACGTCGGGACTGACAGTTGATACATATGTTGAGCCACCTTGTTTGGTTTGTAATACAGTAGCAGGTATAATAATTAATTTCATACATTTTATAAGTATTGTGTCGATTACATTAGGGAACAAAATAAAAAAACTAGCAGGATATGAAAAATATAAGGGAACATTTAGAGAGGAAGTAGTAAAAGTAGGGTATAGAGTAAACAACTTATTATCGAGAATATCAAAAAGTTTTGAGAATTTCGTGGTAGAATATAGTAAGAAGATTAGATGCAATATATGTGGGTTTAATAAAAGAGGGAACCGTATAATATGCAGTAGGCAGGGTGATTGTTTCAAACTACCTAATGTAAGTGATGTTTTCATCCAAGTACCTTGTGAGGCTGCTAAAAATGGAAAACTCATATTACTGGTAGATTCGGGAGCAGATGCTAGTAAAGGAGGGGGCGATGACAAGATTTCCAGGTTTTGATAAAAAATACTCAGAAGGACTTTAGTGGTGCCTTTGGGGGATGCGTAAGGACATTAGGGACAATAGTAAAGGAGGGGGCGATGACAAGATTTCCAGGTTTTGATAAAAAATACTCAGAAGGACTTTAGTGGTGCCTTTGGGGGATGCGTAAGGACATTAGGGACAATAAACATTCAGCACAGTAGTATAGAGTGGTTCTGTTTAAAGATGCATGTAGTGGCAATTGAGCAAGGAATACCCGCTGATGGTATAATAGGACGGGATAATATATGGAATAGGTCCATAATAAATGCTATAGATAAGAGTTTAATATTTTATGATAAAGATAAAAACAATACTATACAATTACCTATGAGGACACGGACAGATATGGAAAATATTTTTTTAAATCAGGAATTAAAAATAGAACCTAGAACCGCAAATACAGTCACGCCTAGCCTGAAACACTTTCCACCCAAAAGTCGTGGGAGAACTTAACTGATTTAAGAATATGTTTCGGACATCCCCTCCGAGTATTTTAAGACTAAAATAAAAAAAATCGTAGGCAGGTTTTTTAAAATATCGCGGTTTCAATTTTTTTTGTGCGGTTTTTTGAAAATATTTTTTTGATAACAATTTTTTTTTTTTTGGCTCAAACTATTAACTTTAGCCACTAAAACAACCCATACAAATTTCACATAATTTAGTGGTAAGAAGTGCGAAAACATAGCTTTTTCAAAAATAGTCCTTTTTTGAGCCTTATATCCTTAAATACCATTAAATGGTCTTTACACGGATTAACATGCATAAAAGTATGTACCAAACAAATCAAAAACTAAACCGCTATCTTTAATAGTTGAGAAGATATTACAAATCAAAGTCAAATTTTCGTGAAAATTTTGTCAAAAAAACGTTCATGTTTTAGTAAACCATAAATAATTATGTTTTAACTTATCAATTTGCAAATTTGAGCCACATTTTCTAAAAGTAGACTTTGTTAGCTACATGCTCGAATAAAAATCTAACATCCACCGTGAATATTTCCAAAGATTTTGTGATCAGAAACTCACCCTTTTTATAGTTTTTTATTCAAACGAAAAAAAAAAAAAATCTTTTATTATAAGTATAGAGTATAAAAATGAACTTAAACATTCACCAGCAAAATCGCGGAAAAGTGTGCCTTCTTTGCTTTAGAAAAAAAAAAGATAATCATACATATTAAAGGAAATATAGTTAGTTTAATCAGAAGACTCATCGAATATAACGATATTGATAACAGACTGCCAACTGGCATTTGTAGCTGTTGTTTAAAAAGAATTCACCGTAATGGTTTTAATAACACCACGAACTTGACGAATTTTGATGAACTTCCACAAATTAAAATATTGACTAGAACAAGCAATTGCGACTGCATAGTTTGCAACATTGCTAACAAGCCTATATTGCAGGGAAAAATTCAAAATCTAACCAGTTGGGAAGGTTAGATCACATGGGAAATTTTAAAGTAGGTGTAATTATGATAGTTAGGATTATCAAAATTATAGTCGGTCTAAGCCGACTATAAATACCCTACACATATGTGTGGTTACCATTCAAAGTGATATATAGGTCACCAGGGTATACGAATCCTGAAAATAACTACAAACATTCAATCGCTGAAGAATTTCCATTCATTTGATACCCATATTTACAAATGGGTAGGTGTACCGAATTTCGATTTTTTTTTTGTGAACCACAAGTATTTTAGCCGGAAAACATTTTTATAATGTATTTGAGCATGATATCAATATATATTTGACCAAAAAAGTTTACCTAAGCACGTATACATAAAAATTGATCTTTATATGTACATTTTATATGAGGTATTTGAACATAAGTGGTCGGATCATAGATCACAATGGACCGATCTCGCCAATACAGCACATACAGCGTAGGTATATAAGTAATTTAAGTTATAAGTTTCATTTATCTAGCTCTTCAATTTTAAAAGTAGTAGGGATTTCAACAGACAGACAGACGGACAGACAGACGGACAGACAGACGGACAGACAGACGGACAGACAGACGGACAGACGGACATCGCTAAATCGACTCAGGAGGTCATGCTGATCAAGAATATATATACTTTTCCATACCGGAGATGCTTCCTTCTGGGTGTTACAAACGGCGTACCAAACTGAATATACCCTTTCACTCTTAGTGTAGGGTATAACCAGAAGTAAGTTAATTTAAAAATGCATTTTAACAACAATTCATTTAACACACAAATATTTATGGTCTATAGAGAAATCAATAGTATCGAGATTCAGATATTTGGAAAATCCAAACCAGGAAATAAGGTGCAAAATTTGCTTTTCAATAATAGGTAGAGGAAAATCGCACAAGTGCAATTTATCTACCAGATTGGATAATCTAATTCAATGTGTGAAGGAATCTCCTTCAAATGGAAAAGATAAATTTACTTCTACATTACTAAAGTCAAAAATTATGGAAGACGGCGAAGTAGGTAAGACCAACATTAATGTAGCACTGATACAACGCTATGGTGGATCACCATTACAAGTAACACTCAACTCAGCTCAGAAAAAAAAAACATTACTTTCCGCAAGCGATATGATGAATATTAAAAATAACTTTAATCTGAGCTTAAAAACAACTATTGGAATATCTTCAATACTTAGAGAATCTTGTAATAACAGAAAACTGATTAAACCCAAATTAAAAGAAAAATTGTCTGATATAAGTCACAGTCTTGATAAATACTTTGTTGCTGATAAATTTAATTTTGTAAATATTAAAGCAACATCTACATGCTATTTTGAAGATGTTGTTATTTACTGCAAAAGTCTCGATGCTTTAATTGACTACGTGAACCAAAAAAGGAATTGTGAGAATGTTCATCTGAAGTTTGGTATTGATGGTGGTGGGGACTTCCTAAAGTTATGTTTATCAATACAATCTACTGAAGTTGCAGTCCATGTGGTCAATTCAAGAAATAATTGTAATGAAGGCACAACAAAAAAAATATTTAAAGATTCTGGGGTAAAAAAATTGTTTATTCTCGGATTGGTGCAGACAAACCACGAACATTTTGAGAACGTGTCGCAACTGTGGCACAAAATCGGCATTAATAAATTTAATGGGACTATAGCAACCGATTTAAAGCTTGCTAATATAATAGTTGGTATTATGTCTCACAGTAGCCAACACCCATGTACGTGGTGTAATGCTAAGAAAAACGAATTGAGTGAACGGGGAATTTTAAGAACTATTGGAAATACACATACAAATTATCTGAACTGGAAAAAATTGGGTGCAGTGCATTTGATGGCAAAGGATTTTAATAATTGTATTCATTCGCCGATAATCACAGGAGATTATGTGACAAATTTTTTAGAAGTAATTCCTCCGCCTGAACTACATTTAATGATTGGTGTCGTCAATAAATTGTTCACACATATGTTGACTGAGGACGATGAAGTAACTATGAAGTGGGCTAAATTATGCAACGTTGAACGTGATATGCGTCATGGAACCCCAGCATTCAATGGAAACTCATGCAAGAAACTTCTTGATCACATTGATATATTGCGTATAAATAACACAATAAACTGTTTGAAATATATGCAAGCACTCGACGACTTTAAATCAGTTGTACATGCATGTTTCGGACAAGTATTAGATCCAAATTTTAAGATGTATATAACTAAGTTCAAGAACAGTTATCTCGATTTGAAAATATCTATAACGCCAAAAGTCCATGCAGTCTTTTTTCACATATCAGAATTTTGTGACATAAAGTGTATGGCGTTGGGATATTTTAGCGAACAGGCAATGGAATCAGTCCATTTCGAATTTAAGACTATTTGGCAAAGGTTCAAAGTTTGCAAAAGTCATCCAGAATACGCTAACCGTTTACTACGAGCATTATGTGAATTCAACAGTCTTCATGTTTAAAATTATATGTATTACTTTATACTTGATATCATTTAAAATAGTTGAAATAAAAACTATAAAAAAGGTGAGTTTCTGATCACAATATCTTTGGAAATATTCACGGTGGATGTTAGATTTTTATTCGAGCATGTAGCTAACAAAGTCTACTTTTAGAAAATGTGGTTCAAATTTGCAAATTGATAAGTTAAAACATAATTATTTATGGTTTACTAAAACATGAACGTTTTTTTGACAAAATTTTCACGAAAATTTTACTTTGATTTGTAATATCTTCTCAACTATTAAAGATAGCGGTTTAGTTTTTGATTTGTTTGGTACATACTTTTATGCATGTTAATCCGTGTAATGACCATTTAATGGTATTTAAGGATATAAGGCTCAAAAAAGGACTATTTTTGAAAAAAACTATGTTTTCGCACTTCTTACCACTAATTATGACCCATAACGATGGACAAATTATGTGAAATTTGTATGGGTTGTTTTAGTGGCTAAAGTTAATAGTTTGAGCCAAAAAAAAAAAAAAAAATTGTTATCAAAAAAATATTTTCAAAAAACCGCACAAAAAAAATTGAAACCGCGATATTTTAAAAAACCTGCCTACGATTTTTTTTATTTTAGTCTTAAAATACTCGGAGGGGATGTCCGAAACATATTCTTAAATCAGTTAAGTTCTCCCACGACTTTTGGGTGGAAAGTGTTTCAGGCTAGGCGTGTAGTATCACTACGTTTAAAAACAAAAATTCCGATCGTATTAATACATAAACAAGAAATTTGTCCAGGAGTATATTTGGGCGAAAGCATATCGAATGTCAGCAAAAATAGAGTTTATGTCTCAGTTTTAAATGCTACAGAGACGGAAATTATAATAGACAGTACTTTTAAACCAAAATTTTCAAATTTTAATCAGTATAAAGAATCGGATACAAATAATTCTACAATAAACAGCATAAATTCAGTTAACATTACAAACAGAATTAACAGATTATTAGAGAAAATGAAAATTGATGAGACTTTAAATAAAGACGAAATTACATCTTTACAAAATCTGTGTATTTCTTATCATGATGTTTTTCATTTAGATGGCGATGAATTAACATACACGTCAGCGCTTAAACATGAAATAGTTACACAGTGGAACCAACCGCCAATTAATCAGAAACAATATAAGCTACCCCATACACATAGGGAAGAAATTAATATACAGGTAGGAAAAATGTTAGATGACGGCATTATATCGCCGAGTATCTCACCTTGGAATTCACCATTATTGTTGGTACCAAAAAAGAGCGGTAAGGAAGGTAGCAAGAAATGGAGATTAGTAATAGATTTTCGAAAACTAAATGACGTGACAATAAAACAAGTATTTCCGATTCCCCGGATAAACGAGATATTAGATCAGTAGATCAGGACATAGTAGATATTTTTCAACTTTAGACTTAGCAAGCGGTTATCATCAGGTTTTAGTAGAAGAAAGAGATAAAGAAAAAACGGCTTTTAGTACAGGACTGGGTCATTTCGAATTTAACAGAATGCCATTTGGCTTAACAGGTGCACCAGCTACCTTCCAAAGAATAATGAACCACATATTAACAGGTTTACAGGGTATTGATTGCTTTGTTTATCTTGATGATATAGTGGTGTACGGAAAGAATTTAGATGAACATGAGCTTAGGTTGAGTAGAGTATTGCAGAAATTAAGGGAACACAATCTAAAATTAAATACAGAAAAATGTCAGTTTTTGCGCCGCGAAGTTGTCTATTTAGGACATAAATGTTCGGAACTAGGTGCTCTGCCAGACCCCTCAAAGGTTGAATGCGTGAAAAATATTCCGGTACCAAGAAATAAAGAAGAAGTACAAGCGTTTTTGGGATTAATTAATTATTACAGAAAATTTATAAAGAATATGGCAAAATTATCATTACCAATTAATAAGTTACTTAGAAAGGATGTTAAATTCACTTGGACCGACGATTGTCAAAATTCATTTATTAAACTAAAAGAATCAATAATTTCACCACCCATTCTTGCATATCCAGATTTTACAAAACCTTTTTTACTTACAACGGATGCCAGTAACGAAGCAATAGGTGCGGTACTGTCACAAGGCAAAGTAGGGAGCGACCGACCAATAGCATTTGCTAGTAGGGCATTAAATGGAGCAGAAAAAAATTACTCCACTATTGAAAAAGAATTTTTAGCTATAGTCTGGGCAACGAAAAATTTTAGAGCTTATCTTCTAGGTCGACATTTTCAAATTTATACAGATCATCAACCATTACGTAGCACATCAAATCTCAAAGATCAAACATCAAGGTTAGCCCGTTTCAGACATAAATTATCAGAATATGATTACGAAATATCTTACAAACCAGGTAAACAGAATTTGAACGCAGATGCTTTAAGTAGAATTCCACATCCAGAACCAGATATTACTGCGGTCCAAACACGGTCTAAAACCACTCAGAATAAATTAGATAATCAAATTTCAAAAACCAAACAACAAGTGAGCACGCCAGTACTGGATGAAATAACAACAGACACCAAGAACGAATTAAACTCAAGTCTACTATTAACTGACCCAGAGGAAATTAAAACTGTTATAAAAGACTTTCATGACTCAGCATTAGGGGGTCACCAGGGCGCAGTGAAAACATATTTTAGAATCAGAAAACAATTTAAGTGGAAAGGTATGCAGAAACAAATAAAAAATTACGTTAAGAATTGTCGCTTGCTAAAATGTCAATGGTTTTAACTGATACGCCTGTACGACCATTCGATAAAGTATACATGGATCTTGTAGGTATTTTATCGGAAACTATATCTGGAAATAAATATATATTAAATTTTCAAGATGATTTTTCAAAATACATGTGCTGCGTTGCCATACCTGATGCGGAGGCAAATACAGTAGCAAAAGCATTTTACAACGAAATCATTACACGTCATAATATACCGAAAGTATTAGTAACGGACAATGGTTCCAATTTTGTCTCAAAACTGTTTTCAGATACTTGTAAATTGTTAGGAATTAAAAAATTACATATTACACCATATCATCCACAAGCTAATGGGTCTTTGGAAAGAAGCCATCGACCGTTAGCAGAATATTTAAGGAGTTTTGCAAAAGAAGATGGGTCGAACTGGCACCAATGGTTAAATTCAGCAATGCATGTGCACAATAACACAGTACATATGTCCACGGGGCAAACACCTTTCCATACTTTATACGGGTACGAATTTGAGATGCCAACAAATCTTAAGCGAAAATGTTCACCAGTATATAATACCGACGATTACAACAAGTTATTAAAATATCAAATTCAACGCACACACGAAATCGTGAGAGAGAATCAAGAAAAAGCAAAAGAAAAATCTAAACAAATCTATGATAGCACATTACACCCAAAAATATTTAGCGTAGGTGATAAAATATTGTTAAAAAATCAGAACAGAAAGAATAAATTTTCACCCATTTGGGTAGGACCGTACGAGGTACTTTCGATAGTAAGTCCTGTAACGACGATGATTTCTATCAAAGGAAAAGGGAAAAAATTCCATAACAATTTATTAAAAGCATATAATTTTGAAGCAAATATAACAAAATAAATAACGTAACAAACAGTTCGTAATTATCATAACACATAATTTAGATCATGCTAAAAGCATAATATTGCAAATAAGAGTGAAGAGCAAAAAAAAAAAAAAAAAATAAAATAAAAAAAAACTGGGCAATGTACGCGTAAATAAGAGTTTTAGGGATTAAATATAATAAATATATAGGGATTTAATATTAATAAAATAAATTAGTGTATAAGGAAATAATTATGTATTAATTTCTAACAAAGTTTGAGTAAAGAAAATAGATAAGGGAGTAAGGTAATTTAACAAATTATATTAGATGAGTGTTAAAATATCACAAGTTAATAGCAGTTAATGATAAAAAATAAAATAATAATAATAAAATAAAACTAATTAACTAAAATAAAAGTTGAATTGTCACTACAATTAATATAGGTCAGTCAAAGGCATTGACTCATACGATAGGAACCACTGCTCGCTGTTAATGCACCACAAATGAAATGAGATACGTTAATGCATTAAATAAAATATTAAAAATCATAATAAATTGCTAGATAGCGCGAGACGGCGTGGAGTAAAGGGAAGGTGCAAAGGAGCAAGAATTGGTTAAAAAAAAAAAAATATATATATATATATGCATATATATGAAAGAATAATTGCTTACCAAAGTTGTTGCGGAATAGGAGGTAAAATATGATTAATAAATAAAACGAAAAATAATAATTAAAGATAATGAAACAAAATAGAATTATATGGGATTTAAAAAAAAAAAAAAAAGGGGGGAGTAAAAAAAAAAAAGTGTGTAATGAAATCGTGAAATCAATGAAATATAATATAGGGTTAAATAAACTAAAGTGAACTGTAAAATAAATAAATAGGATAAAAGCTTTTAATAGGAAGAAATAAAAATGATCTAAAGAAACAATGGCATAGGCAGATTGGATAGTTAAATACAATTATATATAAACAAAAAGTAAAAGCAAATAAATCACGGTCGACCAAAAGGAACAAAAAAATATAATATACATATATATATTTGCATAATTAAGTAAAATAAAACACGTTACTAAATGCAGATTTTGCAATTTTCTGTTGTCATTTTGCAATTTTTCTGTTTTTATTTTTTTTAACAAGCGAGAAATACAAGCAAGAAATACAAATAAAAAATAAGAACAAAAATCGACCATGAAAATTATATAAATTTTTATATCAAGCGATTGATGTTAAAACAAAAGAAAAAGTAGAAATCGACGATGAAAATAACCAGTTTGTTTTCCAAATAATAACAACGGATAGATGTCATTTTTTTTTATGTGGGTATTTTATTTCTTTTAATCTTGGTTTTAATATTATTTTTCACATCATTTTTACATCATTTTCAAATAAATTTCACATATTTTAGGGGGTGAAGGCACCCATGTACATGACCACCCGCGGGACGAACAGCGTCCCGATCAGCGCGCCGGCTTCCTTCTCTAAACGCACGATTTCGCGGCAAATTATGAGAAATACTTCAAATGTTGGATCATCCTTGTAATATTCGATGAGGCGATGCAGACGTGTATCACGCCTTCATCCCACCAATTCGCCCTGAGCGTTGTCAAATATGCCTCGAAATATTTTAGTTGATTGCTATTCCAGATGAGCATAACCTGGCGGTCGCTCATCCTACCTCGAACATACTCGGTGTTGTCGTCACTGAAGTCAATATCATCAAAATTTGTGAGAATGTCTGAAAAGAACCAAAACAAAAAAAAAAATAATTAATTTAAAAAAAAATATATATATATATATTTAATAGAAATGAGTAATTTAAAAATCTAAATAAATTTACTAACTGTTCTCGTCTGAATGCTCGATGACTAATCCTTGTTGTCGTAACGCGTCTAGATCGCGAATTGTTAAAGGATGCTGCCTCACGGCAGGAGGTTGCTGCCTTCGGGCAGCCCGGAGCTTATCCTGCTCCTTGCGCAGTTTCTCGCGCCTGTCCTCCTGTAGGCAGTAGGGCCGCAGTAGGGTTAAAAACATTTGCAGAAGAATATATAACCAAGAAATATATATAAATAAATATATATATAAATATATATATAAAAATAAATACAATTTTTACTTACGGAACATGATTAAAATTTAAGTTGAATATCCAAAGAATAAACTGCAACTAAATGATTGTCGTCCATAGAAGACAAATATGAACATTTTTAAAATAAAAAAATAAAAAATCGCGAATTTGACTCCGCATTTCGACCGAAGATAGCCGGCGCCGTTTTTGTAAAATACTGAATTTGGACACTTTATAAGTACTGAGGACAGTTCGTTAACTCACGACACATTGTTTAAATGAGGTTCTACGGTGAGTGTACGACTATAGCAAATTTAAGTTTGGACAAAATAGATATTAAATATAAAGTTGAGATTAAACTATTAAATTTGGATAAAGAAACGTTAGGTTTTTGAATTTTAAAGTAAAAAAAAAAGAAGATAAAAAATTTGAACCAGGTGGAAATTAAAATGTAAGTGTATGGAATAATTTTATGTAGTATGCTAGGGTGGGAAAGGTAGATTAACTTAGGATATAAGTGTAAATAATTATATATAAAATAGATATGTATAATTATTTTTGTTTTAGGGACATTATGAATAAGATCCTTATGCTGGTCCTGGTGTTGGCAGCAGCTGAAGCAGTCAACATCACGCAGACGCCGATGAACGAGACAAGAATATTTTTTGAGAAAACTACTGAGGCATTATTTTATAGTGACGAATCGACAGTGATATCTAAGTTCATACCACTGCAGTTGACGAATTTTCTGGATCTAACGAAAAAATATATGGAAGCAGCCATTGAAATGTGCCGGAAAATGAGTTCAAGCGTACCAGGAATGAATTTCGGAAGATCGTGTGAAGCGGCAATGCAAGAAACATCGTCGATAATGAGGACATTACAGAAAAATGAGGGTGTTATTAAAAGAACAATTCAAAAGAATCGCCAAAAGAGGTCGCTAAATTTCGTAGGTGAGGGCTTTAACTGGGCTTTCGGCGTAATGGACAACAGTGATCGAGAAAAGATATACAAACATCTGGAGGACATTGAGAACCGAGAGAGCGAAACCTATGACGTCATGAGGAAACAGGTGACGGTGATGACATCTAATTTTGGAAAACTGTCAGCACCATTGCTGGATTCTCTAAGGGAGGTGGAAGAACTACAGATGACATTGAACAACACCATACAACAACAGCAGAAAATAAATAGAGATATAGATAACAAGCTCAACAAAGTACAGTTTATGTTACATTTGTTGGAAATACAGTCAACCATAAATGCTAATTTAATGGAGATTCAGGGACAACAATCAATAGAAATGGCAATAATTGACGATCTCTACAAGGGGGATCTGCATCCTACGATAATAGACCGAAAGGAACTAGACGCAATGTTGGCCCGTCTCAAATTAAGGGGCAAAGCGAATTGGTTTATTCAACAGACTTTTGATATGCATCATTTGTCAAAGGTACGAGTTTTTCCGGACGGGGATAGTCTGATGTTCATAATTAAGACACCACTGCCGGATGATGTGTTATTTGCGTTGTACAGGATTTATCCGATCCCCATTGACATCAATGAGGAATGGGACTCGCTGGTTAAGACAAAGTATGACTACATAGCTGAGGCGGAAGATCGGAGTAGATTCATAGGATTAACGCACGTGGATCATTTAAGATGTGTTACGGTGAACCAAGAGATGGACAAGGAGATAACGCTATGTTGACGTCCGGGAACGATTATGACGAGCAGCAATGTACTTTGTGAGGTCACGTTAATGCAACAAAGGACAGATATAGTGAATACCTGTGAACATGTAGCTATTAGAAAGAGTTCAGGGTTGGTAGTGAAACTATGGGCTTCAAACTCCTGGTTGTTCAGGTTTGACACGCCAGCGGTTTTCGAAGCGATTTGCGGAACAAACACGGCTACACTGACGCTAGCAGGGATGGGGTGGATGTCAGTGAATGAGGCCTGCGACTTGCACAACAGAGAATTAATATTGCTTTATGAATCTGCACCAAGAATGTTCAGGAATGTAACCTATAAAAAAGAGGAGCACACCTTGTATATCGAAAATATAAAGGGGGAATGGGGAGCGTTACGCACAGAAAATGCGTCAGTCACACTTTTGCCAATACAGACGTCGGACCACAGCAAATTACGGTCAGCACTAAGAGATGACCAGCGCAGTTTTGAAGATCTGAAAGCGGAAATGAGTCAGAAGCAGGAGCGGCTAGAATGGCTAAAGCATCAGCACGAGATGAAGACTATGGGAGCATCGTACGGCGTGGTAGTGTTGGTGTTAATCTTCGTGGTATTAGCGTATTTTTGGTACCTTCGAGTAGTATCATCGAGAAAGCTAAAATTAACAGAGTCACTGAAGGATAGGGAGACAGTAGCAACAGTAAATGCCATCAGTAGCGTAAAAATTGAGGATAACGAGTTAGCGGAGCGTATTGCATTTCGGCCAACCACAAGTCAACGAGCTGAAGTTGTTAAACAGAAACATGAGGACGAAGAGCAGAGTCGAAAGCCAACCATAACGACATTGGGACCAGCTTATGGAATGATTTAGGGGTATGAGTATGAGGGATTCAAGAAGAAAATTCAATATATATTATAAATTAGAATTAGGGTTTGAAAAACAAAAGAGGGATTGAAAAACAAAAAAAAAATATAAGTATATATAAGAATAAAAAAAATGGGAAAAAAAAAAAAAATTAAGTATTTTAGTTAAAATATCGTCGAATATGCCTAAGTTCAAGTAAACACTTCATTGCACAAAATAAAGCATAATTGCTCGCACATATAAATAAGAATAACACAAAACAAAGCAATTACAAAGCGGTAACCTAAGAAGCTACTGTTTTGCCAACTGCAATGTTCTGTGCATTATAAACAATGTTCGGTGGTGGGGTCATTTTAAAATAGAATATGATAAATTGTTATATTTCTACCATATATTTTTTTTTAAGATAATATTCAGATATATTGATAAGACTTGTTAAGTAAACTGATAAAAGTATAATTTTTAGGCAATATCAATTATGTTAAAGAAAAACCTATTATTCATTTTAATAATAATTTTTTTTTAAAATAAGGGTGGAGGTATGTTGTAAGTCAACATAGTGTGTTTTCACTATACGTTGATATTATAGTCACTATACGTTGATATTATAAACGTATCGTGACCTACTTACGCGATGACTACTTCATGCAGTTATCGTTACGTTGCAGTAAAGTGCAACGTAGGACATATGTGTCATAGTCCAGCAAGCCAATGAACTAGCAACAGTATGAGCGAAGCTGGGTCAAACCAGCAGCAGCATGATTGGCTAAGGGCTTTTTCCCTTACGGAAGCAAATAGTGAGTGGAATTTGCGCACGGCACTCTGCCGGAACATGTAGATTTGAAACATGCCTTCTTACAATAGTTAAGTTAAATTTTAAGTGAGTTGTGAAATAGAATTTAGAGGTATAACAAGCCAAAAATATTGAGCTAAAAAGTGTTGAAATAAAGTCTAAGTTTAAATTAAAAGAATTCAAATATATATTATTTATTGGGAAATAATTAAAGTACTAAAGTAGGAGTAAGTATAATTCAACGTTGGAGATATTAACACAGTTTTAAGTTTTAGTGTGGTGAGTTTTAGTATGGTGAGTTTTAGTGTGGTGAATTTTGGAGTGGTGAATTTTAGTTTGGTGAATTTTGGTGTTGTAAGTTTCAGTGTGGTGAATTTTAGTGTGGTGAGTTTCTTTGTGGTGAATTTTGGTGTGGTGAATTTCGGTGTGATAAGTTTAAAAAAATTGTGGTGGTTATTTCCCTGGTGCGAAATATCTTGTTATCATTATAATAACTGTTGACATACACCATGTGGAAATATACCTTCTATTGGGGGTGCCACGCCCAGTGGTATAATCCCGCCCACATTCCGCGAGACCGTTTAGAATGGTTATATATAACGTTGACCAAAATTTCATTAAATTTGCTATCCTAATTGCTGATATAATGTGCTTTGAATTTTTCGGATATATGGTAGGTGCCACGCTCAGTCCACCAATCGCACCGATATATAGCCTATACTCTGCCCAGACCCAACATACATATTGTGTCAAAATTTGATTCAATTCGGTTCAGCCGTCTATTCGGAACATACAGACAGACATACATACTTACATTCACAAATATATAGTAGATTCTTTTCCAGAGACTATTCTCAAAGATTTTACACGAATTCTTTAACGGAGAATTATTCTTTGAGGCAATTTTTACTCTTTTATATGAACAGCACATCAAAGGTCTTTCACATTTCCATCTATATATATATATATATATATATATATATATATATATTTATATATATATATATATATATATATTTATATATATATATATATATATATATATATATATATATATATATGTATATATATATATATATATATATATATGTATATATATATATATATATATATATATATATATATATATATATATATATATATATATATATATATGTATATATATATATATATATATATATATATATATATATATATATATATATATATATATATATATATATATATATATATATATATATATATATATATATATGTATATATATATATTTTTTTTTTATTGTATTAACATTGCATAATTGTACTCTAAAAATGTTGACACAGTTATTTTATGAATACAACCTTTTATTGTATATACTTCAGATTTATAAATGTATAAAAGTTGGAAAGAGCTTCTATAAACCTTTTTAGAGTAATAAAATTGCATTTACACGGCATCTACATAGCTTTTATATTGTCATATGCTATATAGACTTACGGCCCTTTCAGCCATATAAAAGCCATATAATTACTTTAAGAGCTTTTATTCGGTAAAAATTACTGAATACTATTGTTTGAAAAGTTTTATTCGAAGTGAAAAAATAATTTATAAATGTACAGAAAACTTATTATAGAAAAAACAAAAGTTGCTGTAATTTATAAATAACTAAAAATGTTAAAGTATTTTATAATATAGTATATAGAAATCAATAAAACTAAATAAGTATTAATAACTACTAACTAACACATATAATATACTTCAACACTTTCCCTTGTTATTTGGAGTTATCAGCTATTGAAGTCCCATTCGATCGCATAGAATCTGAAGTCGTGTCTTTGGCAAAGGTTTCGTCAAAATGTCTGCAACTTGCTCCGTGGTTGAAATTTGCTAAATTTCAATAACACCTTCAGAAATTTTCTCTCTTATAAAGAAATGTTTGATTGCAATATGTTTTGTTCTGCGATGAAACTCCGGATTTTGTGCTAACTTCACTGCTGCTAAATTGTCTACTTGAAGAATTGGAACTTGCTTTAGCTGCACAATTTCTCCATATAATCGGCTGATCCAAATAATTTCTTTAGCTGCTTCATTTGCCGCCACGATCTCTGCTTCAGTTGTCGATGTTGCTACCATAGCTTGTCGTTGACTTAGCCAAGATATAGCTATGTCTGCATATGCAACAACCACTCCAGTAGTCGATCGAGCAGTTTTTGTACACCCTCCGAAATCTGCATCACTGAAGCACTCTATGATACCCTTTCTCTTGCAACTATAAACTATGCCAAGATTAATCGTACCCGCTATGTATCGAAACACTCTCTTGACGCGAGCAATATCTTCAGTGGTTGGATTCTCCAGTGACCTTGACAAGAATCCTACTGTGAACGCCATATCCGGTCTTGTTCCGAGCATTAAATACATTAATGCGCCTACGGCTTGCCTATACGGAAAGTTTTGAGTCTTGTCATCAACTTTCCCTGATTCTGGAAATTCGGACGTCTTCAAAATTGGTGTTGAAACCGGTTTGCACTCCGAAAAGTTAAAACGCTCAAGAATCCTTCTTGCGTATGCCTTCTGATCAATTTTGATGTAGTTTGCGTGTCTTTCGATCTCTAGGCCCAAAAAATAACTTGCTGGCTTTGAGACAATCTTGAATTCTGACTTCAACTCGCAAAGAAAGTATTCTAAATCCTATTGATCAGTTGCTGCAATCAACCCATCGTCAACGTATAATACTAGAATGAGTTTTTTGCCATCTTTTGCACGTATATAGAGACATGGATCTGCATCGCTGGCTTTGAATCCCAATGTTGTAAGAAAATTTCCAAACCTTTTGTTCCAGCATCTTGGAGCTTGCTTCAGTCCGTACAAACTTCTCATAAGTTTGCATACTTGATTTGAACCATCTTCGTATCCTTCGGGTTGTCTCATATAAACAATTTCGTCTAATTGTCCATATAGAAATGCTGTTGATACATCGAACTGCGCGAGATGCATTCGCTCGCTTGCTGCTATACTCAACACTGCGCGAATAGTTCCTAACTTCGCAACTGGACTGAAAGTTTGGTTGTAGTCAATTCCGAGTGGTATAATCCCGCCCACATTCCGCGAGACCGTTTAGAATGGTTATATATAACGTTGACCAAAATTTCATTAAATTTGCTATCCTAATTGCTGATATAATGTGCTTTGAATTTTTCGGATATATGGTAGGTGCCACGCTCAGTCCACCAATCGCACCGATATATAGCCTATACTCTGCCCAGACCCAACATACATATTGTGTCAAAATTTGATTCAATTCGGTTCAGCCGTCTATTCGGAACATACAGACAGACATACATACTTACATTCACAAATATATAGTAGATTCTTTTCCAGAGACTATTCTCAAAGATTTTACACGAATTCTTTAACGGAGAATTATTCTTTGAGGCAATTTTTACTCTTTTATATGAACAGCACATCAAAGGTCTTTCACATTTCCATCTATATATATATATATATATATATATATATATATATATATATATATATATATATTTATATATATATATATATATATATATATATATATATATATATATATATATATATATATATATATATATATGTATATATATATATATTTTTTTTATTGTATTAACATTGCATAATTGTACTCTAAAAATGTTGACACAGTTATTTTATGAATACAACCTTTTATTGTATATACTTCAGATTTATAAATGTATAAAAGTTGGAAAGAGCTTCTATAAACCTTTTTAGAGTAATAAAATTGCATTTACACGGCATCTACATAGCTTTTATATTGTCATATGCTATATAGACTTACGGCCCTTTCAGCCATATAAAAGCCATATAATTACTTTAAGAGCTTTTATTCGGTAAAAATTACTGAATACTATTGTTTGAAAAGTTTTATTCGAAGTGAAAAAATAATTTATAAATGTACAGAAAACTTATTATAGAAAAAACAAAAGTTGCTGTAATTTATAAATAACTAAAAATGTTAAAGTATTTTATAATATAGTATATAGAAATCAATAAAACTAAATAAGTATTAATAACTACTAACTAACACATATAATATACTTCAACACTTTCCCTTGTTATTTGGAGTTATCAGCTATTGAAGTCCCATTCGATCGCATAGAATCTGAAGTCGTGTCTTTGGCAAAGGTTTCGTCAAAATGTCTGCAACTTGCTCCGTGGTTGAAATTTGCTAAATTTCAATAACACCTTCAGAAATTTTCTCTCTTATAAAGAAATGTTTGATTGCAATATGTTTTGTTCTGCGATGAAACTCCGGATTTTGTGCTAACTTCACTGCTGCTAAATTGTCTACTTGAAGAATTGGAACTTGCTTTAGCTGCACAATTTCTCCATATAATCGGCTGATCCAAATAATTTCTTTAGCTGCTTCATTTGCCGCCACGATCTCTGCTTCAGTTGTCGATGTTGCTACCATAGCTTGTCGTTGACTTAGCCAAGATATAGCTATGTCTGCATATGCAACAACCACTCCAGTAGTCGATCGAGCAGTTTTTGTACACCCTCCGAAATCTGCATCACTGAAGCACTCTATGATACCCTTTCTCTTGCAACTATAAACTATGCCAAGATTAATCGTACCCGCTATGTATCGAAACACTTTCTTGACGCGAGCAATATCTTCAGTGGTTGGATTCTCCAGTGACCTTGACAAGAATCCTACTGTGAACGCCATATCCGGTCTTGTTCCGAGCATTAAATACATTAATGCGCCTACGGCTTGCCTATACGGAAAGTTTTGAGTCTTGTCATCAACTTTCCCTGATTCTGGAAATTCGGACGTCTTCAAAATTGGTGTTGAAACCGGTTTGCACTCCGAAAAGTTAAAACGCTCAAGAATCCTTCTTGCGTATGCCTTCTGATCAATTTTGATGTAGTTTGCGTGTCTTTCGATCTCTAGGCCCAAAAAATAACTTGCTGGCTTTGAGACAATCTTGAATTCTGACTTCAACTCGCAAAGAAAGTATTCTAAATCCTATTGATCAGTTGCTGCAATCAACCCATCGTCAACGTATAATACTAGAATGAGTTTTTTGCCATCTTTTGCACGTATATAGAGACATGGATCTGCATCGCTGGCTTTGAATCCCAATGTTGTAAGAAAATTTCCAAACCTTTTGTTCCAGCATCTTGGAGCTTGCTTCAGTCCGTACAAACTTCTCATAAGTTTGCATACTTGATTTGAACCATCTTCGTATCCTTCGGGTTGTCTCATATAAACAATTTCGTCTAATTGTCCATATAGAAATGCTGTTGATACATCGAACTGCGCGAGATGCATTCGCTCGCTTGCTGCTATACTCAACACTGCGCGAATAGTTCCTAACTTCGCAACTGGACTGAAAGTTTGGTTGTAGTCAATTCCTTCACGCTGCCTGAAGCCTTTGACTACCAAACGTGCCTTGTATTTGTCAATACTTCCATTTGGGTTCGTTTTCAACTTGAAAACCCATTTACTTGGAATTGCCTTTGCACCTGTCGGCAATGAACTGAGCTTCCAAGTCTGATTCTGGAGTAATGAGTTCATTTCACTATCCATGGCTCTTTTCCATTCTGTATGATGCTTGCAGTTCAGTACGTCTTTATAATCTTCTGGAGTGTCTTCTTCGTTAATAAGGTCTTCGGCCGACATCACAAAATATTGCGGTTTCCTCAATGTGGAACGATCTCTAAGACGTCGATAAAATTGGACTTCTTCTTCTGAAGTTTCGGTATCTTCGCCTGTTTCGAACTCATCGTCACTGCAGTCGATTTCTATGATGTCCTGCTCTTCTTGGTGATTTTCTGTTGAATCAATGTCGTCTTTTTCTTCGATATCACGAAGTGGCAATGTAACGCGCTCTTCGCATACACCAAGCTTCTCCTGGAATTTACGTCTCTGGAACATACAACCTTGTGCTTCTCTTTTATATAAACGCGATATCTCTCATCGCCATCATATCCTACAAGGTATCCCTTGACAGCTTTTACGTCCATCTTCTTTCGTTTCTGTGCCGGAACGAGTACATAGCACAGCGAGCCGATTATTCGCATGTGCTTGATTCTTGGTTTCTTGCCCATCCAAAGTTCGTGTGGACTCATGTTTTCCACTGACGATTTTCCGACTCTATTCAGAATGTAGACTGCGGAACTCACTTATTCCGCCCAAATTGCTTCTGGGAATATTACATCTGGATTCGAGTATTTGAATGTTCTCGCCATCTCCACAATTGTGCGATTTTCTCATTCACTGCCGCCATTTTGCTCCGGTGTATATGGCGCTGTTAGCCTTTGATTTATGCCATGTTTCTTCAGGATTTGCCGAACTTCTGCGTTATCAAACTCACCGCCGTTGTCACTTAGCAGATCCTTAATAGAATGCCCTTGGGTTTTCGCATGTGCTATCATTTCTACCAACACATTCTTAACTTGCGATTTCTCTCGGACAATAAAACCATACCGAAATTTGGTGTAGCTGTCCTTGAAAACAACTAAATATTTCAGCTTTTGGAACGAATCTGGAAACGGTCCGCATACATCAGTTGACATCAGTTCTCCAGGTTTGTCTGCTTTATTCCTGGTACCAAAAGGTAAACGATGCGCCTTTCCATAAATGCACGGCTCATATTTTTCAGCATCAATTTTAACATTTATACCCAGCTCTCTCTCCAGCATCTTCTTGATGTGCCTTTTGTCCTGATGACCCCATCTTTCGTGGTACATTTGCAATGTTTCGCTATTGCTGACTGCGACGTTTACATCGATTTTTGATTCTGGACAAATTGGTTTAATGGCAACTTTGAACAATGTTCCGCAGACTTCTCGAACACTACACACGACTGTTTCACCATTAACTACCAAACTGCATTTCATCACCGTAGATTCGAATTTACTATTGTGGTGTTTGTCTTGAGCTGCTAGAACACGAATTGTGCCCATGCCAAGTGCGTCAAGGAATTCTTTCCCTGCTGCTTTAATGCTGCACGGATCCGCAAACTTCTTGAATTCGATAAAGAAATCCAAGGAATTCGTAACGTGCCTTGTTGCACCATTGCCGTTCCACCATTCATTCGAAGTAGTTTCAGCTGCACATACATCATTGGTGACAGAAACCAGCGCCAACTTGCTGTCTCGAACGTTGCTTACGTCACTATATGACTTTTCCCTCGATGATCGTCCATCGGCGATCCACTTCCTGCAGTCTTTTACCCAATGACCTTTCTTGTTGCAATAATTACAGCTGTCCACTCTCCGAAATCCTTTGCCGCTAGCCATCGCTTGACCATCATTCTTGTGCTTAAAAGACTTAGCTACTAGTGCCTCTTGAACTATTTCGCTGTCGTCACTTTTGATGAAATTTCTCTCGAACATACACAACTGCGTTGTCAATTCGTCAAATGTCTTATCGTCTTCTTTGTTCAGTAACATCCAGCTGGATTTGAAACTCTCAAACTTGCTTCGCAAAATGTTCAGCGTTTTGCACACTAAAATTAAATCAGGCAACGCACTCTCTTCTTTTGCTCTAAGACCATTGTTTAGTTCATTCCACAATGTTCTCAGTTTAGCAATATGCATTGCAACATCCTGCCCAGACGTCCAATGAAAAACGAAGAAATCACTGCATATCTTGAATAGCTGATCCTTCGATGTTGCCTCGAATTGCTGTTGAAGTGCTTCCCACGCATCATGAGCAGACTCTTTGTCCATGATCTTCTGATACACGTCATCAGTAACAGAACTCGTAATCATTGACTTCGCGTAACTATTTGCCTTACGGTACAAATCAGCTTTCTCTTTGTTTAGCTTGATTTGCGCTTCCGTAGCCCCTTCTGCCAAGGGTCCTGGTCTTACGAGCCTTTTCTCAATTACGTCCACGGCGCCTTCATGGTAGTCTAGCAAGTCACGAATCTTGCGTTTCCATATTGGCCAATCTGCCTCTCCTGTCAGTGGCTTATCCATGCGAAATCCATAATAACTGCTAATATTTTCTGTAACCACAAACTATTTGAAACACACTATTTTTACGCACTTGAAAGCAAACTTGGTCCCATAACCTATTGTTTGAAAAGTTTTATTCGAAGTGAAAAAATAATTTATAAATGTACAGAAAACTTATTATAGAAAAAATAAAAGTTGCTGTAATTTATAAATAACTAAAAATGTTAAAGTATTTTATAATATAGAATATAGAAATCAATAAAACTAAATAAGTATTAATAACTACTAACTAACACATATAGAATACTTCAACAAATACGAATGTCGTAAAAAACTGTACACAACATTTATATAGGAGATTGTGCTACTTGGGATATTGTGTATCGAGCGCGAAGAATACAATCTACCATTTCAATAGATATTTTATTTTTTGATTTATCTTTTATTATGATTATTATGGAAAATGCCTTTTCTATACTGGCATTTGAAGGAAAAACCGTTATAGCTGTTTTATGGTATACATATGCTTTTTAACGCCATCTCCGTCTTTCAATTTTGCAGCCCTAATCTGATGAACTAAAAACTAGTGGTAATCTCCCACAATTTTATTTCATATTATAACAAATTATATTATAAGAAATAGAAATTCGCCATTTTGATCATACATTTCGTTTAATTTTCAAAAACAAAAATAAATGTATAGTATTTTCATTATTAAATATTTATAAATTCATTTAATTAAAATAATTAAAATAAAAAAAACAAAAATCACCACTATATATTTTATCCTCCTAGATTTCCCCCCGTAATCTTAGAAAACCCATAAATCTAGGGAGGGGAACCCCCTAACCACGCAACACTGTTCGCAGGTCACACGAACTTATATTCGGTGCACTCGCTCTAACTCTAAAATCCTCTCACCATTTCCGCTTCACCGACCTTCCCTCACTATGCACCTTGCGAGCACAATGAATATTTCATTAGGTATATTGGATGTGAGAGTTAATTGTCGCAATGAATCGAATACATACTCTAATGAACGAGCTCATAAACACAAAATGAATTCTGAAAGTTTTGTTTTAATTTATTCATTTTATTATTTTAATGTAGATTCAATTAATATATACATTAAATATAATAGTATAATATTAATTAAATTTAATTTCGCACTTCATTTCGCAATTACTTTTTACATTTGTCGCAGCTTAGTGCCAATTAATTAAATGTTTTTTTTTTTTATAGCAGCAGAACACAGCTAATGCTACTAGAAACGAACATGAATTTAGAACGCAGATTCTTACTGAAAATGAACTGATTATTAAATTCACAAACAAGTTACAAGACAATGTACACTGCGACAATGTATCTTGCATTATTTTATATTTTTTAATTTTTTTTTCTGAACTACTTACATATTATTTTATATCTACTTTTGATGTAGCTGCATTTTGCTGCTGTTTGTTGTTGATCGATGTTAGATACCTGAGACCCACATTTCTTTGGAGTTGTAAACAATAAAGAAAACGATTCGTTATATATGTAAAAAGGACATACGAATAAAAAAAACCAAGAACTGTATCATCGACTATAGACGCGTAGCGACGAGCAGAGAAAAGAATCATTGCACGTCATGACGTGTCAGTAAAATAATAATATCTATTTATAGAATGGTCAAAATTAGGAATGTTAAAAAATAGGCACGTTCAAAAGACCAGTTTCGATTTGTTGATTTTAAACCAGTTGGGAAGGTTAGATCACATGGGAAATTTTAAAGTAGGTGTAATTATGATAGTTAGGATTATCAAAATTATAGTCGGTCTAAGCCGACTATAAATACCCTACACGTATGTGTGGTTACCATTCAAAGTGGTATATAGGTCATGAGGGTATACGAATCCTGAAAATAACTACAAACTTTCCATCCCTGAAGATTTTTCTTTCATTTGATACCCATATTTACAAATGGGTAGGTATACCGAATTTCGGTTTTTTTTTTTGTGAGCCACAAGTCTTTTCGCCGGAAAACATTATTATCATGTATTTGAGCATGATATCAATATATATTTGACCAAAAAAGTTTTCCTAAGCACGTATAGATAAAAATTGATCTTTATATGTACATTTTATATGAGGTATTTGAACATAAGTGGTCGGATCATAGGTCACAATTGACCGATCTCGCCAATTTTTTCGCACATACAGCGTAGGTATATTAGTAATCTAAGTTATAAGTTTCATTTATCTAGCTTTTCAATTTTAAAAGTAGTAGGGATTTCAACAGACAGACAGACAGACGGACAGACAGACGGACAGACGGACATCGCTAAATCGACTCAGGAGGTCATGCTGATCAAGAATATATATACTTTTCCATACCGGAGATGCTTCCTTCTGGGTGTTACAAACGGCGTACCAAACTGAATATACCCTTTCACTCTTAGTGTAGGGTATAAAAACTGAGACTGGTTTCGGATTTTAATTTTAAAACCGGTTTTTCGAAATTCAAAAAAGGGAACAAATTTATCAATTTTAATATAAAATACAAATTTTTAATGACGAATGTTCGATGTTATCACAAAAATACATTATGTATTAAACATTCCAAATAAATATTTAATTTGTACTTTAAAATTCAGGTTATATCAATTATATTAAGAAATGTAATTTAAACATATATATATAAAATTTTAAAATATATAATTTTTAAAATAATACTTACCCAACTAGACAAATTATGTTTGAAAGATGTCTTCAAGTTATTTTTTAAATGTTATCAATGTCCGACATTTGCCCGAAATGTTACGAGAAGGATGCCTTTTTGTAATACAAATGATTGACCGGAAGTTGCATTTTTGATTTGTCTGAATGTTGTCCTAAACGTATACATAAAGATGCCTTAAAGTTATTATCTACAAATCGTCTTTTCAGCAACTGAAATGCAACCGGATTAAGTCATCCTAAAGTGATAAAAAAAGTATACAAATGCGATATGCCAAATAGCGCAATTAAAAGTCGTACTATTTTTTTTTTGTTTCGCAGAAGAAACGACAAAAACCAAATATTTAAGAATTCAAATATATTTTTTTTATTTAAACGTTATAATAAAAATTCAAATTAATGCATGATTGCCTTGCAATTACTCGTCATCACATTCCTTTTTATAACAAGCGATGGTAATGAGGAAATGATAGCGAATGTTGAAATATTTTAACATTTGCTATGACTCGCTATAACAACGAAATAGTGATAACGAGAGATGGCATGGAAATCACATTATTTGAATTAACTTCAGATTGCCGCGCTGCTCAATGTTGCGATGAGTTTTGAATCATGGCTATGTCGTTGCCAAATTTTGACAGCAGTTTTTCATTTTCTTCTGTTTCTGTTGTCATTTTTGTTACAGTCCATGCCGCCCATCTGATCAGGCCGATCGCTCCTGTGCTCTGCTTAACCAGCATAATGACGAATCTATCATCAAGACATGGCCCTGCTGCTGGTGGTGACGAGCACGAGTGTGTATTTAATGATTATATGTCCATCCTCGTAGCATAACATGTTCGTCCACATCCACATGGTCAGTCCCGATTGGTTGCCGTTAGATCTTCTGTTTGAGTTAACGATCTCAGCGAGAAGAAACGCTGCAACTGAAGCCGATTTTTGGTTCAACTTTTAATTAAATTTGAAACGGAAACACATTTTTAAATATTTTCGCATGTTTAAGTAATCAGTTAATTTAATGTAATAATTTGTCAATTCTCATATTCTTATCGGTATAGAATTGATAAATGTATGTATTTCGAAATAGTAGCTAAACTGGACGGTATTTGAAATCATCTGGATTGAAGATAATATTTTGAAATTTTTGAGTGCTGAATTGCTTGTATTAGAAATATCGACTTTAGCAACACATCGTGCCAATTTCTAATTTTCTAAAACGTTCTTCCCAATAGGACTTCAAATATTTACTGATCTGGTCATAAAGGATACATTTTGTAAATTAAATGTTTTTATAAAATAGAAAAATGTACTTACATTGTCAATAAAGCAGCTGATTAAACAAAAATTGCCGAACATTTAAAAACCGGTTAAACCGAGTCAAAGAAACCCGAAAAAATGAACCGGCAGGTTTCTGAAACCGGTTTTTGACATCCCTAGTCAAAATGGTTGCAGTTCCACACATACGATCATACACAAATACCTACCTACTTTGTGTTCTCTTTTCTACACTGTTTTTTTTTTCAGTGTCGTCTTTACCATAGACTGAATTGCACATGACGTGGAGTCTGTATTGCTTTGCCTCAAAAATGAATAAGAATACCTCAATAAACACAATTCATAATGATACCTATCATATTCATCACTGAACCGGTCTTCAATAGACATGTGCCTATCAATGAATTGGTTTTCAGTGGGAAATTCAAAAAAAAAAAACAAATGTTCTGAAAAATTATAAAACTTAAAAAACATCAGGGAATTAAAATTGTACATCACTTTAATATGGTAATAATGAATATATAAAAATATTAAGAGCATATTCAGTAAAAGAAGAATTATAATAATACTAGTGTCGCTACAGTTCTGAAGGTAGGGTAGCCAGATCAAAATTCGCGTTCGGAGTACAATTGGGACTTAACGGTCGGGATTTGGGGGTACATATTTAAAATAAAGTGGGATTTAAGGGGACAAAAAAATGTATTCAAAAATTTAATATTAATACATTTATTTAAGAGGTAAATGTATTAAGGGGGAAACAGGGCCTGATTTGCAGGTTTATTTTCGTATTTTTAAAATTAATACGTATCTTATTTTAGTGTGCTTAATAATTGAATATACATTCTTTAAATTGATTTATAATCTGTTTTTTTTATAAAAAAATACTCATACCATACCAAAAAATGAATAAATCAAAAAATAAAATATATATTTTTTTTATACATTTCATAGTTTATATTTTAAAAGATTTTTTTTTTATTAAATAAATAAATATCTCGACTAAAATTTGTAATTTGAAATTATGGCTTTTTGATATTTTCTGAAAAAAAAATAGTTTATGTTATGACATTTATGTTTGAATCTCGATGTCAAAGAATAATTATTAAAATTGAATTGAGGAATATTTTATTCTCTTGTTCCATATATGTTTTTTATTTGTTATTTATTATTTATTTATTTATTATTTCCATGCTATTACTCGTCATCACTATTTATATTCTAAATTTTAAATGCATGAGAAAATATAATATAATTCTTACACTGAGGGAAAAAATAAGAAAATTAAATAAAAAAGTAATACATTTAAATACTTTTCGACATGTTTTTCATCCGTAGTCTTTTTTATATTTAAATTAAATACTTTTTATTTAAACTTATTACGTACGTGATAACATTTTAAGTAAATACTTTTTATTTAAATTTATTAAGTAGGTAATAAACTATGAAATAAATACTTTTTATTACTCTTTATTACTTTTTATTACGGTAATAACATTTTAATTTAGTCACAACATCATAAAAGTTAGTATTTTAAAACCATTTATTTTATGTAAAGGAGGTTTGGAACAGATATTTTATTTTGTACTCTTTTCGAAATTTTTGTATTACTCGCGGTGGTTCTATAGGATGTACACATTAGGGATGTCAATACCCGACTATTTTTCAATCCCGAAATTTCGAGACTACAAATTTTGAATCCCGGGATTAAAAAAAAATTGGGTATGCAAATATATCCAAATATACATGGTTGATCTTTAAACATTTTTATACCCTACACCTATGAGGTCCAGGGTATATTAACTTTGTGCATATATTGTAACGCCCCTTAGGAGGCGTGTCCGGTATGAAATAGTATATATATTCTTGATCAGCATCACTACCCGAGTCGCTTTAGCCATGTCCGTCTGTCTGTCTGTCTGTCTGTCTGTCTGTCTGTCTGTCTGTCTGTCTGTCTGTCTGTCTGTCTGTCTGTCTGTCTGTCTGTCCGTCTTGCTGTCCGAATACAGAATAACTTGAGAAATACTGATCAGAATGCGATAAAATTTCGTATTATTATATTTTAGCCAAAAGTAGGAACTGAGTTTGAAAATGAGCCAAATCGGTCAACGGACACGCCCACCTCCCATACAAGTCACTTTTATATAACTCTTTAGGAACTAATAACTCGAAAAGTATTCAAGATATAGGTATAAAATTTAAAACGTATTGTTATAATTCACCTAAAAATATGTGGTCTAAAAATGGGCGTGATCCGCCCACTTTTTTTTTCATTATTTCCCGGGTTTTCATAGTGAAAATTTGATCCGTAAATTATTAAAATCAAATCTATGAATTATTAGCCTTTCAAAATTTTAAATATAGGCGTTGTCCGCCCAGTTATATGTTTCTGTTTTTTTTTATTAGTTTGTTATACTTTTATATACATTTTTTAATTTATGGGGATGTCTTATGGGGATGTCTTAAATTTCTGAAATGTGAATAATATTCTGAGGGTGGGGAGGTTCAGCATTCTTAATTAAAATCTTGAAAATTAAGGTATGCAATTAAATATCCCACATTAATATCCCCACCAAAGGTGTAGGATATTCCATAGTCGGGCCCGACCGACTATAAAAATCCGCCCCATGTGACCGAACTTACCCATGTGACCTAACTTTCCCAACTCGTTTTATATACTTTTTATTGAAAATTTATTTTTTAGTGCAAATATAAGAAAATTTTAAGTTTGAATGAACAATCAAATTTTTATTGGGACATTGGTTTTTGGTGGAAAACAAATATTTTATAAAAAATAATAATAGTTTGGCACTACAGTCCTATAAGAACTTAGACCGAGCTCTCTCACCATTTTGAGCTGTGCGTATTATATTTGTACTCAAAGTGGTGGGACCTACAGTTTATTGCCGAATCCGAACGGCGGGTGAGAGCTTTTCATAGGCAATGTTTTACTCTCGTAGGTTTGCCATTTACCGCCGAGAGGCAAGCGCGGATCCAAGGGGGGGGAGATGGGGGCGATCGCCCTCCCCCTCCCCCCAAAAAAAGGCGCACTTTTGAATTTTTCTAACAAATTTAAAAAAAAACACAATATGAAAAAAATGCGCCTAATATTCAGAATTTTGCGCCTTTTTAAATGAGCGTAAACTATAGAGAAAGGCGAAAAATTTCCAAAAAATCATAAAATTGCAAATTTTGCACCTCTACAGAAGGGCGCAAAATATACAGAAAGGCGCAAAATTTTCTAAAAAGCATTAAATTGCAAATGCGCCTAATTTACAAAATGTTTGCGCTAGTGATTAGTAGTAAAAACTCAAAATCGATTATCGACTTTTCGATCAAACATTTGCAACTCGATTTTCAGAATCGATTAATCGAGGTTAAAAATCGATTTTTAATTGATTTTAGATTATTTTCAAGTGTAGAACTTTATTAATTATTTAATATACTTTCAAGTCAAAGAAAACAAGTAATTTAACAACAATAACAATGTTTTTATATGAGATTCATATTCAGGTATTTAGTTTTCGATACCATGTACCTTTCAGGTATTAAGGTATTAAGTAAAAATATTTAATACGAACAATTTAATTCCAATAAAAATAGAACATTACACTGAACCAAATTCAGTGGAAAAATTAACAATATTTCATATTAAATTAATAAACTAAACGTAAACTGAAAAAAATATTCATACATTGTTCATCAATGTTACGAATTTGTGTTATAATAATAATAGTTTGGCGCTACAGTCCTGTATAGAACTTCTCCAGCTCTCTCACCATTTTGAGCTGTACGTGTTATATTTGTACTCAAAGTGGTGGGACCTACAGTTTATTGCCGAATCCGAAAGGCAGGTGAGAGCTTTTCATAGGCAATGTTTTACTCTCGTAGGTTTGCCATTAACTGCCGAGAGGTAGCGCGGTATAGAAAAATGTTTCTATGAAAAGATGTTGTTAGCCCCAGTCCAGGCTTGAACCGGGGACCTTTCGGCTCGCAGTCCAACGCACTAACCACTGAGCTACCGCGGCTACTGAGCTACCGCGGCTACTGGCATTACGACTCAAATAATCATCAAATTCATCCTATTCATGAATCGTTCATAAAACTGTAATGAAACAGATCATAATATTGATGAACGCATTTATGAAATATTTTTATGAAAAGAAATTCATGGAATTTATGAAATTTTAAACTACTTAAAAATAAAAAAATCATTTTTGTGGACTATTTTTTTTATTTTTAGTCACGCTTATACCAACGAATGAATTACACATATGTAGAGACTGCGCTGCTTTGCCTCAAAAAATTAATATGAATACCTCAATGAACGCAATTAATAACAATTATTAAAGCGTTTATTATATCAGTTTTGCTCAAATTTTGCGATTCGTTCATAAATATGATTTTTTCAATTACAATTACAACAAAAACTAGAAGAGCTAAATCAATGAAAATTTTGATTAAGATTGCTTTTATATCTTGTTGTCTGACCAATCAAATTCTTTAAATATCTCAACTTACATAACCACAAATGAATTTAACTTTATTTAGAGATTGCAGTGACTTATGCACCACTTTATATGATAACGCAGACATTATCACGTATGTCTAGGGTATTTATTATAGTCGGATTAGACCGACTATAACTTTCATTATTTTTACAAACTGCAGCATCACACTATTACAATTTCCCTACTTCGATTTCCATTCAAGTGATGACAATGAAAACCATGCATAATCCAAAATGGGAACCCTGTTATTGAGGGTTGTACGAAAACCGATTAATCGAGACTAAAAATCGATTCTTAGTCGATTTCAAACCTGAAATTTCGACTACGAAAAAATCGATTATAAAAACCCAAAATCTATTTTCGACTATAATCGAAATCGATTTACCAATCACTAGTTTGCGCCTCTATAGAAGGGCGCAAAATATACAGAAAGGCGCAAAATTTTCAAAAAAGCATAAATTTTCAAATGCGCCTTATTTACAAAATGTTTGCGCCTCTGTAGAAGGGCGCAAAATATACAGAAAGCCGCAACATTTTCTAAAAAGCATATAATTTCAAATGCACATTACCCTGCAGTGAAATCTAAACTAGTAGCATAAATATGTAGTATTTATATTAGTAACCATGTAGATCGGTAACTAGTTAAAATGGATGCAAAGAAAAACCAGTTCAAAACTTGTTTTGTAGAGAAACGTGTCAAAATTGTCAAAACAAAATAAATTTTGAAATACAAATTATATTTCATTTATTAATTTTGTATGAAACATCTTTCTTTTTAATTTTGTGGTTCCATTGGTTGATTTGTTTTATTTGCTTCCGCCATGGACTCATACAATTTAACACATATCCTATTTGAAAGGTCGTTTCAACCGTGCATTGATAAAAATTCGCGACAGTCGCACTTCTTACGCTGTCCACCATCAAGTCTCATTTCAAGACATTTCTTGACTGGATCAATTTTTATCCATTCGTCCACATAATCTAGACAGCAAAACCGATAGATCTCGATGCGCTTGACTATATCAATTGTCGTCGAATAGTTTACACTTATAGTGTTCCAATTCGTAAATAGTAACCAGTTTAAAGAAGGATTAAAGGAACTAGTTTATAGACTAACTGTAAAAAAATAGTATATAGACTGGTTAAAAGAAACTAGTTAAAAAACTACTTAAATGTAATGCAAGAGGGGACAATTGACACATCGTAGGACATGAGCATTGAAAAAATTACAATTCATTGTATGAAAATGGGGTCGAATTCGGGCTAGTTGAGTGTCTACGGAGAACTATACCAATACTAGTATTCAACTAGTCCTTTACACTGCAGGGTATTTACAAAATGTTTGCACCTCTATAGAAGGGCGCAAAATATACAGAAAGGCGCAAAATTTTCTAAAAAGCATATAATTTCAAATGCACCTTATTTACAAAATTTTTGCGCCTCTATAGAAGGGCGCAAAATATAGAGAAAGGCGCAACATTTTCAAAAAAGCATAAAATTGCAAATGCGTCTTATTTACAAAATGTTTGCGCCTCTATAGAATGGCGCTAAATATACAGAGAGGCGCAAAATTTTCTAAAAAGTATAAAATTTCAAATGCGCCTTATTTATAAAATGTTTGCACCTCTATAGAAGGGCGCAAAATATACAGAAAGGCGCAACATTTTCTAAAAAGCATTAAATTGAAAATGCGCCTAATTTACAAAATTTTTGCGCCTCTACAGAAGGGCGATAAATATAGTAAAAGGCGCAAAATTTCAGAATTTTTAGGCCTTTTGAAAAGACCGGTAACTACAGAGAAAGGCGCTAAATTTTCAAAAAAAAAAAACACAAAATGGAAAAGGCGCTTAAAATGCAGAATATTTGCGGCTTTTAAAAGTATCGCAAAATATAGAAAAAGGCGCCAAATTTTCAAAAAAAAAAAACACAATTAATTTACAGAGTAAATATGCGTCATATTCATTTTTGGTTTGTTTTGATAATTTTGCGCTTGTAAAGACGATAAAATACTGTAAGTTATGCGCTGTTTAATTTTGATTGTTATTTGAATAGTTTACGCATTTTTGAGCTTTTGAGCGCCTTGTGTAAAAATAACTAACTATTTCCAGATTACTAATATTCTGTAAATTACCTTTTTAATTGTTCTCTTTTTTTTAAATTTTACGACTTAAAAAAAACTTTTTGACATTTTAATCTTCGTTAAAATTGCCCAAAATATCGGGTAACTTTTATTTTAAAGTTGACTTTAAATTGTCTACGAATATGCGCCATTGTATTTTGGCAAAGATTCTGAAGATTACACAATTCGAGTTTTAAGTGTTTTGAGATCTATATCAAAATGTCCCAAGACAAAAATTTTAGGCAGTTTAGAAATTTTTTTTCGACATATTTTCAAAATAGATAGGCGGAGTTTGTATCACGAGCTGTCTGCCCGATCCCAAAATATGCGGTGAATCTGTCATTAAAATTCCACAAAATTTTACAACCTGCTATACACTTCCCAAAATATTCCATTTATCTGTGTGTTGGCCGGAAATATTCCTGAAAAATGACATAAATTTTGTCTCGGGGTATCAATATTAAATCGAATTTAAACATTATAGGCGCATTTCCATAGACAATTTTAAGTTTTTAAAAAATTTACATATTTTTTGGTATATCTTCGTTGTACAACTATAAGTCTAAATACCATTTTTGATAGTTTGATAAAAGTTCGACAATTCATATTTTTAGATGTGTTGGTGTATTTTTCATAATTAAAAATCAAATATTCACAAAATATAGTTTTTAAATATGTCCAATCGGCACTGCGCTAAAAGGTTATGATTGTTTCAAATTATAATTGAAGAAGTTATTAACAAAAAAAAAAAATCGATATTGAAACAAAATTTATTTGATGACTTTAAGTTCTATAACGACGATTTATAATCCGATTTTTACGTTTTTAGTATTTTTGAAATTAAAAAAAACTGTTGTAAATTAATTTAATAATTGGTGAAGTAACTATTACCTTTTGAATAAATGGTACAAAAATCTAGGTTAAATATAAAACTTAAGTTTGGTACAAATCGTACAATTGGTACAAATATTATACTTAAAAAAAAAAAATCAATTCAAATATTTTTGGTTTTCGAAATATGCTGTTAAGTGAAAATAATCATTAAAATACATTGTGTATATCAGAAGTAGTTTACAAACGAGATGTCGGTATTGATCACCTTTAATATGATACACAAATTGAATTTTGTTTCCAAAGGGTACTGAGATATGTACACCTTCCTAAAATCAGAGACCAAAAATAATTAATTTTTTCAAATTTATATGTAAAAAGTCATTGTAAGAAATGATGGCACTGTAAAACAAATGGTACCATTAGATAACATTCGATGAACATTTTTAATTTATTGTCTTATTTTTATTATAGGACTGTTAAATTTTAAAGTATTTTTTAATAATTATATTTGAGAAATATAAATAAAAGTTTGATTAATATTATTAAAGTCAAAAATAATTATTGTTGATAAATACTTTCAAAATTCAAATATAATTTTAATTTTAGATACATGTTTATTAAAACCAAAATTAATTATTATTTTTGATATATATATGTAAAAAAAGTCTTTACTCCTACCAAAAAATCTCCAAACAAACAAACAAATTGGCTGAACTTTAGATAACCGGATGAAGTGAAATATTTTTCTTCAAACTATCCCCCATGTTTGGGTCCCAGACTAAATTGGGGCTAGGTCGAACTTGTGGTACCCCATCGAAACTTTATACACCTACCTATATGAACATGTAGGTACTGAAATGAAAGATATTGATCTCACGATTAATATGTTATTATGTTCATGATCCGATAACCCCAGTACCTCAGGACCCTTTTTAGTTTTAACAACTGAGTTCATTTTATACACGAATAATACTTTTGTATTTATGTTTTAAAAAATAAGAAATTTAATATTTTATAAAAAAATTTCGTCTGCGGCGCTTCTTCGAAATTACTTGCCAACGAAATATTATAATTAACTGTTGGGCCACTTATAGAAAATTTAAAAAAAAAACCTTTCAGCGTTACCTATTCATTTCAAAATTTTCTTCGTCATTTTGATAAATAATTAAATATTTTTCTCAACAATCAGCATTTCATTTTAATTTTATTTTTTACATAATTACAAATCCAAATCTTTGGTTATTAGATCATAAAAATAACCATATAATTACAAATGTGGCATTATTACATTTCATTTGAGTACCTATATGATCAAATATGTAGATGCACCGGATATCGTTTTTTCTATGGTACCACAAAAAAGCAAAAAAAACGGTTGATTTAAAGAAAAAAATTTGCTTTAAAGAAGTACAGTTGTATAAAATACAAAGTACAGAAAATATAAAAAAGGGCGGAAAATAAATTTTTGGGGCGCATTTTAGAAAAAAATGGAAAAAAGGCGCAAAAAAATCAATGTACACCCCCCCCCCAAATTATATTTCTGGATCCGCCCCTGCCGAGAGGTAGCGCCAAACAAAGACTCTAAATATAGTAAGATAGAAACTTATGGTTCTCGGATATCAAACGGTTTAAAGAAAATTGGCACAACTTGCGGTCATGGTAAAAATGGTATACTTTGAGCGAGAGATCATGTGCGATCCATAGAGAAAAACTCGCTGATCTCAAATATTAATGCAACTTTGTGGGAAAAATTGAATTTTTATGTTTTTTCAATGAAATATTTAAAGAAATTCATTTTATTTGATTAAAACAAATAGAAACATTAATAATACGTTCTTTTCAGGACGAAACAATCAATTAAATAAAAGAGAATAAGATCATTTTAAACCATCATGGGTAATTGTGGTTAATTTATAGTGATCAATTTGCGGTGATGGTATACAAATGGTATACAAATGGTATACGATGGTATACGATGGTATACAAATTGAGAGCGAGAGCGAGATTTATCGGAAACCACAAATAATATCTCTCAAATGAATCATTTTTTTTCTAGCATTTTTCATCAAACATTTAGAAATACATTATTTTATTTGAAAATATCAAAATTTGTACAATTTTACTCTGCAATTTTTGATATTATCAGAAAAAATATCCATTTTAACATTATTATATAAAAATTAGCATTATGTTTTACACGGACGGACATATCATCGGACACATTTGGCGGCTGCGTAAAAACACATACAACATATGTCAACTGCGCATACAAAATACATTTGTCCCATTTTATACTATACTTCCCTCACTCTATCTCAACATCAACTGTCAACTGCATCCATTTATCTATTGTGAAAATCGGTCAAGTGAATTAATTATTTTTCTAGAATTTTTCATGAACCATTTATACATTGACTATTTTATATGAAAATATCAAAACTTGTAGAATTTTTTTCAGCAATTTTTGATATTCTCTAAAAAAAATATTCATTTGGGCATTATTCCCTCAAAATTAGCTTTATGTTTTCTACAGACGGACATCTTGCAGCTGCGCAAAAAACGATGTTGCCACATTTCATTTTTTGTATTGCTGAACGCATACATTCTAAGTTTTGTGTAAATTGCAACACATACAAACTTTGACTTTTTGTGTTTTTGCCAAATTATTGAAATTTCTGTTTTCATCCTATTTTGTCAAATTTGTATTTTTGGCATTTACTGAATTTTTCAAATAATGTGCATCTAATAGAATTAAATGTTTTGAATAATGAAAAATACATTTTAATGATAAAAAAAAAAATGAAATTTCCTTTTTTACAGAAAAAGTTTTAATATTTATTGAAAATTAAAACAACTAAACCCAAAACATATTTACACTTTTATTTTATTAAAAGTTTATTCTTTTTCCAACATTTTTGAAATAATATTCATTTTTCATTTAATTTAATTTTAGAATATCTAATTATATTTGAAGCTTAAAAAGTTTTTATTTTTAAGAAATATTTATAAATGCTAATTATTATTTATGTCAAATTTAATTCAAATTTTCTTAAAAATCAAAATTTCACGAAAAACAAACATACTTACACTTTTTTTTTTGTGTCCGTCATTTTTTAAATTTTTCTTAAAAGTGTAAGTATGTTTTTCGTTTCAATAAAATATATAAATAAAAATATATATACATATATATTCAAATCTTAAAATAATATTAATGTAAACTAGATTTTGGGTTATTTAAATAAAAAATAATCTTCTTATTTTCGAATAAAAAAAAAATTGAAAATAACAATTTTGTATGTTATTATTTCAAATATGTTGGAAAAATCAACTTTTAATAAAATAAAAGTGTAAGTATGTTTTGGGTTTAGTTGTTTTTATTTTCAATAAATATTAAAACTTTTCCTGTAAAAAAAGTAATTTCAGATTTTTTTGTATCATTAAAATGAATTTTTCATTCTCCAAAACATTTAATTCTATTAGATGTACATTTTTGAAAAATTCAGTAAATGCCAAAAATACAAATTTGACAAAATATGATGAAAACAGAAATTTCAATAATTTGCCGAACAAAATGTGGCAACATGGTTTTTTGCGCAGCTGCAAGATGTCCGTCTGTGGAAAACATAAAACTAATTTTGAGCGAATAATGCCCAAATGAATATTTTTTCAGAGAAAATCAAAAATTGTTTTTCATTGGTTTGTGGTTACGAAATTTTAAATTAAAATTTTTTCTTGGCGTAATCAATTAAATAATTAATATAACACTATATTTTAACTAAAATAACAAAAAACATTGTTTAAATAACGTTTCCCACATTACCCCAATATCATAATTTGAACATAACTTAGCACCATATAAACAATGTTAAATTATTTGAAAAATATGGAAAAAAGAAAATTTATACAAAAACCGAAATCAAAACCGAAGCCGTAACATGGAACCGGTATACCGAAACCGTTTCGTTATAAAAACTTAAAACCGAAACCGTAACCGAAACGCAGAAAAAACCGAAATCGAAACCTTTATTCGTTTAGGTTTCAATCCTTGATTAAAATTAAGAAGTGGTGAAAAGCTATTACATAATTTAATACATCTTTATATTGGGTCATTGATAGCAAAATTTTATCTATGAAATGATTTAAAAAACAAACGATTATTTCTTAAATCTCCAGGTGGAACGTACAAATTAAACATATTTAAAAGCTCAGAACAATTTACTTTTTCACACATAACATTGTAAACAAACATTAATGAAAAATAAGTTCTACTATCTTTCAAGGATTGTAAACCAAGTAATTTGCACCTAGCATAATAATTTGGGTGCGTATCAGACCAATGCAGTTTCAAGATTGCGTATCTAGTAAAATTTTTTGAACTTTTTCAATACGAATACAATTTTCATTATAGTATGGATTCCAAATAATAGAACAATATTCTAGAAGGCTTCTTACTAAAGACATGTACAGAGCCTTTATTGTCATTGGATCCTTGAAAGATTAGGTATTTCTTTTAATGCAACCTAGCATAGCATATAATATCAATCAAAGTATATCAAAGTATAATTAAAATTGATAGAGGTGTTATTTTTCGTAAATGATAAAACATTTCATTTATTAACATTTAATTTGTTTGAATAACACCATTCATTAAGTTTTGTTAAATCATGTTGTAACTTTAAACAATCGCCCATGTGATTTACTTTAAGGAACAACTTAACATAATCTGCAAAAATTAAGCATTTAGAAAATTTGATTTGTTGTGGTAAATCATTTATGAACATTATAAATAAAAGCGGTCCACAATGCGTACCTTGTGGTATCCCCGAATATGCATTAACTACAAATTCAGAAAAACATGAGCCTATTTTCACTTTTAATTTGCGATTAATTAGAAAACTTAAAAAAAAGAAATATGATGATTGGATAATCCAAATGTTTTCAATTTAAGAAATAACACGTTATGATCAACTTTGTCAAATGCCTTTGAAAAATCAGTATATATAACATCTAACTGATCATGATGTTTCATTGCATTAACAATGTGATTTGTAATTAATGTTAAATTAGTGCATGTTGATCTGCCCGAAAAGAAACCGTGTTGGCAGTCACTAATAATAGATTTTACGTGATCAAATAGCTTCATTTTTATAATGTGATCAAACAATTTTGCAAAAGTTTTTTGTTTAACAATTGCTCTGTAATTATTTACATCACTTCGGTTACCCGATTTAAATATAGGAACAATAGAGCAACATTTCCATGTATCTAAGAAAACGCAATTTTTTAAACATAAATTAAACAGTATTGTTCTATAACATTTACTGAACAACTCTTAAAGAAGATAGATGGAAAGTCATAATGATCATAGTTCGTGCTTGGTTTTAAGTTTGAAATTGCAAATGCAACATCATCAACAGATATTTCAAATGATTGTAAACTGCTTATATCCAGAGAATCAACATCTGGATAAATTGTATTGTTATATGTTTGAAAAACGGACTGGAAAAATCTTGCAAACAAATTACACGACTCAATTGTGCAAAATTTATCTCCATCATATTCCATGCTGGTAGGAAATCCATTCGTATTTCTCTTTGAATTTATATAATACCAGAAAGACGATGGATCCGATTTTAATTTCGTTTCAATTTTAAAAAGATGTTGATTATATAAAAACTTGTGGAGGTAGTCAAATTCATCACGTACACGTAAATAATAATTACGATCAAATTCACATTTCGTGGTTTGAAATTTTTTAAATGCTTAGTTTTTAACATTTTTTAAATTGGACAATCGTGCATTAAACCAAGGTGGCTTATTTCTCAAGGACTTTTGTTTTAATGGGACAAATCTTGAAATAGCAGTGGTAAAATTTTCTATTAATAAATTATGAGCATCTAAAGGTTTGGAAAATGTATTTAAAATTGACCAATCAATAGTGCTTAAAAATGTATTAATTGCAGTGAAATTTTCTTTATCAAAATCATACAAATCAACATCATCATGTACATTATAATCAAATTTATAAAATTCTAAATTAACAATAAGTGCTTTATGAAGTAAGCAGTTGTTCGAAATTGGCGTTAAACTAATTCGCATGATGCTTTCAAAGTATTTGTTGTAAATATAAGGTCTAAAATCCGTCCAATATCATTTTTAAATGAATTCAATTGTTGAAAATCATTAGAAATAAAAAAAATTGAAAAATTGTCAATGAAATTCCAAGAAATAATTCCTAAGTTAAAATCTCCTAATACAATTATTTCATGATTACGAACTAACTTATCAGTTACGTAGTTAATGTTATTTAAATGATTTTGGTATATATTAAAATCGCTATTAGGAGGAATATACTATATTATAATGTAAATTGATGCAATACTTGAGAATTCAATTTGAATGCAAAGTTGCTCCACATCTCTGCTTACATTCGGTAAATGAATTGATTTACTATGAAGATCTTCTCTCACAGCAAGTAGAACACCGCCTCCCCTTTTATCTGCCGGTAGTAACTGGCAGTAATAATTGTCAAAAAAATTCTGCATTCATAATTTCCTTGTGAAGCCACGTCTTAGTTAATGCAACTATATCATTTTCATGTAGAGACATCGATAAATGAAATTGTGAAGACTTTGTCCGTATACCGCCAAAATGTTGGTAGTATAACGAATATTTCGTTTGCTGGGAAACATTGCTAATATTTAAATCATGTGGTAAAGAGAGCAGCTGAGATGAAAACGAGAGAGTTGTTGCTGCAAATGTAGTCGACGCAGGTTGATGATCAATCCCACGAACAGGGTTACCTTTGAGAATTTTGAAAAAGTGTCAAAAAAAGGCGCACCCGACCAAAAAAAGTTGGAACATGTATTTTTTGTCTTTATTTATTAACAATGTAGCGTAACAAAAATAATTTGCCATCGAATTCCAGATAATTCCAATATTTTTATAAGAAAAAATTGTGTCATACGCCATGTACTCAAAAATTTTGTATAATTTACTAAGCAATTCTGAGTTTTCAATTAATATAATATATAAAGAAATAATTTCCAAATACGTTATTTGTTCTTTTGACTTAATGATCCGGGGTTGTAAGAATCGCAAAACGATCAGTATCTTATCCGTGTTGTCTTATCGTGATTTTACTTGTTTTCGATAATAAACAAATTTGTTTTACTTTTTCTTTTATTCATAACTAAAAAAATTAACATGGAAAAAAGAAAAATCGTATCACAAATGAAGAACTTTTCAGTTTTACAAAATTTCAATATTGATCACATTTGATCACTTTTACTTGGAATTTTAAATGATATCAATTTAAATCTGATCTTTACTTTCTGAGAATGGGCAAATGTGAAATACATGAATTTTTGCCACATCTCCTATTGATTGTTGGGCTTAGATTCTACACATTAATTTCATCGCAAAATTACGATTCATCAATCCTGATTATCGACATGATCTACGTTCACCATTAATGAAGATGGTCTCTCGAAACCGAATGGTCATATTTCTATCAGTTTCCTGGGATACACATTATATATCTGCATAATTACATACGATATAGAACGGTTAGCTAAACAAAATGTCCACAATTTGTTTTCCCAGATTTTTTTTGTTAACGCCATGATCGATCACTTATAACTGACAACTTGTTAGGTTATTTGTCACAAATCGGAGAATTTTTAAATTTACGGTTTTTTTTTAAATTATTTGCTTTGACTACAATATCCGAATTTGAAAATATATATATATTTTTTTTTTTTTAACTTATGTTCCGGAACTTTAAAAATGTCTTAGAGGTCTATTTTAAAAAAAAAATATGAAATAATTTTAATAAATCTAATTTTAATAAATAGTCTCAAAAGTCATTCTAAAATTCTAAAAAGTCTAAAAATAAGGTAATTTTTAAAAAGTCGTCTCATGGTCTTATGGCAATAAAAAGGACGCATTTTGCCACTTTAGTCGCATAACGGTAACCCTGCCCACGAAGCAAAGAAATTGCAAATTCTGAAGAAGAAAGCGAGCGCGCTCGATTAAGCAGCAACAGTGAGGGCGTTAGCGACTCTGATAGTGTTGAGAGTGAGAGAGTTTACGCTCATTACTTAATAGTGGGTAAGAATGTGTTGACGATGATAAAAAATGTTGTGGTAATTTGTTAGAGAGTGGCGAATGTGTTACTGCACTTTGCAATCTCTCATTCAATGTTAGTTGATTTCGGGAGTAGGAGCTGCCAATTCGTTATTTTGAGAGTGACGAAACTTCTTCACCTTCACTCCCACCGGCCAGTGCTCTACTTTTCTCACCGCATCGAAGTGGTTAGACGGCACAATTAATAAAAAGCTAATTGATTTTAAAGTTGATAAAACAGCATCGCGCTTTGTTGAATTTAGAAGATATTCAATGCTAAATGTGCTCGATACATGAGTCGCCAAATCAGAGGTTGTAGTATCTCGGTACAAATTTTCGTAAATGAGAAAACATTTCATTTTTTAACACTTAATTTGTTTGAATAACACCATTCATTAAGTTTTGTTAAATCATGTTGTAACTTTAAACAATCGCCCATGTGATTTACTTTAAGGAACAACTTAACATAATCTGCAAAAATTAAGCATTTAGAAAATTTGATTTGTTGTGGTAAATCATTTATGAACATTATAAATAAAAGCGGTCCACAATGCGTACCTTGTGGTATCCCCGAATATGCATTAACTACAAATTCAGAAAAACATGAGCCTATTTTCACTTTTAATTTGCGATTAATTAGAAAACTTAAAAAAAAGAAATATGATGATTGGATAATCCAAATGTTTTCAATTTAAGAAATAACACGTTATGATCAACTTTGTCAAATGCCTTTGAAAAATCAGTATATATAACATCTAACTGATCATGATGTTTCATTGCATTAACAATGTGATTTGTAATTAATGTTAAATTAGTGCATGTTGATCTGCCCGAAAAGAAACCGTGGTGGCAGTCACTAATAATAGATTTTACGTGATCAAATAGCTTCATTTTTATAATGTGATCAAACAATTTTGCAAAAGTTTTTTGTTTAACAATTGCTCTGTAGTTATTTACATCACTTCGGTTACCCGATTTAAATATAGCAATTTTTTAAACATAAATTAAACAGTATTGTTCTATAACATTTACTGAACAACTCTTAAAGAAGATAGATGGAAAGTCATAATGATCATAGTTCGTGCTTGGTTTTAAGTTTGAAATTGCAAATGCAACATCATCAACAGATATTTCAAATGATTGTAAACTGCTTATATCCAGAGAATCAACATCTGGATAAATTGTATTGTTATATGTTTGAAAAACGGACTGGAAAAATCTTGCAAACAAATTACACGACTCAATTGTGCAAGATTTATCTCCATCATATTCCATGCTGGTAGGAAATCCATTCGTATTTCTCTTTGAATTTATATAATACCAGAAAGACGATGGATCCGATTTTAATTTCGTTTCAATTTTAAAAAGATGTTGATTATATAAAAACTTGTGGAGGTAGTCAAATTCATCACGTACACGTAAATAATAATTACGATCAAATTCACATTTCGTGGTTTGAAATTTTTTAAATGCTTAGTTTTTAACATTTTTTAAATTGGACAATCGTGCATTAAACCAAGGTGGCTTATTTCTCAAGGACTTTTGTTTTAATGGGACAAATCTTGAAATAGCAGTGGTAAAATTTTCTATTAATAAATTATGAGCATCTAAAGGTTTGGAAAATGTATTTAAAATTGACCAATCAATAGTGCTTAAAAATGTATTAATTGCAGTGAAATTTTCTTTATCAAAATCATACAAATCAACATCATCATGTACATTATAATCAAATTTATAAAATTCTAAATTAACAATAAGTGCTTTATGAAGTAAGCAGTTGTTCGAAATTGGCGTTAAACTAATTCGCATGATGCTTTCAAAGTATTTGTTGTAAATATAAGGTCTAAAATCCGTCCAATATCATTTTTAAATGAATTCAATTGTTGAAAATCATTAGAAATAAAAAAAATTGAAAAATTGTCAATGAAATTCCAAGAAATAATTCCTAAGTTAAAATCTCCTAATACAATTATTTCATGATTACGAGCTAACTTATCAGTTACGTAGTTAATGTTATTTAAATGATTTTGGTATATATTAAAATCGCTATTAGGAGGAATATACTATATTATAATGTAAATTGATGCAATACTTGAGAATTCAATTTGAATGCAAAGTTGCTCCACATCTCTGCTTACATTCGGTAAATGAATTGATTTACTATGAAGATCTTCTCTCACAGCAAGTAGAACACCGCCTCCCCTTTCTCTGCCGGTAGTAACTGGACAACTATCAAGACGGTGAACGCAGTAATAATTGTCAAAAAAAATTCTGCATTCATAATTTCCTTGTGAAGCCACGTCTTAGTTATGTGCAACTATATCATTTTCATGTAGAGACATCGATAAATGAAATTGTGAAGACTTTGTCCGTATACCGCCAGAATGTTGGTAGTATAACGAATATTTCGTTTGCTGGGAAACATTGCTAATATTTAAATCATGTGGTAAAGAGAGCAGCTGAGATGAAAACGAGAGAGTTGTTGCTGCAAATGTAGTCGACGCAGGTTGATGATCAATCCCACGAACAGGGTTACCTTTGAGAATTTTGAAAAAGTGTCAAAAAAAGGCGCACCCGACCAAAAAAAGTTGGAACATGTATTTTTTGTCTTTATTTATTAACAATGTAGCGTAACAAAAATAATTTGCCATCGAATTCCAGATAATTCCAATATTTTTATAAGAAAAAATTGTGTCATACGCCATGTACTCAAAAATTTTGTATAATTTACTAAGCAATTCTGAGTTTTCAATTAATATAAAATATAAAGAAATAATTTCCAAATACGTTATTTGTTCTTTTGACTTAATGATCCGGGGTTGTAAGAATCGCAAAACGATCAGTATCTTATCCGTGTTGTCTTATCGTGATTTTACTTGTTTTCGATAATAAACAAATTTGTTTTACTTTTTCTTTTATTCATAACTAAAAAAATTAACATGTAAAAAAGAAAAATCGTATCACAAATGAAGAACTTTTCAGTTTTACAAAATTTCAATATTGATCACATTTGATCACTTTTACTTGGAATTTTAAATGATATCAATTTAAATCTGATCTTTACTTTCTGAGAATGGGCAAATGTGAAATACATGAATTTTTGCCACATCTCATCGCAAAATTACGATTCATAAATCCTGATTATCGACATGATCTACGTTCACCATTAATGAAGATGGTCTCTCGAAACCGAATGGTCATATTTCTATCAGTTTCCTGGGATACACATTATATATCTGCATAATTACATACGATATAAAACGGTTAGCTAAACAAAATGTCCACAATTTGTTTTCCCAGATTTTTTTTGTTAACGCCATGATCGATCACTTATAACTGACAACTTGTTAGGTTATTTGTCACAAATCGGAGAATTTTTAAATTTACGGTTTTTTTTTAAATTATTTGCTTTGACTACAATATCCGAATTTGAAAATATATATTTTTTTTTTAACTTATGCTCCGGAACTTTTAAAATGTCTTAGAGGTCTATTTTAAAAAAAAAATATGAAATAATTTTAATAAATCTAATTTTAATAAATAGTCTCAAAAGTCATTCTAAAATTCTAAAAAGTCTAAAAATAAGGTAATTTTTAAAAAGTCGTCTCATGGTCTTATGGCAATAATAAGGACGCATTTTGCCACTTTAGTCGCATAACGGTAACCCTGCCCACGAAGCAAAGAAATTGCAAATTCTGAAGAAGAAAGAGAGCGCGCTCGATTAAGCAGCAACAGTGAGGGCGTTAGCGACTCTGATAGTGTTGAGAGTGAGAGAGTTTACGCTCATTACTTAATAGTGGGTAAGAATGTGTTGACGATGATAAAAAATGTTGTGGTAATTTGTTAGAGAGTGGCGAATGTGTTACTGCACTTTGCAATCTCTCATTCAATGTTAGTTGATTTCGGGAGTTGGAGCTGCCAATTCGTTATTTTGAGAGTGACGAAACTTCTTCACCTTCACTCCCACCGGCCAGTGCTCTACTTTTCTCACCGCATCGAAGTGGTTAGACGGCACAATTAATAAAAAGCTAATTGATTTTAAAGTTGATAGCATCGCGCATTGTTGAATTTAGAAGATATTCAATGCTAAATGTGCTCGATACATGAGTCGCCAAATCAGAGGTTGTAGTATCTCGGTACAAATTTGATACATGGACGCTGACTCTGCTGACTACAGCAAAGACTATAAATATACTAAGATGTAAACTTTCGGTTTTGATGGTTTTTATTGATTTCAAATGATTTAAATTTGCGGTGGTCCATATGATGGTTCGGATGATATCCGTTTATCCGTGTTATGAGAATCGAAATGAGAGAAAGAGAGATGTCAGTGAAATGACAGCTTAAAACAGCTGATTGATGTGCATGCAAAAATTACTTATTATATATTTCTAATTTTTCTGCGATATACGAAAAGTCAATATTTTTTATTAAAATATGAAAACATGTAGAATTTGATTATTGAATTTTCTATATTTCTCGAAAAATTATTCAATTAAACATTTTTTCAGATAAATTCATATTAAATTTTCGATGACACGACAATTCTGTCTGTCCGTTCGTTCACAATTGTTTTTATCTCTCTTACTCTTATGAGTAGACAATGGAAATATTTGTACTGCAAAAATCAAACGTCATTTTTAATTTTTTTTTTAAATCCATTTTTCTTTAGGCGATTTTTTGCACATACAAAATAAAGTCATTGTGAAATTTACTTTTATAAAAATTAATGAAGAATAACAATTAAAATTGATTTAAATAAATATTTAATAAAATTAAAACTTAAAATTTACTTTTAAATATATTCTTCAAAGTAATAATATATATCAACAGCGTATTTTAAAATTTAATCTTGAATATTGGGTTCTAATGTTACTGCAATAACCTCTTCAGATTTATTATAATTATTATATATTATATAATGTTATGTAATATAAATTATTTTGTAATGAATTGTTTTTATATGATATCACTAACATTTCTCTTTTGGGTTTAAGAAATCCATTCGGAAATTGTATTACTTTTCTGATTTCCTGACTAGTTTTCTTAAACCCAAAAGAAAAATGTTAGTGATATCATATAAAAACAATTCAATACAAAATAATTTATATTACATAACATTATATAACATATAATAAAATATATAAATAGATTAAATTATAATAAATCTGAAGAGGTTATTGTAATAACATAAGAACCCAATATTCAAGATAAAATTTTGAAATACGCGTTTAATATTTATTATTGCCTTTGAAAAATATATTTAAAAATCAATTTTAGTTTTAATTTTAAAAATTTGTTATAAAAATCAATTTTAATTGTTATTCTGCATTAATTTTTATATAAGTAAATTTTAATTTAATTTTAAATAATAAAAACATACTTTTGTTTATATTTATATATAATTAAAAAAAAAAGATTGTACATTTTTCATTATAATTTTTGATCAATTTTTATAAATAACTCGAAAACAAAATGTTAAAAAATATTTGTTATTTTTTTTCAAATACAAAAGTGTCGGTGAAAAATTAAAGAGATTTTTCACAGAAGAATGAAAAGAAGATTATTTTTTCAAAGATTACCAGAAAACGAAGACTAAAATTCTTCAGTTTCTGATATTTCTACATAAAATAATAAATATTAAAATAATTAAACAAAAATAAAAACAATTTTAATTCTGTTGAGTTAGTTTTGTTGTTGCATTTGCGCAGCCGTATTTGACGTTCGATTTTTGCAGCACAAATATTTCCATTGTCTACTCAGAGAGATAAAAACAATTGTGAACGAACGGACAGACAGAATTGTCGTGTCATCGAAAATTTAATATGAATTTATCTAAAAAAAATTTTTGATTGAATAATTTTTCGAGAAATATAGAAAATTCAATAATCAAATTCTACATGTTTTCATATTTTAATATATATAATAAGTAATTTTTGCATGCACATCAATCAGCTGTTTTAAGCTGTCATTTCACTGACATCTATCTTTCTCTCATTTCGATTCTCATAACATGGATAAACGGATATCATCTCAACCATCATATGGACCACTGCAATTTAAAATATTTGAAACCAACAAAAACCATCAAAACCGAAAGTTTACATCTTAGTATATTTATAGTCTTTGGTACGGTCGGCCAACAAGTTTTTGGTTTTTTGTCAATTACTGCTGTTGTTGTTTTTTTTTTTTAACCAGTGCTAAATACATATTAGTAGCTAGTAGCCGCGGTAGCTCAGTGGTTTGTGCGTTGGACTGCGAGCTGAAAGGTCCCCGGTTCAAGCCTGGACTGGACCTACGAGAGTAAAACATTGCCTATGAAAAGCTCTCACCCGACGTTCGGATTCGGCAATAAACTGTAGGTCCCACCACTTTGAGTAAAAATATAACACGCACAGCTTAAAGTGGTGAGAGAGCTCGGCCTAAGTTCTTATAGGACTGTAGTGCCAAACTATTATTATTATTAATACATATTGCATTTGGTAGACCTAGAGCCTGACAAATTAGTTTTTGTTTTAAATATATATGAATTGTGTATCTTTGAATATTCGCCACATGCAAATAAAAATCTAATAAAAAATAGCTAAAATGGCTTAAATAAATAATTTGCTACATTTCGGCTAATAGTATTTTCAGAATTTAATGGCTAAAATTTTCAAAAATGTCTAAATCTAGCCATAAAATGGATGCTTTGGCAAACACTGCTTGGGAATGCATGAAAGCTTCGTTTATAATTTGTTTCATTATTAAGTTATCAGCGCCATTTATTTATCTGCATGCCAATAAAAGAGCAACATTTGACAAATATTTCTCACAAAAGAGTACAATTTTGAATTTATGTAAATATTGTTATTAATTTATATGCACCTCGCAACGGATTGCTATTGCATGGTAACATGCATTTTTATTTTATTCTATTAATACGAAAAAATACTTATAACAATTTATATTACGCACGTGATGTTTTCATTGTACCAAATTAAAACAAGTTAAGAAAGTTAGGTCACTTGGGACGGACTTTTATAGTCGGTCGGGCCCGACTATGGAATACCCTACGCCTTTAGTGGGGATATTTATGTGGGTAATTTAATTGAATACCTTAATTTTAAAGTTCTTAATTATGCTTAATTGTGCCCCTTTCTCTCGGAATATTGTTCGCATATCAGAAAACTACATCTTTTATCCTCATAATTAAAAAAAAATGGTATAAAAGTATAACAAAAACTAATAGCAAACATTTAGAAAAATAAAGATGGGCGAACCACGCCTATATTTAAAATTTTGTAAGGACATGCCTTCTAAAGGGGCGTTACAATATATGCACAAAGTTAATATACCCTTTACCTCATAGGTGTAGGGTATAAAAAAATGTGTGCATTTGATAACATTAATTGTGCTTAAAAAATGGAATAATCAATAAACGAGCAAAACGGCAGATAATTTTGGCGTTTCAACACAACAATAAACCAAGTTAGTAAATAAAACAAAGGTTGATTTGAATCCGATTGAATCCCAAAATTTGCACTCCACGAAACTAGTTAATACATACCTTCCACTTTCATTAAAAAATTTAATTCATAAAATTATTAATCAATTTTTTTTTTAATATTCACTTTCAATTAGGCGTCAAATTCTTTTAATGTACTTACTGCAAATTATGTTATGTACGATTTCCATGTTATATTTCGCTATCACTCGGTATCACAATAAGAGTGATAGCGAGTGATAGTGATAACGAGTGATTCAAATGTTTCAACTTTCTCTATCTTTCGTTATCCCCCATGTTATAAGACGGCGAAATAGTGATGACAAGTGATAGCGAATGATATGGAAACCATGCCTTGACAACTAACAACTGTGAGGAAATTGAAATCAATACAAAAGTAAAAACGTCAAATTGCTCAGTGGAGTATCGATATTCGATACATTGCAAAACATTTATCAATCTAAAAGTTGTACTTTTTGACTAAAATGCCGCTAAACCATTAATTTCGATCAGTGTGCAATGTATTCGAAATAGCTTTAATTGTAAACTATAACGTTTACAATTCTCGAAGTGGCCACGAGAAAAAAAAATCGTTCTCATTATTATATCTAAGCTTTTTAACGATTTTCGTGCTCAGTTGTTTAGAAGGTTCCTTGAAATGTCTACGAGAAAAAAAATAATCTCGTTGTTATATCGAAACTAATTTAAAACGAGTTGGGAAAGTTATGTCACATGGCTAAGTTCGGTCACATGGGTCGGTCGGGCCCGACTATGGAATACCCTACACTTTGGTGTGAATTTTAGTGTGGGGAATTTAATTGTATACCTACCTTTAAAGTTCTTAATTATGCTGAACATTCTTACACTCAGAATATTATTTACATATCAAATTTCTGACGACGTATATTCCATTAATTTAAAAAATTGATGTAAAAGTAAAAAATCAAAAAATGTTAAAACATGTAGAAAAATAAATGTGGGTGGATCACGCCCACTTTTAAAACATATGTAGATATTTAAGGCTAATATTTCATAATTTTGTTTTCAATAATTTGCGAATAAAATGTCCACTATGAAAAAGCGAGGAGTAATAAAAAAAATCAAATGTGGGCGTATCACGCCCATTTTTGGATCATATATTTTTAGGTGAATTCTAACAATACATTTTAAATTTTATAAGTATATCTTGAATACTTTTCGAGTTATTCGTTCGTAAAGAGTTATATAGTGTCTTGTATGAGAGGTGGGCGTGTCCGTTGACCAATTTGGCTCATTTACATTGCCAAAACTAACTTTTGGCTAAAAAGTATTGAAACGAAATTTCATCGCAAGACAGCAAGACAGACGGACGGACAGACAGACGGGCATGGCTAAACGGACTCGGGTGGTGATGCTGATCAAGAATATATATACTGTTCCATACCGGACACGCCTCCTAAGGGGCGTTACATTATATGCACAAAGTTAATATACCCTGTACCTCATAGGTGTAGGGTATAAAAAAATGTATTCAATTGTACCTCCTTATAGGTACATGTCCGCGTTCGTACGCTTGATCTAATTTAGTAATTATATGGAGGACCGAACAGTGCACTGAATTCTTGTAGCTCTCTTTTGCGTTCAAGTAATGTCAGTGTCTGCAGGAGTTATGTCAATTTCATTATTACAAAAGCAACGATTTACGTTTAATCACCAACACTTCTTTGTTATTGAAAGTTGGAACTCCTGATAACGCCTCGTTTACGGATCTTAAAAATACAACTAGTTTTTGTTAGAATAACCACTTGTAACTCATGTAAGCGACCTTTTCTTTATAGTTGTTTCCATTTTTTGCCAATCTCAAGGGTGTGAAAATAATTTTTTTTATATTAATTACAGTTTATTTCATTTAAAATTAATGTATGAAAATAGTGAACCTTGCTTTTTAATTTTTTATTTAATTTTATTTTTTGTGTCAAAAATATGTTCGTTCAGAAAAAAATAAAAAATGTAAACACATGCGGAAACTATTTTGTTTAAATTGAAATTAAATATGAAAGTAATGTACGACAAATTTATACAGAGTATCCAGTAGGAGCAAATGGAATGCAATAAAATGCAATGGAAAATGATGATGGTTATTAATTGTGTTGCGAAATTAAATTCCATAGAATATTAATGCGATGGTGCGGACGACGACGACATGATGTGAAAGACATAATAGAACAATTAAGGATAGGTACAGAAAATTTTTGATCGTCATTGCGGATGCATATATATTGATTGCACATTTATTTAATACAATCATAAAGCCCCATGCTGTCGTCAAGAGCAGGGTTCGTAGAATATTTGAAATACATTCATTCTCCAAAGAATATTCTCTCCCGGAATTTTTCATTTCATTCATTCGCGAATTTTTGAATGTTTTTAAAATTCTTTGAATTTCATTCTCTCGCGAACTTTTGAAATGATAAATTCATGTATATAAATGTTCTTGATTAAAAAAGAATATTCCGAATAATTCTTTTATATTCCTATTTCATTGGAATTTAGCAGAAACCACTTGCGTTATGGACATTTTTTTGGACAAATCGTTTCCATTGGGATTTGGTCAGAACCCACTTGCATCATTGGAACTTTTTTGAGTGAATCTGTTCCAAAGGGATTTAGTCAGAACCTACTTGAGTCATTGGAAATTTTTTTGGGTGAATCTGTTCCATTGGGATTTTGCCAGAACCCAACTGCGTCATTGGAACTTTTTTGGGTGAATCTGTTCCAATGGGATTTGGCTAGAACCCAACTGCGTCATTGGATTTTTTTTTAGGTGAATCTGTTCCAATGGGATTTGGCCAGAACCCAACTGCGTCATTGGACTTTTTTTTGGGTGAATCTGTTTAATTGGGATTTGGCCAGAACCCAACTGCGTAATTGGACTTTTTTTTGGACAAATTGGTTCCATTGGGATTTGGCCAGAACTCACTTGCGTCATTGGACTTTCTTTTGAACAAATTGGTTCCATTGGGATTTGGCCAGAACCCAACTGCGTCATTGGACTTTTTTTTTGGGTGAATCTGTTCCAATGGGATTTGGCCAGAACCCAACTGCGTCATTGGACTTTTTTTTGGACAAATCGGTTCCATTGGGATTTGGCCAGAACCCCCTTGCGTCATTGGAACTTTTTTGGGTGAATCTGTTCCAATGGGATTTGGCTAGAACCCAACTGCGTCATTGGATTTTTTTTTAGGTGAATCTGTTCCAATGGGATTTGGCCAGAACCCAACTGCGTCATTGGACATTTTTTTGAACAATTCGGTTTTATTGGGATATGGCCAGAATCTTACTGCGTCATTGGACTTTTTTTTGGACAAATTGATTCCAGAACCCAACTGCGTTAAATTTGTCCAAAAAAAGTCCAATGACGCAGTTGGGTTCTAGCCAAATCCCATTGGAACAGATTCACCCAAAAAAGTTCCAATGACGCAAGCGGGTTCTGGCCAAATCCCATTGGAACAGATTCACCCAATTTGTCCAAAAAATGTCCAATGACGCAGTTGGGTTCAGGCCAAATGCCATTGGAACAGATTCACCCGAAAAAGTTACAATGACGTTCTGGCCAAATCCTAATCGAGCCAGTTTGTCCATAGAAACCTTCCAAGTATTTCCTTTTTTATCCATAAAAGTTATATATAAAAAGAATGAAAAAGAACATTTATTTACATTTGTTTTCATTCGCAAATTTTAATATCATGCGAATTTATCATATCTTTCTTATCGTTGAAGAATAAAAGCAACATTCTTGTCGTTTCATTAATTCGTGAAAAGAATTAAAGCTAATAGTTCTCGCGAGAGAATTTTTCGTAAGGAATTTATGATTTTAAAATTCATTCTCCGAATGAATAAGAATGAAAAGAATGAATTTTTTTCATTCGCGAATGTATTTTTACGAACTCTGGTCAAGAGCTTTTAGAACGGTTCGTTTTTCGGAAAATTTTATTTTTTTTCCCAGGAAACGGGAAATGCATAGAGTAAAAAACATAATAATTTGTTTACAAGGAATAATTGGCAGACTGTCCGAGCGATCAACGGCCAGGCCAAACCCTTAGACCTAGAAACATGAAATTTCAACAGGACTTTCAACTCCCGACGTAGGTACTCACAGATTTTTTTAAATTCGCCGCCTAAGATACAAAAATTAAAAATTTCTGAGTACTTAAGATAGTCAAAGCTATGAAATTTGGCCAAGTGACGTATATAGTGGTTTTTATCTTTTTGTCAAATTTAAGAGGTATTGGACGAAGGGGTCCGGCACCTCCCATGTAACTAAAACTTTAAAAATGCTATAACTGCTGACCTACTAAGAGTAGAGTTATAAAAATCGAATCAAAGGTTCATATTTGAAACTCCAATCGTCACATAGAATGTGGGAGGGATTAAACATATGGGCATGGCACCTGCTATATAACCAAAACTTTCAAATTGCTATAACTCTATACCTACTAAGAGCAAAGTTATAAAAATCTAAACAAACATTGTAATCATCCTGTAGAATGTGGGTGGAATTGGACAATGGTCCCTGGTACTTCCCATATAACTAAAACTTTAAAAATTGTAGTTTCCAAAAATCTTAAAATAAAAACATTCAATTAAAAGTACACCGAAAAAATACTGTATTCAAAATATTGTAAGGCTAATATTTAATAGACTTGATTTTAATAATTTACTGCTAAAATTTCCACGTTGAAAACCCGGAAAATAATGTGGGCGGATCACGCACCTTTTTGGACCACATGTTTCTAGTTGAATTCTAACAATACATTTTAAATTTTATAACTATATCTGGAATACTTTTCAAGTTATTAGGTCTTAGTTAGAGTTATATAAAAGAGACTTGTATGGGAGGTAGGGGTGTCCGTTGATCGATTTGGCTCATTTCCAACCTCAATTCCTACTTTTGGCTAAAAAATATTGAAACAAAATTTCATCGCATTCTCAAGTATTTCTGCATTCGGGTTCCTGACGGGACATTCATACTCTTAAAACTTTACTTGATTTTGTTTCTCAAGTAGTATTTAAATAGGACTAAACAATTGCAAAAAATTAGAAAATTCTATACGGAACTGCGTGACGAGGTTCATTTAGAAATGCAAAAACAGTAAATTTTGCGTACAAATTATTTTTTTAATTATTTAAAAAAAATAGTTCAAATCATGTGTACTTCGTAACTTTATTTCTAAATTTTCTAGTTTTTTCATAATAAATCACAGAAAAATTACCGACGGAACATTACGGACGGAATAAAAATGTTAGAACATAGCTGAACAATTTACTTTATTTTTTATATGTGCACTTTGTTGCTAAAGGTTACAGTTTAAAAGAAGGTACAACTTAACACGAAATTCTTTAAACTTTATTTTCGATATAACAATGAAATAATTTTTTTTTTTAGACTTTTCGATAATACTTCAAAACAATTTAATACAAAAAACATTAAAAATTAGTTTCGATATAATAACGAGATCGATTTTTTTTTGTCGAGCCACGTCGGAATTGTTGGATACACTGGAGGCTTCGATTCGTTGTCCCTAGTAGAAATTTGCCCGATGCGCCATCGGGAAATGATCAGGTTTTTGTCGGGTAAGCCCTAGTAGACCAAATATGATCATGGCCTTGTCATGCCCTTATCATGCTCACCATAGCAGTGTTTACATTATCTAAACAGTCAGTGGTCCTGATAAGAACTACATTAGTTGTTCCTCATAAGGAAATGTCCATTGGGCAATGATCGGGATTTAATGACGAAAACCGTTAATATTTGTTTTTTTTTGTAAACTGAAATTTCTTACCATTACTATGAACATAATTTTATGAAATATTTATAAGTTTCAGGGCTTTATATCAAAAGTGACATGATCTATTCTTATAATAAAAATAATTATTATATGAACAAAACATTATACGAACTAATTTAAAATATATAATGCCAAAATAGGAGGATTTGAACATTTGGTGGAGCTTAAAAGTGTAATAAAATAGTAAATTTTTATTTTATTACACAATATTAAATTAGTTATTACTACACCGGAAGCAAATTTAGTATGTTTTTTTTTGTGAATGGAATTTCTCCGACAAATAATGGCCCTATTATGACTGGCGAAGCGAATGTAGTTGGCGAAGCGAACTTAAAATAGCTATCACAGCATCCATTCGCCGAACGTAAAAATCAGGAGAACATAGAAATCATTCGCCTGAACTTCATTCGTCTGGCGAATGGATGCTGTGAAGCTTTATTCGTTCGTTCGCTCGCTTCGCCAAGTTCATTCGCTTCGCCAGTCATAATAGGTCTCTAAAACGTAGTCAATTCTAACTACATTTAAAAATTTACATCGACGAACTATGGCCATAGTCAGTGCATCCAATGCAAATTCATCACTAATTCGCAATCCATTCGTTTCGAAGAGCGATACTGTGTTTTTCGGTGGCAGATCGCTAGCCAGTTACCGGAGAAACCCTAGACGAGCCGGCTGCAGCTCACTCTGATTCTCTGATGAATAGTACAGGCGCCCCTACTGTAGATTGAGATAGGAGACGGCAAAAATATGAGACATTGGCATGCTAAGTAATATCCATTTGATAAGAATCAACAATTTAAAAGTAAACTATTATTTTTATTGTTGTACCTGAGGCAGATCATCTACTGCTATTTATGGCTTGAAGGCCGACTGAATACGCTCTCGCCAAAGATCAGCCGAACTGCGATGTAACAATGTAGCAACAAACTTTTCTTCAATAAGCTAAAATATATTATATAGTTTCAATAAAATAAAATAAAAAGAAATACTCACAATTTCAAAGAAATGTTAAAACATTTTTATTTTTCTTTCTTTACATCAAAATCAAATGTTTTTTCTGCCACTTTCAGTATGTGTTGCATAAGTGCAAACCTTCGCACTATTTATACTACTTTTTTTTAAATAAAAAGTACGAAATACACCAATTGTTTATAATGTTTTCAATTGTTTAATTGTTTATAAAAATTTTATGTTTTGTTTCCCAAGTAACAATTTTTTTATTTTAAAAATTGTACTATTTCAAACTTATGTGACTTTAGATATATGATAATTAATAAAATTCTGTATATATCTTAAATGATTTTTAATATATTTTGCTTAATATATTCATTTTGAAATCCATACTGAATTTTTAAAAATGAACAGAAATAAAATTTACACAAAAATATAAATTACAATAGTTATAAAAAAAACTACGTAAGATGTCTTCAATAGTCGCTGTCGAAACACACAACAGAAAACAGTTTTTGACTTGCTTCACAATAATTGTTCACATTTTAGTGGAAGTCGTATTTTTGTAAAATATTATTTTTCAAATGTGTTTAATAATAATAGTTTGGGCCAAAAACTTTTATGATCCTAGGTCATTTCAGCAGTTCGTATTATATTTGTACGTTGGAACCTAGAATTTTATGGTTAAATCGAACAACGCAGTGAGAGTCTTTTACAATGTAAAAATACTTTTGGTGGTACCATTCATTGTCTGCAGAAAAGTATCGCGGAAAAGTAACACCTTTGATATTTTTCAATGTTGTGAGATAACTCAGATTTTAACCTGAGCTATTGAACTTTTTGGGTCGCAGTCCAGCGCACTAACCACTAAGTTCACCATAAGGTATGATAAGGTATGTAAGAAACAAAATAACAAATTAATAATTATCTAAAATAAATACAATTTTCATAGTTAAAAGAACGACTAAGAACAAGCTTCTTCCAACACTATGCAGTGCTCAAAAGTAACACAGGTCGCTGTGTATGAAGACACACCAGAGAGTACGTATAATACCAGAGAGTATATGTTATTAATATATGATTCTTCCGAGTTTGCTTGCGTCGTTGCCGAAAACATTGGTTATGTGGAAGTGGAATTTTGCAGATTGAAGTTAACAAAGGAAAACTGGATCTGTGCGCAAATAATTTGCAACCAAACTTACCATATATTGCAATCGAATGCCTAATAAATTTTAATTTTTTTTTGGACACAAATTTGGCTTTTGAAAATTTCTCTGTTGACAAAATTTGTAATTCAATTTTCACATAAGCAATGTTTTAATTTATTTGACAAGACTGGCAGCGAAACCATCTGTATACAAACTCTATATCAAATATTATCGTTGTTGAAGTAGAAGTCACCAACTGCATTTTCAAAATGTCAATTATTCATTTAAAAAATCTTTATATATTTTGTCAATTTATATTCGATGATCTGATCTATTTTGACCAAATAAGAAAATGCGAATCTATTATTTGTTATATCAACTTTAAAAATGAATGAATTAGTTTTTATAATAATAACCAACAAACTCGAAATTTAATATTTTAATATTTTAATTATTCATTTAAAAAATCTTTATATATTTTTTCAATTTATATTCGATGATCTGATCTATTTTGACCAAATAAGAAAATGCGAATCTATTATTTGTTATATCAACTTTAAAAATGAATGAATTAGTTTTTATAATAATAACCAACAAACTCGAAATTTAATATTTTAATAAAAATGTATTTGGTGACTTTTAGTTCTACAACCACGACATATATTTACTCTGTGATTACACACAGTTTTCTTACGAGTTTGCTTCCATTGCAACCGAAAACAATAGTTATGTGGAAGTGTAATTTGAAAGATTAAAGTAAACACTGAAAATATTTCAAAACACTGAAATTGTTCGTGGATAATTTACAATACTTAAAAAATTCGGAATATTTTGGGGAAAAAATTTCTCTGTATAGAATGTTTACTTCCTTTTTAAACCAACATAAACAATATTTGATTTAAATGTATGTAAATACAAAAACATAAAAAAAATTTCATTTTCAGACGATATGAACGATGAAAGCTATCCATGCTAGAATTAAGCCATCCAACCCCGATGTGCCCTGCCTAGATCGCCCAGTCCGCCGGAAGATATACTGCACATGAGCATTGCTTGATTCAACACTGGCATTAGTGCGTTGCGCTATAAACCAGTCACCACCAATGTATGTGGCAGCTTCTGTTTTTGGAGATGGTGCATCTCGTTCTAGCAAAGCTTTCTGTCAGCGTGGCGAGATTACGACGCAATCATTAATTAGATAGATATTTATCTATTTATGTTGTAATTTTTATATGTATATCTTATGATTTAATTTATAATTTTTTATACTTTTTACACAATTTTTTATATATTCAAATTGTAATGGCGCATATTCATAAACAATTTAGAATATTGCTAAATCAACATTTTGACATTTTAATCTTTGTTTAATTGTTACATTTTGATTTCATGTTATGTCTGTGTATTTTATTAAATATTAAATTGAACTATTAAATTGAATGTAGTATTTTTTTTCATCGGGTACTTGCAGGGCTTATGCTCAGGCTCTGACAAGGCAATGGTCGGGTAAATAATGAAATGGGGAATTACCCGATCAGTGCATGATCATGGCCTGAGGTGAGTACATGATCAGGGCACTGCGTTACAAGGACATCGTGCTCATGATTTGTACCTCGTTTGGTCCTCGTCATAGCCCGATCATCTCAAATAATAACATGATCAGTTCATGATCATGGCCCTACCAAATTTTCCACTAGGGATATACTGCGATTTACATTTAATTGGAAATTTAATGTATTCTAATAAAATATATATATTTGTTTTTCTTGTTTTACAATTTTTAAATGAATATACATGTCATTTGGTAAAATATTTGCTATGGACATTTTATCATTTCTAAGTAATTATATCCTACACCTATGAGGTACAGGGTATATTAAGTTTGTGCAGATATTATAACGCCCCTTAGGAGGCGTGTCCGGTATGGAAAAGTATATATATTCTTGATCAGCATCACTACCCGAGTCCGTTTAGCCATGTCCGTCTGTCTGTCTGTCTGTCTGTCCGTCTTGCTGTCTTGCTGTCATGCTGTCCGAATACAGAATAACTTGAGAAATACTGATCAGAATGCGATGAAATTTCGTCTCAATATATTTTAGCCAAAAGTAGGAACTGAGTTTGAAAATGAGCCAAATCGGTCAACGCACACGCCCACCTCCCATACAAGTAACTTTTATATAACTCTTTAGGAACTCGAAAAGTATTCAAGATATAGGTATAAAATTTAAAACGTATTCTTATAATTCACCTAAAAATATGTGGTCCGTGATACGCCCACATTTGATTTTTTTATTACTCTCGCTTTTTCATAGTGAACATTTTATTCGCAAATTATTGAAAACAAAATTATGAAATATTAGCCTAAAATCTCTACATATGTTTTAAAAGTGGGCGTGATCCACCCACATTTATTTTTCTACATGTTTTAACATTTTTTGATTTTTTATTTTTTTTACTTTTAAATCAATTTTTTAAATTAATGGAATATACGTCGTCAGAAATTTGATATGTAAATAATATTCTGAGTGTAAGAATGTTCAGCATAATTAAAAACTTTAAAGGTAGGTATACAATTAAATTCCCCACACTAAAATTCACACCAAAGTGTAGGGTATTCCATAGTCGTGCCCGACCGACTATAAAAGGCCGTCCCATGTGACCGAACTTACCCATGTGACCTAACTTTCCCAACTCGTTTTTAATTGTAAATGTAAATTTGAATTGTAAATTTTTTTTTTTTAAATAAATCAAATGTTAATTTTATTATTGGGCTCCAAAATTTTGGAAATCTGCGCATTTTTAAACCTACCTGGTCCCACTGCCACGAACTGCTTTTGGTTTATTTGGATACCTGTTTCGCAGTCATCAGTCGTGTGCAAAAAAGAACATCAAAAACCAGTTTCTGCAATATGAAACCAACGAATTCGTTTATACCTGCGCGAGGGATGACCTTTCGTAATTCATTCGTTGTGTGTCTACACGAATTTAAAATAATAATTAAAATAAAAGCAAAAAGAAAACATCAATACAGTTTGTACAATACGTAAAGAACGAATTTTCAATACATGGTGTAGCCGCGGTAGCTTAGTGGTAAGTGCGTTGGACTGCGAGCCGAAAGGTCCCCGGTTCAAGCCTGGACTGGGGCTAACAACATCTTTTCATAGAAACATTTTTCTATACCGCGCTACCTCTCGGCAGTTAATGGCAAACCTACGAGAGTAAAACATTGCCTATGAAAAGCTCTCACTCGCAGTTCGGATTCGGCAATAAACTGTAGGTCCCACCACTTTGAGTACAAATATAACACGCACAGCTCAAAATGGTGAGAGCTCGGCCTATGTTCTTATAGGACTGTTGTGCCAAAATATTATTATTATTGTAGTAAAAATATGACATATAAAGGCAAATGTTAATAACCATGGAAATGTAGTCTGCAAAACATAAATTGTATATATCTTTCTACAATATTTTGTTCGGTGTATGTATATTAAAATTCGTCTTGACGATTATTGCGTCTAAAGTTTTTTTTTGAAAACTATTTAGTTGATTAGTTGTCTAATAAGGACACTGAATTTTCAAACTATTTTAATATCATTCTTGTGATTACCTATTTTTTTATACCCTACACCTATGAGGTACAGGGTATATTAACTTTGTGCATATATTTAGCCATGTCCGTCTGTCTGTCTGTCTGTCTGTCTGTCTGTCTGTCTGTCTGTCCGTCTGTCTGTCCGTCTGTCTGTCCGTCTTGCTGTCTTGCTGTCCGAATACAGAATAACTTGAGAAATACTAATCAGAATACGATGAAATTTCGTCTCAATATATTTTATCCAAAAGTAGGAACTGAGTTTGAAAATGAGCCAAATCGGTCAACGGACACGCCCACCTCCCATACAAGTCACTTTTATGTAACTCTTTCGGAACTAATAACTCGAAAAGTATTCAAGGTATAGTTATAAAATTTAAAAGGTATTGTTAGAATATGTGGTCCAAAAATGGGCGTGATCCGCCCACTTTTTTTTTCATTATTTCCCGGGTTTTCATAGTGGAAATTTGATCCGTAAATTATTAAAATCAAATCTATGTAATATTAGCCTTTCAAAATTTTAAATATAGGCGTGGTCCGCCCAATTACATTTTTCAATTTGTTTTTTAGTTTTTTTATACTTTATATAAATTTTTTAATTTATGGGGATATAAGACGTAAATTTCTGATATATGAATAATATTCTGAGGGTTAATATCCCCACCAAAGGTGTAGGGTATTCCATAGTCGGGCCCGACCGACTATAAAAATCCGCCCCATGTGACCGAACTTACCCATGTGACCTAACTTTCCCAACTCGTTTTCTTTTTTTTTTATTAGTTTTTTATACTTTTATATATTTTTTTTTAATTTATGGGTATATAAGACGTAAATTTCTGATAAGTGAATAATATTCTGAGGGTGGGGAGGTTAGTATAAATAAAAACTTTAAAATTAAGGTATGCAATTAAATATCCCACATTAATATCCCCATGAAAGGTGTAGGTTATTCCATAGTCGGGCCCGACTGACTATAAAAATCCGCCCCATGTGACCGAACTTACCCATGTGACCTAACTTTCCCAACTCGTTTTTATAGAAAATTGAGCAATATGAACAATTGTTTGAAAATTTCGGCAGCTTTTCAGCCAATTTACTTTTTAAAACTATGCTGTATCTTCGATGATACTGCAAAATCGCCTAACTGCATGTAAACATTACGTCTAATTTTGTGTTGTAATCCGGTTTTATTGTTGATCGGATAAATTAGAAAAATGCCATTATAAGTTATGAAGTAAGTGCAGAATTGAGACTTAAAATAGTGTTGTTTCTTCTGTAAAATTCATTTTGTAAGAGGTATTTTGTAAAAGGACAATGTAGTTAGCGGTTTTGCAGTATTACCGACGATATCCACTTTATTACTCTTAATAACGAGTAAAACAAAATTACATTGTGGCTATTTTTTGAGTTTGTAAAACGAGAATTGAAAATGAAACATTACGTTAACTGGAAGCGGAACTGGAACTTATAGAAACCATAACGGGAAACACGAAAAAATAACCGCTACTTTAAAAATAGAATTCGTTACATTACTATGCTGGAATTTTTTACATCGAAATGTTATCAAAAGTAGATGTTATATAGCTCAATTTATCGTTTACATTGTATTCTACAGGATTCCTGCATGTTGACCTGATTTGGGATGTAAGTTAGAATGGTTCGTCGATCGATTGTAATGAAAAGGTAATCAATTACGTATTGCGGACATTTTCTACTGGGCTAAGGTACAATGAGCAGTAGATGAACAAGAACAAGCACAAGAATAGAACACGAAGAAGAAACATGTACTTGATGAATGGGATCTGATGAAAATTTCATGTTCAATTGGAATTTATTACACTTCGGGATTTAAAATTCTAGCATGAAACAAAACGAACTTGACGAAGAACAAGCGCTCAACATCGTCCCTAAATGCAGAACGCATGGATGCAGCAAACACATTCAATTCATATGGACTGAACGTGTACAGGTTGTACGTATGTCTGTCCGTCTGCCTGTCTTCCGATCTTCTGTCTTCCGAGCCGACTTTATTACAATGAGGTACAAACTGTATTCTGGCATGACGATTACTTCAATCGAATTGCCTGACAAATCCACACTTTGCCTAACAACTGAATAAATCCCCACCAAATAAAAACCCTTACCTTTTTATTAATATCAAATGTATCACAAAAATCTCGATCTTTATATTTTTCTGCTTTTATCTTAATCCTTTCCTTATTTATGTATTTGTTTATTTATTTACATTCTACCACATTCATTATCAAATTATTCCCATATTTACAAATCATTAGAAAATTGGCGATGATACAGAAATTCAATAAAAATTTAATATGTAATCATATCGTCCCATTCCATAACATGTTAAGTATAACAAATGAGTTTTTCAGGAGAAATTATGTAATTACACTACTCAACAATGTTCATGGACTTCTCATACATCAATTGTATAGAATTAATGTTGGAATAATATGTTCAAATTTCGTCATGATTGGAAAAGTGGGCGTGAGACCTCTTGTAGTGCAAACTACTTAACAAAACGAGGTAAAAATGTTCCCAACAAATCTATATAACTCGCGGTTGCTGATTTTGGCTGCGCACTCTGTTTTGTTGCTATTACATAACATTAAAAAAAAGTTCGGCCCTACTTTTTAGGATAAAATAAATAAATCTCTTACGCAGATAGTTTTCCAAAAATACTTTCAATGAAATTTTTCGTACAATTGTCCAGACTAATTACAATATACAAAAAAAAATAATATTTCAAAATGTTTTTAAGATATTTGAATCTAAACTCAAAAAAGAATGTTTTTGGATTATGTTTTTAGCATTCCGAGCTAATGATGATCAAGAAAATGGTTTATGGTCTTGACGCATCGGATTTAACATTTTTAAAATGGTAGTTTTTACCTAAATTTTTCTAAAAAAAATGGTTACTTAATATAAATATTTCAGATATTTTCATATTCTTAGACTACAGGCATAAGTATTTGTCTTTAAAATTGATTATATAAAAGAGTAATTATAATCACATGAAGTATTTTCAAAAGTAGATCAACTAGTGTGGTCTAAGCTCTGAATAACCATAAATAATTTTCTTTTTTTTATCTTAGATCTTAAAAGCAAAGAAAATAATTAAAAAATTGTCTAAACTCCAAAAGATAACTAAGATAATTTGATCTAAATTCGGAGATCCAATTATCTAAGTCCTTTAATCGACAAGATAGAAATAGCATTTTTATTATGAGAATTTTGGTTTTAGCGTAATTTTTGTACGAGAAACACGAATCCGAAGTCCTTTTGTCGCTTTTTGTTTTGTTTAGGAGCCAGTTGCAAGACTGTACTAAATTAAATTATTAAAACATGTATTTGAATTATTTCCCGAAAAATTTAAGAATCCGAATGTGATGAAAAAACTTTTAATAAAATTTTAATTTTTAGTTAAATCACAAATATGTTCGCGTTTGTTTAAAAAAATGTGACTTGACTTATCGTATCTGCCAAACAAATCCCGTTACAACGATCAAACCTAAACCATTTGAGCGCGAAAAACTTGATTTGAAAAAATTATTGGGTCTGTAGACGGTCTTGTTGATTAATGGGTTAAAAACTGGCTTAACAAAATCTAAAATCTATTACAATAGCAAGTAACAATCTCTGAGATGTGTTTATACTTAACAAATCTAATTTCTTAAAACTAGTTCAAAATTAATCATTGTTAATTGTGTGTTATTCATTTAGGAGTTTTTTTAGCACTGGATACTGTAATGCCATTGAACGACTTAATACTAAGAATGTTCTTGAATGTTCTCAAAAACTTAACTTAATAAGAAAAACTGAGTATTCAGTAAAAATCAGCACCATCGAATTGTATGTAAATGATGTATGAGCTGTCCATGGAACAATCGAGTTCGGTAATGTTATCTTGGATTAAAAAGCGTGTTTACCAAAATTTTAATAGCATTTTTTATTCAAAATCAAAAATTTCAAAGTCTACATACAATATTTCAAAGTTAAAACAATTGCAAAGTTCATTATAAGTTTTTGAAATAAATAAACATTTCTGAATATATCTTTGGATTGGATCGACTGATCTGCACTAATATTCAAATGTAGATATCCAAAAATATTATTTATAAGTCCACTTTCAGAAAAATTCCATTTGGAATTCATAAAATTTAAATTGATGCACTCTAAAAAAAGGAATATTTATAAAATACTTGTGGGAAGCTATCGGTTACTCCTGGTAAATAGATATTGGCTGCCAGAAATACTTATTGTTAGTCGTAAATAATAATGACTTATTGCAAAGAATTACACAATTATAGTGTTTGAACAAAACAATATCTAATGTTTCCCAACAGCACTTTATAAAAGTCACTTCAATTGTTACTCCCAAACACTCATTTGTTACCAGTAAATAATGAAAGTGTTTAAGATAAGTAATAAATACCCTAAATACTAATAGCTTCTCGGAAAAAATGCTACATTAAAAGTTTTTGTTCCAAAAATTGTACAGCTTGTCACAAAAGATGCATCACTTGTACAATTGAACCAGGGACGTAATTTCAGGTTTACCTTGGGAGTGGCAAACATTTTTAAAAATTAAAATCCAAAATTATATATAAGTGTAATATTATATTATATGTATAATACACTTTTTAATAGGTATTTATTTGTAAAAGGCGAGTTAAAGCAAAGGATATCGCCTTTGCCTTAAACGACCAAAGCCATCTATAACTGGATCAATCAAGATTTTAAATTCTTCATGTAGGCCACCTGGGGGGCAAATTTTAGATCTACGTGATAATGATACTTATCACTTACCTTTTCACTGAATATATTCATTTCTTTCACTTCACAGAGATCGAAATGCGAGACTTGTTCATATGGTGAAAACTTTATTAAGTATATATAGTTTATATCGTAATTAAAAGCTTCTTAATCCAAAATAAATAATACTGTAAATAAGAATATATTCTAGTAAAATGTAATAATTTTATTTTTAAATTATTATTAATGTAATGAATTTTTGAAAAACTTTTAAAAACTGTCGGCTTTCTTTTCATTTTCGTAAACTTTTGACAATAGTTATCAATTCACATCACAATGAGAATAGTAAATAAAATTCACTTCACGATAACGCAGGTTCAGAATCGATCCCCAGGATCAGTTTAATAAGTAAAAATAATAGCTGAAAAAAGCAGATAATAGAATTGTGTACATGTGTTGACGGGCCTTTATGGGCATACATTTTTCTTTTTTAAAATCTTTGAAACGGAATTTATATATCAATAACTTTCGTGGTTTTTCATTTTTTAGCTAATGATAACACCTTAAGAAAAAATTCAACTTCAAAGCTGCACACATGCAGAAATCCAATATATTCTAAAGTACGCTAACAAATAAATGCGCGTGTTTCTACAGTTTTTCTAAATCAATTCGTTAAATGGTTTTACATTCATTTGAAATGTAAGTGCATATCATATTTTAATATTATTTAAATTGTTGGTCGAATATTTCAAAAATGTTGATGTACTATAGGCTTTTATTTTTTAGACGCAAGTATCATCAAATTTGAATTTAATAAATTTGAATTAATTTTTAATATATCTCATGGTAACATTACAAGTAGGAATAAAACATTTAAATGAATTTATGTTGAGAAACCGTTTTCATATCCATACTCAAAGAGATCTCACACGGAGATAAATGTTTTCATAAATGATGTATTATACGAATAAATTTGGCAAAAATTAATCATTGTATCCAGCCAAGAATAAGTAATCACAATGATTTGGTATTTATTCATTATATATGATTATAGTAAAAGAATTGTAAACAAAATGAATTGCAAATTCTTCTATATTTTTGTTCCAAAATCTTAACAGTAGGATCATACTCTGTACAATCTCGAATACACGATAGAGAAAAAAATCTACCGTACAGCTCCCTACCGTGGAACTCTATGTAGTGTTTACACAACTCTATGAGATTTTTTGCTCTATTTTGCTCTATCTCTAGCTATTTTCTCTATCGTGTAAAATCGCCTTATGAAATAGACTTCACTATACTTATTAGATTAATTTAGTATATGTTTAATTGGTGCATATTTTGTAATTTGATAGATAGATTTGGAGGTGCAATATAGAAACAATTTTTTTTTTATTTTCAAGATCTTTGTATTTTTTTGATCAGAGAACGTGCGCCCCTTAATGAAATTTTAATTAGAAAATATTAGTTAATAGCTGTTGCAAATATGCACCGTATGACTTATATCTCGTTAATATGCCCTCAACACCACAAGTGTACGATCACTGCAAATGTTAAAAATCGTTAAAGTATACGATCACTGCAAATGTTAAAAATCGTTAAATTGTTCAAAACAGCAGTTTTTTGCGTTGCACATTCGCATTATTATTTGGAATAAATCCGTGTATGGTAGGGTCTAAGTTTTTTGAAATGCAACATCACAAAATCAGTGCCGCGTTTATTGTCTTCCAATTTTTTTTTATTATACAAAATAATGTTTTTAAAGGATTTTAAACATATACGAATAATTGATCGATTTCAAAAATGTGTACCTTAAGTCTTGATAAGCTGAAATTGCGAGTACATATTACATTAAGGCAATATTCGTAATTTTGGTCAATTTTTTAACCCTACTTAAATTTTCATAATCTCAAAAAGCATCAATTAATATATATAAATTTTATTTATATGAAATTGAATTTCTATACCGATGAGGATAACATAAACAATCGCTACGAGTTTTTCGCTTTTTCAATATTGAAATTATAAAACCGTACGACGAAATTCCACTTTAGGCTGCCCACATGAAAAAAAACCTATATATTCTAAAAGTACAACAAAAAATAAAATATACCAGTTTTCCAATTTTTCTAAATCAAGTGTTTTATTTGCATTTGAAATGTTGGATTCACTTCACAGCTCAGACATCAGTGAGTATGAACATAAATTTTAATTGATTTTTAAAATATCTCTTAGTATAATTTCAAATGGGAATGAAACCATTAAATGAATTGGTATTGGAAAACCATGTTCATATCCATACTCAGGAAGATTTCAGCTACAAAATAAGTGCCGCCAAAAATTTTTAAAAATTTTTTTTATTAACGAAGTATGAAATTCATTTGCATTTCAAATTCAAATAAAAAACGTAAACGAATTGGTCTAAAAAAACTTGGTAAACACACAAACTCTTAGAATAATCCGTAGTTTCACGTACATGCCAATTTTTTTATTGTCTGACGGTGTAATATATTGTTTTAAATGAATTACTATTGACTATGATGTTGGTTATCGTAGCTGTAGGCATGTAATATACAATTGAGAAATTTTATAATATATACTAAAACTCGAAGTTTTTATTTTTTTATTTTATATTTTATTATTAGAATTAAAAAAATAAAAATTCAAATCTAGGGCGCGAAGCTGCTCCTAGATTTGCTGCTCCATTGCCCTACCCAATTTACGAATTGAACTTGTCTGTGTCATGCAACACTTGCACGAATAAACGTGGATAAGCTTCTTTTATCGAATGCATCTCAAGCTAATAATTATCATCTATAGCCGCTGCCATCAATTCATCATAATTGGTCTTCACATCATCCAAAACAGATGACTGCAGAAACACTGCCGCAATTCTGTGCAAATCATCTGACGTCAGTTTAGACGACTTTTTAAGACGCGTCCAATGTATGAGACACCTGTACCAGGCATAATGCATCGATGTGTTGTAGTGTTTCCTAAGTGTCCATCAATCAGTCGAAATAAAAGGTCTATTTCGGCAGTCGCTCGTTTACGAGACTTGTCAAATAATCTACCATGGAATTCTGCATTATTCGACATCTCGCGTAAATAAGTGGCTACCGCAATAAAAGAAAACCTTTTGTTTTGACTGAATTTGGCGAATACTACAAATTAGAGATGGGCATGTGAGCGTGATTCACGTGAATCACGCGTGATTGTGATTGAATCCTAATTTTGCTCACGTGATTGTGAGTGAGTATGAGTAGACCAAAAAATACCGTGAGTGAGTGTGCGTGAGTACATTTTTTTCGTGAGTGAGTGTGCGTGAGTCGAATATTTCATAAAATAAAAAAATCTCAGTTTTATTTTTTTTTGCGATTTTATATATTTTTGCTGAACTACAGAACAAGGCTCAGAACTCAGAAGGCTTCGGGGAGGCGACTGCCCACATTTCAGAACTATAACAAATCAAATCCTTTCTAACGACCGTCATATACCCACCCCTTCTTCAACTCAGTACAAGTTGCAAGGTTTCAGTTAACAATTGATCTAACCCCTGCCAACCGGCCGTACTTAGTATGGACTAGTCAATTTTTGTGGGGTCATGTCAATAGTTTTTGCTTGGTTTCATACGACCGTTCATGGAAATGGACATAGAACGAATTTTTTTCGATATACTCGTTTTTGTAAAAAGTTGAATTTTTTCAATTTCAACTATACATGATAACTCTGTATTGACTTCCTTTTGTTTATTAAGTTTAGTTTGTTCCAGAATTTCGTGTAGGGTCCAATTTTTATTCGAGTTATAAATGTAGTAACCAAAAAAATCACTTCAAAATAAGTTGTTCACAAAGTCAATTCATCCCTGGTAAATTCTACCCCGGACTATTCTTTTATTGATAATTTTTCCAGGGACAATTCTCAAAGATTTTACACGAATTCTTTACCGGAGAATTATTTTTCGAGGCAATTTTTTGGTTTTTATCTCCGTTAAAAATTAAGATATATTTTATCAAACTCCCTAACATCATAATATCATTATTGCATTTAAAGATGTGGGTTTTATTAGAGGTTCCACGCTCGGTAGACCAATCTCACCAATCTCACCAACATATACAAATGAAATATGTATTTTTATGCATTCTGAAAAAAAAACACGTGATTTAGCGTGATTCACGTGAATCACGCGTGATCACGCGTGATTGTGATTTAATGATTAAAATTTTACTCACGTGATTGTGAGTGAGTGTGAGTAGAGCAAAAAAGACCGTGAGTGAATGTGCGTGATTAGAAAAATTCTTTCGTGAGCGTGAGTGAGTTGAGTCAAAACTCACTCACGTGCCCATCTCTACTACAAATATTTGCCGGAAACACTTCAAGTATTTTTGGCAAACACTACCAAATTTTGAAATATTTGTGGGAAACACTTTAAATATTTGTGGAAAACACTTTTCATGTTTGTGGGAAATACTTTTCGTGTTTGTAAAAAAAACTTCAAATATTTGTGGGAAACACTTTTCGTATTTGTGGGTAACACTTTTCGTGTTTGTGGGAAACAATACAATTATTTGTGGAAAAGACTACTGATCTTTTGTGAGAAACACTTTGATTATTTCCTACAAATGAGCTTTAGTGTTTGTTTGAGAAAGTTTTTACAGGAAACGATATTTTTTTTTGTTTTTAATTTCCAACGGAATTTCTAAATTACGATTGATGTCTTTTGAATTCAAATGGAAATTATGAATTACAATTGATGTCTTTTGAATTTTAATTGGTCTTTTCTGAATTACATTTGTAAATGGTGTAGAGTGCCTTGATCGGTAAATGATTGGTAAATTATTTCCTTGCCATAACCCGAACCCTAGAGTGGTTCAAAAAAAGCGACTTTTTCGAAAGTTTAAGAAAGTTTAAGCACGTTAAAAAAGTTATTCACAAAAAATTGGAAGTTTTCGACACATTTTAAATCTGTAGAAAGATGGCGAAAAGTATATGTAACAATCGGAAAATAAATTATTTATGGTCGGATCTCGTTCGTTTACGAGACTTGTCAAATAATCTACCATGGAATTCTGCATTATTCGACATCTCGCGTAAATAAGTGGCTACCGCAATAAAAGAAAACCTTTTGTTTTGACTGAATTTGGCGAATACTACAAATTAGAGATGGGCATGTGAGCGTGATTCACGTGAATCACGCGTGATTGTGATTGAATCCTAATTTTGCTCACGTGATTGTGAGTGAGTATGAGTAGACCAAAAAATACCGTGAGTGAGTGTGCGTGAGTACATTTTTTTCGTGAGTGAGTGTGCGTGAGTCGAATATTTCATAAAATAAAAAAATCTCAGTTTTATTTTTTTTTGCGATTTTATATATTTTTGCTGAACTACAGAACAAGGCTCAGAACTCAGAAGGCTTCGGGGAGGCGACTGCCCACATTTCAGAACTATAACAAATCAAATCCTTTCTAACGACCGTCATATACCCACCCCTTCTTCAACTCAGTACAAGTTGCAAGGTTTCAGTTAACAATTGATCTAACCCCTGCCAACCGGCCGTACTTAGTATGGACTAGTCAATTTTTGTGGGGTCATGTCAATAGTTTTTGCTTGGTTTCATACGACCGTTCATGGAAATGGACATAGAACGAATTTTTTTCGATATACTCGTTTTTGTAAAAAGTTGAATTTTTTCAATTTCAACTATACATGATAACTCTGTATTGACTTCCTTTTGTTTATTAAGTTTAGTTTGTTCCAGAATTTCGTGTAGGGTCCAATTTTTATTCGAGTTATAAATGTAGTAACCAAAAAAATCACTTCAAAATAAGTTGTTCACAAAGTCAATTCATCCCTGGTAAATTCTACCCCGGACTATTCTTTTATTGATAATTTTTCCAGGGACAATTCTCAAAGATTTTACACGAATTCTTTACCGGAGAATTATTTTTCGAGGCAATTTTTTGGTTTTTATCTCCGTTAAAAATTAAGATATATTTTATCAAACTCCCTAACATCATAATATCATTATTGCATTTAAAGATGTGGGTTTTATTAGAGGTTCCACGCTCGGTAGACCAATCTCACCAATCTCACCAACATATACAAATGAAATATGTATTTTTATGCATTCTGAAAAAAAAACACGTGATTTAGCGTGATTCACGTGAATCACGCGTGATCACGCGTGATTGTGATTTAATGATTAAAATTTTACTCACGTGATTGTGAGTGAGTGTGAGTAGAGCAAAAAAGACCGTGAGTGAATGTGCGTGATTAGAAAAATTCTTTCGTGAGCGTGAGTGAGTTGAGTCAAAACTCACTCACGTGCCCATCTCTACTACAAATATTTGCCGGAAACACTTCAAGTATTTTTGGCAAACACTACCAAATTTTGAAATATTTGTGGGAAACACTTTAAATATTTGTGGAAAACACTTTTCATGTTTGTGGGAAATACTTTTCGTGTTTGTAAAAAAAACTTCAAATATTTGTGGGAAACACTTTTCGTATTTGTGGGTAACACTTTTCGTGTTTGTGGGAAACAATACAATTATTTGTGGAAAAGACTACTGATCTTTTGTGAGAAACACTTTGATTATTTCCTACAAATGAGCTTTAGTGTTTGTTTGAGAAAGTTTTTACAGGAAACGATATTTTTTTTTGTTTTTAATTTCCAACGGAATTTCTAAATTACGATTGATGTCTTTTGAATTCAAATGGAAATTATGAATTACAATTGATGTCTTTTGAATTTTAATTGGTCTTTTCTGAATTACATTTGTAAATGGTGTAGAGTGCCTTGATCGGTAAATGATTGGTAAATTATTTCCTTGCCATAACCCGAACCCTAGAGTGGTTCAAAAAAAGCGACTTTTTCGAAAGTTTAAGAAAGTTTAAGCACGTTAAAAAAGTTATTCACAAAAAATTGGAAGTTTTCGACACATTTTAAATCTGTAGAAAGATGGCGAAAAGTATATGTAACAATCGGAAAATAAATTATTTATGGTCGGATCAAAATTTTAATAATTACATTGTAATCTGCAGTGAATTATGTTCAAGATTCCTAAATTTCATTAAAATCCACCCAAAAATAAAAAAGTTATTGAACTTTAATCAGACCTACCTACTAATGATTTTAACAGGGCTAGAAACAGAATATCGTGATGCACGCGACCTCTAAATGTTTTTCGATTTAGCCAAACAATTTTGTGAATTACTTTTTTTAACGTGCTTAAACTTTTTAGGAGGGGTCCCGTAGGAATTTTAAAAAATTCGTTTTTTTGAACTACTCTACCCGAACACGTACAAGTAAGCGTGATTAGGTCATGATCATGTCTACACTAATAAGGTAAATTTCTACTAGGGATATGACCCTGGTTGCTTTATGATGAACTCTACTTTTATTATAAATTCTAAGTGTTCCTTCATATTTTGGTATGGAAATGTAATAAGATCTGCTGTTCAAAATAAATGGCATAGCAGGTATTATTTAAATTATTAAAATAATTTTTTGTCAATAATTTGCAAACATGTATATTAGACTTACGGTGCGTACCGGTTAAATATCGCTCAACCCAGTAAGTACATTTTAAAATATTTAAAAATATTCAACATAGCCGACAGTTATTGGTAGGTAGTTAGGTAGGTAGTTATATATATATTTTTTAATTTGGCCTACTACTAGTTCTAACTTGTTTTTATGAAATTCAAAATGCGTGTAAAACTTATTTGTTGTTTAAATGGTGTTTGGCTCTTTAACGCTTGGTGTGGCTTTTACAGTGATTTTTGTGCGTTCATTCAACTATGCAAACATCATCGAACCTGTCCTGTTCCATTCAGGACAGGTTAACATAGCATCTTGCCTCTTGGATATATGTAGCAAGGTATATAAGAAGATGTTTAGTCAGTGGGGTAGATATGACCAGTCTATAAGGCAAGATGCCATGCAACGCACGGTGAGAATGAATATACAAAACCAAGAATTTGCTAAAAAAACAAACAAAAAATAATTATACAATTATATTTTTCAGCAATGTTAAGAAAAGGACAATGTGAAGAAAAAAGAATTATTATGTTCTTTAAAAGTTGTACTCTTATCATATAATTATATATAAGTCTGTTGCGACACGTATTTGGCCCACTGTAACTAACACGGCGCGCAGACACTCAGCGCAGCACCTGGTGGAACAGGTGCTTGTTGGCTTTGCCCATCAACTTATGTTGACTAAATTTTGATTTTGATTTTGTGCTTTTGCGATTGCGCAGTCGCGTATATGTGTATTAAAGAATTCTATTATGCAATACAAGACTAGATTTGTTAACTTACACAAAAAAAAAATTTGAAAAAATGTGCTAAATTGTTAAACTGCTCTAAGTATATTTGAAACAATTATTTTGTTTAAAATAGGGCATTTCCAGAAAAACGTCAACCACGACCGAAAAATTCAAAATACTCAAATCTTGAAATAACGATGGATTTGGAATCTTAAATATCTGAATCTAAATATCTGAAAAGAAAAATTTCTATTCCGTTAACGGTAATGTATAAAAAAATACTCATAAAGTTACGTTACTATGAATTATGTAAATATACCAATTGTTCATGTATTTTGAGTAACCAAATTAATTAAATTTAAAGACATACAGATACAAAATAATATTATCTGTTTTTTCTAGTAATATTAAAAATTATGTCTTAAACTTAACTCAGCACGGAGCGAATTTAATAACATTTTATTAATTATAATAACATATCACGGCGAATATATAACAGAGTCAATTTTTTGGGCGAAGTTTTTTTTTTAAATTAATTGAGAAATAAAAAAAGTTCATCTCACGCCAAAGGGATTCGAACCCGATACCTTCGAGCTGACAGACACTTGTTCTTCCACTGCGCTATACGAGTTCGTTAAGAATGGCCCACCTGTTCTGTTTATATTCTATTAAATATCGATTGTGTAGATTTTGGCATTAAATTAATAATTATCGATAGAAAAACTGTTACCATACCAAAAAAAAGTACATATTTGTTAAATACTTGAAATCACTTTGGAATGCCTTCCTCTATCGCCGTGGAAACACATTATCTGGTACCTGGTTGACAGACAATAAAGTGCTTTTAATTTTAAAGCTATGGTTTTACACTAAGCAAAGTTATCAACTAATTTTTTTCACTTCACCGGTAAAACATATCCGAAACAAATATCGTTCAAAACAATTATAATATCTTTATGTTTTCGGTTAAAAACCTGCATAAAATTATTTAAATGTATTTATTACGAAATTCATATATTGATTCAATTTAACTAACTAATAAAATTATAAACAAAGAAACAGAAAATATAAAAATTAAAGAAACAAAATATTTAGCAGATATTAAAAAACATCTAATAAAAAAAAATATATAAAAAATACGCTTGACTGGGATTAGAACTCGGAACCTTTAACACAACAGACGACTGTTCTACCATACGTGCCACCAAACAAACTTGGTAGAATGCTATGTATGTTCTTACTTATATTCTGACATACATTTATGTAATTTAAAATAGGGTTATGTAAGTATTACACAAATCTTGATTTGAACTTAAGATTTTTTTTAATTATTTTAAATTAAATTGTTAGAAATTAAAAAAATTGTTAGCAGTGACAGTTTCTTAAAAGTATATTAATAATATGATGCGTCATTACTACCCTTCTTAAATCATTGGTGGTATAACCAGTGAAGACACAGCGTCATTAGAAATTCAAGAATTGACAATTATGACATATAAATAGCAAATAAATATTGATAAAATAAATAGCGATTCGAAAAAACACTGATATTAATAAAGTTTAAAAAATGAAATAGATTTTAAATCTAATGAAAAAAAGAGATAACATATATATAAATGAACTCTTGAAAACAAAACTTGCATCATTCATCCAGGGATCGAACCATAAACCTTTGGACCGCGAGTAAAGTGTGCATCAACGAAGCCATTCAACTGACGGTAGATTTATTGACAGACCATCAATACAAACAAATCAACATAGGTAAATTTAATACAAAATTTGTCCATACAAATTATTAGATAAATTTCCCTTTATTTTTGAGTAACTGTTCTTTTTCAATTATTTTCAAAATTGTTGCCAGTTAGTGATTTTTATTTAAATCAGTGAAGGGCATTTCAATGAACGAGTGCATTTGGACTTTTATGCTTTGTATACGTATATATAGAATTTTCCAGGGTTTAAAAAAACTGAAATGTTGCAATAGAAGTAGGAACTGCTCTGACTGCGACTATTTCATGACAGCTGATGACTTGTGTGAAGTTAGCGGACGGCGAAATCATGCAAAATGTTAATAACATAGGTCTGTTAAAAATAACCTCTGATATTAACATTTTATGTTAATAACAGAGGCGAATTCAAAAATTACTGTTAATAACAGCGTTAAAGTAAAATATAAACATTTAAATATTATATACAATAATTGCATACCGAAAATATGTAAAAAAAAATTAAATTAGTTGAAATAATAATTGCTATATATCCGAAAATCGAATCACACCTGTAGGAAATCTACTGTTTTCACAGTCTCCCAAAGAATACAGTAATTACAATGTGTTTCGCCTAAAAATACATGTATTTCAAATAAAATTATTTTTGGAAAATTATTGCAATGAAAAACGCTGAAATATATAAAGTGGGTTTAAAAAAAAACTATTTTTTTTATTGAAAAAGGAGGTATTCTATTTTCTATCTTACTTTGTATTGAAATATACCGGTTCAATTTCGGTTCTTATAATAAAGTTACTTTTTAATTAAAAAAAAGAATTTTTTTCCTAACACAAGACCTAGAGATCAATTACGTAAAAAATGTTATTATAATTTTAATAAAACATTAAAAATAGGTAAATGAACATGTGTTTACTAAAATTATTTTTTATGTTTGTCCATCTGATTTTAATTTATGTTAGATTACGGCATCGGTTTTAAAAGGGAAACGGTTTTAAAATTGCTGCTTCAAAATATTCTGCCTTTAAAAATTTACTTTGAACTTAAATTTAATAACAAAATTTGTGAAAGTTTTTATATGAAAATAATTGTGATATGTGGTACATTAAATTACGTTGTTGATTAAAATTGTCTATTGTTATTCGCCTATAGCTTCTGATAAATTAATTTATTGTTTTATAATTTATTACAATAGAACTGTACTAAAATGGTCTGGGAAGTACTTGCGTACTTTTGGTATTGAAATTGTATTGAAAAAAGTACAATTGTACTGAAAAAATCATCACTGATCGTGACAAATGATCTTGAAAATCCGGTGGTTCAGAGCGACGCAAATCGATAGCATGCTGAAAAACAATTTTAATACTCAAAGTTTTAGCAGTGTCCAAATGAAAATCTAATATCTTCTACAAAAATCCAAAAGACTTAATGGGGCTAATACACTTAATTAAAGATATCCTTCCAAATAATTTGAGGTTTATATCTTGAAAATCTGATCGTTCAGAGAGACACAAATTGACAGCATGCTGAACAACAAATTTAATACTCAAAGTTTTAACAGTGTCCAAATGAAAATCTAATATCTTCCAAATAATTTGAGGTATATATCTTGAAAATATGATCGTTCAGAGAGACACAAATTGACAGCATGCTGAACAACAAATTTAATACTCAAAGTTTTAACAGTGTCCAAATGATAATCTAATATCTTCTACAAAAATCAAAAAGACTTAATGGGGTTAATACACTTAATTAAAGATGTCCTTCCAAATAATTTAAGGTATATATCTTGAAAATCTGATCGTTCAGAGAGACACAAATTGACAGCATGCTGAACAACAAATTTAATACTCAAAGTTTTAACAGCGTCCAAATGAAAATCTAATATCTTCTACAAAAATCAAAAAGACTTAATGGGGTTAATACACTTAATTAAAGATGTCCTTCCAAATAATTTAAGGTATATATCTTGAAAATATGATCGTTCAGAGAGACACAAATTGACAGCATGCTGAACAACAAATTTATTACTCAAAGTTTTATCAGCGTCCAAATGAAAATCTAATATCTTCTACAAAAATCAAAAAGACTTAATGGGGTTAATACACTTAATTAAAGATGTTCTTTCAAATAATTTAAGGTATATAGCTTGAAAATCTGATCGTTCAGAGAGACACAAATTGACAGCATGCTGAACAACAAATTTAATACTCAAAGTTTTAACAGCGTCCAAATGAAAATCTAATATCTTCTACAAAAATCAAAAAGACTTAATGGGGTAAATACACTTAATAAAAGATGTCCTTCCAAATAATTTAAGGTATATATCTTGAAAATCTGATCGTTCAGAGAGACACAAATTGACAGCATGCTGAACAACAATTCTAATACTCAAAGTTTTAACGGTATTGTTTTCGCTGGCTCATATTAAAAAAAAAATTGATCGATATATTTATTTATTTGTTGCTCGCATATAATCAAAAATACTTAATTTTTATTTTTTTATTATATATTTTTAATTTTGGCACACAAAACAAGTAAAGTCATTTTCAGTACAATTATAAGTTGTTGAAAGCTGGTGGCGATCAATGACACAACGTTTGTGTATGGCATAATTGCAGTCATCGCAGAGTATCCAGTCCTGGATACCTTTTATCATATCGTACTGGCTGCAACAATATAGGCAGAAATCTTCACCATTTGAAGATTCCAAGCACAGGTTTGCCAAATATTTCCTATATTTTACTGCATCAAACGTTTTCGGATCTTTTTTGTTTTGTATGGTTTTCTATAAAATGCAAAATCATATAGCCACAACTCCATCCGTCGATTTGTGTGTGTTTTGTTGATTGAAATTTGGTAGTCCATTTTTTTTTTTAAATATGTTTTGCCAATTATTTGCTGTTGCAATTTCTGTGTACATTGATTTAAACCTTCAAAAAAATTGTTGTGTCTAATTTGTTGGCGATTTTTTTGTTGCGGATCGTAAAATATCAATTCGCATTTGTCTATATTTGCAATAGCAAGACACCAGTGATAATTTAAATTTACAGGAAATAATATCTGGCTAATGTTGTATTTAAATTCCAAATCTGTAGGAAAATTGTTCATCAGCTGATTGTTTTCTTTTTTAGATTTGTTTTGCAAATCGGTGATAAATTTATCTGTTACAACTGGATTAACAGAATGTACATTTGCAGAATTTTCAATAAATATGTCTATAAAATAGCTTATGTGAAAATCGTCCAGCCATTTTGGCATATCCTTGTACTATTAGTTATCAGTCTTTCGTATTCATTTTGTCGTAATATGCAGCTATATGGACGACCACTTTCTAATGATCCGACTCTTACGCATACTATATAGTTGCCCGCTAAACTATTGTTTTCCACTTTTTTGTATCGTTCCTGGTTGGAAATAATTCCATTTTTAAATTTAGAAATTTGGTTTTTTTTGTATAGCTAAAGATCCTCTTGATTCATTTGTTCTACGAATTGTCAATTTGTTTTTCAATATGCTCCGATCACAATGCGTTTTGTGCTGCGAAGATTTTGTTATTTTATTTTTTTTCGACCAACGTTCTTCAGCAGCAGGCATGATATTCATTGTAGGTTTGGACGTGGAACATCTTTTGTTAGGGATGTTTAATTCCAATTCAAGGCAGTAATAATCATGTTTGCTTTTAAGTGTCCGTATAAACCTACCGACTTTCACAGGCAGCTTTCCCAATGCAATATTTGCTCCTACGCAATACGATTTAATTTCACAAAGGCAGGTATGGAATATATCTCTTTTTAAATATATTTAAAAATTCAGGACTGTAATACATATTGTTAGATGAATTTTCCATTATTGTGTTTTTTTTTGTATACATATATATATTATTAAAATCTTTGTAGAACTGACTATTTTTGAATTGAACATCTGTCGATTTTTCAAAGGTTTTTCTATTTTCAATTTCAATTTCACGTGATGCAGATTTTCCTACACAAAGTTTATTAAGTTATTAAGTAACTCTTTTGTTTCATTGTTTGTATTATTACTTAACAATAATTTACAAAAATATTCATAAAAGATTTTTATATTCAAATAATTGTCTTCATCATATAGATAGGTAATCATTTCCTTTACTGTGTTTGCTACAGGCTTTGGAAATATTCTGTTAATTTCTCTAGTGATATTGTGTTGGAAATGTGATATATACAATTTAAGAACAATAAATTTGTCAAATGTAGTGTATCCACATTCAATATGCTCATATGTTAAATTTATGTAATCAATGACATACATTCTGTTAAATGCTAAGCAGGTCGCATTCAAAAATGCCATGCTGAAATCAGACACAATTGTGGTAAAAATTGACCAAGAATTTAACTGCACACATTTATTTTTAAATGAGGCAAGCCAATAATGAATCGCATTTTGATCATGCAAGCACGAAATGCGCTCTGCAATTGCGAAGGTTCTACCATTTTGTGTACCAATTACCAGAGCATTTTTTTTTTTTTTTAATAGAGCCACAGCACTCAGACAGAGTTATATCCAATGTGCTGTGACCCAGTTCCCTGGTTTTTAATGATACTTCTTAGATTCATTATTGAATCTAAGAAGGCTATTGTGTGATAGAGAGTGAAGCTGATCCTCTCTCATCACGTCTGTCAAAGATCTGCCTTCTAATTCTAGAAAATGCTGGACAGTCACAGAGATAGTGCTCTGTGGTGCCAGTTTCTTCGTAGCAGGCAGAACATAAGGCGCTTTCGGCTAGGCCGATTGCGTTCATGTGTTTTTCACATGCGTTGTGTCCCGTTAGAAGTCCCGTCAGTTTTCTGCACTCCTTTCTACTTAAGGAAAGTAGAAACGAGGCCGATCTTTTGGTTATCGTCGGTGTCATGAGCTTGGAGAATCTGCATTTCGTCTCATTCAGCCATCTGCTCTTGTGTGCGGAGGCGACCCAAGAGCTGATGATGAATTTTCCCGTAGATGCAGGTAGTCCAAGCACAGGTTCTGGTCCAAATGGATTATCCTCAGATCCAGCACGTGCTAGTTCGTCAGATGTTTCATTGCCCGAAACTCCTTTATGGCCCGGCACCCAAATCAGAATCAGTGTATTGTGTTTACCAACACAATTGAGACGTGATCTGCATTGACGTACAATTTTGGATGTGATGACCTGGTTGTTCAAAGCCATAAGAGCAGCCTGACTATCGCTGCAAACTGATATAGCCCTGTTCTGCCATCTATTATCCGCAATGTAGTCCATAGCCATAAGTATAGCATAGACTTCGGCTCGAAATACCGAGGCATTGTCGCCTAAGGCGAAGTGAATTCTGCGGTCATCCGGTTTCACAAACACTCCAGCACCAGATCCCTGATCGGTTCTGGAGCCGTCTGTGGAAATGCGGTGTGACCCTCTACCTGGCTCACAGTCAGGCGTTAGCCAGTCTTGAATGTCAGGTTGGCAGACCTCAAAATTTCGTCTTGGTAATATTTCTGTTATCATTGCATCAGAGGGCATCTCCAGTAGAAAGGTGTCTAATGGAGTGTCAAGTGCAATGTCAGAGATATTCCAGGGAACATTAAACCAGAAACCACCTCGTTTTAGTCTCCAGCAGCCTTTCATGGCTTCGCCTCTGATGAAGATGTCAAGTGGTGGTAGGTTTAAGATTGCATTCAGTGCTGGACCAGGTGTAGTGGGAAAGGCACCCGTTACACCCAGACACACGGTTCTCTGAATCTTGGCAAGACTAGTTGTCACGTATTTTCGCTACAGCTTGTTCCACCAGACTACCGATGCATATGATATCATCGGTCTTATCATTGCCGTGTAAATCCATAAGGTTTTGCTCGGCGATAGTCTCCATGTCTTCCCAAAAATTCCTCTGCATTGCCAGAAGGCATTCAATGCTCGCGAAATTTTATTTTCAACATGTTTTGTCCAAAGTAGTTTACTATCTAGAGTTAAGCCCATATATTTTACTTCGTTAGACAGAGGAATAGTGACACCCTTAAGTACTGGTAGAGATAATCCTGTCATTATTCTTTTCCTAGTGAAGAGAACAATCCCTGTTTTGTGAGGGTTGACGGAAAGTCCGTTTTCAGTACACCAGCTGTCAATTCGGTTCAATGAGTTTTGTGTTTTAACACAGACCTCATTGAGGGAAAAGCCTGTGGCAAGAATGGCAACATCATCTACATAGGCCTGGGAATAGACACCTGGTCCATCGAGATCGTTGACTAGAGAGTCAACCAGCTTACACCAGAGCAGGGGGGAGAGAACGCCTCCTTGAGGACAACCTTTATTCACCCCTGCCATAATATACTTACCGCACTCCGCCTCAGAAGTGATGGTCCTAAACATTAGCATTGACCTTAGCCATTTGACCAATGTTTCATCTATTCCATGCCTTCTAGCTGCGTCACACATTCCATCAAAAGTCGCATTATCAAAAGCACCCTCGATGTCAACAAATATGCCCATCACGTACATCTTCCTCTGAAAAGCATGCTCGATCCGGCCAACCAGATGTTGCAATGCTGTTTCACAGGATTTTCCACGTTGGTAGGCATGTTGTCTTGATGATAGTGGGTACCTTGACAGCGATGTTTTTCTGATGTGCAGCTCAACTAGTCTTTCTAGACACTTTAGTATGAAGGACATCATACTAATGGGTCTGAAGCTCTTGGCTATGGAATAGTCTTCTCTTCCAACTTTAGGAATGAAGGCTACTTTAACTAAACGCCAGGATGTCGGAATGTATGCCCATGCGAGACTTGCTCTAAAGATCTTCTTTAGGCATGGTAGCATTTGGGTTATACCTTCCTGTAGCATGACTGGGTAGATGCCATCCGGTCCAGGTGACTTGAAGCCATCAAAAGAGGCCACTGCGTATTGGATGGCTTCTGGAATACTTGCGCAAGGTTTCAAGACAAGCGTTCCACCAAGGAACGGGAGGTCTAGATAACGTTTTTCGTACCGGACATGTTCGTACAAAACTAGAATTTATGACATCGTTCATAACTTGAACGGACGTCTCAATACTTTCTTTGGTACGAATTCTGACAGGAATATTGAGGGAATTCTCAAGTTCATGTCTGAAGCGTGCCCAGTTCGTTTTTCTAGGGTTTCTTACTGTCATAGAGGGCAACACCTCTCGGTCAGTATGAAACTCGATATACCTGTGGTCCGATAAAGAATCTTCTTTAAGAACCTTTCAGTTAAAGATTGACTCTCTCAGTCTTCTAGCAGTCACAAAAGTGGGTTTATTACCAGTGTTGTGAATGTTCAGATTGGAGGTCATGACGAAGTCAAGGAGTCTGGTACCTCGCGCGTTGCATTTACTGCTGCCCCACACAGTGTGTTGAGCATTAGCGTCACAGCAAAGAATAAGGCCGGTCTCCTTAAGATCACAGTACTCTATGAGCTCAACAATTGCCTTTGGCGGAGGAGGCAGTAGTGAGTCATAGGGGAAGTAGCCTGAGGCGACAATCAGATGTTTCCATCCACTATCGCTTTCATAGCTCACTTTGGCTGCCACCAGGTCTTGCCCACAGAATTGGGTTAACTTGGTGACAGCAAAGTGTTTCGATACTATAAGACAGCTTCTAGGCCTTGCGGCTTGCTCATCGTATAGTATGGTTTCACCACGTAGTTCACTAAGACCACAGATGCGTTTGTTATACACCCATGGTTCTTGAATAGCTGTGATGTGAGGTAATGTATGCAACATGGAGAGCCGCTTACCTAGTAAAGCGGTAGCAGCTTTAGAATGTTGCAGATTTATCTGAGTAAATACCAGAGCATAGTATAATATCATTTGACCAGCTTCATTAAAATCTCGCACAATTCCGCCTGTAGCGTCAATATGTCCTAGTACTCCTGATTCATTAGCATCAATTTTCGCGGACTTTATATAGCGATCGCTATTCATGTGTATGTCCAGTTTACGTGATGCTTTTTGAACAAATACGTTGTCATTGTTTTTTTCCTCTTCCATGAATAATAGAACATCTTTAAAATCATCCTTATCTAGATCCGATTCATTCATTCCTTCACTTCTTAATTTTCTAACTGTCGCATCAGAGATAATATTCAGCAAGTTTTTTTCTATCAAATATAAATCCTTATTGCAAGACTTCACCGTCTCTTCGCGATATTCTTGCGGAAAAACATTTAAAAGTTTATTTTTTACTATAGTTCTTTTCTTTCCTCTTACTTGGCCAGTAATTAATTCATTATGACATTTGTATCCTGTACTTATAATAGGAATTTCTATACTTTTTGCTTCCTACGGATATTTAGGAATGTGTACTGTGTATGTTCTACAATTCCTATGTTTGCATACTAATTTTATACAAAAGAGATATTTGACTTGTTTTTTCTTCATTTTTGAAATAAGAATGCATGATGTAAGATCTTCAACCCATTGTCTTAAGTAATACAAATAGTCAATAGTCATATCTTCATTATTTGTGTTTACAATTTTATAATAGTCTTCCTTATTTAAATGTAATTTAAGTTGGCTGGTTGGTTGAATAGGTGGTTTTTCAATTGTTTTTCTTTGATATGATAGTGATGATAGAGAAGATTCTGTTGCATATAAATCTGATGAAGATGTTTTATTTAAAATTGTGTCTATTGGCTCTGGAATTAATTTTGAAAGTGTTTGTGCAATTTTGTTATCACATTTGGATTTTAAATTATTTTGAGATTTTGGTATTTGTGTGAGATCTGGTGTTGTGGCTGACTGTAAATCTGGTTGTAAATTGGAACAACTGAAATTTTGTGATGACTGTGTGTGCAGGTCTGGAGAAGATCCTGTTGCATATAAATCAGATGAAGATGTTTTATTTAAAGTTATGTCTATTGGTTCTGCAATTAATTTTGAAAGTGGTTGTGCATTTTTATTTTCAGATTTGGATTTTAGGTTATCTTGAGATTTTGGTATTTGTGTTAGATCTGGTGTTGTGGCTGACTGTAAATCTGGTTGTAAATTGGAACAACTGAAATTTTGTGATGACTGTGTGTGCAGGTCTGTAGAAGATCCTGTTTCATATAAATCAGATGAAGATGTTTTATTTAAAATTGTGTCTATTGGTTCTGCAACTAATTTTGAAAGTGGTTGTGTATTTTTTTTATCAGATTTGGATATAAGATTGTCTTGTGATTTTGGCATTTGTGTGAGATCTGGTGTTGTGGTTGTGAAATTGAAGATTTGAAATTTTGTGATAATTCTCTGATGTTCGTAGAATACTATATTATAGATAAAACTGATTTCTTAGGTAAATCTGTTGTACACTCAGTTGGCGATTCTGAACATGAATTGAACTTTAGTATAATTTCTTGCTCGATATTTTCTCTTTTTTTGTTGAAATTGCATGTTATGAATTATATTGTTAATTGCAGTGATATTTGTAGCATAATAATTTCGAATTATTTTCGAATATATTTCTTTAGAGTTTGAAAATGTGAAATATTTGAATTTAGAACACAGTGTTATATATTGAATTAAATTATTTTTATTTTCATATGTTTCTATTCGACAAATATTTTAATTAATTTAACAAAACATTTAATTGATCCAATTTCTATCGAATGAAAATTTTAATTGATGTTACTAATTAATTAATTAATGATTTAAAAATTCTCAATAACAAATTTAATAAATATAACAACTTTAATATCAATATGACAAAAAAATAATTTAAGTTTCTCCAATAAATATATTCTCATTATTACAAATATGGAATTCAATGCTACTAAAAGTTACATCGGCTGGGTTTCAATTAAAAATTAATTGGATTGATTTTAGTTATATTTACACACTTTTTTTTCTGTGTACTCAAAGTGGTGGGAAATACAGTTTACTGCCGAAGTCGAACGGCGGGTGTGAGATTTTCATAGGCAATGTTTTATTCTCGAAGGTTTGCCATTTACTGGCAAGAGGTAGCGCGGTATAGAAAAATGTTTCTATGAAAAGATGTTGATAGCCCCAGTCCAGGCTTGAACCGGGGACCTTTCGGCTCGCAGTCCAACGCACAAACCACTGAGTTACCGCGGCTAGTACATAAAACATTATATTGGAACAAATTTAAATATCTTTATTAATTTTAAAACTTTGCAACATTTATAATTATGTTAAAAACATATTTACTTTTCACATTATTACATTTTGCAACTACGTATTTAAATACACAAAGTAATAACCTCCTATCGAATTCAAACCGATAAATTTTTGTAGAACGAAATCAATGAGATTTTTTCGTCAACAATTCAAATTTCGATGAAATTGACTTCAAAATAGAAGAAATCTATAGATAGAAATCTATTGTATATAAAAGTTTCAATGACGCACTTGGGTGATTCTCTAATCCCAAAGGAAGAGATTCGTCCAATAAAAGTTCCAATGACGCACTTGGGTGATTCTCTAATCCCAATGGAAAAGATTCCACCAATAAAAGTTCCAATGACGCACTTGGGTGATTCTCTAATCCCAATGGAAGAGATTCCACCAATAAAAGTTCCAATGACGCACTTGGGTGATTCTCTAATCCCAATGGAAAGATTCCACCAATAAAAGTTCCAATGATGCACTTGGGTGATTCTCTAATCCCAATGGAAAAGATTCCACCAATAAAAGTTCCAATGACGCACTTGGGTGATTCTCTAATCCCAAAGAAAGAGATTCGTCCAATAAAAGTTCCAATGACGCACTTGACTGATTCTCTAATCCCAATGGAAGAGATTCATCCAATAAAAGTTCCAATGACGCACTTGGGTGATTCTCTAATCCCAATGGAAAAGATTCCACCAATAAAAGTTCCAATGACGCACTTGGGTGATTCTCTAATCCCAATGGAAAAGATTCCACCAATAAAAGTTCCAATGACGCACTTGGGTGATTCTCTAATCCCAAAGAAAGAGATTCGTCAAATAAAAGTTCCAATGAGGCACTTGAGTGATTCTCTAATCCCAATGGAAGAGATTCATCCAATAAATGTTCCAATGACGCGCTTGGGTGATTTTCTAATCCCAATGGAAAAGATTTCACCAATAAAAGTTCCAATGACGCACTTGGGTGATTCTCTAATCCCAATGGAAAAGATTCCACCAATAAAAGTTCCAATGACGCACTTGGATGATTCTCTAATCCCAAAGGAAGAGATTTGTCCAATAAAAGTTCCAATGACGCACTTGGGTGATTCTCTAATCCCAAAGAAAGAGATTCGTCCAATAAAAGTTCCAATGACGCACTTGACTGATTCTCTAATCCCAATGGAAAAGATTCCACCAATAAAAGTTCCAATGACGCACTTGGGTGATTCTCTAATCCCAAAGGAAGAGATTCCACCAATAAAAGTTCCAATGACGCACTTGGGTGATTCTCTAATCCCAAGGGAAGAGATTCATCCAATAAAAGTTCCAATGACACACTTGGGTGATTCTATGTACCAATGGAAGAGATTCAATCGTCTGCTAAATAGTAGAAATCAATTCGCTTCGAAACATAAAAACTGCAGTGAATTCGCTGTATTCTGCAAATAACAGCTACCCTAACAGAGCAATTTTAGTTCAATTTGCCGGATGCTGACTCGCCATCTGCTAACTTCACACCGGTCAGCTGATGTTCGGTTTTTGGGTATGGCTGTGGCAGTCAAACACAACTACCGATAGTCGTTGTTCAGTTGTTGCAAAATTGGCGACAGTCGTTGTTCGGGTTTTTGCAAACAACCATTAGCCGAGTATGTTGTTGTTTTTCAAACATTATATCATTGTAAAATGAGTAGTTTCAAAATGTCCCTTTTTTATTAAATCAAAATGTTTTTACTAAAAATGCATAAAAAGATCAACATTTTTAGGTTTCGACATAGATGATATTTGCATTAAAGTTGTTACCAAATGAATATTAAAGTACTTGAAGAAACTTAAACGCCATTATTTAAGTGCCCAATCCGCAAAATATTTCAAAAAATGAGGTACTTAAACTAAGAGCCATTAATTTGGTGCTTTGTATTAAATAAAATATTTTTTAAATTACTTATATACCTACGCTGTATGAGCGAGAGCGGTCCATTATGACCTGTGATCTGACCATTTATATTCAATTATCTCCTATAAAATGTACATCTACAGATCAATTTTACTGTATACGTGCTTAGATAAACTTTTAAGTCAAATATATATTGACATAATGCTTAAATACATGAAAATAATGTTTTCCGCCAAAACGACTTGTGGTACCCAAAAAAAAATAATTGAAATGCGGTACACCTACCCATTTTTAAATATGGGTATCAAATGAATAGTAATTCTTCGATTTGAAAGTTTGTAGTTATTTTCAGGATTCGTATACCATGGTGACCTATATACCATTTTGAATGGTAACTACACATATGTGTAGGGTATTTATAGTCGACTTAGATTTTGATAATCGTAACTATCAGAATAACACCTAATTTAAAATTTCTCATGTAATCTAACTTTCCCAACTTGTTTAAATTTGAGTTACTACTGGTAACTGTCATAGTTTTAGTTTTCAGAAATGTCCTGCTGTTGTGTTTGAAATAGTTGCAGTCACAGCAGCAGCAATTTTTGAAAATGTGATAAAACAGAAACAGAATACCAATGATACAATATACGATATTGAAATGTATATGATCTCATTAATGCATTACTCAACTGATCGAGAAAATAATTTTTGGTCAAAGGTTTACTGACGAATTTCATATATTTAACTTAAACTCAGCACGGGATCGATTTTCTCAAAACTCGCTGAATAATATGGAACGAGACTAAGTTCTTTGGAAAGAGTGATGCATTGGCACTGAATCGTATATGTTCTCATTAAATGCGTTACTCAACTGTTCGAGAAAATAATGTTTTCTAAAGGTCTACTGACAATTTCATATATTAAACATAAACTCAGCACTCTGGAAAACTGCAATCGTAATTTTAAGGTGTTTTCACCCACTACTTTTATAAAATATATAGTACTGTTTAAAAATAGTTTTACAAAAAACCTAATGACTGATATGATTCCAATATGTTTTTTGATAATTTAATGTAAATTCGGAAATTTTTGTTTTTTTAGTGAATTTTTAATATATATTTTTAACATTTAGGATTTAATGATAAATATGAAAATGATTTACGATTATTTACAGCATAGTCCAAGTTTTGACTATCAAAATAACTCACTTTTTTTAATTGATCTACATTTTTTCTAATTAATATAAAATTTACCATTTGAAATGTTTTTGTATAAATCGTCTACCAACGTGGAACTTCATCGCAGATGGACGATGGGTGGATTTCTTATTTTTAAACTTATATTTATAATAATTCGTGTGATAAATAAAATAGTGACTTATTATACTTGTGAAATTTTAAAATGCGAAAACAAAGATTTAAAATAACATTTATTTAATAGCAAATTAGAGTAAAGTTACAAATAACCATTGGGTTAATAATCTTAAAAATATAATAATTTTTAATAAAAATATTTTGGCTTAAAAAAATATTGCTTCACTCGGGGATCGAACTCTCAACCCTCGGAACATAACACAAATACTTATCAGCATCGCTACTCTACTACCTGTTGACATGTCAAAAGAACATCAATATATGCAAAACAAAGTTGTAACTAAACATTAAAATAATTTCAACTGAAAATTATTTGAATGAATTTTTACAAATTTCCCCTTATTTCTGAATAACTGTTCTTTTACAGTTATTTTTTAGCTTTGGGATTTTTTTGTAATCTTGCTCAAATTGAATCGATCTCGATGAAAACCAGTTGATTAGAGTTACAATTGATTTGGAAGAAATCTTAATAAATTCTATAATTCTATTATAAGTTATTATAAGTTATTGAAAAATCATTTCAATATAAAATTGAAAGTTTTAAATAAAAGTGATACTGTGATGTTGCGCAAAGAGCTTAAAGAACATCTTTGAACTTTTAACGACTTTTTCAATAAAATTATTATCAATCCAAGTATAAGGAGATGTCACTAGATATTATTTTTTTGTTTAATTTTAAATATCTTACTGAAATTATGGCTTTTAAAATTATAAATTTTTAGTTAACCGTTACAATTTCATGGCTTGCCAAACACGTAAAATGTAATTTTTTTTTACTATAGTAATTTTAACTGTCGAAATTTTTCTAATATTATTCTAACGAGTTTGGAATAACATTTTTCTTTTCGGATATCATATTATTAGTAGATAGTAAAATTATTCACACCTTGCTTAAAACACTATCAACCCAAAAGTCGATGCCCACCCCAAATTTAAAAAAAAAATGTATCGGATATGTCTTCGGAGTTCTTAAAGATATAAAAAATAAAGAATCGTTAGCAGTTTTTTTTTAAATATTACGTTTTAATTACTTTTTTACTGTTTGTTGAAATTTTTATAATAAGTGTATTTAATATGCATTTTTGTGCTTAAACTTTTAAGTTTTTCAACTATAAGAACTTATAAAAGTTTCACATAATTTGTCCACCATTATGGTTCAAAAGTGCGAAGAATTGTTTTTTTTTCAAAAATAGTCCTTTTATGAGCAATATATCCTTAATTAGTGCTTACATGGATTACGTGTATAAAAATATTTACCAAAAAAAAATAATCAATCAGCTAACATTAATAGTTGAAGAGATATTACACTTCAAAGTCAAATTTTCAAGGAAATTGAGTATAACATATTTTAAAAGCTTCTTCTCAGTTTAAGAGGGCATAGTTTCAGAAATTGGACGGGGAGAAAAAATAGTTCTAGACTTTTCATACAAAATTGAATCAGTCTAATATACATATTATAAATATTATATAGTAAAATAAATTTTAAAAATATTTAGTAAGCTTAAACACAATACTCATAGTTGAATAATTTTTAAAATTTTTCAAAATTGAATGTAAAGAATGCAGAAGGATACGAACGGGTGATTCTATACAAAAAGGTAAAATACAATTATTTGTAATAATAAAAGGTTATATATATATATATATATATATATATATATATATATATATATATATATACGTATTTCATTTCATTTTTTTAAATTTTAAATTTCACTATTATATATGACACTAGACCACAGAAAACATTTTCCATATATTAAGGAAAATTTACTTGAAATAGCGTCAAGTTCAATTTTCCTCATTTAAAGGAAAGTGTTTTCCTAAGAAAAAAAATATCGTTATAAGAAGAACCAGTTGGGAAGGTTAGATTACATGGGAAATTTTAAATTAGGTGTAATTATGATAGTTAGGATTATCAAAATTATAGTCGGTCTAAGCCGACTATAAATACCCTACACATATGTGTGGTTACCATTCAAAGTGATATATAGGTCACCAGGGTATACGAATCCTGAAAATAACTACAAACATTCAATCGCTGAAGAATTTCCATTCATTTGATACCCATATTTAGGTGTACCGAATTTCGATTTTTTTTTTTGTGAACCACAAGTCTTTTCGCCGGAAAACATTATTACCATGTATTTGAGCATGATGTCAATATATATATGACCAAAAAAGTTTACCTAAGCACGTATACATAAAAATTGATCTTTATATGTACATTTTATATGAGGTATTTGAACATAAGTGGTCGGATCATAGGTCACAATGGACCGATCTCGCCATTTTTTTCGCACATACAGCGTAGGTATATTAGTAATCTAAGTTATAAGTTTCATTTATCTAGCTCTTCAATTTTAAAAGTAGTAGGGATTTCAACAGACAGACAGACGGACAGACAGACGGACATCGCTAAATCGACTCAGGAGGTCATGCTGATCAAGAATATATATACTTTTCCATACCGGAGATGCTTCCTTCTGGGTGTTACAAACGGCGTACCAAACTGAATATACCCTTTCACTCTTAGTGTAGGGTATAAAAATTGAACTAGACTATATATTCCTTGATATAAGCAAATTAAATGATGTTTTGATTTATCCACGATCTTAGTATGTATTTTTATATTGTTTTTTTAAGTTATTACGTAAAACAATGTGGTAACTCTCGTGTTTTTCTGCATATTTTGGACTTTAACTGTTTACAGATAATAGTTTTCGATCTGATTTCTTTTGTATTTGATTGAGACCACATTAAATTTGGATTTGGACATTAAATTTGGATTAATCTTGACAAGGTTATGTCCAGTCAAACGCAAAAAATATTAATTTTAAAGTGTGTTTATTGCATAACATACATATTTGGTTTTCGTAATTTAATGAAAGTATGTGTCAAACAAGATCTTTAATTCTATGATTTCTCTTACTTCCTTTTTTAATGTATTCTCAATGAAACATAAATAAATCTGATCGAAAACGTAAATCTGTTAAGTTCCAAAATATGTAGAAAAACACGACAATTGCATATATTTCTTATATGTAATAACTCAAAAATTTCAGGCAATATTAAACCAATAAGGCAGGTTAGTTTACATGGGAAATTTTAAAGTTGGAAAATTGTGATAGATGGTTTGATAAAGTTAACAAGAATTATGAAAGTTACGGTCGGGCTAAGCTGTTTATAAATGCTATACATATCGTCGTTGTAGAACGAAAATTCACCAAATGCATTTTTATGAAAAACTTAGTTTTCGAGTTTGTTGATTAATATTATAAATAGCATTTTTAAAGTTGAAAAATGAGTTAATAGATTTACATTTTCTTATCATGTGGTAAAAAATTGAGATCATCGATTAAAAACTGAAAGCTTTATAAAGATGAATATTTTGCATTTTGAAAATGTATTTGGTGATTTTTCGTTCTACAACGACGATATGTGATAATGTGTGCGGTATATATATATATATATATATATATATATATATATTTTTTTTTTTTTTTTTTTTTTTTTTGCAGATGTTTAGTCCTATTTAAATACTACATGCTACAAATTTTAAACGTACGAATGTCCCGCCCGGATTCCGGACAAAATCTTTAAAATTTAATATATCGAAGGAAAATTAATAAATTTACTTGTTTTTTTCGTACGAGTGATATTTATTTGAACTAAACATCTGTAAAAAAATAAAATATTCTGTACGCTAGATCAAAAGATATAAGGTCTGAAACGGAAACGCATGTTGAGGTTCGTATGGGAACGCCTATAATTTGTTGAATTATTTTAAAAAATAACTGTACTTTATATCTATATTTACACTTTGTTCCTAAAGTTTATGTTTTTTTCATAATAAATTCAGACTTGTTTTTATATTTTTTTATGTGTTGTTTGTTTTTTAAATGTTTTCTAAAATAAAAAAATATTTACACATCAAATTTTGATGTGTTACACATCAAATTCTGGTCCCCTGTGATAGGAAAGGCTTCGTAGATCCCCCTTTTTCATTAAAACCTTTTAACGGAACCATTAAACTATGTAGATTTTTCAATCAAAATCAAAATTGAATTCAATTAAATTTTTGATATTTATAATTAAAATGCCTCCAACGAGATAATATTCAGTGGTTACAAATTTAAATCGATTAGTCTTTGTAAATGTTGAGTCATAAATAATTATTAATCATAATTTAGATTAGAGGAAATTTTTAAAGATATTTGAAAAATGTTTACATTATTTTTTAGGGAAGATTTTGTAAAAAATATTTTGTATATTTTTTAAAAATATTAAATTTTTATTTATTCGGATGTAAATAAAATGATTTATTTTTCAAATTTACACTAAGAAAAAAGTGACGTAATAAAATTAAATAAAATTTATTAGAATTTGATTTAAATACTTTTGTAATCAAAAACGTAATACTCCATGCGCGCGTTTTGATTTTAATTTAAATAAAAAAACGTATTTAATTACTTACGCATTTAAATTCAAATATTATAGAAATATTTTTAACAATTTTTAACAATATTTAAGTATGCTTTTTTAAAAGTAACCACTACAAAATTATATAATATGTGGCCATGTTTACTAGGGATCCAATCCCGGGATTTGAGTCAAATCAGTTCCGAAAAACTGATCCCGGGATCATCGTATAATCCCAGGATTTTCGGGATTACAACAAAAAGTTAGTAGATCAATTTTTAATAGTTTATTTAAAAGTCTTTCAATGTTTTTATACACATTTCGTGAAAAAGTAAATCTTACATTTAATGGACTGTAATCTTAAAACACTGACGTCAGTAGTAATGAATTACATGATTTTTGATTTTTGATTTTTGATTTTTAAGAAATTCACAATTGTTACAAATTATATCACTTTCGACTAATAGTTATTATAATCTCTCGATTCGAAATACAGAAAGTACTTAAAAATAGTAAATAATTATAATATCATGACGGTCTCATTTTAAACTAATTTTTATTTTGAAGACAGTCGAAAGATTTACTATCAACTATGCTGGCGAATTAAATCTGGGTTTCGAATAGCGATAAAACTGGAACCGTTGTCTATGAATGTAATATTTAATAATAACAAAATACATATATAAATGTAATTGAACACCTTAACATTTTTTCATTTGGATCTAAAACTAACATTTTTTTTTTACAATTTTCACATTAATTACAATCAAATTGTGCGTTCTACAAATGTCTATCATATAAAATCCATTTAACAGAGAATAAATATGTTTACAAAATCTGAATTCGATTAAACTAACAGTATAAAATCCACTCAAACGATTGAGTTTACATAAATAAATCCACGTTAATTGTTATAATATAATAAAATGTTCCACTATAAACTAATTTTTTTAATATTATAATTTTTTTAGCCGCGGTAGCTCAGTGGTCCGGATGTTGTTAGCCTGGACTGGGACTAACAACATCTTTTCATAGAAACATTTTTTATACCGCGCTACCCAAAGCAAAGACTCTAAATATAGTAAGATAGAAACTTATGGTTCTCGGGTATCAAACGGTTTCAAGAAAATTGGCACAACTTGCGGTCATGGTAAAAATGGTATATTTGAGCGAGAGATCATGTGCGATCCATAGAGAAAAACTCGCTGATCTCAATTATTAATGCAACACTGTATGGGAAAAATTGAATTTTTAAGGTTTTTTCAATGAAATATTTAAAGAAATTCATTTTATTTGATTAAAACAAATAGAAACATTAATAATACATTCTTTTCAGGACGAAACAATCAATTAATTAAAAGAGAGTAAGATCATTTTATACCATCATTGGTAATTGTGGTTAATTTTTTGTGACCAATTTTCGGTGATGGTATACAAATGGTATACGATGGTATACGATGGTATACAAATGGTATACGATGGTATACAAATGGTATACGATGGTATACAAATGGTATACGATGGTATACAAATTGAGAGCGAGATTTATCGGAAACCACAAATAATATCTTTCAATCATTTTTCCTCAAACATTTACAAATTGATTATTTTATTTGAAAATATAAAACTTGTACAATCTTACTCTGCAATTTTTGATATTGTCAGAAAAAATTTTCATTTTAACATTATTATATAAAACTTAGCATTATGTTTTTCACGGACGGACATATCATCGGACACATTTGGCGGCTGCGCAAAAACACATACAACACCTGTCAAATGCGCACACAAAATACATTTGTCTCATTTTTCTTACTATATTTCCTTCACTCTATCTCATCATCAACTGTCAACTGCATCCATTTATCTATTGTGAAAATAATTAAAACAGATACAACATCTGTCAAATGAATTAATTATTTTTCTATGATTTTTCATGAACCATTTATACATTGATTATTTTATATGAAAATATCAAAACTTGTAGATTTTTTGTCAGCAATTTTTGATATTCTCTGAAAAAATATTCATTTGGGCATTATTTGCTCAAAATTAGTTTTATGTTTTCCATCTTGCAGCTGCGCAAAAAACCATGTTGCCACATTTCGTTTTTTGTATAGCTGAACGCATACATTCAAAGTTTTGTGTAAGTTGCTCCTATACATTCATGTAATTTGGCAACATTTTTTGTACATATTCATAACTATTCAATACATTCATAAATTTGCAACACAAATAAACTTTGACTTTTTGATTTTTTGGCAAATTATTGAAATTTCTGTTTTCATTATATTCAAATTTGTATTTTTGGCATTTACTGAATTTTTCAAAAATGTACATCTAATAGAATTAAATGTTTTGGAGAATGAAAAATTAATTTTAAAAAAAAATTGAAATTACTTTTTTGCAGGAAAAGTTTTAATATTTATTGAAAATAAAAACAACTAAACCCAAAACATACTTACACTTTTATTTTATTAAAAGTTGATTTTTCCAACATATTTGAAATAATAACATACAAAATTGTTATTTTCATTTTTTTTTTATTCGAAAATAAGAAGATTCTTTTTTATTAGTCTTTGACCTCATCCTTCAATTGACATGTCCAAAATCATTTTTTGTGATATTTCAAAACATAATAAAAAAAATTGTGTAAGGTAATCATGGACATGTCCAGGAGCACCTCATCGTCCAGTTGACATGTCCAACATAATTTTTATAACATTTCAAAAAATAATGAAAAAAAATTGTCCAATGTCATCATGGACATGTCCAGGAGCACCTCATCCTCCAGTGGACATGTCCAAAATCATTTTTATAACATTTCAAAAAATAATGAAACATTTTTTTATGTCCAAGGTCATCATGGACATGGCCAGGAGCACCTCATCTTTCAATGGTCATGTCGAAACCATTGCTTACATATCATTCAGCAGCAATCGGATGTGTCCATTCCCTCATTTGTCCTAATTTGTCCTCATATTTTTCTAATCATTTTATCATCATTTTTCTCATCATTTTTCTCATCATTTTTCTCATCAATTTTGTCATCTTTTTTCTCATCATATTTTTCATCTTTTCTCATCATTTGTTTTCATCTTCAAATAATGAGAATTCGCTACGTTCTGCTTTTTTCTCAGCATTCAATGATGAAAAAAATTGAAGATATAAATTATTATCATCATCAATGATGAGAACTTTTGAAGATGAGAATTATTTCGATCATTGAGAGATATATTTATTTTCATCAATAATGAAAAAAGATATTTATCAGTAGTGAGTAAAAAATTATCATCTTTAGTGAGGGATATAAATTAAGCGATGAGAAAAAAAACATCTTCGAACCCTGGTACTTACTGAAGTCAATCGGAAACAAACAAATTTTATAAAAATATCGCCATCGCTGATAATAAGTAATCAGGGATAGAAAATATTTATTATTTTCAAACATTTACATATTTAAAAAAGTCATTGTAAAGGCATTGTACGACAAAACTTAGGGTATTCCCTAAGTATACCATAAGAAAACATTCGATGAAAATGTTTCATTTATGGCATTATTTTTATTTTTGGAATTTTAAAATTTAAAATTTTTTTTGATAATTATATTTCAGAAACTTTTTTTGATTTATATTTTTAAAATTCAAAAATAATGTTTATTTTTAATTTATAATATAAACGTCAAAACTAAAACTAAAGTCAAAAATAAAATATAAAAATAAAAAAAAATATTGAATATGCGGCGAAATATACCAATAAATCTCAAAATATCAAAAAAAAATCACAAGATCGATGCAGCTTCGAGACTAACATTTTGACACCTTTTATAAAAATATATTAAATATAAAAATTATTTCTGACTTTTATAAATATTACCATTTAATGACTTTTATAAATATAAATATTAATTATAAATAATAATTATTTTTGACTTTTAAAAACATAAATTAAATATAATACAATTTTTTTAATTTTAAACATATTTATAAAAAATAATAATTAATACAAACTTTTATAAATATTTATCGGAAATAATAATTACTAGTGACTTTGATTATTACCCAACAATAATTATTATTAAAAATTTTATTGGAAAAAGTTTTAAATAATTTTATAATCTGACTATTTCAAATAAAACCTATAATAATTTTGACTCTGTAATAAATTATACATTATAAATTATAAATTATAAATTATAAATTATAAATTATAAATTATAAATTATAAATTATAAATTATAAATTATAAATTATAAATTATAAATTATAAATTATAAATTATAAATTATAAATTATAAATTATAAATTATAAAATATAAATTATAAATTATAAATTATAAATTATAAATTATAAATTATAAATTATAAATTATAAATTATAAATTATAAATTATAAATTATAAATTATAAATTATAAATTATAAATTATAAATTATAAATTATAAATTATAAATTATAAATTATAAATTATAAATTATAAATTATAAATTATAAATTATAAATTATAAATTATAAATTATAAATTATAAATTATAAATTATAAATTATAAATTATAAATTATAAATTATAAATTATAAATTATAAATTATAAATTATAAATTATAAATTATAAATTATAAATTATAAATTATAAATTATAAATTATAAATTATAAATTATAAATTATAAATTATAAATTATAAATTATAAATTATAAATTATAAATTATAAATTATAAATTATAAATTATAAATTATAAATTATAAATTATAAATTATAAATTATAAATTATAAATTATAAATTATAAATTATAAATTATAAATTATAAATTATAAATTATAAATTATAAATTATAAATTATAAATTATAAATTATAAATTATAAATTATAAATTATAAATTATAAATTATAAATTATAAATTATAAATTATAAATTATAAATTATAAATTATAAATTATAAATTATAAATTATAAATTATAAATTATAAATTATAAATTATAAATTATAAATTATAAATTATAAATTATAAATTATAAATTATAAATTATAAATTATAAATTATAAATTATAAATTATAAATTATAAATTATAAATTATAAATTATAAATTATAAATTATAAATTATAAATTATAAATTATAAATTATAAATTATAAATTATAAATTATAAATTATAAATTATAAATTATAAATTATAAATTATAAATTATAAATTATAAATTATAAATTATAAATTATAAATTATAAATTATAAATTATAAATTATAAATTATAAATTATAAATTATAAATTATAAATTATAAATTATAAATTATAAATTATAAATTATAAATTATAAATTATAAATTATAAATTATAAATTATAAATTATAAATTATAAATTATAAATTATAAATTATAAATTATAAATTATAAATTATAAATTATAAATTATAAATTATAAATTATAAATTATAAATTATAAATTATAAATTATAAATTATAAATTATAAATTATAAATTATAAATTATAAATTATAAATTATAAATTATAAATTATAAATTATAAATTATAAATTATAAATTATAAATTATAAATTATAAATTATAAATTATAAATTATAAATTATAAATTATAAATTATAAATTATAAATTATAAATTATAAATTATAAATTATAAATTATAAATTATAAATTATAAATTATAAATTATAAATTATAAATTATAAATTATAAATTATAAATTATAAATTATAAATTATAAATTATAAATTATAAATTATAAATTATAAATTATAAATTATAAATTATAAATTATAAATTATAAATTATAAATTATAAATTATAAATTATAAATTATAAATTATAAATTATAAATTATAAATTATAAATTATAAATTATAAATTATAAATTATAAATTATAAATTATAAATTATAAATTATAAATTATAAATTATAAATTATAAATTATAAATTATAAATTATAAATTATAAATTATAAATTATAAATTATAAATTATAAATTATAAATTATAAATTATAAATTATAAATTATAAATTATAAATTATAAATTATAAATTATAAATTATAAATTATAAATTATAAATTATAAATTATAAATTATAAATTATAAATTATAAATTATAAATTATAAATTATAAATTATAAATTATAAATTATAAATTATAAATTATAAATTATAAATTATAAATTATAAATTATAAATTATAAATTATAAATTATAAATTATAAATTATAAATTATAAATTATAAATTATAAATTATAAATTATAAATTATAAATTATAAATTATAAATTATAAATTATAAATTATAAATTATAAATTATAAATTATAAATTATAAATTATAAATTATAAATTATAAATTATAAATTATAAATTATAAATTATAAATTATAAATTATAAATTATAAATTATAAATTATAAATTATAAATTATAAATTATAAATTATAAATTATAAATTATAAATTATAAATTATAAATTATAAATTATAAATTATAAATTATAAATTATAAATTATAAATTATAAATTATAAATTATAAATTATAAATTATAAATTATAAATTATAAATTATAAATTATAAATTATAAATTATAAATTATAAATTATAAATTATAAATTATAAATTATAAATTATAAATTATAAATTATAAATTATAAATTATAAATTATAAATTATAAATTATAAATTATAAATTATAAATTATAAATTATAAATTATAAATTATAAATTATAAATTATAAATTATAAATTATAAATTATAAATTATAAATTATAAATTATAAATTATAAATTATAAATTATAAATTATAAATTATAAATTATAAATTATAAATTATAAATTATAAATTATAAATTATAAATTATAAATTATAAATTATAAATTATAAATTATAAATTATAAATTATAAATTATAAATTATAAATTATAAATTATAAATTATAAATTATAAATTATAAATTATAAATTATAAATTATAAATTATAAATTATAAATTATAAATTATAAATTATAAATTATAAATTATAAATTATAAATTATAAATTATAAATTATAAATTATAAATTATAAATTATAAATTATAAATTATAAATTATAAATTATAAATTATAAATTATAAATTATAAATTATAAATTATAAATTATAAATTATAAATTATAAATTATAAATTATAAATTATAAATTATAAATTATAAATTATAAATTATAAATTATAAATTATAAATTATAAATTATAAATTATAAATTATAAATTATAAATTATAAATTATAAATTATAAATTATAAATTATAAATTATAAATTATAAATTATAAATTATAAATTATAAATTATAAATTATAAATTATAAATTATAAATTATAAATTATAAATTATAAATTATAAATTATAAATTATAAATTATAAATTATAAATTATAAATTATAAATTATAAATTATAAATTATAAATTATAAATTATAAATTATAAATTATAAATTATAAATTATAAATTATAAATTATAAATTATAAATTATAAATTATAAATTATAAATTATAAATTATAAATTATAAATTATAAATTATAAATTATAAATTATAAATTATAAATTATAAATTATAAATTATAAATTATAAATTATAAATTATAAATTATAAATTATAAATTATAAATTATAAATTATAAATTATAAATTATAAATTATAAATTATAAATTATAAATTATAAATTATAAATTATAAATTATAAATTATAAATTATAAATTATAAATTATAAATTATAAATTATAAATTATAAATTATAAATTATAAATTATAAATTATAAATTATAAATTATAAATTATAAATTATAAATTATAAATTATAAATTATAAATTATAAATTATAAATTATAAATTATAAATTATAAATTATAAATTATAAATTATAAATTATAAATTATAAATTATAAATTATAAATTATAAATTATAAATTATAAATTATAAATTATAAATTATAAATTATAAATTATAAATTATAAATTATAAATTATAAATTATAAATTATAAATTATAAATTATAAATTATAAATTATAAATTATAAATTATAAATTATAAATTATAAATTATAAATTATAAATTATAAATTATAAATTATAAATTATAAATTATAAATTATAAATTATAAATTATAAATTATAAATTATAAATTATAAATTATAAATTATAAATTATAAATTATAAATTATAAATTATAAATTATAAATTATAAATTATAAATTATAAATTATAAATTATAAATTATAAATTATAAATTATAAATTATAAATTATAAATTATAAATTATAAATTATAAATTATAAATTATAAATTATAAATTATAAATTATAAATTATAAATTATAAATTATAAATTATAAATTATAAATTATAAATTATAAATTATAAATTATAAATTATAAATTATAAATTATAAATTATAAATTATAAATTATAAATTATAAATTATAAATTATAAATTATAAATTATAAATTATAAATTATAAATTATAAATTATAAATTATAAATTATAAATTATAAATTATAAATTATAAATTATAAATTATAAATTATAAATTATAAATTATAAATTATAAATTATAAATTATAAATTATAAATTATAAATTATAAATTATAAATTATAAATTATAAATTATAAATTATAAATTATAAATTATAAATTATAAATTATAAATTATAAATTATAAATTATAAATTATAAATTATAAATTATAAATTATAAATTATAAATTATAAATTATAAATTATAAATTATAAATTATAAATTATAAATTATAAATTATAAATTATAAATTATAAATTATAAATTATAAATTATAAATTATAAATTATAAATTATAAATTATAAATTATAAATTATAAATTATAAATTATAAATTATAAATTATAAATTATAAATTATAAATTATAAATTATAAATTATAAATTATAAATTATAAATTATAAATTATAAATTATAAATTATAAATTATAAATTATAAATTATAAATTATAAATTATAAATTATAAATTATAAATTATAAATTATAAATTATAAATTATAAATTATAAATTATAAATTATAAATTATAAATTATAAATTATAAATTATAAATTATAAATTATAAATTATAAATTATAAATTATAAATTATAAATTATAAATTATAAATTATAAATTATAAATTATAAATTATAAATTATAAATTATAAATTATAAATTATAAATTATAAATTATAAATTATAAATTATAAATTATAAATTATAAATTATAAATTATAAATTATAAATTATAAATTATAAATTATAAATTATAAATTATAAATTATAAATTATAAATTATAAATTATAAATTATAAATTATAAATTATAAATTATAAATTATAAATTATAAATTATAAATTATAAATTATAAATTATAAATTATAAATTATAAATTATAAATTATAAATTATAAATTATAAATTATAAATTATAAATTATAAATTATAAATTATAAATTATAAATTATAAATTATAAATTATAAATTATAAATTATAAATTATAAATTATAAATTATAAATTATAAATTATAAATTATAAATTATAAATTATAAATTATAAATTATAAATTATAAATTATAAATTATAAATTATAAATTATAAATTATAAATTATAAATTATAAATTATAAATTATAAATTATAAATTATAAATTATAAATTATAAATTATAAATTATAAATTATAAATTATAAATTATAAATTATAAATTATAAATTATAAATTATAAATTATAAATTATAAATTATAAATTATAAATTATAAATTATAAATTATAAATTATAAATTATAAATTATAAATTATAAATTATAAATTATAAATTATAAATTATAAATTATAAATTATAAATTATAAATTATAAATTATAAATTATAAATTATAAATTATAAATTATAAATTATAAATTATAAATTATAAATTATAAATTATAAATTATAAATTATAAATTATAAATTATAAATTATAAATTATAAATTATAAATTATAAATTATAAATTATAAATTATAAATTATAAATTATAAATTATAAATTATAAATTATAAATTATAAATTATAAATTATAAATTATAAATTATAAATTATAAATTATAAATTATAAATTATAAATTATAAATTATAAATTATAAATTATAAATTATAAATTATAAATTATAAATTATAAATTATAAATTATAAATTATAAATTATAAATTATAAATTATAAATTATAAATTATAAATTATAAATTATAAATTATAAATTATAAATTATAAATTATAAATTATAAATTATAAATTATAAATTATAAATTATAAATTATAAATTATAAATTATAAATTATAAATTATAAATTATAAATTATAAATTATAAATTATAAATTATAAATTATAAATTATAAATTATAAATTATAAATTATAAATTATAAATTATAAATTATAATTTATAATTTATAATTTATAATTTATAATTTATAATTTATAATTTATAATTTATAATTTATAATTTATAATTTATAATTTATAATTTATAATTATAATTTATAATTTATAATTTAGTAATTTATAATTTATAATTTATAATTTATAATTTATAATTTATAATTTATAATTTATAATTTATAGATTTATAATTTATAATTTATAATTTATAATTTATATATTTATAATTTATAATTTTATAATTTATATTTTATAATTTATAATTTATAATTATAATTTATATTTATAATTTATAATTTATAATTTATAATTTATAATTTAAATTTATAATTTATAATTTATAATTTATAATTTATAATTTATAATTTATAATTTATAAATTATAAATTATAAATTATAAATTATAAATTATAAATTATAAATTATAAATTATAAATTATAAATTATAAATTATAAATTATAAATTATAAATTATAAATTATAAATTATAAATTATAAATTATAAATTATAAATTATAAATTATAAATTATAAATTATAAATTATAAATTATAAATTATAAATTATAAATTATAAATTATAAATTATAAATTATAAATTATAAATTATAAATTATAAATTATAAATTATAAATTATAAATTATAAATTATAAATTATAAATTATAAATTATAAATTATAAATTATAAATTATAAATTATAAATTATAAATTATAAATTATAAATTATAAATTATAAATTATAAATTATAAATTATAAATTATAAATTATAAATTATAAATTATAAATTATAAATTATAAATTATAAATTATAAATTATAAATTATAAATTATAAATTATAAATTATAAATTATAAATTATAAATTATAAATTATAAATTATAAATTATAAATTATAAATTATAAATTATAAATTATAAATTATAAATTATAAATTATAAATTATAAATTATAAATTATAAATTATAAATTATAAATTATAAATTATAAATTATAAATTATAAATTATAAATTATAAATTATAAATTATAAATTATAAATTATAAATTATAAATTATAAATTATAAATTATAAATTATAAATTATAAATTATAAATTATAAATTATAAATTATAAATTATAAATTATAAATTATAAATTATAAATTATAAATTATAAATTATAAATTATAAATTATAAATTATAAATTATAAATTATAAATTATAAATTATAAATTATAAATTATAAATTATAAATTATAAATTATAAATTATAAATTATAAATTATAAATTATAAATTATAAATTATAAATTATAAATTATAAATTATAAATTATAAATTATAAATTATAAATTATAAATTATAAATTATAAATTATAAATTATAAATTATAAATTATAAATTATAAATTATAAATTATAAATTATAAATTATAAATTATAAATTATAAATTATAAATTATAAATTATAAATTATAAATTATAAATTATAAATTATAAATTATAAATTATAAATTATAAATTATAAATTATAAATTATAAATTATAAATTATAAATTATAAATTATAAATTATAAATTATAAATTATAAATTATAAATTATAAATTATAAATTATAAATTATAAATTATAAATTATAAATTATAAATTATAAATTATAAATTATAAATTATAAATTATAAATTATAAATTATAAATTATAAATTATAAATTATAAATTATAAATTATAAATTATAAATTATAAATTATAAATTATAAATTATAAATTATAAATTATAAATTATAAATTATAAATTATAAATTATAAATTATAAATTATAAATTATAAATTATAAATTATAAATTATAAATTATAAATTATAAATTATAAATTATAAATTATAAATTATAAATTATAAATTATAAATTATAAATTATAAATTATAAATTATAAATTATAAATTATAAATTATAAATTATAAATTATAAATTATAAATTATAAATTATAAATTATAAATTATAAATTATAAATTATAAATTATAAATTATAAATTATAAATTATAAATTATAAATTATAAATTATAAATTATAAATTATAAATTATAAATTATAAATTATAAATTATAAATTATAAATTATAAATTATAAATTATAAATTATAAATTATAAATTATAAATTATAAATTATAAATTATAAATTATAAATTATAAATTATAAATTATAAATTATAAATTATAAATTATAAATTATAAATTATAAATTATAAATTATAAATTATAAATTATAAATTATAAATTATAAATTATAAATTATAAATTATAAATTATAAATTATAAATTATAAATTATAAATTATAAATTATAAATTATAAATTATAAATTATAAATTATAAATTATAAATTATAAATTATAAATTATAAATTATAAATTATAAATTATAAATTATAAATTATAAATTATAAATTATAAATTATAAATTATAAATTATAAATTATAAATTATAAATTATAAATTATAAATTATAAATTATAAATTATAAATTATAAATTATAAATTATAAATTATAAATTATAAATTATAAATTATAAATTATAAATTATAAATTATAAATTATAAATTATAAATTATAAATTATAAATTATAAATTATAAATTATAAATTATAAATTATAAATTATAAATTATAAATTATAAATTATAAATTATAAATTATAAATTATAAATTATAAATTATAAATTATAAATTATAAATTATAAATTATAAATTATAAATTATAAATTATAAATTATAAATTATAAATTATAAATTATAAATTATAAATTATAAATTATAAATTATAAATTATAAATTATAAATTATAAATTATAAATTATAAATTATTAATCGCGTTACATATTAACCGTGGCTGCGCGCTCAAGACATTAATATTAACTTTAAGTTTTATACTATTTAATTATATCAATAATAATCGTTTATTGTAACAATATAAAGTGGTGTCTTAACTCCAACGATGAATTTAATCTATATTTAATATTTCAATAGCGACATCTCTATTCTTTCAATTGCAAAATTCTTATAGTAGGTACACAAAACTATTATATTTCGAACATCGGTTACAATAACCACAACCGATAGCTACAACTGTGGCTGTGATCAGGTCATATAAATGCTTTTTTCGTAATTTTGGCAACTGATAAAGGGTATCGAGACATGCACTAAACAATTTATTTTTTATTTTTTCCGACCACTACTTCCAGAGATACAGTGGCTCAAAGTTGGAAAAAAAGTGACAAAAATCACTTTTGTACTGTTGTTCATATTTAAATATCTCTTGAACTAGAAATGCTCCGTTAATGGCTCGTTTTAAAGCTAATAGAACAAGCTTTTAGAAAAATTAAGTTGTAATTTTCAAACGGTAACATGTGGCCCGTGGTCATTATCCTTGCACTTCAAAATTGATGTCCTTAAAAAGGACCCTTTTTAAATTCTGAAAAAAATCCTAAATTTTCGTCAGTTTATTGTTAATGTTCATGCAAAATTTCAAGATGGTATTTTGATTGCATCATATTTTAAAAATAATTTTCAAAATAGCATTTCTAGTTCAAGAGATATTTAAATATGAACAACAGTACAAAAGTGATTTTTGGCACTTTTTTTCCAACTTTGAGCCACTGTATCTCTGGAAGTAGTGGTCGGAAAAAATAAAAAATAAAAAATTGTTTAGTGCATGTCTCGATACCCTTTATCAGTTGCCGAAAGTTCATTAAGATCGAAAAGGTAAAATCTCAAATTTGACTTTTTTTGGTCGATTTGGTGTGGAATGGCCATATGTTATATACAAAAAATGTATTTACATTATGGTAAACTTCATATTCATCACGAAAAATATTTCCATATCAACCATTCATTTAAATAAAGTTTTCAATATATATTGAACAACAAACAATGTTATAAATTTAATTTTGATAAAGAGTAACTGTAGGGTGTCGTATTTTTTATTTTTTGCATGTCAAGTTTTCAAAAATTTCAGTTCAGTCGCTCAGAAGCATTCGTTGACGACGGATGTGTAATAGATTTTTTTGTAACCTATTAAAGCTTGCCGAATCAAATACACACGCAGTGCAATTTTCCCAATCGTGTTTTCCGATAATGCGGACATCAGATGCCAAGAATTTTTACTATTTTGCATCTTGCACCATTACATTATATCAGTATGAATTTGTATGTCTCTGCGTGCAATTCCCTCCATTTTAATCAAATATTTCAGAAACCAATTTTAAAAAATATTCCGAAAAATTTCAGTAATATAAAGTATAAAACATTTTTTTTCGAAATTTTGACAGCAAAAACAATGCGAACTAATATTAAAATGTTTTTTAAGAGAGCTTAGAGAATTGTGATAAATTACTCTCTCGACACACTTTTTTGGTAACACAAATTTCTTTTTGATTTTTTGCAAAAACTAATATCTGGACACAGATTTTTTTTGCCAATTATCCGTAGGTCAAGATTCATATTTTATTTTGTGATAAAATTTTCGTCTGCAACATGTCGAAATCTTGCGATAACATGCGATATAAAGTAACGCCCATTTTTGCAAATTTGACTCGATTTTGTGCAAAATCTCGACGTATAGGGAAAATTCTGAGTACGCAGCAAGAATCAGGAGACCTAAATCAACCAAAAATGATAGGTTTCATTCCAGATTAAAATTCTTGTAGAACAGTGTTATATGTAAAATATACAAGCAGTTTAAACGTTTAGAAATTTAAGCAGGGTTTGACGGTAACTGTGTTGATTGGGCATATTTTAAAAATGAGAACCGATCAACAATGTTAGTAATTTTTATCGTTAGTTTAAACTATGTTCTGCATTGTACCTAGTACACTCTAGACAAATTTTCTGGCGGGATCAAGGCATTTCCAAAACTTTTTTTGTAGTCGTACAAAGGAGGAGTTTGTACACTAAGGGCCGGTTTTACAGTGGTAGTTTGTTAAACTTAGTTTTATCTCATAATTCAGTTTTACAGTGATATTAATTCGTCGTTTAAAATAAGTTTAATCGTTTTGGTCGTTTAAACTTCGTTCAAAATCTTAATAGTTTTGACAGATAATTTCTTGTCGCCGCATCATCTGCCTGACTGTTTGCGTTCTGCTTGTTTTCTTATATTTTAGGACTATATAAATCAAACGTGTCTCCTCACATGTTCTGGTGCTGCTTGATCTTTGGTTTATATTCATATCTCATTAATTATATTATATAGCTTGACCAGTGTAAAATACTTATTGCATTTGGTAGACTTAAAGCCCGATAAATTTGTTTTTGCCAGGGACCGTAAATAACGGTTATTCTTATTTTTTTTTAATGAAAAAAATCAATGTGTTATAAAATATGTACGCAAGTTTTGAGAATGCAGAATCCATTATTTTCGCATGTAGAATTGAAATATGCAGTGATTTTTATTTATTTTTACGGGAAAAAAATAAAAAAAAAAATTATTTATAATTTGCTTGCTTAGCAATAAAAATCAAATTTAAATTTTCATTTTAAAACTCAAATATAAAAAATTAAAAAATTGTTTTTATTTTTTTTGCTCAAGAATAACGATTATTTTTTGATTTATACTTTTTTTACTCAAAAATAAAAATTAGGGTGCGGAGCGTTGTGCTTAATTTGTTGTGCAGCAAAAATTATGTTCTTGCGATGGAAATGATAGACTCTAATACTAATTTGGGTGATGTTAGTGAACAGTTTCGATGGCTCACGTGTCATGGTGGTCAGCCTTACTAATAATAGTTTGTTTGACCGAGATGAGCGTGTTACATTTGTACGCAATGTGGTTAACGCCGTTAATGAATGGTTAAAGCAGTTTAATACCAAATCCGAACGGCGGGGTGAGAATAGTATAGAATAATAATTTTTATTTTTGATGTAGACAGTCGCTGGGATCGAACCGGGGACCTTTCGACTTGTGGTCCAATCGATCCACTGACGATACAGTATTATCTACTACTAAAATATAAATTTGGTGAAATTGTCTGTGCCAATATTTGTCTACGAATCTGTTTCATCAAATATGGGTAGAACTGAAGATTACCGGACAACTCAAACAAAAAAAGGTTCACGTTCCATTAAATTGGAACTTTTTTCGACGAATCTATTCCAATGGGCATACAGACATATACATCATTGGAATATTTTTGTATGAATATGTTCCAATCGTCATTGCTTCACATCCATAAGCGAAGATCACTGAATGGATATTCAATGGAACAGATTCACCCAAAAAAACTGCTAATGACGCACTTTTGTATTCCTACTGAAACAGCATCATCGAAAATGTTCCATTGACGCACTTGGGTGCTTTTGTAATCCCACTGGAGATGATTCACCCAAAAAAGTTCCAATGACGCACTTCGATGCTTTTGTAATCCCACTGGAACAGAATCACGCCAAAAAAGGTACAATAACGCATTTGGATGGGCGTTGATAGATCAGTGAGGCAGTAACTCAGTCAATCAGGGCTTGTTCTTTTATATATGTAGAACTTTTCCCTTATGAATATCGTTCAAATGATTTTGATTGTATCGCTGCATTCAAAACAACAAAAGTTGCGGAGCTGCTCAGTATCGCTCACTGTATGCAATGTCACCAATATATTTTGTTGTTGTACAACTGCTCGGTTGCGATGTCCGTAAAATTTGACCATTTCGTTTGGTTACAAAAATATAATATGTATAATATTGTCCAAGTTTGAAATAAATTATATTTCGTTAAACATCAATCCAGTATAATTTGTCCAAAAATACAGGCAGCATTTGTAATAATGGTTGTGACGAACATCGTTCCATACTATCATCTATTAGAGAATCACTGGAACGAAAAAGCTTCTGCACTTTCTTTTTGTTGTGACAAAAGTGTACCAGTAAGTAAGATGCAGACGAAATTGGTTTTGGCACCATATTAATGTTAATAACAACCAAAATCCAACATGGACCATCGAACGTGTTCACTAACATAACCCAAATTTGTATTAGAGTCCAGGACTGTGCGCAGGATTTGCTCGTGGGGGGATTTTAGCTAACTTCATAATAAAGAGGTTATGAGAGATAGAGTTCTGTTTGGCCATACTCATGAACATATGTCATTATTTCAGAATATCGGTATCTAACGAGGCCTAAACTAGGTAAGATATAAGGTGTACGATCTTCTTATAACGGAGTTGCCTTCGAGAACTTTTGAAGGGTCATTAGGTCCCGGTTGGCCATTTTTCATAGCCTTGTTAGGGTCCGGACATATTGGTTTAATCGCAATAAAAACAGTATTCCATTAACAAAAATACGTATAACTTTTTTGACAATTAAACATATAAAAACTAGAAATAAATTGAAAAAGGCTTTGAAAAATATTCGAAATATATATATATATATATATATATATATATATATATATATATATATATATATATATATATATATATATATATATATATATATATATATAATTTGAGAAAATATTAAATAAAACCAATCGATTTTATTTGAAATTTGTACTTACATTTCATAAAAATTTCATAAAAGCAAGAATTGAAACCGTAACCGAAACCGATATCCGTTTAAAACCGTTTCATTTCTAAAACCGAAACCGTAACCGAAACCTTTATACGAAAATCACAAATAAACCGATATCCAAAACCGATGTAAATGGTTTCGGTTTTATACCGGTTTAAAACGGTTTTTAAAAAAGTACCTATAAATAGAAACAGAAAAACATTTTTTATTTTATAATAGAAGATCTTAAGTAAAATGTCATTTAATAAAATTTTGAGTTCCCAAAATTTTTTCAAGGCTAAAGAATATAAGAATCTTAAAAATAAGGTCGGTGAAACACTTTTGTAGCGGTAAATAGCTTCAAAAGTGCTTCAAAAGTCGCTTTTCTTCGCTACGCTAGTTTATACATCGATTGTGCATATGCACTTATGCACATTATTATTTTTGTTTTGTAAAATCATGAAGTTTACTTAAGTCAAGTTCTATGTGCATTATTTCATTCAACTTATAAAACAAAAAAAAAAATAATATATGAACATTTTCACAGTATACCTCATTTAGCTTATATATTGCCTTTTGTGTTTTTCTTTTTTTTTTCACAAATCCGTTGATTCGTTTGAAAGTGCAAAAACAACAGAAATGAAAATAAAGCAGCGTGACAATAAAGCAGCATCAACGATTTTGATAGAATTTTTGGCGGGAAATTTTTTGTACCACAAAAAAAAAACTCGTTGTTGCCAACTAGATAGCTGTACTAGATACATACATGAAGTGTGGTTTCATGCGACTGTCTGCTGTCATGCGTCTGTCCGTTGTTATGCGTCTGTCTGTTGTCATGCATCTGTTTGTTGCCTTGCGATGATACAGGATAGCAACAAAGAGTTGTCGTTGTGAAAGTGTGTATATACGAATCGTAATTCGTTATTGTTGTATTCTCTTCTTTCTGTTAGTGTTCGATTTGTAGCGTTTGCGTTTGAGTTTGTGTTCGCAAAAAAAAATGTTACCCTGCCAGATATTATTTGTCTTCTCTTTACATATGGTGCGTGCAGCATTCGGATTTTTTTAAATCTCTGACGAAAACAGAAATATGCCTATACGAAATATTCCTTATATTTATTATGAATGTATAATATACATTGAACATATTATGTTCATATTATTATGGCCTTAAGATTTTGAATTGTCTCGTCAACATCACTTAATTTATACAATTATATTTTATTAATTAATTCTTGTTAAAATATAATTCAAATTTTTTTGATAGTAAAATAAATTATTTTTTGTTGAAGAAATTGAAAATATGGAAAATGAGTAACTTAAATACAATTAGTGTTCAAAATCTATTCATTTTCATAATTAATATGCAGTTTAAGATATTTGTCTTCGATCTTTTATTTAAAATTTATAAAATAAAATTTTGCAAGATTCTTGCAAGCAAGAGCAAGAAAGGTATTGCAAGAACAAGATCATATGTAACTATGAAAGAGCAAGACTCAGCGTTTAAGAACAAGAACAAGATTACCATTTCTTGACTTGCTCTTGCATATGATCAACACTATTTTACATATAATGCAGTTCACTGAATTGTTGAAATTTAATTTCTTTGGCTTTTATGGATGGAAATTGTACAAAATTATTCTTCTTTGCAATTCAGATCATATCTCAGGTTCTGTCAAAAAATTGCTTTTCATTGGTTTGTGGTTACGAAATTTTAAATTAAATTTTTTTTCTTGGCGTAATCAATTAAATAATTAATATAACACTATATTTTAACTAAAATAACAAAAAACATTGTTTAAATTACGTTTCCCACTTTACCCCAATATCATAATTTGAACATAACTTAGCACCATATAAACAATGTTAAATTATTTGAAAAATATGGAAAAAAGAAAATTTATACAAAATCCGAAATCAAAACCGAAACCGTAACATGGAACCGGTATACCGAAACCGTTTCGTTATAAAAACTTAAAACCGAAACCGTAACCGAAACGCAGAAAAAACCGAAACCGAAATCGAAACCTTTATTCGTTTAGGTTTCAATCCTTGTAGAAAAGCGCCGCAGGCGAAAATTTTTCCCTTGTTTTGCGAACATTTATTTATTTAACTTCAAAATACAAATTTTATATACCAATTTATTTGTTATTGTATATTTCTATTTTTTTTTTTGGTAAAAAAACATTTTTTTTAATAAATAAGGGTGTTTTTGAAATATGAAAACAAACAAATTAAAATTTTAGCAGTACTATTTCAGAATTTGATGAAATTTGGAAGTATGGTGAAACAACATAAATTTAAGATATTGGTAAAATTTTAGCTTTCCAGATGGTGTGGTTAAATGATTTAGTGATTTAATTTTGAAAAAATATGTATAAATAACACTACACAACAGCTATTCTGCGCAGCAGTCAAGGTTATTTTTGTATTATGTAACATGACACCCTTATTCCGAAAATATGGTTTAAAAATGTTTCTTTGGATAGGTTTACAAAATATGGGCCAATAACTTTTGGACCGAGCTTTCATTAAGGTGGTCACATATATTTGCAAATACCCTAGTAGAAATTTTGGTAGTGCCATGATCATGAAGTGATCATGTCATTATTTGAGATGATCGGGATATGACGAGGCCCATAATGTCCTTGTAACGCAGTGTCCTGATCATGTACTGACCTCAGGCCATGATCATGTACTGATCGGGAAATTCCCCTCTTATTATTTACCCGACAATTGCCTTGTCAGAGTCCGAGCATAATAGGGTTTCTCTCATTAAATCTCGATCATTGCCTGATGCTAATTTCGTTATGAGGAACAAATAATGTACCTATGATCGGGAACATTGACTATTTAAATAATGTAAACCCTGTATGGTAAACATGATAAGGGCATTCAAAGGCAATGATAATATTTTCTCTAATAGGGCTTACCCAACGAAAACCCGATCATTTCCCGATGACGCATCGGGCAAATTTCTACTAGGGTATATCGCCTTCTGAATAACACATATGATCAAATGTTATATCGAATGAAAGTTAATTGAATATCAAAAAAACATTTCTTAGAATATTTTTAAATTGGTTCATTAGTTTAAGAGAACTCGAAAGGAGAACTTGAAAAAACATTTTTATTCAACAAAAATTTTAGAAAAAAAATTCATTTCAAAAAATGGAAAAAAATCGGGAAAGTAAGATGATGCACAAATTTTAATTTTTAAAAATTAGTTCACACTCTTTCGAAGAAATTCAGCTATAAATGACAAAAATATATGGGTAACATTTGAGGATAAAAACAGTTATGTGAAAGCAATATAATTGAGTGGTATACAAGTAGGCATAAAAATAAAAAATAAAAAATGTGAGCGGATCACGATCATTTTTTGAGCACCTATTGATAGATGATTGCTTGTAATTAATTTTAAATTTTATAACTTTATCTTTAATACATAACGAGATATGTGGTCCTAAAAAGTAAACCCATATTTCGTAGTGGATGTAGTAGATTACGTTGACTAAATCGAACTTTGAATTAATATTCTACTAAAATATATTGAAAATAAATTTCACATCATTCAAAATAGCAGTTTTAAAGTTATCGTGTATAGGCGGACAGACAGACGGTCATATCTAAATCGACTCGGAAAGTAATTGACCAAGAAAATATATACTTTTTCATACCAGTCACGCCTCACATATATTTTAAAACTTGTTACCAATGGGTATTGGGTATAAACATATGCGATTTTTTTTAGTTTGTAACGTAATCCGACGTATCTAGGTGTTAGGGGAGACGCTCGGTGTATTGGTGCACCAGCTTTGCTCAGGTGGGGTGGGATCTTGTCTCCTACGTCTATGTTGTAACGTCACAAAAATTTATAACACCGATTGATAGTACAAAAAAAAAGAACACAAAAACAACAAAAACAAACTAGAAAGAAAATTGGAAGAAAGAAAAGAAAATTGCCAGCAGGAAGCACCTCTTTGGCATGGCCGCGTCAAAACCCTACCCAACCATGGTTACTATTAGGCCCACTAACGAAGTAACCCCTAACGCTATCTTCACTTCACCATTTAACACATTTTATGCCCCAGTATATCCCCCACCCAACGATAAATTATTCACTCCATTTTTTAAAGTAAATATAACAATCAGCTAATCATATTTATTAAACATTTAACACAAACTTCAAAACTATATATAACAAGAAACAATTACTTGACAAATCATCTAAATTCAAAAAATTTAAATTAAATGAACAGGGAACACACAAAGCAAAAAAAAATAAAATAAATTCAATCAAAATCTTTGTTTAAATTTTAATTCAATCGATTAACAAAAGAAAACAAACCCACAAATATCATTCTCTAATTTAAAAGTGGATGTTAGATTCCAAACAAATAATAATAATAGTAACAGACTCACCCTTTTCGCTGCGAAGAACTGTGCACACTTCTTTGGTAGCTGATGAAATTTTATCTAAAGCTAAATAAAATAAGAGAAAAATAACCCAGCCCATAGATATTACAAAATTACTTTACAAAAAAAATGATTGAATTTTTCACAAATTATTTTAAACAATAAACGAATGCCATAAAAAAAATAAATCAATAGAAATTTGATAAAAACGTTAAATTAAATTTAGGATAATTATAATAAATTAATGTGAATTTACTAAAATTATGTTAAATTATGTTAAATTATGTCAAATTACGTTAAATTGAAATTGATTAAATTAAGTAAAAAAAAAAAATAAGAATTTTATTAAATTATTAAAAAAAAAGTATTTCCAATTAAAATATGAATAATATGTGAAGATGAAAACCCAAATACGCGATCTCTTTTAAAATATAGCTTTTTTAAAGCTTATTTTGTAAAGTTTTGAAAAAAACTTTTATCTCTTTTAATATAGCTTTCTAAAAAAGCTTATTGTTCTGAATTATTGTTTGAAATATCCTTTGAAGTGAATCCATTTTGAACAGGAGCGAGGTTGATCTATGGTTGTTAATGTGGTTGGTGACGTGGTGTTGACGCAGTTGTTGACGTAGTTGTGGACGCAATTGTTGACGCAGTTGTTTAACAAAATCGTTCCTTATTTGTCGCAAAAATTTCCAAATTAAATAAATGATGCAAAAAAAAAATTGCAAAAAAAAAATGGACCAGCTGCAAACAAAACGAAAACGTTTTAATTTGAAACTGATAGCAACAAAAGCGACGAACGTATTTTAAAATGAAACATTTTCTTTATCTTACCTGCGTTAACGCAGCTGGTAAATTTAGGAACAAAAATGCCTTTCAATCCCAGGCGCATTCAACAAATGCAACGATAGGCTGCTGAATATCGTCGTCGATGCACAATAAACGAACACCATAAAAAACACAACTTTTAATATGCACAACTTAAAAAAAACACCACTTTTTTTATTTTATTTGTACCACTAAAAATCACAACCTTTTTCTTGCACTTCAAAAATATTTTAATTCGACAAAACAAAATGAGTCAGCTTATATAGTAATTTTTCCTAAGCAAGGCTAACTACATTTTTGTCAAAATTAACAAGTAGACTTTCACAAAAAAATATTTGTAGGGTTGTTTTAATATTTTTTTATTGCAAAGTGTTTTCGAGTTTTCGTCAAAAAAAATCATGGCCTACTAACCAAATAAACGAAATACTGTAAACATCGTAAAGTATTCCAATTGTACTAAAATTAATTCTACGCCTTCTAATTCTAATAAAAACGGGAGAAAAACAACTACAACATAAACTAAAGTATAAATCATGAATAAATGCATTACTATAAGGAAGGTGTATAGTAATCGGTACCGGGGGCCGTATGAGTAGTATATATATATATATATTTTTTTTTTTTTTGTTTTAGATTTATTTTTATATTATGAGGAATGGTACAGGGGTGGTTACAAGTTAATACCCAATTCTAATGCTTTCACATAATTTTTTCTGTTCTCAAAACGTATCCATAGATTTCTTTTATTTTTACATTATTTTCTTTAAAAATGTACACGCTAATTTTGTAATATTACAAACTGTGCATCATCTTGCGTTTTCAATTTTTCGCCATTTTTAAAATGCATTTTTTAATAAAATTTTGGTCGACAAAATTTACATTTTTCGAGTTCTTCTATAGAGTTTTCTTAAACCAGTAACCCAATTCCAAACTATTGTAGGAAATGTTTATTGAATATTTAAATATCTTTCATTCGATATAACTATTGCGTTTATGGGTTTTAATAAACGCGAGATATTTACAAATACATGTGACCACCTTTTTGAAAGCTCAGTACAAAAGTTATTGCCCGCAATCTCGTAAACCTATCCGTAGAAATTTTTTTAATTCATATATTCAAATTCATTTCCAATAATACAAAAATAATGGAATTTACTGCCCAAACTTTTTTTTCTCATTTTGTTGTGTAGTGTGATCAATAAATTAATCTATTGAACATAACTTTATAGTAAAGCAAAATAAAACACTGAAGTCTCATTTAAAAGGTAATAAAATTTTTAAACAAAGTTTATTTTAAAAAGATTTATCTCAAAGCAATGTCGAAAGGTTTTAGCTTTTTGACGTTTTATTATTTATGAAAATTGTCAAAAAAGTAGACTTTAATTTTAAACTTGACTTTAAATTATCTTTGAATTTGAAATGAAAAGGCATATCATATTTTCATAATAAAAAAAAAATGCGGCACATAAAGGGTGTAAAAGAAATTACTTTTACAAATTCAAATGCGGATATTGTGGTCAAAGCAAATAACGGAAAAAATCCCGTAAATTCAAAAATTCTCTGATTTATGACAAACAAAAATATTAACAAGTTTTGTGTTATAAGTAATCGATCATGTCGTCAATAAAAGTGGGAAAATAAATTTTGGACATTTTGATAAGCTAGCCGTTCTACAATAATAATATAATAATAATAGTTTGGCGCTACAGTCCTGTATAGAACTTCGGCCGAGCTCTCTCACCATTTTGAGCTGTGCGTGTTATATTTGTACTCAAAGTGGTGGGACCTACAGTTTATTGCCGAATCCGAACGGCGGGTGAGAGCTTTTTCATAGGCAATGTTTTACTCTCGTAGGTTTGCCATTTACTGACGAGAGGTAGCGCGGTATAGAAAAATGTTTCTATGAAAAGATGTTGTTTAGCCCCAGTCCAGGCTTGAACCGGGGACCTTTCGGCTCGCAGTCCAACGCACTAACCACTGAGCTACCGCGGCTACAGCCGTTCTACAATGCATGCAATTATTGCAGGGATACTTCAGGAAATATTACAATTCGGTTTCAAGAGACCATCTTCTTAAATAGTAAATGTAAATCAGGTCGAAAATCAGGATTTGTGAATCGTAAATTTGCGGCGAAAATAAAGTGTTGGAAATAAGTCCACAACAATCAATAAGAGATATGTCAAAAAAATATAATACATTTCATATTTTCAAAAAGTAAAGATGAGATTTAAACTAAAATAATTCAAAGTTCCAAATAAAATCGAAGAAATGGATTAAAGATCCAAATAAACGAGCGAGGGACTGCTGAAACCGGTATAGAACAATATTATATAATTTGTTCAAAATGATGTAACCCTCCAAACTGCCTGAGCTAGGTCCAGATTTAAAATTTTTGGCTTATATAAAATCTATTCTTCGAAAAATATTTAAATATTGTTAAACTGAAATAAAATCAGTTGGGAAGGTTAGATCACATGGGAAATTTTAAAGTAGGTGTAATTATGATAGTTAGGATTATTAAAATAATAGTCGGTCTAAGCCGACTATAAATACCCTACACATATGTGTGGTTACCATTCAAAGTGATATATAGGTCACCAGGGTATACGAATCCTGAAAATAACTACAAACATTCAATCGCTGAAGAATTTCCATTCATTTGATACCCATATTTACAAATGGGTAGGTGTACCGAATTTCGATTTTTTTTTGTGAACCACAAGTCTTTTTGCCGGAAAACATTATTATAATGTATTTGAGCATGATATCAATATATATTTGACCAAAAAAGTTTACCTAAGCACGTATACATAAAAATTGATCTTTATATGTACATTTTATATGAGGTATTTGAACATAAGTGGTCGGATCATAGGTCACAATGGACCGATCTCGCACATACAGCGTAGGTATATTAGTAATCTAAGTTATAAGTTTCATTTATCTAGCTCTTCAATTTTAAAAGTAGTAGGGATTTCAACAGACAGACGGACAGACAGACGGACAGACGGACATCGCTAAATCGACTCAGGAGGTCATGCTGATCAAGAATATATATACTTTTCCATACCGGAGATGCTTCCTTCTGGGTGTTACAAACGGCGTACCAAACTGAATATACCCTTTCACTCTTAGTGTAGGGTATAATAAGCGATAGTTGGATTAGTGTTATCAAAAATGTTAGAAGAAATGGTGTCCAACGGCTGATGGTGGGTTGGAAGACTAAAATACGGAAATACGTCCTAACTCATTCAGAAATATAATTCTTTAACTATTTTTAAAAACTATTGAGTATCGTTCTTCATTTGTGATATATTTTTTTTACCGTGATAACATTTTAAGTTTAAAAGAAAATGTATAAATAATTTCGTTGACATCCTTCATTTTGTAGCTGAAATTTCTTTGAGTATAGATTTAAAAGATTTTTACAAAATCAAATCATTTAAATGTTTTATACCCTTTTGAAATGTTACTAAGGACTACGTCGAATAAAATTGTCCGTTACATATCTTTCCATAATGTGCTATTGCAAGATTCAAATTAAAAAAATTTGATCATAGTAGCTCTAAATTAAATGGCAGAAAATAATTTGTGTCAGTTATAGTCAATACAAAATTTATTTAACGCGAAAATGGCAAACGAAGTGGAAGTGCGAGAAAATATTATTAACATTTTTCAAAAACAACCTAGTTGGTCTTTTAAAAAAATTGCCAAGGAGGAAGGGGCTAACCCTAAGATCATTTCTTGCGTTATCAACCGCTTTAAGGAAGACCTGAGTATTGATCGGAAGAAATGTTCTGGTAAAAAAAAGGCCCACATGATCGTGAAAAGTCAAAGAAGGTTGTGAATATTTTAAAGAAAGATCCAAGCATATCCGGAAGGAAATTGGCGAGAAATGCGGATTGCTCAGAATCTTTCGTGCGCAGGACTAAGAAAGAAGCTGGGCTGAAGACGTACAAGGTCCAAAAAGTTCCGGATAGAAATGCCGTCAACAATGAAACCGCAAAACAACGAGCTAAAAAGCTGAACCAAGATTTTTTTAAAAAATTCGATTGCTGCATAATGGACGACGAAACTTATGTTTTAGCGGACTTTTCTCAGTTACCTGGGCAGGAATTTTATACAGCCGATTCTCGAGGAAATGTCGCTGAAAAATTCAAATAAAAAAAAATGACAAAATTCCCAAAGAAATTCCTTGTTTGGCAGGCAATTTGCAGTTGTGGAAAAAGGAGCAGCTCATTCGTGACATCGGGTACAATTAATAGCGAAATATATGTGAAAGAATGCTTGCAAAAGAGATTGCTTCCATTTATACGCCAACATGAAGTGTTCACATTTTTTTGGCCTGACCTCGCTTCATGTCACTACAGCAAAACGGCCTTAGAGTGGATCCAACAAAATGCAGTGATTTTGGTGCTTAGAGAAGCCAATCCACCAAACTGTCCAGAACTCAGGCCGATTGAGAGATACTGGGCTTAAGTAAAAATGGAGATGAAGAGAACAAAAAAAGTGACCAAAGACCTTCAAGACTTTAAAAGAAAGTGGTCTTCAGCAGCTGTGAGGGTGTCGGACACTACCATTACAACATTAATGGAAGGGGTTCCGGAAAAATGAAAACTTTTTATTAAAAAATATTAATTTCTGTTTATTTATATATTTTTTAAATCTAAAAATAATTTGCAAAATAAAAACTAGATTTCTAGATTTTTTCATTAGATATTTTAAAAATCAATTCAAATTTATTTAATGCGAATAAAAGCTGCAAACGAATTAGTATCGTACAACCATTTTCATATTTATACGCATGAACTACTTCCAACTTTTTTCAAATGTTCGACCAGAAATTTGATATGCATTTCAAAAGCAAATAAACCCCTTTAACGAATTGATCCAGAAAAATTGGGAAACACGATTACGTTATTTTTTAGCGAACTTTAAAAAAATACAGGATTTTTAAGAAAATACAGGGTCTTATTCCATGACACAAATATACACCAATTCTGGGGCCTTATTGATTTAGGGTCTTATTTCATTTTAAATTGTTATTAAAAATACGTAATAATAAAAGAAAAGAAATTCGTTGTAATTTCTTACGCTTTTTTCTGGAATTTGTTTTGTTTCGTTTTACGTTATAAGAGAGATATATGTATATTTTTTTAAATGCATTTTTAGTTAAAAAATATAATAATAAATTTATAAACAAAAATATTTTTGAACTATGTAAAAAAAATGTCAATAAAATAAATTGTTTGTATTATATTGTTTTAAAAAAATTAAATTGTAAGAAAATTCCAATAATTTTTAGTTCGGAAAAAATGTTTCTTCGACAAAAATAACGTTAATATTGTTCCAAACAAATGTTTTTCAACACAAGAAAAAAATGTTCGCCCAAAATAATTTTAAGCAATTTTTTTTGTAAAGAAAGTTTACATTTTTTTGAAGTATATATTTTTGAATATATATAAATATAACCTTTTATTAGTATAGCATTTTTCAAATGAGATTGAACTTTATCACTTTATTGCTCTGATCTTCTTTTATTGTTTTTTGCTTTTAGAAAATATTGTTTCGTTTTTATTCTAAACATTTTGATCAATTTTTTTATTCTAACATATTGTTTAAACCACTTTTGATCTAAGCGTGTGATATTATAAAATTATAATTTACATTCATATAGATTTTTATTCTTTAATTTAATTAAATATTTTTTTGAGTGCTCATGGGGGGGGGGTTTGAACCCCAAAATCCCCTGCGTGCGCACGGCCCTGTTAGAGTCTATCCTTTTTATCGTCAGAACATCATTTTTGTGGCATAACAAATTACGCACAACGCTCCGCACCCTAATTTTTATTTTCGAGTAAAAAAAGTATAAATCAAAATATAATCGTTAATCTTGATTATTAATTTTGAATTTATATTTTTAAGTTTATCACAGCCCTAAATATCAACTGACTTACAAATTATTAAGAACGTCTTTACAACAAAGATCTTTCGAACATCCAGCAAATACGATAAATATTGCTGGCAAATTTCTTTCAAATTAAACACCTTGTTGATAAAATTGTACAACGACTTGAGACTTCTTCGCGGACGAACCAAGTCCACCCGGCGATGCTGTCATCAAAGTAAACACTTTCAATCGCGTGTTGAAATTTTCAATCCCAGGAAATTTTATTTTCACTTTAACCATTAAAATGAAATATTTCACGCAGGGAAAAGAATGGCAACCCAAACATAATTAGCATGAAAACAGACTTTACAGACTGCTGCAAACAGAATATATGTTTGGAAAATGTACCATAAGGATATAATTCATGTTTAGCTCTGAACATAATATATTTGCACTGATGTAAACATAATATATAATTGGGATATGGTACATAATTTATGTTAGCTCTGAACATAATATATTTGTACTAGAACATGGAAATTAATGCTTCTGAATATAATATGTTTAGTTATGAATATAATTTATGTTTGGATGGGAATACAAATATGTGTACCAGCAAATATAATACGTTTAGGCATAAGTATCGGATTTCCTCTACCCCCTCAGAAATAATTTAAATTTGGAACAAACGCAGAACCTTATTAAACTAAGACAATTTATAAATTTTGGACCCCTAGCTTATACGGTTCCCGAAGTATGGCAGCTTAAAAAGCAGAGTTCGGAAAGTGACATAAATGAATACACATAATGACTCACTCATGCATAATCCGCATAAGTGAGAAAGAACACATTTAATTTTACAACACACGACATGAGTGAGTAAGAGAAAAATATCCGACTTACTTACTTAGAAAAATCTCTACTCACAAAACGCGACTCTCTTATGAGTTGTGAGTTTGCCGTATATTTTCTGGCTACTCACTCATGAGGTGAGTAGCAACGAGAAAAAAATATTTTGCTTAACTCATGAGATTGAGTGAGCGTGAGTGAGGATTTCCGAAGTCTGTTAAAAAGTGAAAAAATAAGTAAAAACTTACAAAGGTGGATTAACATAATTTCTAAATGATATTTCTCAAAAACTCATATTTTTAAAATTTTCAAAAAAATATATGTTATTTTTGATTTTCTTCTTCGTATTGGTTTCTGAGTTATTAATAAAAATGTGTAATCAAGTTAACTTAAATATGTATTATTGATAATACATGATATAGATTTTGGGAAGGTATATCTCAAACACCCATATTTTTTAAATACTAAAAATAATTTTATATTTACGCAGATTTTCTTCTTACCATGTCTGCCAAATTTCATTGGTGTACTCTTATCGGTTCATAAGTAACTAAAAAAAAAATTATTTATAAAATCATATTTAATTTTTTTTATTTTCAAAAGAAAAAAATTAAAATTTTATTGAAAATTTTGACTTGATTTCACATTTTTATTTTTAACTCAGAAACCTATACGAGTACACCTATGAAATTGAATACAAATTTTAAGAAGAAAATCAGCGCTAACATATATTTTTTGAAAATTTTAAAAATATGGGTTTTTGAGAAAAATCTTCCTATAATCTAGATCATGTGATAATGATATTTAACCTTTGGATACAAAAAAAAATATTAATTTTAAAGACCATATTTATACCTTCCAAATGATACCTCATTGACCTTGTACGTAAACCATTTTTTCAGATAAATGCAATTAATTTAACCCACATTTGTGAGTTTTTACGTTTTTTTCACTTTTTAAGCCGCCATATTTCGGCAACCATAGAAGGTAGAGGTTTAAAATTTGACATATTTCTTAGTTTAATATGAGAGAGCACAATTATACAAAATTTTATCAATTTCAAAGAGGATGATGTTTAAATTTCTTATTTTTTTCGTTGATTTAAAATGGAATGTCTAAAATATAAGTTTAATTGTACAAATATGATCGCATATTTTCGCATTTCTTTGTCAATTTTGTTGTTTTATGCTATGGATTTTTTATATTTGTGCTACTGTTTTTTACATATAAAAATACGACAAGTTGCATTGTTTTTGTACTATTAGATTTATATTTGCTAATTGAATTGTAAAGAAAATGTTATTTGAGTTTCACACTATGTACACTTTTTTTATGCGCATATATTCACAGTGTTCACTTTTATGTTGATCAATTATTTCACCAATTTTAATACTTTTATATCTTTTGTTTTATGTCCAATATATTTAAATTATATTTAAAAGAAAACCAGTTGGGAAGGTTAGATCACATGGGAAATTTTAAAGTAGGTGTAATTATGATAGTTAGGATTATCAAAATTATAGTCGGTCTAAGCCGACTATAAATACCCTACACATATGTGTGGTTACCATTCAAAGTGATATATAGGTCACCAGGGTATACGAATCCTGAAAATAACTACAAACATTCAATCGCTGAAGAATTTCCATTCATTTGATACCCATATTTACAAATGGGTAGGTGTACCAAACTTCGAGTTTTTTTTTTGTGAACCACAAGTCTTTTCGCCGGAAAATATTATTATCATGTATTTGAGCATGATGTCAATATATATTTGACCAAAAAAGTTTACCTAAGCACGTATACATAAAAATTGATCTTTATATGTACTTTTTATATGAGGTATTTGAACATAAGTGGTCGGATCATAGGTCACAATGGACCGATCTCTCCGCACATACAGCGTAGGTATATTAGTAATCTAAGTTATAAGTTTCATTTATCTAGCTCTTCAATTTTAAAAGTGGTAGGGATTTCAACAGACAGACAGACGGACAGACAGACGGACAGACGGACATTGCTAAATCGACTCAGGAGGTCATGCTGATCAAGAATATATATACTTTTCCATACCGGAGATGCTTCCTTCTGGGTGTTACAAACGGCGTACCAAACTGAATATACCCTTTCACTCTTAGTGTAGGGTATAATTATGCGCGATGACGGAAACGACAACTACATCAAAGAACGACGAGAAGAACCTTCGCCTACGCACTCAACTGTTCGACTGGCACAGGAGCGAATCCAGAAGTATGAATTGGGGGACGATTGATTTTTTGCGCTTTTTTCAAATTTTTCTAAATACGCCCCACAAATTTATTTTTCTCCCTTTTATATATTTTCTCATCAAATACAGTGATTAATGATTTATACAAAATTTTACTTCTTTAAACCAACCTTTTTTTTTTCTTTAAACCAATAGTATTATTTGCTGAAAAAAGAAAAAAATAGGGTTCGAAAAATCGAAAACCGGTGCACCTACTTATTTGGTCATATAGGTACTTAATAATGCCACATTTGTAATTATATGGTTTATTTTATGATCTGATAACCATAGCGATTAGGATTTGTAATTATGTAAAATATAAAAACAATTAAAATGAAATGCTGATTGTTGAGAATAATATTTAATTATTTATCAAAATGATGACGAAATTTAGTAATGAATAGGTAACGTTGAAACGCTTTTTTAAATTTTCTAGAAGTGGTCCAACAGTTAATTATAATATTTCGTTGGAAAGTTATATCGAGGAAGCGCCGTAGTCGACATTTTTTTTAGAAAATATTAAATTTTTAATTTTTTAAAACATAAACACAAAAGTGTATTATAGACTCCTGAGTAAATTTCTTTTCGTTTGGGTACCCACACTTGTATTTATATATTATTCGTGTATAAAATGAACTCAGTTGTTAAAACTAAAAAGGGTTAGACCTTAGGCTAAAAAGGGTCACTGGGGTTATCGGACCATGAAAATAATTACATATTAATCGTGAGATAATAACCATTCATTTCAGTACCTATATGTTCATATAGGTAAGTTTTCGATTTATAAAAAATATTTCACTTCATCCGGTCATGTAAAGTTCAGCCAATTTGTTTGTTTAAAGATTTTGAGATTTTTTGGTAGGAGTAACGACTTGTTTCCATATATATAAAAAAAAAAATGTTTTATGATTTTTATAAATATGTATCTGAAATAAAAATTATATTTATAAAAAATAATTATTTTAAACTTTGATAAATATTAATGAAACTTTTATTTATATCACAAATATAATTATTAAAAAATATTTTAAAATTTAACAGTCCTGTATTAAAAATAAGGCCATAAATTAAAAATGTTTATCGAATGTTATCTAATGGTACCCTTTCTTTTATAGTGCCATCATTTCTTACAATGACTTTTTACATACACGGATAAAATAGATTGGTTTGAATAAGTTTGTATGTAATTATAACGTAATTCGAAATCACCATATACATATTAGGAATAAAATCTTACATTATAATTGAATTGTATAATTATTTTGTTCAGATTGAAATATTATTATACGATATTTAAACATAAATTGCTTCTATCGCGGATTCACATGAATTTACTATAATGATGTTTCTGTAGAAATATATATTTTTCATCAGATATTAACATATGTATGTTTGATATTTCCACTTTTAATACACCCAACGTCAATAAAAGTTTCTGTGTATTATATGTATTTGGTTATTCGTGATTGTTACTGGGTGACAACGAATTTAAAAATAATAGTATTATTTTGGTTATATGTATGTTTGGCATGACGAAATCAGAATTAAATGACAACGCTGCCTACTTTTAGCACTCAGTAATACTCACATTAATACTTTTCATATAGTTCAAAAGTCCTTTTTGGTGGAAGAATTTGTTTAAGTTAGTTATGATCATTTGCAGGAACAAGACACGAAATGGTAATCTTGTTCTTGCTCTTGTTCTTGCACGCTAAGTCTGGCTCTTGTTCTTGCATAGGAACATATGATCTAGTACTTGGTCTTGTTCTTGCAATACCCTTCTTGCTCTTGCTTGCAAGAATCTTGCAAAATTTTACTTTTTAAATTTTAAATAAAAGATCGACGACAAAAGTCTTTAACTGCATATTAAATATGAAAACGAATAGAATTTGAACACTAATTGTGTTGAAGTTACTTATTTTCCATATATTCAATTTCTTCAACAAGAAATATTTTTTTTTTACTAACAAAAAAAAATCCAATAACATAAAAATTTTAATTATATTTTAACTTATATAATATAAATAAAAAAAATGTAATTTAAAAAAGAAAAAAAAAAAATTTGTGTAAAGAAGTTATTATTTGTGTAAAGTGTAAAGAAGTTATTTTACATTAAAATTAAATTTAATCATAAATATGTTTAGAGGTAAATAAAATGTTTTTCACATTCAAACATATATATGATTGCAAAATTATTTATTCTGAACATGAATATATTTGAACGAAAACAAAAATATGTTTGGCTATTTTTATAATAATGTTTGGCAATAAAATAATATTTTTGTTTGCATAAAGCTCCAAAGATATATATAATGCCAGCAAAATTATGTTTGGGAGAGCCCCTTTTTTTTGGAGCATGTATAAATTTGAAAATAATAATTATTTTTGGTCTCTGATATTAGGAAGGTATACATATCTAAGTACCCTTTGGAAACAAAATTCAATTTGTGTATCATATTAAAGGTGATCAATACCGACATCTCGTTTGTAAACTACTTCTGATATACACAATGTATTTTTTATAATTATTTTCACTTTTCAAGTTAGCATATTTCGAAAACCATAAATCCACAATATTTTGATTTTTTTTTAAGTTTGACGTTTCACCTATTTTTTGTACCATTTATTCAAGAAGTAAAAGGTAATAGTTATTAAACAATTATTAAATTAATTTACAACTGATGTTTTTAATTTAAAAAGGACTGAAAACGTAATAATCGGATTATAAATCGTCGTTATAGAATTAAAAGTCATCGAATAAATTTTGTTTCAATATCGATTTTATTGCATTTTCAGCCAGATATATTTGTTACCTTTTTATTCGTATAATCGTGGTTAATATAAGTTAACTAGTTAAAAAAATAAATAAAAAGCACTATATACATTTTGAACTAAAATAATCAAAAATCTCTAAGCAATCCCTAAGAAGTAATTTTAAATTTAATTTGTTGATGAAGTTTTTTCAAATCTTAAAAGAGTATCTAAAACAGTAAGGAAAACCAAAATGTTGTTGAAGAGGGAAACAAAGAATTCTAGTTAAAAGTTAATTTTTATCATGCAAAAACTATTTTTTTTTGCTAATAACTTCTTCATTTATAATTTGAAACAATCATACCCTTATAGCGCAGTGCCGATTGGACATACTTAAAAACTATATTTTGTGAATATTTGATTTATAATTAGGAAAAATACACCAAAACATCTAAAACTATGAATTGTTAAACTTGTATCGACTTTTCAAAAATGCGTATAGCTTTACAACAAGATATACAATAAAATATGTATATTTTCTAAAAACAATGGCGCATTAGAATAGACAATTTAAAGTCAAATTTATTTTTAAAATCATCTTTTTGACAATTTATTCTATACAAAAATTTAAAAAAAATAATAATGTTTAAATTCGATTTAATATTGTTACGAAAAGATGTAATTTGCCCCATAGTGCAAGCAATCAACAATAATAAATGAGACGCAAGACAATTCAGCGCACTAAGCATATGTCAGAAAGAGACGGAAGGTCATTCAGCGCACTGAGGCAGTGTGCGAGAAAGAGATGGAAGATCAGCGCATTAAAACACATGAGTGCGAATGAGATACCAATAGCATGCGTCATTCACGAAACGGTTAGAAGGTTCTCGAAACAAGTCGAAGCTGGTCGAAACGTGTCGAACTGATGCATGCAGTATATAAGGGAGCCGCATCTGAGGTACAGCACTTCAGTTGTGATTTAAAAGTGAACTAATGCGTCTCGTGAGTGAACACTGTTAAGCTAAATTGTATAAATTCAGCAGTTGATATAAGTGATTATTCTTTAAGTTGTTATTTAAATAAATAAAGTTAATTAATACTAGTTGAAATAATACTAGTTAAAACCAAATTTAAGTGTGTTTTTATTTTGTACACAATCCAGCGATACGAACTCTTATAACAGTTTTCCGTTGATTGTGATACAAAATGGTTAAATTTGAACAACTTAAAGTCGACCAGCTAAAGAAGGAGATGGCGAATCGTTATCTTCCAACTGTTGGTACGAAAGTAGAGCTGCAAAAGCGCTTAATGGAGGAATTTCAGTTCCAAGGCATACTAAAGAACACGAGTTTAAAGTGGAAGCTGCCACAGCGTCATCGAAAAATCTGGACTCAGAAGAAAAAGTTCAGTCCCAAGCTTTTGATATGATTCAGTTAATCGCAGCTATGATGCAGCAGTTTCAGAAAATGGAACTGAAAACTGTAGAAAATTCCAATAAAATGGAACAGAAACTTGTAGAAAATTCCAACAAAATGGAACAGAAACTTCTAGAAAATTCCAATCAGCTCAAATTAGACATGAAGCACGAACTTGTAGAAAATTCTAACAAAATAGAAAAGAAACTTTAGAAAAATTCTGAACAGCTTTTAGAACATTCTAAGCAGCTTCTTGAAGTTTCTAAAAGCACGTGTTGCAGATAAATGGACCTACACAGCATGTTGTTAGTGGTACGAGGCTAAAATCTCCGATGTACGATGGAACTACAGCGTTCAACAAATTCCAGCTGCAATTTGATACCACGGCTGTAAGTAATCGATGGAATAATGAGGACAGCGTATCCGCACTTTTCGTGGGGCTAATTTAGCGGTTATGTCTGCACTGCAGCGAAAATATGGCAGTGATCACATGAAGCAGATATACCGAATGGAGCTGAAGGGCAGAATGCAACGAAATGGTGAAACTTTGCAGGCGTATGCAGCGGACGTCGAGGAGCTTGCGCATTTGGCGTATGCAGATTCAACGAATGATTTCATAGAATAGTGCAAAATCGAATCGTTTGTTGATGGTATACGCGATCAGGAGACATAACGTGCAACAGTGATTGCGCCCATGGTCACATTTACGGATTACCATAGCTCTAACACAGGAGACAGCAAATGCGTTGTGCCGATCGGGTCGAAAGGCACATAAAATTGATGTCGAGAACGATGATTTATTTCAAGTAGTGTGTCGAGCAGTTAAAGCAGTCGTTAAAACCGAACGCACATCAGCCAACAAAGATACCCAATTTAAAGGTAAATGTTACAACTGAGATACATATGAGCATATGGCACGTGACTGTCAAGCGCTCAATAAATCAATCTGCAGATAGACCCAGACTTGAAGAAAGACAGGATCATGACCAAAATAGCGTAAATTATAATCAAGCTTTAAACTAAAACGAGTCAGATCTGCGGGGCACGATCTGACTCCCATAACCGATTGCCCCAGAATCTCCATTTCACAAATTGCACGAAAGTCGAATAGTTTAACTGTCAAGGGGCTAATTGATTGTGTAGCATATATGGTAACGTTGGATACGGGAGCTTCACTCTCAATAATAAGAAGTTACGTTGTTAGGGACGAAATAGAGCCGCTTATCGGAATAAGATTGCAAACAGCGACAGGTGAAGAGGCTCCAATCAGAGGAAAAATTACCAAGAAAATCACTATTGGCACAACTACAGTTGAACATGATTTTATAGTGGCGGAAATAGTGGATGAAATAATACTTGGTATGGACTTCATGATAAGGAGTGGGCTCACACTGGATTTAACAAGGAAAATTTTAAGTTATGCTAATACGGAGATTCAACTAAACATGGAGTGTGACCAGAGTCCCAAATTTAAACAAGTTATTGCACATAAAATTGCACATAAAAATAGAAAAATACCACCAAAATCAGAAGCAGTTGTATGGCGAAATTAAATGGAACCGTACACCGCAGGTAGATAATAAATCTGCTCAAAATTTTATAAAAGAGTGGACCAAGGATTTGAATGCCAAAGAGAAGAGTAAAGTACAACTACTAATTGATAAACACTTGTTAGTATTTGCTGCTAAAGGCCAATATGACGGGAGAACTTCCATCGTACAATTAACACAGGTGACTCTAAACCAATTCGCCAAGCACCGAGAAGAGTACCAGTTCACAAACGGGACGAAGTATCACATTTAGTATAAGAGATGGACAAAAATGGTGTAGTGGAACCATCAGAAAGCCCATGGAGCTCACCAGCGGTGTTGGTTAAAAAGAAGGATGGTAGTACACGATTTTGCGTGAATTACCGAAAGTTAAATGATGAAAGAAAGATAGCTAACCATTACCTAGAATCGACGATACCTTGGATAAACTTTCTAATGCAAAATGGTTTTCTACGTTGGACTAGCAAAGCGGCAAATAGAAATTGATAAGAACGATCGAGAGAAGACTGCATTCAGTACTGGCGATGGGTTATGGCAATTTTTGGTAATGCCGTTTGGGTTATGCAATGCCCCAGCAACATTTGAGCGGTTAATGGAACACGTATTGAAAGGTTTACACTGAAAAACTTGCCTCGTATACCTTGGCGACATAATTGTCACGGGTAAAGACTTTAACGAACATCTAAAAAACTTGGAGGAAGTATTTCTTCGATTAGAAAGTGCAGGACTGAAACTTAGCCCAAAGAAATGCTCTCTTTTCAAGAAAGAAGTCAAGTATCGGGGTCATCGAGTTACCACAGAAGGTGTTCATACCGACGAGGATAAAATAGTTGCCGTAGAGGAGTGGCCCAGACCACAGAACCTATATGACCTTCGAAGTTTCTTGGGGCTATGTACTTATTACAGACGATTTGATCAAGGTTTTACCAATGTTGCCAGTAGTCTTCGCGAGTTAACAAGAAAGAACCGAGCTTTTCAATGGGCCGATGATCAAGAAAAAACGTTATTGAAACTGAAAGAATTACTGTGCTCGGCACCAATTCTTGCATATCCAATTCCAGGTGAAAATTTTGTACTTGACAGGGATGCAAGTGGATATGGAATAGGCGGAGTTCTCTCTCAAGTGATCAATGGCCAAGAAAAAGTGATCGCATACTACAGTAAAATCTTGTCCACGGCAGAGCGAAATTACTGTGTCACCAGGAGGGAGCTTCTTGCTGCAATCGAAAGTGTAAAAAATTTCCATAAATATCTGTACGGTCAACAGTTTCACTTGAGAACCGATCACGCAGCACTGAGATGGTTTCTTCAGTTCAAAGACACAGAAGGTCAAATTGCGCGTTGGATAGAACTATTACAAAGCAACGTTTTCACCATCGAACATCGTTAAAAAGTACATCATGGAAATGCAGATGCTCCATCACGGCGGCCGTGTAAACTGGAATGCAGACATTGCTTAAGAGCTGAAGGAAAGGCTAACATACTTGACATTCGCTTGTTGAATGTTTTACCTGCAGAAAAATGGTCTACGGAACAAATTGAAATTGATAAAAAGAGTGATCCCGACCTCACAAAAATCAATATAGCCATCATGGGAAGAGATAGCTAACGACAGCCCAATAACTAAGGCGTACTGTGTACAGTGTCAGAGCTTAAAGCTGCAAGATGGTTGCTTATATCGTGTATGGGTAAGTGAAGATGGCACATCCGCTCGAAGTTTGATTATTGTTCCTAAGTCAAAAATAAAAGAGATATTAGCGGAATACCATGGTGGATCTAGTGGAGGTCATTTGGGCATGAATAAAACTGTAGAAAAAGTAAAGAAACGTTTTTATTGGGTTGGATAGCAAGAGTCTGTCGCCGATTGGATTCGCAGTTGTCCGCAATATGTACCAGCAAAAGGACCAACAGTCAGGAGTCGCGGTAGGATGCATCAGTACAACGTGGGAGCACCATTCGAGCGTATTGCCCGCATCACTGTTTCCAAACAGTGATGCGGGTAATAAGTATGTGCTTGTTGTCATTGACTACTTCAGAAAGTGGCCTAAAGTGTATTCCATGAATCAGGAAGCCACAACCGTTGCGGATGCATTAGTTAAAAACTGGGTAACCCGTTTTGAAGTACCGTTGGAATTGCAGATCAAGGAAGAAATTTTGAGTCTGCAGTATTTAAAGGAGTATGCAAAGTTCTCATACACAAAACACGAACAACACCATTGCAACCGCAATCTGATGGCATGGTGGAGAGATTCAATCGGACTTTGGAAGAGTATCTCAGAAAAGTGGTTGATAAAAATCAAAAAGATTCCTAAATGCTTATCGAACGGCGGTTCATTGTACCACAGCAGCTTCACCATCTAAAATTGTTTTTGGAACTGACTTAAGATTACCTGCGGATTTAAAGTTTGGTGCGAGTCCTTCAGCAGAAATGTCTATTCACGATTATGTTTCCCGGTAAAGTGAAGAAATGAACGAAGTGCATCAGTTCGTAAGGCAGCGTACACAATTTGCGAGTAATAAGATGAAGGCCAGATACGACTTGCGCACAAATTCAGAAGGATTTACGGAAGGAGAACTTGTTTTGCTCTATAACCCACAAAGGAAGAAAGGCTTATCCCCTATGTTACAAACACACTGGGATGGACAATATAAGATAATTAAAAAAATTAATGATGTAGTTTATCGGAATACTGCGGGCGTTAGACGAAAAATGAAAGTAGTACATTTAGAAAGGTTGACGCCGTTTAGAGAGAGAGAGGATTAACATCTGTTCGGGACGAACAGATTTAGGTGGAGGGCAGTGTTACGAAAAGATGTAATTTGCCGATAGTGCAAGCATTCAACAATAATAAATGAGACTGCAAGACAATTCAGCGCACTAAGCAATGTGTTAGAAAAAGACGGAAGATCATTCAACGTACTTAGCAATGTGCGAAAAAGAGATGGAAGATCAGCACATTAAAACACATGAGTGCGAATGAGATGCCAATAGCATGAGTCATTCACGAAATGTGTAGAAGGTTCTCGAAACAAGTCGAAGCTTGTCGAAACGTATCGAACTGATACCAGCAGTATATAAGGCCGACGCATCTGAGACACAGCACTTCAGTAGTGATTTGATAGTGAACTAGTACATCTCGTGAGCGAATATTGTAAAGATAAATTGTAGTAATACAGCAGTGGTTATAAGTGATTGTTATTATGTTGTTATTTAAGTAAATAAAGTTAATTAATACTAGTTGAAATAATACTAGTTAAAACCAAATATGAGTGAGTTTTTAATTTGTACACAATCCAGCGATACGAACTCATAAAACAGTTACCCGTACACCGAATTTTCGTAACAATATTCATTTCTTGACGCAAAGCAGCGCAGTCTACACGTCACGGGGAATTCAGCCGAGAATAAAAGCGATTCTGAAAAATAAAAAACAAATCCACAAAAAGGAGCATAGAAAATACAACACAAAGTAAATAGGTATTTGTGTATTTGTGTATGATCGATAGTCGATGATAAAAGATACTGTTCTCAGTTATTTATGCGCATGTCATTTCTTACTTATAAAACAAAACGTGTCCTTTGGTGTTTACAACTCCAAAGAAACGTGCGGCGCAGGTACTTAACATCACGCAACAACAAAAATCACCAATACGAAGCAAGAGTAGATATAAAATAAAATGTAAGTAGTTAAATAAATAAAACAATTAAAATAATAAAATAAAATAAAAAAGTAATATAATAAAAAAAAATATAAGAATATAAAAAAATAGTTTTATTTTTATTTTTAAATAGTTTAAAGTTCATAAATATCATGAATTTTTTCATAAGTGTTATGAAAGCGTTCATCAATATTATGAAGTTATTCATTACTGTTTTATGAACGATTCACAAATTGGATGAATTTGGTGATTGGTTGAGTAATAATGAAAAATTCATAAAATTGATGATCAAATTATAAATAGTGTGAACTTTTGTTTTCTGTGTACAATATGAAACATGATTGCAGCAATAATAATTCCAATCATTGAATAACATGATTGTGGTGATCATGTTTTTTCTGTGCGTGTACCTACTTGACATAAATTTCCGTTCTCCTCATCTAGTAGTACACGTGTCTCCTGCGTAAGCGCTGTGGTGACAGTCTCAATAAATATCACCTTCGACATAGTAATTACTGCTCGCTTGGTCTCAGGAACCGGTATGCAAATAACGAACGCATTTATCTTGCACATTTCCAAGGAATCACACGCTGAATCAGAATACGCCAAATGTGCAAGTCTCTCAACATCCGCCGCATATTCCTGCAGCGATTCGCCATTAGTTTGCCCGCGAAACTTCAGCTGTATTCTGTAGATCTGTGTCATGTGGTCACTGCCATATTTTCGTTGCAATGCACCCATGACCGCTGAATAACTGTTTATGTACTTTTTGGAACTGTCAGCAAAACTTCGACTGTTTCTCCTTTCAGGGCTATAATAAGCGCTGCTACGCTGTCTTCATTGTTCAGTCGATTCAAATTGAAGCTTGTCTCAAATTGGAGCTTGAAAATGTTGAACGCTGTGGTTCCATTGTAAATCGGCGGTTTTAGCCTCGTACCACTAATAACATGCTGTGTAGGTCTATTTATCTGCAACACGTGCAAATCTTTTTTTATTTCCTGGATTTCTTTGTGTATACCATTTTCAAATCTTTGAATATTATCATCAACATCATTCATATGCGCTTCAAGTTCATTTACTTTGCCATGTAGTGTATTAGAAACTTCCAGAAGTTGCTTAGAATATTCTTGAAGCTGTTCAGTATTTTCGTGAAGTTTCTGTTGTCTTTTGTTGTAATTTTCTTGAAGTTGTTTGGAATGTTCTAGAAATTTCTGGTCCATTTTGTTAGAGTTTTCTTGAAGTTCCTGCTTCATGTCTAATTTGATCTGGTTAGAATTTTCTTCAAATTCCCGCTTCATGTCCAACTTTAATTGGTTTGAATTTTCCTGCAAAGCCGCGATCCATTGGCTCATATCAATAGCATGGGACTGAACTTTTTCTTTGGTGTCCAGATTTTTCGATGACGCTGTTCAGCTTCCACTTCAAACTCGTGCTGTGTGAGATCAACGACTTGTGTGAGATCAGCGCTTTTGCTGCTCTACTTTCGTACCAGCAGTTGGAAGATCACCATTCGCCATTATATATCACAATCCCACTTCTGACACCAATGTTACGGAAATTCAGTATACGGAAAACTGTTCTACAAGTTCGTATCTCTGGATTGTGTACAAAATAAAAACACTCTTATAACAAATTCTAGCAACTGCGGCATCTCATTCGCTCTCATGTGCTTTAATGTGCTGATCTTCCATCTCTTTCTCGCATATTGCTTAGTACGCTGAATGATCTCCCGTCTCTTTCTAAAACATTGCTTAGTGCGCATAGTCTTGCGTCTCAAATTACATCTTTTCGTAACAATATGTTATTAAATGACAAAATATTGTCACTGTTGAGAAAATCATTTAGGGTAAAGCAAATTGCTGCACGCAACAATTATAATAATAATAATATAATAATAGTTTGGCGCTACAGTCCTATACAGAACTTCGGCCGAGCTCTCTCACCATTTTGAGCTGTGCGTGTTATATTTGTACTCAAAGTGGTGGGACCTACAGTTTATTGCCGAATCCGAACGGCGGGTGAGAGCTTTTCATAGGCAATGATTTTACTCTCGTAGGTTTGCCATTTACTGACGAAAGGTAGCGCGGTATAGAAAAATGTTTCTATCAAAAGATGTTGTTAGCCCCAGTCCAGGCTTGAACCGGGGACCTTTCGACTCGCAGTCCAACGCACTAACCACTGAGCTACCGCGGCACGCAACAATTACTTTGGAAAAATTACGGGTTGATACAGTTTTGCATTCTTTGCTTTTGGTTCTTTCTTCAATGCACATAATTCCTATTGGGTTAAGTTGAAAAGGAAAACTTTAACGACTTCAAATGTAGAATCAGCAGATCGCTGAAAAAAATATTATAAACATTTTGACTTCTTTAAAATTCATGAACCTTTATTCCTTTCACTCTGAAAATACATATTGATAGTATTTACTTCAATTAAAAAATAACTTCAAAATAATGTCATTTGAGTTTAATGACTGAAATTAAATTGTGCGAAAATAGCATTGCTGATATTTTTTTAAAGTGGGTAATACCTTTCAATTGGGTAAAAAAGTTGCAGTTTAAGTTTCTTTCAGGTCAGTCCTTAAAATATGGCAGCATAATGCAGGATAATGTCAATGAATAATCGATTGTGAATAGCATTTAAGAAGAACAACATTATTTTTCTCATTTGGAACAGCTGACAAGAAACTACAAAGATAATTTAGAATAGTATAATGCACGAAATAATAAATATCAGTGAGAATTTGTGCTGGTGATCGTTCAGTGTTACTTTATGCAATGGATAATATAAGAAAACTAATAAAATAGAAACTAGACATCTGCACAAATGGTTTTGAAGTTTCCTCTGCAAATATGCACTACTGAAATCTACAGTTTTGAATTTATTGAGCAAATGACAATCGACAGTATTATGGTGATGTCTCTCTGAGCGACTTCACTTCAGTATTTGTTTCATTGGTGTCAAGCACTGTCAAAACATCAAGCCATTCAAAACATTCAAGGTTTTGAAAAACACAACAAATGACAACACTGTCGCTGAACATGCAACGAATACAGTAGGTGCAGCGAGTGAGCGCAATGAGTAACGAGTGAGAAAACGAACATTGAAAACAACAACAAATCTAACGATCGTTCGACGGCAGTAATGTTGTTATTGGTATTTATGTGTTAATAAAAAATACAACAAAATACAAAAAAAAAGTTGTACAACAAAAACAACGCCGAAAAGCAATATATCAAAAAAAAAAAAAAAAAAAATTTTATTATATAATGAAAAAAATGTTTTTCGATAAATAAAAAACTTAATATTAAATATTATGTGATTTTCTTATACCATTTGTTTTTTTCTATATTTCAATATTTATGAAAATTCCTACTCTATTCCTTACTCTAGTAAGTACTCGGTGTCATAAGCAGTTCATTTCAGTATTTGAATGTTTATTGCACATCATCATAGACCTCTTCACTTCAGTTTTGTTTTGCTTGTGTTTTGTTTTGACAGTACTTGGTTCTTTGTTGTTGTGAGCAAGACATTCATTTGATTTTCATGCATTGAGTTGACGACATTGAGTTGGACTTGTGCAGATGTCTAATGGAAACCAATGGACAGAAAAAGGAGCGCATGAGTGCGGACTGCAGAGCGTAAAGAGTGCTTCTCACATTTTTCTGTATAGACCACAGTGTTGTCGTTCACCACGAATGCTCCAACAGGAAATCTCCTGTTGGAGCAACCAAAGTAACAGGAGATTTGTATTTTTTTTTTAGAAATTCATCAAATAATCAAATAAAACCCGAAAATAATTAATATTAAGTAACTTCTCTTAAAGTTTATTGATTTATTCAAAACAAAACAAAAATAATATTTTACAATAAATACACATGTAAATAAAGGTAATCCTATTTTTTTAACAAAAATAAATTCAACAATTATTGTATTACATACATACATTTGTACTGGGTACACTGGGTATATAATAAAATAATAGATAATAATTCTAAGTGATAAACTCTGATTGTACAAAAGTTAATGACAAGAATTATTGAGCTGTTCATTTTTTCCTCATTGCGAGTATGTGGCTTTCTTGTACTTTCAATTTTGTACAATCTATGCCATCATCTTATAAGTGAGATCGTACAATTTTTTTTTTGCACTGTGGAAATATCGAGGCACTATTATAATTATATTATGTATAATAAGAATTTAAAACGTTGTAAACTATATACACTAGCTGAGCTCAAAGCCCTATATATGAGCACTAGCACATTGAAATTGTACTTAATCATCTCTATCTCAAAAATAGTAAAAATAAACATTTTCTTTGAACTTCATGTCATCGATTTTTTTTTAATTCGCGTTTAGATCAGCATGCTGTCATTCTATGCTGAACTGATTCCCTATTAATGCTGTTCTGTTTTCTGTCATTCAATTCGTTATTTCGTTTTGAATTTCGTACGTTGAACTGACACATCCTCTCTTGAAAATCGAGTCGGGAAGTTGGTGCGTTGAGTCCGATTTAGATTCTATTCACGTCTGAAAACTCGGATGTTTGGAAATTTGTAGTAGCAAATACGAACAAATCGGAAAAAGACGTTTGAAACAGTGGGTCATATTTTAAAATACTTATAAATATTTGTGTATCAAAAAAAAAATTAATAACAGGAGAATTGAGAAAAAAATTACTCGGAACAGGAGATTGTGAAATTTTAGACCAAAGTAACAGGAGTCTCCTGGTACATCAGGAGAAACGGCAACACTGATAGACCACAAGATATGAAACTCCGTCAATGTAGTTGTAAAATCGTTTTGTTAGTGTGCTTCGCAGTCGCATCTTGGACAAATTTTTATTCAACTTGGACAACTTTTATTCAACTTGGACAATAATGCCTTAGTTTTTCTCATTTTAGGGGGTAAAATTCCTATAAATTCAACATATTCACCATTTTTCACCACTGCTTTAAACGTTTGCCAAACAGTATTTTAATAAAAAATCATTTTCCAGCAACATAAAGACTCTCAAAAAGATCACAATCAACGTTTTAGTTTATATACTAATTTAGTATTACGCATAAAGTTCAGTCATTCGATATTAAAGCGATTTCGAAACGAATTGTGGGGGTAAAATCCCTATATATTCAACATATTCACCATTCTTCACCACTGCTTTAAATGTTTGCCAAACAGATCGCTCATTCTTTAAGTAAATTCACAGTGTTAGTTCATTTTGATATCCTCATAATTTTACTTAAGCGTATATAGTGGTTTCCATGCTATCACTCTTATCATCACCGTTTTATAACAAATGTATGTCTTTGATATTTTTTGTTGTATTTATTGTATTTGTTTCAATTAAGTAATAAATATTTTTTTTGTCTAAAATTATGATTTAATTTTAATTATATGTTGTTTTGTTATATTCAATTTGTAAAATTAAGTTTTCACTATAAAAAAAAACGGTTTATAATATTATAAACATTAAAATGAACGTATAATAAAGTTTTTTTTATATTGTAATATTTGCCAAAGTTTTATCCCTTTTTCCCTAAAAGGAGGACACACTTGTCTCTTTATTCACCACTTTGTTTTTTTTTCTCGTTAATTAAAAAATGTTTATGAGAAAATGCAAATATTTCCTTACTTTTTGGTTAAACTACGAATTTTCGGCATAGTTAAAAAATGTGCTCATTTTTAAACTCATTGCGTGCAACTCCAAGCTTCTGCCCTGTAAACCCATATAAATCAATTACAAAATCGTACAAAAATGACGTTTTAAGTGTATTTCAAAGGTTAAAGATCCAAAAATTAAAATTGTCCCATCTAGCAGGACAGCCAACAAAACTCAAACTACCAGACCCACCCAAAAACCCCTTAGAAATAAAAAACTTACTTTTCAATATTAAATTATTACTTCATCCAAATTAGTAATTCTTTGAAAGCCACGCTTGACACATTCGATAATATGTCAGAAAACATGGTTCTAACATATGTTGAAATTTTGATTTCGCAATATTGTATTTTTAAATTGGCATACATTTCTGATCACACCTATGTCAAGCCAAATTCAGATGGAATTGTAGATGTGTTTTAGAAAAAAGTGTATTTTTTTGGACCAATCACTTTTTTTACGAAAGTTCCAACGTTTCTTTTTTTATTGTTGTTAGGGGCACATTCCCAAGTCATTTTAAAATATTTAATTTTACCTCCTTTATACATACTTGATACAAAAAGAGTATTCATGACAAGTCGGCGCAACACGTTGGAAAACTGGCGAAATTTTTCGTTTTCATTCCAAAGATTGTATCAAACCTCCACCTTTGTCCAAATTTCGTTTGGGATTACCTAGCGATTATATTAAAATTGTAGCGATATCTTGCAAGCCGTAACAATAGTCATGATTAGAATGAAACAAAACGTGCGCGTATCATCGTTATTTTTAATGTTTTTATAACCTACAGTAAGGGTGAAAGGGAATATTCAGTTTAAACAACAACAGACAAAAAAAACAAAAACTTGTTGGCCGACCGTACAGCTGTTTCGGAAGCAGCCAAGCTTCCTCATCAGCGGTCTTGTATGCAGTTTGTGCTTAGCTAAACCTATAACTTCACTTTGTATAATGAACAAAATGCGAATGCACAAAGTGACGAGAAGTCAAGCAGCAAAAACTACACCAAGTTTAATTTTTGTCCATTACTGTAGTTGTGTTGCAGCAAGTTCCTATAGTCTCTACAGTGTTCAAATACGAGAACTGCACTTTGTATAAAAATTAAATCAATGGATTTGCATTAATAAATTTTTAATTTTATATAGCGTTGAACTAATTTATTTAATATATTCGCAGTGCAAATATCAGTGATACAGCGTGGTGCGAGTGCATAATATAAGTTTAATAAAATAATGTTGTGATATAATTATTAATTAATACATATTATAAATCTATTCATAATGTATTATATGTTCGAATGTTAAAAACATTATTTGACGGAGAATAGCATATCATTAAATATTTGTATATGTAAATACTAGGAATGAAATAAATAAATGAATGAAATAAATGAATGAAATAAATAAATGAATGAAATAAATAAATGAACGAAATAATTAAATGAAAATGATGCAAAAAATTTAAAAATTATGTTTGCTGTCCTATATTTTCCAAATGAATTTTTCTTACAGCAAACATTACCATAATTATAAAAAACAAAACTTACCTTGAATCTTTCTTTTAATTTTTAGTAAATTTTTTAAAACTATTGCGAAGAACAGCTTTAACTATGTGGATTTATTAATATTTTATATATGAGACATAACATATTTAATTTTATTATGAATTTATTTGACTAGTTAATTAGTTTATTTTTTATGACACTTTCACATTTAATAGGACATATTTATTTTGTGATGTATGTGATCTATGCGTGAAACAAGTGCACACTATAAAAATAGGAAGTTTCTATATAATTAATTCGCGATTTTTTATTCGATAATTCGATGTGAGTGCGTTCCTGTTTGTTGTTATTTTAGACAAAATTGAATAGTATTTTTTAGCAGACACAAAATACAATTATTATTACTTTTCAGCTCTTATTATGTTTTACACTTAGAAAAACACATATTCTAGAAAGACACATTCTAATAGATTTCACCATGATGGCCGACCGCAATACACGAGAGACCAATATAGTCTCGAAATATTACCTTGTAGTAGCCAAGGACTGACCTAGAAGGACAATGGATTTTCATGATAACAAATCGAGCAAACCGAACCACACCAAACTCACCAATTCAATATTCACCACAACAAAACTGAATATAAAGCCTAGGTACGTATATCTTTAAAATTTGGAATACATATCATACAGACCCATATAATGTCAGTATATAGGTTTCGTTGACCACACCATGTTTTGCGTCCATTTTTAATGTTGTCGTATGTTTCAGATTTACAGCAAAACTTTTAAACGCATTTTTCTGGAAATTTGTATAACTATACAGGAGTATACTATCTACTAAATAATCCATACAACTCAAAAAATCAAAATGTATCTAAAGCCTGGATCACACGATTGAATAAACAATCAAGTTTTGAATAAATTTTCAAATATTTTTAATATCAATCGTGTGATTGTCCAATTTTTGTATGAAAAATTAGACAACCATACGATTTATATAAATTGTTTTGAAAATTGATTCAAAAGTTGATTGTTTATTCAATCGTGTGATTCAGGCTAAAGAATCAATGTGATTTAAACGAAACTTACAATTTGGATGTTAATAATTTTTCAAAAATTCACCACTACAAACTCACCAACCAGCAAAAACACAGTCGGCCATTTTATTGATCATTTTAGGGGTAGCAATGTTCAAGTTTCTATCAAAATTTCGGTCACATTTAGAATATCGTCGGGAGAAGAAATTAACAATAACCGAACTTTTAAGGCGAGTTTACACGATAGAGAAAATGCTAAAGATAGAGCACAAAAGAGCAACAAATCTTATAGAGTTGTGTAAACACTCCCACTCCACGGTAGGGAACATAGACCACAAGATATGAAACTTCGTCCATGTAGTTGTAAAAATCGTTTTGTTCGTGTGCGTCGCAAGTTGGACAAATTTTTATTTAACTTGGACAACTTTTATTCAACTTGGACAATAATGCCTTAGATTTTCTCATTTTATGGGGTAAAATCCCTATATATTTAACATATTCACCATTCTTCACCAATGTTTTAAATGTTTGCCAAACAGAATTTTAATAAAAAAAATCATTTTTCTCTCAACATATAGACTGTCAAAAGGATTATAACACTGCTCTACAAATTGAGGGTTGTTGGCCTTATCTGGAATGAAACCTATCATTTCTGGTTGATTTCGGTCCCCTGATTCTTGCTGCGTACTCAGAATTCCCTATACGTCGAGATTTTGCAAAAAACCGAGTCAAAGTACTTTATATCGCAAGTTATCGCACGATTTCGACATGTTGCAGATGCAAACATTTTCACAAAATAAAATATGAACCCTACCCTACGGATAATTGCAAAAAAAAATCTGTGTCCAGATATTAGTTTTTGCAAAAAATTAAAAAGAAATTTGTGTTACCAAAAAAGTGTGTCGAGAGAGTAATTTATCACAATTCTCTATATTTGATTAAAATGGAGGAAAATACAGACAGAGATATGCAATTTAATACGAATATAATGTGGTGATGCTATGTGCAAAGTCGGACAAAATTCTTAGCATCTGATGTCCGCATTTTGGGGAAAAATAACGGGAAAATTGCACTGCGTAATATCCTAGGTTATAATTGATTCGGCAGTCTTTAATGGGTTAAAAACATTTGTTATACATATCCGTCGTCAACGAATGCTTCTGATCGACTGAAATGAAAAAATAAAAAATGCGTCACCCTACAGCTACTCATTATTAAATTTATAATATTGTTTGGTCGCGGCTGTTGTAGTAATATATATTGAACATTTCATTTTAATGAATAGCTAAACCGATTAAATATTTAATATAACACAATACTTTCACTAAAATTACAATAAACATTGCTTAAGTTACGTTTACAACTTTACTCCAGAAAATGTATCCCAAATTAGTGTCGTAAATTGTTTGCAAAACATTTGTATTGCAAAAGATATAGAGAAATTGCGATAATTTTAACCTTTTGCAACGATAAAAATCAATGTTTACTCTCGGAGACTGCCCAGGGTTAGCGCAGTATAAATGTGTAATGGTTTAAACATATTATGTTCAGATGGAAACATATCTGTGGCAATATGAAATAACAGCATAACTCGAGATATGTTCTAATTGAGTTATTAATACCATCGTAATCCTAATATACGAATTAACTTTGTGTCAAATTTTGATACTGATCTTTCTTATAGTTGCTGATTAAAAAACCAGTTGGGAAGGTTAGATCACATGGGAAATTTTGAAGTAGGGAAATTGTGATAGTTGGTGTGATAAAGAAGAATTTTGAAAGTTATAGTCGGTCTAAGCCGACTATAAATACCCTACACATATGTGATAATGTGCGCGGGTACTATTAAAAGTGCTGCATGGGTCACGAGAGTATTCGAATCCTAAAAATAACTTGCAATCGCTGAAAAATTACCTTTCATTTGATATCCATATGTACAAATGGGTAGGTATACCGAATTTCGATTTTTTTTTTTGGGTAACCACATGCCGGTTCGCGAGAAAGCATTATTTTAAAATATTTGAGCATAAAGTCAATATATTGATACGAAAATTCAGTCTACGGAAAACTGTTCTACGAGTTTGTATCACTGGATTGTGTACAAAATAAAAACACACTAATATTTGGTTTTAACTAGTATTATTACAACTTGTATTAATTAACTTAATTTATTTAAATAACAACTTAAAGAATATTCACTTATATCAACTGCTGAATTTATAAAATTTAGCTTAACAATGTTCACTCACGAGACGCACTAGTTCACCATCAAATCACAACTGAAGTGAAGTACCTCTGATGCGGCTCCCTTATATACTGCATGCATCAGTTCGACACGTTTCTACAAGCTTCGACTTATTTCGAGAACCTTCTACTCGTTTCGTGAATGACGCATGCTATTGGCATCTCATTCGCACTCATGTGTTTTAATGCGTTGATCTTTAATCTCTTTTTCTAGCGCCTGTAGTATTCTGAATCCGATACACGACACCGTTAATTCTTTTAATTATCTTGTATGGTCCTTCCCAGTGTGTTTGTAGCTTAGGGGATAAGTGTTTCTTTCTTTGTGGGTTATAGAGCAAAACAAGTTATCCTTCCGTAAATCCATCTGAATTTGTGCGCAAGTCGTATCTGCCCTTCATTTTATCACTCGCAAATTGTGTACGGATGCACTTCGTTTATTTCTTTATTTTTCCTGGAAACATAATCGTGGACTCGCACCGGACTTTAAATTTGCGGGTTATCTTAAGTCTGTTTCAAAAACAATTCTTGCAGGTAAAGCAACTGTGGTGTCATGAACCGCCATTTGATATGCCATAAGAAACAGTGGTATGTATACATCCCAATATTTTTGATATTTATCAACCACTTTTCTGAGATACTATTCCAAAGTCCGATTAAATCTCTCTACCATGCCGTCAGATTGCGGGTGCAAAGGCGTTGTTCGTGTTTTGTGTATCTTGACTTTGCATACTTCCTTAAATGCTGCAGACTCAAAATTTCTTCCTTGATCTGCATGCAATTCCATTGGTACTCCAAAGCGGCTTACCCAGTTTTTAACTAATGCATCCGCAACGGTTGTGGCTTCCTGATTCGGCATGGGATACACTTCAGGCCACTTGCTGAAGTAGTCAATAACGACAAGGACATACTTATTACCCGCATCACTGATTGGAAACGGCCCGGCGACATCCATGGCTATACGCTCGAATGGTGCTCCCACGTTGTAATAATGCATCCTACCGCGACTCCTGACTGTTGGTCCTTTTGCTGGTATATATTGCGGACAGTTTCTTTACTTTTTCTACCGTTTTATTCATGCCCAAATGACCTCCACTAGATCCACCATGGTATTCCGCTAATATCTTTTTTATTTTTGACTTAGGAACAATAATCAAACTTCGAGCGGATGTGCCATCTTCACTTTCCCATACACGATATAATCAACCATCTTGCAGCTTTAAGCTCTGCCACTGTACCCAGTACGCCTTAGTTATTGGGCTGTCGAAAGCTATCTCTTCCCATGATGGCTTTCTTTGCTGCTCTTTGAACATCATGATTTTTGTGAGCTCGGAATCACTCTTTTTATCAATTTGAATTTGTTCCGTAGACCATTTTTCTGCAGGTAAAACATTCAACAGGCGAATGTCAAGTATGTCAGCCTTTCCTTCAGCTCTTAAGCAATGTCTGCATTCCAGTTTACACGGACGCCGTGACAGAGCATCTGCATTTCCATAATGTCGTCCTTTACGATGTTCGATGGTGAAATCGTAGCTCTGTAATCGTTCTATCCAACGCGCAATTTGACCTTCTGGATCTTTGAACTGAAGTAACCATATCAGTACAGCGTGATCGGTTCTCAAGTGAAACTGTTGACCGTACAGATATTTATGGACATTTTTTACACTTTCGATTACAGCAAGAAGCTCCCTCCTGGTGACACAGTAATTTCGCTCTGGCTTGGTTAAGATTTTACTGTAGTATGCGATCACTTTTTCTTGGCCATTGATCACTTGAGAGAGAACTCCGCCTATTCCATATCCACTTGCATCCGTGTCAAGTACAAAATTTTCACCTGGAATTGGATACGCAAGAATTGGTGCCGAGCACAGTAATTCTTTCAGTTTCAATAACGCTTTCTCTTGTTCATCGGCCCATTGAAAAGTTCGGTTCTTTCTTGTTAGCTCGTGATGACTACTGGAAACATTGGCAAAACCCGTAGTAAGTACATAGCCCCAAGAAGCTTCGAATGTCATGTAGGTTCTGTGGTCTGGGCCACTCCTTTACGGCAAATTTTTTTATTCTCGTCGGTATGAACACCTTCTGTGGTAACTCGATGACTCAGATACTTGACTTCTTTCTAGAAAAGTGAGCATTTATTTGGGCTAAGTTTCAGTCCTGCACTTTCCAATCGAAGAAATACTTCCTCCAAGTTTTTTAGATGTTCGTCAAAGGCTTTACCCATGACAATTATGTCGTCAAGGTATACGAGGCAAGTTTTCCAGTGTAAACCTTTAAATACGTGTTCCATTAACCGCTCAAATGTTGCTGGGGCATTGCATAACCCAAACGGCATTACCAAAAATTGCCATAACCCATCGCCAGTACTGAATGCAGTCTTCTCTAGATCGTTCTTATCGATTTCTACTTGTCAGTAACCGCTTTGCTAGTCCAACGTAGAAAACCATTTTGCATTAGAGAGTTTATCCAAGATATCGTCGATTCTAGGTAATGGATAGCTATCTTTCTTGGTTACATCATTTAACTTTCGGTAATCCACGCAAAATCGTGTACTACCATCCTTTTTTTTAACCAACACCACTGGTGAGCTCCATGGGCTTTCTGATGGTTCCACTACACTTTTTTGTCCATCTCTTATACTAAATGTGACACTTTGTCCCGTTTGGCAAGTGGTACTCTTCTCGGTGCTTGGCGAATTGGTTTAGAGTCACCAGTGTCTATTCGATGTTTTACGATGGAAGTTCTCCCGTCATATTGGCCTTTAGCAGCAAATACAAACCAGTGTATATTATGTTTATATATTAGTTGTTGTACTTTACTCTTTTCTTTGGCAGTCAAATCCTTGGTCCACTCTTTTATAAAAGTTTGAGCAGATTTATTATCTACCTGCGGTGTACCGTTGGTTTTCGATAGACTTGCTTCACAATTTATTATCGCATATGCCTCTTGATACTTTCCTATTACTGTTCCCTTTTTAATTAATATAGACGAATTTTCCATATTGAGAACTCTTATTGGTACATCTTTGTCTTGTCTTGCCTCTACTAGTATTCTGCCGACAACAATATTTCTTTTGCAATGTGCAATAACTTCTTTAAGTTTGGGGCTCTGATCACACTCTATGTTTAGTTGAATAACACGTTCAAATCTTTTTTTATTTCCTGGATTTCTTTGTCTATAATAATAATAGTTTGGCGCTACAGTCCTGTATAGAACTTCGGCCGAGCTCTCTCACCATTTTGAGCTGTGCGTGTTATATTTGTACTCAAGTGGTGGGACCTACAGTTTATTGCCGAATCCGAATGGCGGTTGAGAGCTTTTCATAGGCAATGGTTTTACTCTCGTAGGTTTGCCATTTACTGACGAGAGGTAGCGCGGTATAGAAAAATGTTTCTATGAAAAGATGTTGTTAGCCCCAGTCCAGGCTTTCGTCTCGCAGTCCTACGCACTAACCACTGAGCTACCGCGGCTACTTTCTTTGTCTATACCATTTTCTAATCTTTGAATTTTATCATCAACATCATTTATATGCGCTTCAAATTCATTTACTTTACCATGTAGTGTAGGGATGCCCAACTCAGCCCGTACGGGCATTGTGCCCGTACGGGAACGACGTCAGCACGCAAGGTGCTAGACGAGGGGAAAATCAGTGAAGCGGATGTGGTGAGAGGAGTTTTAGAGTTAGAGCGAGTGCAGCGAATATAAGTGCGTGTGACCTGCGAAAGCTATCAGTCGATCGTGCGACTTCGTGCGGGTTGGTCCGCGCTGCTTTGTTCTCCAGTCACCCCAGTATAAATTGTTAAATGTATCACATTTAATACAAAATATTTAATGTAAAATAGAATTTTGACTAAACGTTTTTTTTATCTGAAACTGATTTTGAGGCAATTAAAATTTATTTTAGATAGAATAATAGGAAATTCTTAGAACTTTTCACAATTTGCAACAAATCTTTTAAAAATATATCAAGCACTGTTCAAAAAATAATGTTTATGTTGTTTTTTTATTATACACTCATTCTTTAAGAGTGTTTTAATTAAAAATACCTAAATAAACTAAATTTAAGAATTGGTCGACAATTTAGTTTCTATTGGGGTTCAATGCGTAGAGTTGAAGTCGACTGCGCACAGTAGAACATAGCATTTAGTTAATGATTTAAATATTTATATTTTCATTTAATATTGTATAGTTTGTATGTAAACGATTAATGTATATTATAAAAAATCTCATTAATTAAAAAACAAATATTAATAACTCACTTGGCTCTTTTGCAATAACATTTTTTGTTAACTTGTCCAGTTTTATAAACATAATAAAAACATATAAGATTGGTTTTAACAAAAATAACACGTTTTTCACAAAATACAGTATTTTTGGATAATTCTATGTAAATTTCTGTACAAAACAACGAATTATATTTATGTCAGAGTTTGTTTTTCTTTGTTACACCGTACTCTCATCGCACTCTCTTCTTTCAGTGTTGCATCATTTCTTAAGTAAAATAGGCCAGAAATGTGAAATAATTATTTTAGAATTTAGTTAAGTTTGGGATTTTAATCACTTAAGACACACATTTTTTTGCAAACGAAAATTACATAAATGTTATGAAAAAAAATGTATAATTATTTAAAATGATAAAATTTGTATATTTTAGTAATTCAAAATAATAAGAAATATAAATGGGTCCGTTAAAACCAATCTAAAATAATCAAACTCTTAAATAGACATTTAAATTTCCCGAAATTTCTAAAAATGCAACACTAAAAGCCCCGCTCATTTCTGCGTTGCAATACCCCTCGCCTAGCACTCGATTGCCCGTGCGGTCAGCCGCGGGCAGACGAGTTGGGCATTCCTAATGTAGTATATTAGAAACTTGCAGAAGCTGCTTAGAATGTTCTTGAAGCTTTTCAGAATTTTCCTGAAGTTTCTGTTCTATTTTGTTAGAATTTTCTACATGTTTCTGTTCCATTTTGTTGGAATTTTCTAAAAGTTTCTGTTCCATTTTTTTGGAATTTTCTACACTTTTCAGTTCCATTTTCTGAAACTGCTGCTGCATAGCTGCGATTAACTTACTCATATCAAAAGCTTGGGACGGAACTTTTTCTTCTGAGTCCAGATTTTTCGATGACGCTGTGTCAGCTTCCACTTCAAATTCGTGCTCCTTGAGATCAATGCCTTGGAACTGAAATTCGTCCATTTAGCGCTTTTGCAGCACTACTTTCGTACCAACAGTTGGAAGATCACTATTCGCCAGCTCCTTTTTTAGCTGGTCGACTTTAAGTTGTTCAAATTTAACCATTTTGTATTACAATCCCACTTCTGACACCAATGTTACGAAAATTCTGTCTACGGAAAACTGTTCTACGAGTTCGTATCGCTGGATTGTGTACAAAATAAAAACACACTAAACTAGTATTAATTAACTTTATTTATTTAAATAACAACTTAAAGAATAATCACTTATATCAACTGTTGAATTTATACAATTTAGCTTAACAATGTTCACTCACGAGATGCACTAGTTCACTATCAAATCACAACTGAAGTGAAGTACCTCTGATGCGGCTCCCTTATATACTGCATGCATCAGTTCGACACGTTTCGACAAGCTTCGACTTGTTTCGAGAACCTTCTACTCGTTTCGTGAATGACGCATGCTATTGGCATCTCATTCGCACTCATGTGTTTTAATGCGCTGATCTTCCATTTCTTTCTCGCACACTGCCTCAGTGCGCTGAATGATCTTTCGTCTCATTCTAACACATACTTAGTGCGCTGAATTGTCTTGCATCTCATTAATTATTGTTGATTACTTGCACTATGGGGAAAATTACATCTTTTCGTAATAATATATTTGACCAAGAAAGTTCACTTAAGACCGTACAAAGTAAAATTCCTTTGTATATGGAAATTTTATGTGAGGTATTTGAACATAAGCGGTCGGTTCTCATGTCACAATAGAGCTATCATCTCAATTTTCTTGTTTTTTGATGTTGCTCTTCTTTCTGTAATCGTGATTTCAACAGACAGACAGAAGGACAGACGGACATACAGACAGATAGACGGACATCGCTAAATCTACTCAGGAGGTCATGCTGATCAAGAATATATATGCTTTTCCATATCGGGTATGCTTCCTTCTGGGTGTTACAAACGGCGTACCAAACTGAATATACCATATAATAAAAAAAAAACCGGGTCACAGTGTTAGTTTATTTTGACATCCTCATAATTTTACTTAAGCGTAATATAATTCCAGCTTAAGTCTGAATAATGCAATTAAGTAATAAATATTTTAATTTTTTTTTTGTCTAAAATTATGACTTAATTGAAATTATATTTTGTTTTGTTATATTCAATTTGTAAAATTAAGTTTATTATATTATAAATATTAAAATGAACGTGTAATAAAGTTATTCTATATTGTAATATTTGTCAAAGTTTTGTCCCTTTTCCCTAAAAGGAGGAAAGTAGGACACACTTGTCTTTGTTCACCGGTTTGTTATTTTTTTTTATCGTAATTAAACAATTTTTATGAGAAAATGCAAATATTTTATTACTTTTTGGTTAAACGATGAATTTTCGGTTCAACTCCAAACTTCTGCATTTGAGTGTAAAAAATGTGTAAAGTTGGCAAATTTTACAATTTTTTCAGCATCTGAATTAACAAACAGCTGTTTTGAGTTGTTATAAATTTTATAGGGTGAAACAACAACAATGCCGGCAGAGCTCATGTACACAATCCGTGTACAAAAAAATATTATAAATCATCGCCAATTTTTTCTATTTTGGCGAAGTCGCACGTTTTATAGTCTTTGGTAGGGAGCTCTACGGTTAGGCTTGCCAGGTGTCACGATTTCGGCAGGAATTTCTCGACATTATGTCAATTTCCCGCCGTCCCGATATCCGACTTAAAAGTCCTGATTTTTTAATTATTTTAAGTTTATTTATAAAAATTCTTTTTAAATATATAATACTTTTAGTAGTAAAAAAATACTATGGTAAACAAATCGATTAAACAGAATTACAAAAATCTAAAATATCTATAAATTTGCACAAAAAAGCATATCAAAACGCAAAGCATTTTTGATCTTTATGTGTATTTTTTTCTGTAATTTCATTTTTGTGTATTTTTTGTGTAAGTTAAAATCAAAAAATTATACTACAAAAGCAAAATTTAAAGAGTTTCAAAAATATTTCCAGATAGATTATAAAACACTATCGCCTACTGAAACTCGATGGCAATTACTTTACGATGGAGCAGTACTTTACTTTATTGAAGTTATTGTGTATTGAATTTATGACCTATGTACTTGGAATATTCACAAATTGTATTATATTACTTCAAACATAGAGGCCTCTCTAAAAACTAAAACAGAAATAAAACCAAAATGTAATTTAAATCATCTAACAAAAATTTCAAAAATATCCATTACTTGCAGAAGTATTTGAGGCAAAATTTAGATACGATGTTTTGCCTGTTCCAGTTTATTCGAACAATTTTTGAAATATTGACTTATTTCCAAATTTTGATGCGCGCTTTTATGTATTTAATGTATATCAATATGAAAAATAATATTATATAACATATGAATATTTATTTATTTCTTTATTTGATAAATACATATAGAACATGCGACATAGAAAAATGTACACTAAGGAAATGTTATTATGTGCATTAAAAACTTTGATGCGAGATTCTGATCTTCGATCATTTTGACTAGCGAACTCTAGCTTATCATTTTTCTGAAATGTTAAAAATACAATAAATGTAATACCAGATCTAGAATATGAATTGTGGTCTAACTATTTTTTTTTTCCAAAAATGGACTTAGTCATTTTGGATTCTCAACGTCACATTTTATTATACTGTTTAATATAATAAAAACAAAAAAAATTGCCAAATTGTGTATTTTTTGAAACAATTTTGTGGATAAATCAAATTTAAAGGTGGTTTTATATCCAGCGATTGGTACACACAAAAAATTCCTATGGTAACAAAAATCCGGTCTAAACTGACAAATATTTGTTAATATACGACAACAAGAAATATTTGTTATGTTTACGATTATTTACAATTCCCTTATGTCATTGTAAATTGTTTTATTTCTTTAATAAAGTACTTTTATTCCATTAACAAAGTAAACTTATATACTAAACGAATTAATTTTGTTGGATAAACAAATATATTCTATTCAACGTACAAATTCATTATGTTCCAGAAACAAATTTATTTTGTTTGAAAAATATTTTTTAGCCTTTATAATAAGGAGGAAAACTTGTATGTCAATTTTCCTCCTATTATAAAACAGGGTTCGAAGAAAAATCTCATCGCTCAATTTATATCCCTCAATAAAGATGAGAATTTTTTGCTCACTACTGATAAATATCTTTTTTCATCATTGATGAAAATAAATATATCGCTCAATGATCGAAATAGTTCTCATCTTCAAAAGTACTCATCATTGATGATGAAAAATAATTTGTATCTTCAATTTTTCTCATCATTAAAAGATAAGAAAAAAGCAGAACGTAAATTATGAGAAAAGATGACAAAAATTATGAGAAAAAAAAATTTGAAAAGATAAAAAACAAATAATGAGAAAAATGATGAGACAAATGATGATAAATATTAATAAAAAACCAGTTGGGAAGGTTAGATCACATGGGTAATTTTAAAGTAGGTGTTATTATGATAGTTAGGATTATCAAAATTATAGTCGGTCTAAGCCGACTATTAATACCCTACACATATGTGTGAATACCATTCAAAGTGATATATAGGTCACCAGGGTATACGAATCCTGAAAATAACTACAAACATTCAATCGCTGAGGAATTTCCATTCATTTGATACCCATATTTACAAATGGGTAGGTGTACTGAATTTCGATTTTTTTTTTCGCCGGAAAACATTATTATCATGTATTTGAGCATGATGTCAATATATATTTGACCAAAAAAGTTTACCTAAGCACGTATACATAAAAATTGATCTTTATATGTACATTTTATATGAGGTATTTGAACATAAGTGGTCGGATCATAGGTCACAATCGACCGATCAATTTTTTCGCACATACAGCGTAGGTATATTAGTAATCTAAGTTATAAGTTTCATTTATCTAGCTCTTCAATTTTAAAAGTAGTAGGGATTTCAACAGACAGACATACGGACAGACAGACAGACGGACAGACAGACAGACAGACAGACAGACAGACAGACAGACAGACAGACGGACAGACGGACAGACGGACATCGCTAAATCGACTCAGGAGGTCATGCTGATCAAGAATATATATACTTTTCCATACCGGAGATGCTTCCTTCTGGGTGTTACAAACGGCGTACCAAACTGAATATACCCTTTCACTCTTAGTGTAGGGTATAAAAAAATGGAGCAATTTATTTGATTTGACTGCGGCGCTTCTAACAGTGTCATATTGCAATATAAAATTTAAAAAAAAATTGGCTGACTATTATATACAAAAATAAACCTTTTTATAATTGTAACACATTAAAAATACAAAAATATTTTTCAGTGTTCCGGAAATTATCTGGTCTAAAATCTTTCATAGAGTTTTTTGTTTGGAAATTTTGAGGGTCAATAAAAAAAAAACGAGTGGAAATTTTTCGGAAAAATAAAAACAAAAATATTAATGAATCAATACTGTTCAGAAAATTTACTATTAAAACAAATAATGTCCAATGATTTTTTCCGCTTCTATTATTGCTATAACTATTACAATTTAAAAATACACTAAAAATAAAACGTAACTTTAGATTACAAATAATAAAAAAAAAAATTACAAATAATTAAAAAAAAATTGGCGCGATTTTTTTGAAACAAAAAATTCCTGCGGCGCTTCTAACAGTGCAATATAAAATATTAAAAAAAATGGTTAACTATTATATACAAAAATAAACCTTTAATGTATGTAAGGGATTTTAAGTTTTTTAAGAGATCATTTTTTTATATTTTTGTAACTGTTAGTCCTACTTTTCCCAAGACATGACAATATTATTCCTCGCTAACTTTGATTTAATCCAAAATCCGGTTGGATATCGTGTGATTACAATTTTATTCATGTATACATAGGGAAAAAATTATGTTTTACAGCAAACATATATTACACGTTACATACATGAATTTACAAGATTTTGAAATAAATCCATCCAACCATAAGTCTTGAAATGAATACAAAAATAATTTAAAAAAATTTGGAATTAAAAGTAAAATCCTGTTAAAGACATTAAATTTACGATTGCAAATATATTACACCGTGCTACATAAATCAACAAAATTTTGAACACTTCAAAAAATCGAAATGTACGTAAAACTAGAGACCAATCCAAGGATATGTGCGTTCACCGTTTATCTGGATCAATTCGTTTGCGGTTTTAAATTGCATTTAAAATGCAAGTGTGTGCCACATTTTGAAATAATTTAAAAAATATATTTTTTGCATTACTTTCAAAAACAATTGAATGCATCTTGTAGCAAAAACCCTATTTATCGTGAATTTGAAAACCGCTTCGCGATATCAATTCCTATGCGGGTTTTACATGCATTTGAAATGCAATTGCATATCACTTTTTAATATTTAGAAAATTTTATATTTTTTTGCGTCACTTTTAAAAACCATGGATGGGATCTTGTAGCAGAAACTTCATAGATGATGAATGCGAAAACCATTCGCGATTATGATTCGCGGAATTACGTATACAATAAATCCAATTGATTATACACACAAAGAAAAAGATAGGTAAATCTAACCGAAAACGATGGTTAAAATTGCAGTGACCGAAAAACGTGGTAAATCGAACCGACTAAAAATTCTTAAAATAATTGTTCGTGAAAATAGTTCGTTTACCATGAAAAATAGTTCATCTACCAAGAATAATAGTTCGAGTACCATGCATAATAGTTCATTTACCATGGAAAATTGTTCGTGTACCGTGAAAATAGTTCCCATGGAAATAGTTCATTTACCATAAAAATAGTTTATTTACCAGCAAAAATAGTTTATTTTCATACAAAAATATTAATGAATCAATACTGTTCAGAAAATTTACTATTAAAACAAATAATGTCCAATGATTTTTTCCGCTTCTATTATTGCTATAACTATTACAATTTAAAAATACACTAAAAATAAAACGTAACTTTAGATTACAAATAATAAAAAAAAAAATTACAAATAATTAAAAAAAAATTGGCGCGATTTTTTTGAAACAAAAAATTCCTGCGGCGCTTCTAACAGTGCAATATAAAATATTAAAAAAAATGGTTAACTATTATATACAAAAATAAACCTTTAATGTATGTAAGGGATTTTAAGTTTTTTAAGAGATCATTTTTTTATATTTTTGTAACTGTTAGTCCTACTTTTCCCAAGACATGACAATATTATTCCTCGCTAACTTTGATTTAATCCAAAATCCGGTTGGATATCGTGTGATTACAATTTTATTCATGTATACATAGGGAAAAAATTATGTTTTACAGCAAACATATATTACACGTTACATACATGAATTTACAAGATTTTGAAATAAATCCATCCAACCATAAGTCTTGAAATGAATACAAAAATAATTTAAAAAAATTTGGAATTAAAAGTAAAATCCTGTTAAAGACATTAAATTTACGATTGCAAATATATTACACCGTGCTACATAAATCAACAAAATTTTGAACACTTCAAAAAATCGAAATGTACGTAAAACTAGAGACCAATCCAAGGATATGTGCGTTCACCGTTTATCTGGATCAATTCGTTTGCGGTTTTAAATTGCATTTAAAATGCAAGTGTGTGCCACATTTCAAAAACAATTGAATGCATCTTGTAGCAAAAACCCTATTTATCGTGAATTTGAAAACCGCTTCGCGATATCAATTCCTATGCGGGTTTTACATGCATTTGAAATGCAATTGCATATCACTTTTTAATATTTAGAAAATTTTATATTTTTTTGCGTCACTTTTAAAAACCATGGATGGGATCTTGTAGCAGAAACTTCATAGATGATGAATGCGAAAACCATTCGCGATTATGATTCGCGGAATTACGTATACAATAAATCCAATTGATTATACACACAAAGAAAAAGATAGGTAAATCTAACCGAAAACGATGGTTAAAATTGCAGTGACCGAAAAACGTGGTAAATCGAACCGACTAAAAATTCTTAAAATAATTGTTCGTGAAAATAGTTCGTTTACCATGAAAAATAGTTCATCTACCAAGAATAATAGTTCGAGTACCATGCATAATAGTTCATTTACCATGGAAAATTGTTCGTGTACCGTGAAAATAGTTCCCATGGAAAATAGTTCATTTACCATAAAAATAGTTTATTTACCAGCAAAAATAGTTTATTTTCATTAAAAATTGTTTATTTACCATGAATAGTATTTCACGGTAGTATAAAATACTAAATAAATATATTTATTATATTTAAACGTATTTCTGCGCATCAATTAAGATTTTCTTTCCAGCGTCACCTACTTTTTCCAACTATTTCACCAGTTCGATGGGCATTCAACATTTATTGAAAATCCTAAATATTTACAATTATTTATGAATTATTTTGCATATATACACTAACAAAGTCATTAGACGAAGAACTGGATGCCTGTAAACATGAAGGAGATTCGATGTCAGTGATGTTCCGCTGTTGCCACTGCTGCATAAAATTAACGAAGCCAGAATTGACAGGATTATCTGGATCATCCGTCTGCAGAACACACAATATATTGAACAATTCACAATTTCAAAAACATTTTAAATTGTTTAATTTATAAGTTAATTGAAAATCACGTAAATCAACCGGTCCGTAAGCAGGGGCGGATCCAGACGTCGTTCTTAGGGGGGGATATTTTGAAATATGACAACATATATAATATATAATGTTATATATTAAATAAATCACTAATATGTTCTAATATTAAGTTTTAAATACTCAAATTAAATACTTAAAATTAAAAATATATTTGCTATAATAATATTAATATTAGTAGTCATAATTTTAAAAATTTTACATTTTACATAATTATATAAAGTCAAGTCTGTGATTATGGTATTAGCGTACCGATCTGCTATGATATCATGGTTTAAGTTTATCTAAGCCAGGTTTTAATTCGTCGAAAATTAAAAAAATCGACTTTATTAATCCAATTTTTTTCAAATTTTACAGTTGCCAACAAATATTTTAAACGAACTTTTATTATTTTTCTATTAAAATAGTGTTTTTAGTTATTCCCCTTAATTAATTGAAACATTTCGTTGAAATACAACTTTTTGCATTCCGTTAAACTAATATAGCATGTGAACCATTTTAATTTTAATCGGTATACTAGAAAATATTAGGTATTCAATTTTTTTATATGAAAATAATAATTTTTTAAATATTATTAATTCAATAACCGTCATATTAACAAATTTTTGTGTGATTCCAAGGGTTTTTTCTGAGTGTATATGTTGAATATTGAAGTTAGACTCATTTGAAAGGTGATGAATTGGTTTTTGTAATGGTGTACTCGTTTTCAAAATTTTCAATATACAAATAATATAAATATAAATAATTTAATATATAAAAGAAAGATGGTCAGAAAGGTTTTTTTGAAGGTTTTTTCGATGTACTCTATTGGAAGAGAGCCGACATCTAACACCCTAATGCCCAGGTCATAGCTAAGTTCTATTGAAAGTTTTTAAAAAAACAACAACAAATTGAAAACACAACACAGGCAATGATCATACGGACCGTTTCGGATACAGCCATTTATCCTCATAAAAGTATGATCATTGTGTGATCATACTTTTATAACAATTTATAAAGATTAACTCCTTTTTATTTTCGTGTGACTACAATTCAGTCCCCTTCGTCTAAAATTTGTATAACGTAATTCAAACGTTTCGACGGTGTTGCTCTTTGAATCGAACGTTTGTTCAAAATTTTTGTTTTGCCAACTATTTTTCATAAACAAAATTTATTTTTTTTTTTTACTTTGTCGTATGATTTATATGCTGGCAGCAAAAAAACTCTCAAAAGGAGCGTACTCAACGTTTCGTTTGATACATGAATCAAAAATTGTAGTCACAAGATATTCAACCGATACTCAAACGAATTGTAGCCGTTATCGTTGTCACCGGGAAATACATGATCGACACGTAAGAGTGACACATCATAGGCTTACTATTTTCAAACATTTTCGCTAACTTTTTTTTTGTTTGAAGTACGTAAACATTATTCAGTTGCATACATATAACATGCAGGGGCGGATCCAGAAGTATGATTTGGGGGGGGATATGGATTTTTTTGCGCCTTTTTTCAAATTTTTTCTAAAATGCGCCCAAAAATTTATTTTGCGCCCCTTTTTTATATTTTTTGTACTTTATATTTTATACAACTGTACTTCTTTAAAGCAACTTTTTTCTTTAAATCAACCGTTTTATTTGCTTAAAAATAAAATTAAAATGAAATGCTGATTGTTGAGAAAAATATTTAATTATTTATCAAAATGACAAAGAAAATTTTGAAATGAATAGGTAACGCTGAAACGCTTTTTTTAAATTTTCTAGAAGTGACCCAACAGTTAATTATAATATTTCGTTTGCAAGTTATATCGAAGAAGCGGCGCAGGCGAAATTTTTTTATAAAATATTAAATTTTATATTTTTTAAAACATAAATACAAAAGTGTAATATACTCCTGATTAAATTTCTTTTCGTTTGGGTACGCACACTTGTATCTATATATAATTCGTGTATAAAATGAACTCAGTTGTTAAAACTTAAAAGGGTCCTGAGGTTACTGGGTTTATCGGATCATGAACATAATAACATATTAATCGTGAGATCAATATCTTTCATTTCAGTACCTATATGTTCATATAGGTAGATGTATAAGGTTTCGATTTATCTGGGGTACCGCAAGTCCGATAGTTTGAAGAAAAAATATTTCACTTCCTCCGGTTATCTAAAGTTCAGCCAATTTGTTTATTTGTTTGGAGATTTTTTGGTAGGAATAACTACTTTTTTTCCATATATATATCAAAAAAAATAATGAATTTTGATTTTAATAAATATGTATCTAAAATAAAAATTATATTTGAATTTATCAAAAATAATTATTTTTAACTTTAATAATATGAACTTTTATTTATATTTCTCAAGTATAATTATTAAAAAATATTTTAAAATTTAACAGTCCTATAATAAAATAAGACCATAAATTAAAAATGTTCATCGAATGTTATCTAATGGTACCCTTTGTTTTACAGTGCCATCATTTCTTACAATGACTTTTTTAATGATTATTTTCACATAACAAGTCAGCATATTTCGAAAACCAAAAATATTTGAATTTGTTTTTTTTTTAAGTATAACATTTGTACCAATTGTACCATTTGTACCAAACTTAAGTTTGATATTTAACCTAGTTTTTTGTACCATTTATTCAAGAATTAAAAGGTAATAGTTATTTCACCAATTATTAAATTAATTTACAACAGTTTTTTTTAATTTCAAAAATACTAAAAACGTAAAAATCGGATTATAAATCGTCGTTATAGAACTAAAAGTCATCAAATAAATTTTGTTTCAATATCGATTTTTTTTTGTTGTTAATAACTTCTTCAATTATAATTTGAAACAATCATAGCCTTTTAGCGCAGTGCCGAATGGACATACTTATACACTATATTTTGTGAATAATTGATTTTTAATTATGAAAAATACACCAACACATCTTAAACTATGAATTGTCGAACTTTTATCAAACTTTCATAAATGGTATTTGGACTTATAGTTGTACAACGAAGATATGCAAAAAAATATGTATATGTTTAAAAAACTAAATTCAAAATCATCTATTTGGCAATTTATTCTATACAAAAATTCTAAAAAAGTCGAACTTTTTTTAAGTCCAATTATTAAAGTTGTTTAAAATTGTCTATGGTTATGCGCCTATAATGTTTAAATTCGATTTAATATTGATACCCCGAGACAAAATTTATGTCATTTTTCAGGAATATTTCCGGCCAACACACAGAAAAATGGAAAATTTTGTGGAATTTTAATGACAGATTCACGGCATATTTTGGACAGTTCGGGCAGACAGCTTGTGATACAAACTCCGCCTATCTCTTTTTTTAAATATGTCGAAAAAATGTTTCTAAACTTTCTCGACATTGCCTAAAATTTTTGTCTTGGGACATTTTGATATAGATCTCAAAACACTTAAAACTCGAATTGTGTAATATTCAGAATCTTTGTCAAAATACAATGGCGCATATTCGTAGACAATTTAAAGTCAACTTTAAAATAAAAGTTTGATATTTTGGGCAATTTTAACGAAGATTAAAATGTCAAAAAGTTTTTTTTAAGTCGCAAAATTTAAAAAAAGCGAACAATTAAAAAGGTAATTTACAGAATATTAGTAATCTGGAAATAGTTAGTAATTTTTACACAAAGGCGCAATGTAGAGAGAAATGCTCAAAAAGGCGTAAACTATTCAAATAACAATCAACATTAAAACAGCGCATAACTTACAGTATTTTATCGTCTTCACAAGCGCAAAATTATCAAAACAAACCAAAAATGAATATGACGCATATTTACTCTGTAAATTAATTGTGTTTTTTTTTTAAATTTGGCGCCTTTTTCTATATTTTGCCACAAATATTCTGCATTTTAAGCGCTTTTTCCATTTTGTGTTTATTTTTTTGAAAATTTAGCGCCTTTCTCTGTAGTTACCGCAATAATAATTCCGGCCAATTTTAATCTTTATTTAAGAGTTTTATTATTTTAGAGTTGTTTTAACGGGCCCACTATATTGCTTTTTTTTTTGAATTACTAAAATATAAAAATGTTATCATTTAAAATAATTATACTTGTTTTTTATAACATTTATACAAATTTCACTTGCAAAAAAAAATTATTATTCGTTATTATTTTAAGAAGATTTTGGGATATAAAATTTGTGTCTAAAGTGATTAAAATCTCAAACTCAACTATATTCTAAAATAATTATTTAATTCACATTTCTGCCCTATTTTACTTGAGTAATGATGCAACACTGAAGGAAAGAGAGAAAGACGATGTAACAAAGTAAAACAAAACGTGACAAAAATATCATTCATGTTTGTTGAAAAGAAATTTACTTAGAATTATCTAAAAATAATGTATTTTGTGAAAATTTATTAGTTTTGGTGGTTACCAATCTTATATGTTCTTATTCCGTTAATAAAACCATGACAAGTTGACAAAAAATGCATTGCAAATGTGTCAAGCAGTTAATTAATTGAGGTTTTTTTATTAACATTATTTCTTATAATATATATTAATCGTTCACATATAAAGAATACAATAATAATAATATATAATAAAATAAAATAATATATAATATAATAATAAAAACACTAATACGTCCGTAAAAATAAATATATGACGTGTTTTTCATGAAAAATATGTTATTTAACACAAATGAACTGTTTTGAGCTGAATCGCACTTTTAAAATGGTAAATTTACAGATTCTGCAATGTTTTGTATATTAACACAATGAAGTGTAAAAATGACGTCACATATATGTGCAACAAGATCATTAGCTGACGCGAACGTTCTTGTCTACGCCATTTTAGAAGACTCTACAGAAAAGAAAACTTGCATATTTTAAATAAAATAAAATGCAAGGGGATTGTTGTTAAATGTGAATTTAATTTGTGTGCAATGGAAATTACATCTCCCAAGATGTACATTCATGTTTGAGGACATTCGTTAAACATTTGTGGACTTTTTTATTTTGTGTACAGAATTTTTTTCACATTTGCTGAATACGCCCATAAAGTTTTCTTATAATATTTAACCATTAAAACTACGCGTTCTGTTGTGGCTTTTTTAACACTCATTATGTGAATAAATACAGGGTTTATTGTGTATTTTTTACACTCATAAAATTGTATTTTGACACTACATGTGTACTAGTTTTACATAGTTTTATGTGTAAATTTTATTTTTACACATTCGTCTTAGAGTGTATGTCATTTATAAGATTTCGCCAACTTTTGGTACTCCCTGCCCCACTGTGCGCGGCATAAGCCCTCGCACTACATAAACACCACACTACAACACAAAACTACAAAATAAACACCACACTACAACACAAAACTACATAATAAACACCGATTTCCGAAACGACGCGACGCTTACCTATCGTGCAGCGTACGTCGTGCCAGCGCCAGCGTCATATCATACAAAGCTACGATTCATGCGAATTGCAAATAACTCAAAAAGCTCACGAGTCTCAAGAAATCTACTGTAATTGCAATTGTTTTTGATTTTATAAGCAAGCAACATGAGTACAGAGTCTCTCAGAGAAGAACACTTGCATGCTTCATGATTTTCAAGCAGAAGTTTGCTACTAATTGCCTTGTTTGAATGTAACTCACACTTAGGCTCACTATTTTCGAGCGCAACTCATACTTGGAGTTGATTTTTTAGCGAGTAGCACTTTACAACTTTTGAGCCTCTTACTGCAGATCTCTGGCAGTGTTGTTACTTAAAAATTATAATTATTGGTAGATTAGGCAAAAAAATAGTGGTAGATTTCACCAAATAATGGTAGGTTTTTAAATTTTTGCAAATACGCAAATGCAAATTTTATAATATTTTATTAACATTTATTAATATTTGACTAACTTAATGAAAAAAAATTGGCCGATATTATAATTTAAAAAAATTTCAATAAGATCATCAAACTTAAATTTATATATTGTTCTTTAACATCACAATAAATACCGAGATTCCAGTTAGGCTCGAACTTTTACATGGAATTAGTTTGAAAATTGAATGTAAAATATCAAAATAACATTTATTTTTATTGCAAATAAACGAATTATGACTAAGTATATCATAGTATCACCTTATAAGCACACAGGGACGTTCTCACGGGGGGGGAGAGTTTTGGTGGTTCAAACCCCCCCAGGAGCATTAAAAAAAATGATTTAATTAAATTAAAGCCTAAAAATGTACATGAATGTAAATTATAATTTTATATTTTCACACGCTTAGATCAAAAGTGGTTTAAACAGTATGTTAGAATAAAAAATTGATCAAAATGATTAGAGTAAAAACGAAACAATATTTTCTAAAAGCAAAAAACAATAAAAGAAGATCAGAGCAAAAAAGTGATAAAGTTAAATCTCATTTGTGAGCTGATTTTATGTTTACTCATTCTTATTCTAATAAAATTTTATTGATGTTAAAACGTATTGAGGAAATTAAAAAAATGCTATACTCAATATACTATATGTTATACTATATTCAAAAATATATAGTTCAAAAAAATGTATACTTTCTTTACAAAAATTTTCATTGCTTAAAATTATTTTTTTCGATTTTTTTTTTCTTTTGTTGAAAAACTTTTGTTTGGAAACATTATTTATGTTATTTTTGTCGAAGAAACATTTTTTCCGAACTAAAAATTATTGGAATTTTCTTACAATCTTATTTTTTAAACAATGCAATACAAATAATTTATTTTTTTTTAATCAATTATTTTTCAACTTTTTATTTTAGAAATTTTTGGTCGAACATTTGAAAAAAGTTGAAAGTAGTTCATGGCTGAGACATCATTGAGTATAAATATGAAAATGGCTGTAAATTTAAATAAATTTGAATTGATTTTTAAAATATCTAATAGTAACATTTCAAAAGGGAATAAAACCTTTAAATAATTTGAATTTTTATATCCATACTAAAATAGATCTCAGCTACAAAGTGAAGGGTGTAAATGAAATTTTTTTATATATTTTCCTTTAAATTTAAAAAGTTAACACTGTAAAAAAATATATCACATTGGAAGAAGAAGTTTTTAAAAACAGTTAAAGAATTATATTTCTGAATGAGTTAGGAGGAATTTCCGTATTTTAGTCTTCCACCTACCATCAGCCGTTGGACACCATTTCACCTAACATTTTTGATAACACTAATCCAACTATCAATTATTTTTTTTTTTGTTTAACAATATTTCAAAATTTTTCAAAGAATGGATTTTATATAAGCCAAACATTATAAATCTGGACCTAGCTCAGGCAGTTTGAGGGTTACATAATTTTGAACAAATTATATATTATTGTTCTATACGGGTTTCAGCAGTCCCTCGCTCGTTTATTTGGATCTTTAATCCATTTCTTCGAGTTTATTTGGAACTTTAAATTATCTCAGTTTAAATCTCATCTTTACCTTTTGAAATTATGAAATATATTATATTTTTTTGACACATCTCTTATTGATTGTTGGGCTTAGATTCTACACTTTACTTTCGCCGCAAATTTACGTTTCAAAAATCCTGATTTTCGACCTGATTTACATTTACTATTTAAGAGATGGTCTCTTGAAACCGAATTTTAATATTTCCAGCAGTATCCCTCCGACCGTTTTACCCACAAAAAATACACTCAAAATAATTTGAAAAACCGTAAATCAAAATATGTATTTTTTGTGGCTAAAACTGTCGGAACTTTTTAAAAAAAGTATGAGGAACTATAGAACTCGACTGCGTGCGAAGAGAACTCTCAAATTTTTTGATTTAATGGAATTTTGAACATTTTTTAGATTTACGGTTTTTCAAATTATTTTAAGTGTATTTTTTGTGGCTAAAACGGTGGGAAATTAAAAAAAAGTATGAGGAACTATAGAACTCAACTGCATACGAAGAGAACTCTCGAATTTTTGTTGTTTTTTTCTGGTTGGTAAATTTTTTTTAAAGATTTTTTAAAGATCAATAATATTTTTGAGTGTATTTTTTTGGCTAAAATGGGCGGAACTATTGAAAATAAGGGTGAGGAACTATAGAACTCACCTGTATGCGAAGAGATCTCACCTTTTTTGTTGATCTTGTAGGAACACTATACACATATAATACCTTGTTTAATACTTGTTTCAATTTTTGTTCATTCATATTGTTTGTTTTTATTATTTATCAAATTCGTTTATAAGATTTTTCTTTCGATATTTGATTTTGAATAAATAAGTCATTCTTATAAAACATAAAAAAAACCAGTTGGGAAGGTTAGATCACATGGGAAATTTTAAAGTAGGTGTAATTATGATAGTTAGGATTATCAAAATTATAGTCGGTCTAAGCCGACTATAAATACCCTACGCATATGTGTGGTTACCATTCAAAGTGATATATAGGTCACCAGGGTATACGAATCCTGAAAATAACTACAAACATTCAATCGCTGAAGAATTTCCATTCATTTGATACCCATATTTACAAATGGGTAGGTGTACCGAATTTCAATTTTTTTTTTAATGAACCACAGGTCTTTTCGACGGAAAACAATTTTATCACGTACTTGAGCATGATGTCAATATATATTTGACCAAAAAAGTTTACCTAAGCACGTATACATAAAAATTGATCTTTATATGTACATTTTATATGAGGTATTTGAACATAAGTGGTCGGATCATAGGTCACAATGAACCGATCTCGCCAATTTTTTCGCACATACAGCGTAGGTATATTAGTAATCAAAGTTATAAGTTTCATTTATCTAGCTCTTCAATTTTAAAAGTAGTAGGGATTTCAACAGACAGACAGACAGACAGACAGACAGACAGACAGACAGACAGACGGACAGACAGACGGACAGACGGACATCGCTAAATCGACTCAGGAGGTCATGCTGATCAAGAATATATATACTTTTCCATATCGGAGATGCTTCCTTCTGGGTGTTACAAACGGCGTACCAAACTGAATATACCCTTTCACTCTTAGTGTAGGGTATAAATATGAAGAAAAATGAGAGTTGGACACATCCTATTGCTACTGGATGATATTTAAGCAATTGAATATTTAAGCCATTGGAAGATGAGGTGCTCCTGGACATGTCCAGGATGGTCATCGAAGTTGGCGGAATCGCCTTATTGCAGAAATCGATAGAGGGTTCGAGAATGGTAAAGATCAAAAATATCGAAAACATCAAAAATATAGAAGAGATCAAAAAGGTCGAATAGATCAAAAAGATCGAAAAGTTCGCATAGATCGAAAAGTGCGGAAAGTTCAAGAAGATCAAAAATATCGAAAAGATCAAAAAAATCGAAAAATCAAAAAGATCAAAAGAACGAAAAGATAAAAGACATCACAAATATCGTAGAGATCAAAAAAATCTAAAAGATCTAGAAGATCTAAAATATCTAAAAGATCTAAAAGGTCTAAAAGATCTAAAAGATCTAAAAGATTTAAAAGATCTTAAAAGTGCGAAAAGTTCAAGAAGATCAAAAATATCGAAAAGATCAAAAAAATCGAAAAATCAAAAAGATCGAAAAGACCGAAAAGAAAGAAAAGATCAAAGACATCACAAATATCGTAGAGATCAAAAAAATCTAAAAGATCTAGAAGATCTAAAATATCTAAAAGATCTAAAAGGTCTAAAAGATCTAAAAGATCTAAAAGATCTTAAAGATCTAAAAGATCTAAAAGATCTAAAAGATCTAAAAGATCTAAAAGATCTAAAAGATCTAATAGATCTAAAAGATCTAAATGATCTAAAAGAACTAAAAGAAGTAAAAGATCTAAAAGATTTAAAAGATCTTAAAGATCTAAAAGATCTAAAAATCTAAAAGATCTAAAAGATCTAAAAGATCTAAAAGATCTAAAAAATTTAAAAGATCTAAAAGATCTAAAAGATCTAAAAGATCTAAAAGATCTAAAAGATCTAAAAGATCTAAAAGATCTAAAAGATCTAAAAGATCTAAAAAATCTAAAAGATCTAAAAGATCTAAAAGATCTAAAAGATCTAAAAGATCTAAAAGATCTAAAAGATCTAAAAGATCTAAAAGATCTAAAAGATCTAAAAGATCTAAAAGATCTAAAAGATCTAAAAGATCTAAAATATCTAAAAGATCTAAAATATCTAAAATATCTAAAAGATCTAAAAGATCTAAAAGATCTAAAAGATCTAAAAGATCTAAAAGTCTAAAAGATCTAAAAGATCTAAAAGATCTAAAAATCTAAAAGATCTAAAAGATCTAAAAGATCTAAAAGATCTAAAAGATCTAAAAGATCTAAAAGATCTAAAAGATCTAAAAGATCTAAAAGATCTAAAAGATCTAAAAGATCTAAAAGATCTAAAAGATCTAAAAGATCTAAAAGATCTAAAAGATCTAAAAGATCTAAAAGATCTAAAAGATCTAAAAGATCTAAAAGATCTAAAAGATCTAAAAGATCTAAAAGGTCTAAAAGGTCTAAAAGATCAAAGAGATAAAAAAGACCAAAAAGAACGAAAAGGTCAAAAAGATCGAAAAGGTCAAAAAGATCAAAAAGGTCGAAATGATCGGAAAGATTGAAAAGACCGAAAAGATCAAAAAGATCAAAAATATCAAAAAGATCAAATAGATCAAAAAGATCAAAAAGATCAAAAAGATCAAAGAGATCAAAAAGATCAAAAAGATCAAAAAGATCAAAAAGATCAAAAAGATCAAAAAGATCAAAAGGATCAAAAAGATCAAAAAGATCAAAAAGATCAAAGAGATCAAAAATATCGAAAAGATCAAAAATATCTTTTCGAAAAGATCAAAAATATCTTTTTGATCTTTTTGATCTTTTTGATCTTTTTGATCTTTTTGATCTTTTTGATCTTTTTGATCTTTTTGATCTTTTTGATCTTTTTGATCTTTTTGATCTTTTTGATCTTTTTGAACTTTTTGAACTTTTTGATCTTTTTGATCTTTTTGATCTTTTTGATCTTTTTGATCTTTTTGATCTTTTTGATCTTTTTGATCTTTTTGATCTTTTTGATCTTTTTGATCTTTTTGATCTTTTTGATCTTTTTGATCTTTTTGATCTTTTTGATCTTTTTGATCTTTTTGATCTTTTTGATCTTTTTGATCTTTTTGATCTTTTTGATCTTTTTGATCTTTTTGATCTTTTTGATCTTTTTGATCTTTTTGATCTTTTTGATCTTTTTGATCTTTTTGATCTTTTTGATCTTTTTGATCTTTTTGATCTTTTTGATCTTTTTGATCTTTTTGATCTTTTTGATCTTTTTGATCTTTTTGATCTTTTTGATCTTTTTGATCTTTTTGATCTTTTTGATCTTTTTGATCTTTTTGATCTTTTTGATCTTTTTGATCTTTTTGATCTTTTTGATCTTTTTGATCTTTTTGATCTTTTTGATCTTTTTGATCTTTTTGATCTTTTTGATCTTTTTGATCTTTTTGATCTTTTTGATCTTTTTGATCTTTTTGATCTTTTTGATCTTTTTGATCTTTTTGATCTTTTTGATCTTTTTGATCTTTTTGATCTTTTTGATCTTTTTGATCTTTTTGATCTTTTTGATCTTTTTGATCTTTTTGATCTTTTCGATCTTTTTGATCTTTTTGTATTTTTTTTTAATTTTTTGATCTTTTAGATCTATGGCGATTTTGCCCACTTGGTGTGGTCATCCTGGACATGTCCAGGAGCACCTCATGCTTCAATGGACATGTTCAAAATCATTTTTGTGATATTTCAAAACATAATGAAAAAAAATGTTTGTCCAAGGTAATCATGGACATGTCCAGGAACAGCTTATCCTCCAGTGTACATGTCCAAAATAATTTTTATACATTTTAAAACATGATGAATAAAAAATGTTGTCCAAGGTCATCATGGACATGTCCAGGAACACCTCATTCTCCAGTGTACATGTCCTAAATCATTTTTATCACATTTAAAAAAAAATGTGTCCAAGGTCATCATGGACATGTCCAGGAACACCTCATTCTCCAGTGTACATGTCCTAAATCATTTTTATCACATTTAAAAAAAAAATGTGTCCAAGGTCATCATGGACATGTCCAGGGACACCTCATCCTCCAGTGTACATGTCCAAAATCATTTTTATGACATTTCAAAAAGTTATGCAAAAAAAAATGTGTCCAAGGTCATCATTTTGACCAAGGTAATTATGGCATTTCAAAACATAATGAAATGAATAAATAAATAATGATTGAATAAAATTTATTTTGTCCAAGATCATCCTGGACATGTCCAGGAACACCTCATCTTCCAATGGACATGTCGAAACCTTTGCTTAAATATTATCCAGTAGCAATCGGATGTGTCCATCTCTCATTTGTCCTCATATTTTTGTTCGAAAAAAATAATTGTTTGAAATTTTTTTTTTAAATTATTTTTTGGATAATTATTTTTTTAATAATTTTTTTCTGTTATTTTTAAAATGCAATTTTTACAACGTCACATTTTTTAAATATTTGTGGAAATGTGAAAATATTTGTGGAAAAAAGAAAAAGATCTAAAAAAAACGTTGTTTAATAAACAAAAACATGTTTAATGCAACAAAGAGACATTCAAAAATTTTTCGATTTTGATGCAAAAAAAATATAGATATGGAAGAATCAAAGCTTCAATAATTGCGGCACAAGGAAAAAAACACAAAAAAGGTAAATTGTGTAAATTACTTCGTCATGTTTCAGCTCGCTGGCTTAGGCTTTTGTCGCTATGGAGAGATTAATTAAGTGATCCAGTGAAAAGTTATTTTTTATCTAAAACAGTTATTTCCACGATTTTAAGATCTTTTTTTTGAAGATGAACTATCCCTGGAATATTTAGGGTTAGTTATTAACATATGTTCCGATATTTTCCAACCAATAATAATCAAATAAGAGTCAAATGAGGCACTGGCCTGTGATATATGTGAGCTTATGGATACTGTGAAACGAAGTTAAGTGGAGCGTGCAAATGCGTCCTTTTATGGCTTCATTGCAACTATCATTATCTGACAACATTGATAATATAAACTAGAGATGGGCGCGTGCCGTGCTTTTTTCGTGTCACGCCCGTGTGTGCAAATCTCCGTGCGTGCTAGTTGTCCGTGCGTGTCCGTGCCTCTAAAATCATGCACGCGCCAATTAAACATTTTTTTTTAGTTTCTACTCCAATTTAAAAAAACCCTTTACTTCCATGGAATGCTGCAGCATCAGAAAATAAAAAAATCGTGGTATTTTAACCAAGGACAAACAAACAAACTTTGGAATATCGGTGTCGGTTCCACACATTTTTTAAAAACGGATCCGATTCCGATTCTTTGCGGTCCCCGACAGGTTCCGATTCAGAGAATAAACCAGTACCAAAGTTAGTTTTTGAATTATTTATAATAAGGGGCCGTAAGTAACCGGTACCGGAACCGATTAAAAAAAACTGCTTGGATCCGGAATCGAACCGCATATTTTTTTTTGGTTGGAACCAGACTTGCTATTTTTTAAATCTTGGAACGAGAACCGTCACCGATACTCCAAGGGTTTTATTCCCTCTCTGGGACCGAAGAGAGCAGAAATTGTAATCGACACCGTTTCGATTTTTGGAACCGGATATTATAAAATGTGTGGAACCGGAATCCGAACCCATATAATTTTTTGGTTGAAACCGGAATCGGAACTTCTATTTTAAAAATCTTGGAACGAGAACCGGACCCGATATTCTAAAGGATTTTAGTCCCTGTTGATAATAATATTTTCACGTTTTGCCTAGTTTTTCATGTGATTTCGTGCTTTTTTCGTGTTTCTTCGTATCTGTCTATTTCCCGTGTTTTATTGTTCTTCTCGTGTGTGCCTTTAAATTTAGGGTTCGGGCTCGTGCTAGTGTGTGTCACCTATCGGTGTGCACGTGCATGTCCGTGCCATAAAAAAACAGGCACGCGCCCATCTCTAATATAAACCGTTTCAAAACAGATGCAAACAATTTTTTGAATACTAGTGCTAAATATTAGGACTGTGCGATTAATCGATTAATCAAATTATTTGATTTATTAAGTTCTGATTAATTAATTAATCAAGATTTTCGAATTATTAGAACATTGATTAATCAGGATTCTGATTTATCAAAATTGTGATTAATTGATTAATCAGCATTTTGACTATTCAGAATTTCGTTCCAAAATATTTAAAAATACTTAACTATATGGTTCTTGAACATTGAAAAAATATCATTTTTTTATTTTTTTTTAATAAAAAATTGATATGCGTGCCTTTAAATTTAGTCTTCGGACTCGTGCTAGTGCGTGTCACCTATCGGCGTGCGCGTGCGTGTCCGTGCCACAGCACGCGCGCTCTAATATAATAGGGCTGTGAGTTAATCGATTAATCAAATTATATGATTTATCAAGTTCTGATTAATAAAGATTTTCGATCAATTAGAACATTGATTAATAATTTAATCATGATTCTGATTTATCTAAATTGTGATTAATTGATTAATCAGCCTTTTGATTAATCAGAATTTCGTTGCAAAATATTTAAAAATTCTTAACTTATATGGTTATTGAACATTGAAAACATATCTTTTTTTTTATTTTATAAAAAATAAATTTTCACTGTATTAAATTTGACAAAATTTTAAAATATTATTGAATAAAATTGATAATTTTCAATTAATAAAAATCTGATTAATCAGGGTTCTAATAAATCAGGGTTTCTGACTATTTGATTAATCAGTTAATCAGAATTCTGATTAATCAAAATGTTGATTAGTCCCATGGCCCTACTAAATATATTACAAAGTGGATTGAATTTGAGAATAATATTTTTAAAATTCTGACACTAAAAACTGAACCTAATTTTCTTAATTTTAAAGAAATTATTGAATCTTTTAATATATAAAATACTTAACTATATGGTTCTTGAACATTGAAAAAATATCATTTTTTTAAATAAAAAAATACCTTTAAATTTAGTCTTCGGACTCGTGCTAGTGCGTGTCACCTATCGGCGTGCCCGTGCGTGTCCGTGCCACAGCACGCGCGCTCTAATATAATAGGGCTGTGAGTTAATCGATTAATCAAATTATATGATTTATCAAGTTCTGATTAATTAAGATTTTCGATCAATTAGAACATTGATTAATAATTTAATCATGATTCTGATTTATCTAAATTGTGATTAATTGATTAATCAGCATTTTGATTAATCAGAAACTTATATGGTTATTGAACATTGAAAACATATCTTTTTTTTTATTTTATAAAAAATAAATTTTCACTGTATTAAATTTGACAAAATTTTAAAATATTATTGAATAAAATTGATTATTTTCCATTAATAAAAATCTGATTAATCAGGGTTCTAATAAATCAGGGTTTCTGATTATTTGATTAATCAGTTAATCAGAATTCTGATTAATCAAAATGTTGATTAGTCCCATGGCCCTACTAAATATATTACAAAGTGGATTGAATTTGAGAATAATATTTTTAAAATTCTGACACTAAAAACTGAACCTAATTTTCTTAATTTTAAAGAAATTATTGAATCTTTTAATATATAAAATGTAAACATTGACTCATTGATGGAAGAAATTTTAATTCTCAAAACTTTCGTTTTTGATCATTTATTGGGCATAAATTAGCATTTCTGTTTTTATTATATTTTCAGTAATTATTGTCTCGACTTTGTTGACCAAAAAACTGGCCACACTATCTACGGTCAATTTTGTCTCTGTCTCTATCCAATTTTTCTGTCGTGTATTCGTGCCTTTATAGTTAATAAGTACGAAACTAATTGAGTTTGGAGATCAAAATTGGTCTCTATTTATTATAACGTATCTAAAACGAATATTGATGAACAAAATCATTATATAAAAGATTTTTTTTCTTTGTGAACACCAAGGATTGAAACGTTATCGAAACCGAAACCGATATCCGTTCAAAACCGATTAATTTTTAAAACCGAAACCGTTATACGGTTTTGGTTAATTACCGGTTTGTCTGGGGTTCCCAAAATTAAAACTCACTTCACATGTTGTTTAACATAAATATTCCAGAAATTTTCCTGAAATTTGTTATTCTTCATTCATTTGTGTGTCGAAAAATCAACAAAAAAACACAGGCAACTCCAAGCACAAAATAGACAAACCTATTTGATTTTTCATTCTTCATCGTCTTTCGTTATCCAAGTATGAATCTTTTTTTTTTGTGTCGTTTTCTTCCATCACTTGTTTAGCGGTAAATATACAACTACAAAAAGACATGCAGCTCCAAAGAAAAGTCGACAAAGAAGTGTTGTTTCTATTGCTACGCTACCCAGCAAGACATGCCTTACCAAAACTCCAACACAAAGACAATATTATATTTTCTCACTCATACATAAATAATTTGAAATACATCCCTGCAAGATCAATGATAGATATATGACCCGTAATTTTACTAGTAATGAAAACTAATATTTTATGCGCGTCGGTTTGCCACCATTTTTTATTTGTAGGTTATTTATTACGTTTGCAACAACAGCCGCTACAGCAGGAGTTGAAAAAATATGTTACTTAAATTATAAACAATTGATAAACACTAAAAGAAAGTATATTGAAAAGAGTATTTGTATATATTGCTTATTTATCTGTTCATATTATAGATATCATCAAAGTGGAAGGGTCATCTGCATTAAACAAATGCATGGAAGGAAGCAAAACAACGGGAAACAAAAGTCGTTTAAATTGACAATTTTGTAATGCAAACATGTTGAATGTAATGCGCATTCTATTCAACGCAATAAAAATGAAAATTATAGAATTTTGAGTTTTTTGGTTTTATTTGGTCTAATTTTGGTTAGTTTACTATTAATTTAACCGTCCCTAACCTCAAAATTAAAACAGTTTATGTTACGTAATATATTTCGTAAATTTACAAGTAATTTAATCGTCACTTATTACCAAAAGAACAGTGCTAAACATATATTCAATTGTATCTCATTTCAGATGAGTGAGAAAGAGATAAAAATTCACACGTACACAAAAGTTTCGGTCAATTTTATCCCGACGCTCTTAACAATGTTATAGAAACTTTTACTGAAACTTTCAGTTTTGATACTTGTAATATTACTGCTCATATGACTGGTAGTGTTCTTGCTGGGTAGTGTCGTTTGTGAAGCATGCAATTTCAAATTTTAATACTTTTTGTTAATTGTAAAATCGTGAATATTTTCTTGATTTTGGTTTTATGTGCATTTAATGCACATATAACTCATTTAATTTATAAAAAAAAAAAAAACAGATATATTTTATATGCATATAAACATTTCAACAGTGTACCTATATTTGACTGCTATTGCTTATAGTGTTTGTTTATTTTCTTTCGCATATCTCCTTCTATTGAGGGTACAACAACAATAAATATGTGAACACAGCATCCATGCTTCTGATCGATTTTTTTGGCGGGAAATTGTTTGTACCTCAAGCAAAATTCGTTAGTATTTGTTGTGCAAGAAATTCTTGTGGTCAGCTGGATTATTAGGTTGTTATTCGATTATTTACTTTTCCAAAAATTGATTGAAATAATCAAATGAGAAACCAAATAAATATAAAAATAGACAATAATAATGAAAAACCAAAAGCTATGTTTAAAATTTAAATGTATTTTTATTTCAAATTATTTTAGCTGCACGGTTTGTCACTGCCACAGTCACTGCCATAGTCACTGCCAAATTCACGTCCTGAGACACCTCCTCACACGGTAGAATGACGCCTGCAGTAAGTAACTGCCCACGAACATTTTCAATTTTATAGACCCGATTTTGTAGCGATTAATAAACGCAATTTACTCATCTCGGTTAATATTTTTACTATCAATCGGACATTTTTGTCCACACAAAATACACGGGGCATAAAACACGCTAACAGCAAACGGTTTGACGCAGCAGATAAAAAAAAAACTAAAGCCAACTTTGAAGTATGAGGTTCAGAGGTTCTACTATGTGGGTATTATCCCGATTTGTTTACTTTAAAAAGCTACCTTTCTGATATATGTATACGATGCTTAATAGATAACTTTTGTAAAAACTTTTAAGTGTCCTGAAATACGATAGTCGCAGAGATAACATTTCGTATTTTGTTCTAGTTGGGTAGATACAGGCATGTAGTGTATGTGTGTCATGCGTCTGTTTGTTGTCATGCAATGTATACAGGGTAGCAACGAAAACTATGCGAAATGTGGCTTTATTTTTGTGATAGGTATGCATGTAACTTTAGAATTTTTTATTATACCCTACACCTATGAGGTACAGGGTATATTAACTTTGTGCATATATTGTAACGCCCCTTAGGAGGCGTGTCCGGTATGGAAAAGTATATATTTTCTTGATCAGCATCACTACCCGAGTCCGTTTAGCCATGTCCGTCTGTCTGTCCGTCCGTCTTGCTGTCCGTATACACGATAACTTGAGAAATACTGATCAGAATGCGATAAAATTTCGTAATACTATATTTTAGCCAAAAGTAGGAACTGAGTTTGAAAATGAGCCAAATCGGTCAACGGACACGCCCACCTCCCATACAAGTCACTTTTATATATCTCTTTAGAAACTAATAACTCGAAAAGTATTCAAAATATAGGTATAAAATTTAAAACGTATTGTTATAATTCACCTAAAAATATGTGGTCCAAAAATGGGCGTGATCCGCCCACTTTTTTTTTTTCATTATTTCCCGGGTTTTCATAGTGGAAATTTGATCCGTAAATTATTAAAATCAAATTTATGAAATATTAGCCTTTCAAAATTTTAAATATAGACGTTGTCCGCCCAATTATATGTTTCTTTTTTTTATTAGTTTTTTATACTTTTTTTATAAATTTTTTAGTTTATGGAGATATAAGACGTAAATTTCTGTTATGTGAATAATATTCTGAGGGTGGGGAGGTTCATCATAATTAAAATCTTTAAAATTAAGGTATGCAATTAAATAGGTGTCGGGTTTTCCATAGTCGGGCCCGACCGACTATAAAAATCCGCCCCATGTGACCGAACTTACCCATGTGACCTAACTTTCCCAACTCGTTTTTTTTTGTTACCAAAGTAAGCACTTTGTGGTAACTTAAGTGGTGGCCACACAGTTGCCATTAACGTGTTTGTTCTAAATCATGCGAAATATATATATATAAATATAGATATATATATATATATATATATATATATATATATATATATATATATATATATATATATATATATATATATATATATATATATATATATAGATATATATATATATAGATATATATATATATATATATATATATATATATATATATATTTGTATCTATATATATATATATATATATATATATATATATACAATTACGTGATCACGCGTGATTGTGATTGAATCCCAAGTTTGCTCACGTGATTGTGAGTGAGTGTGAGTAGACCAAAAAATACCGTAATGAGTGTGCGTGAGTAAAATTTATTCGTGAATGAGTGTGAGTGAGTCGACTATTTCATAAAATAAAAAATCTCACTTTTAATTTTTTCAATTTTTCTATATTTTTGCTAAAAAAACTGAACAAATAGGGCCACGCCTTGAACTCAGATGGCTTTGGGAAGTCAGTTGCCCACTATTCAGAACTATAATAATTCAACCCGACCGTCATATACCCACCCCTTTTTCAATTCAGAATAAGTTGCAAGATTTCAGTCAACAATTGATCTAACCCCTGCTAACCGGCCGTACTTAGTATGGCTAGTCAATTTTTGTGGGGTCATGTCAATAGTTTTTGCTTGGTTTCATACGACCGTTCATGGAAATGGACATAGAACGCATTTTTTCGATGTACCCATTTTTGTAAAAAGTTGAATTTTCAATTTCAACTATACACGATAACTCTGTTCCAGAGGTTCGTGTGGGGTCCAGTTTTTATTCGAATTATAAATTGTAGCCGCGGTTAGTGGTTAGTGCGTTGGACTGCGAGCCGAAAGGTCCCCGGTTCAAGCCTGGACTGGGGCTAACAACAACTTTTCATAGAAACATTCGTCAGTAAATGGCAAACCTACGAGAGTAAAACCATTGCCTATGAAAAGCTCTCACCCGCCGTTCAGATTCGGCAATAAACTGTAGGTCCCACCACTTTGAGTATAATTATAACACTCACAGCTCAAAATGGTGAGAGAGCTCGGCCGAAGTTCTATACAGGACTGTAGCGCCAAACTATTATTATTATTAAATGTAGTAACCAAAAAAATCGCTTAAAAAATAGTCCCTGGTAAATTCTGCCCCGGACTATTCTTTTATTGATAATTCTTTTCCAGCGAAAATTTTTCCAGGGACAATTCTCAAAGATTGTACACGAATTCTTTACCGGAAAATTATTTATCGAGGCAATTTTTTGGTTTTTATATGAACACATTGAAAGTCATTCACATTTCCACCTAATTTAAAAATTGAGGTATATTTTATCAAACTCCCTAACATCATAACTTCATTATTGCGTTTGAAAGATGTGGGTTGTATTAGAGGTGCCACGCTCATATGAAATATGTATTTTTATGCATTCTGAAAACAATAGCAAAAAACCACTTGATTCACGTGAATCACGCGTGATTGAATCTTAATTTTACTCACGTGATTGTGAGTGAGTGTGAGTAGTGCAAAAAAGACTGTGAGTGAGTGTGCGTGATTAGAAAAATTCTTTCGTGAGCGTGAGTGAGTGTGAGTCAAAACTCACTCACGTGCCCATCTCTAGTTTCTAGTAGTTTTAGTCCCTGTTTATAATAATATTTTCACGTTTTGCCTAGTTTTTCATGTGATTCCGTGCTTCTTCGTGTCTTTCAATATCCCGTGTTTTATTGTTCTTCTCGTGTGTGCCCTTAAATATATGGTTCGGGCTCGTGCTAGTGTGTGTCACCTATCGGCGTGCACGTGCATGTCCGTGCCATCAAAAACAGGCACGCGCCCATCGCTAATATAAACCGTTTCAAAACAGATGCAAACAATTTTTTGAATACTAGTGCTAAATATTAGGACTGTGCGATTATTCGATTAATCAAATTATTTCATTTATTAAGTTCTGATTAATTAATTAATCAAGATTTTCGATTAATTAGAACATTGATTAATCAGGATTCTTATTAATCAAAATTGTGATTAATTGATCAATCAGCATTTTGACTATTCAGAATTTCGTTCCAAAATATTTAAAAATACTTAACTATATGGTTCTTGAACATTGAAAAAATATCCTTTTTTTAAACAAAAAATGCCTTTAAATTTAGTCTTTGGACTCGTGCTAGTGCGTGTCACCTATCGGCGTGCCCGTGCGTGTCCGTGCCACAGCACGCGCGCTCTAATATAATAGGGCTGTGAGTTAATCGATTAATCAAATTATTATTCGATCAATTAGAACATTGATTAATAATTTAATCATGATTCTGATTTATCTAAATTGTGATTAATTGATTAATCAGCATTTTGATTAATCAGAATTTCGTCGCAAAATATTTAAAAATACTTAACTTATATGGTTATTGAATATTGAAAACATATCTTTTTTTTATTTTATAAAAAATAAATTTTCACTGTATTAAATTTGACAAAATTTTAAAATATTATTGAATAAAATTGATCATTTTCAATTAATAAAAATCTGATTAATCAGAGTTCTAATAAATCAGGGTTTCTGATTATTTGATTAATCAGTTAATCAGAATTCTGATTAATCAAAATGTTGATTAGTCCCATGGCCCTACTAAATACATTACAAAGTGGATTGAATTTGAGAATAATATTTTTAAAATTCTGACACTAAAAATTGAACCTAATTTTCTTAATTTTAAAGAAATTATTGAATCTTTTAATATATAAAATACTTAACTATATGGTTCTTGAACATTGAAAAAATATAATTTTTTTAAATAAAAATACCTTTAAATTTAGTCTTCGGACTCGTGCTAGTGCGTGTCACCCATCGGCGTGCCCGTGCGTGTCCGTGCCACAGCACGCGCGCTCTAATATAATAGGGCTGTGAGTTAATCGATTAATCAAATTATATGATTTATCAAGTTCTGATTAATTAAGATTTTCGATCAATTAGAACATTGATTAATAATTTAATCATGATTCTGATTTATCTAAATTGTGATTAATTGTTTAATCAGCATTTTGATTAATCAGAATTTCGTCGCAAAATATTTAAAAATACTTAACTTATATGGTTATTGAACATTGAAAACATATCTTTTTTTTTATTTTATAAAAAATACATTTTCACTGTATTAACAAAATTTTAAAATATTATTGAATAAAATTGATCATTTGCAATTAATAAAAATCTGATTAATCAGGGTTCTAATAAATCAGGGTTTCTGATTATTTGATTAATCAGTGAATCAGAATTCTGATTAATCAAAATGTTGATTAGTCCCATGGCCCTACTAAATATATTACAAAGTGGATTGAATTTGAGAATAATATTTTTAAAATTCTGACACTAAAAACTGAACCTAATTTTCTTAATTTTAAAGAAATTATTGAATCTTTTAATATATAAATTGTAAACATTGACTCATTGATGGAAGAAATTTTAATTCTCAAAACTTTCGTTTTTGATCATTTATTGGGCATAAATTAGCATTTCTGTTTTTATTATATTTTCAGGATATATTGTCTCGACTTTGTTGGCAAAAAAACTGTCCACACTATCTACGGTAAATTTTTTCTCTGTTTCTATCCAATTTTTCTATCGTGTATTCGTGCCTTTATAGTTAATAAGTACGAAACTAATTGAGTTTGGAGATCAAAATTGGTCTCTATTTATTATAACGTATCTAAAACGAATATTGATGAACAAAATCATTATATAAAAGATTTTTTTTCTTTGTGAACACCAAGGATTGAAACGTTATCGAAACCGAAATCGATATCCGTTCAAAACTGATTAATTTTTAAAACCGACTGGTTTGTCTGGGGTTCCCAAAATTAAAACTCACTTCACATGTTGTATAACAAAAATATTCCAGAAATTTTCCTGAATTTTGTTATTCTTCATTCATTTGTGTGCCGAAAAATCAACAAAAAAAAACACAGGCAACTCCAAGCACAAAATAGACAAATCTATTTTATTTTTTATTCTTCATCGTCTTTCGTCATCCGAGTATGAATCTTTTTTTTGTGTCGTTTTCTTCCATCACCTGTTTAGCGGCAAATCGTATACAACTACAAAAAGACATGCAGATCCAAAGAAAAGTCGACAAAGATGTGTTGTTTCTGTGTGTCGTTTGTGAAGAATGCAATTTAACATTTTAATACTTTTTGTTAATTGTAAAATCGTGAATATTTCCTTGATTTTGGTTTTATGTGCATTTAATGCACATATAACTCATTTAATTTATAAAAAAAAACCAGATATATATTATATGCATATAAACATTTCAACAGTGTACCTATATTTGTCTGCTATTGCTTATAGTGTTTGTTTATTTTCTCATATCTACTTCTTTTGAGGGTACAACAACAATAAATATGTGAACACAGCATCCATGCTTCTGATCAATTTTTGGCGGGAAATTGTTTGTACAGCAAGCAAAATTCGTTAGTATTTGTTGTGCAAGAAGTTCTTGTTGTCAGCTTAATGGCTGTACTACCCAACAAGACAAACGATGCCCAAAACCTAATATTTTCTAATTTTAAAAAGTTAACGATATCCGATTGTTGTCGTAAAAGTGATCAAAAAGGTATCTGAAAGACTTACGTATGTCCGCCTCTTTGTTGACTTTTAGCTCTCTAAAAGATAACTAAAAAGTTATGTTTAAGTAAACTATTAAAAGGCATCATCAGAAAGTTGTCCTATAGACAACCTTTTAGTTAACCCTTTTAACTACCAACACACATTTAAAATAATTTATTAGGTTGTCATTCGATTATTTACTTTTCCAAAAATTGATGGAAATAATCTAATGACAAACTAATACATACCAAATAAATATAAAAATATACAATAATAATGAAAAACCAAGAGCTATGTTTAAAATTTAAATGCATTTTTATTTCAAATTATTTTAGCTGCACGGTTTGTCACTGCCACAGTCACTGCCATAGTCACTGCCACAGTCACGTCCTGAGACACCTCCTCCCACGGTAGAATGACGCCTGCAGTAAGTAACTTCCCACGAACATTTTCAATTTTATAGACCCGATTTTGTAGCGATTAATAAACGCAATTTACTCGTCTCGGTTAATATTTTTACTATCAATCGAACATTTTTGTCCACACAAAATACACAGGGCACAAAACACGCTAACAGCAAACGGTTTGACGCAGCAGATAAAAAAAAACTAACGCCAACTTTGAAGTATGAAGTTCAGAGGTTCTACTATGTGGGTATTATCCCGATTTGTTTACTTTAAAAAGATACCTTTCTGATATATATATACGATGCTTAATAGATAACTTTTGTAAAAACTTTTAAGTTACCTGAAATACGATAGTCGCAGAGATAACATTTCGTATTTTGTTCTAGTTGGGTAGATACAGGCATGTAGTGTATGTGTGTCATGCGTCTGTTTGTTGTCATGCAATGTATACAGGGTAGCAACGAAAACTGTAATATGGTATGCATGTATCTTTACAATTTTTTTTTTTTTTGTAGTTTCAAAACTAAAGTTGTCTTATGGTCTGTTTTAAGACCACTTTATGGCAACTTAAGTGGTAGCCACACAGTTGCCTTTAAAGTGTTTGTTCTAAATCATGCGACAAAAAAAAAAAAAAAAAAAAATATATATATATATATATATATATATATATATATATATATATATATATATATATATATATCTATATATATATATATATCTATATATATATATATATCTATATATATATATCAAGCATATGTATAAAAAGATATCTAAAAAGCATTGATAACACTGTTCTACAAATTGAGGGTTGTTGGCGTCCACAGAAATGAAACTTATCATTTCTTGTAGATTTCGGTCTCCTGATTCTTGCTGCGTACTCAGAATTTTCCCTATACATCGAGATTTTGCAAAAAATTGTAAAAAATTGCCATTTTTGGTACTTTATATCGTTAGTTATCACACGATTTCGACATGTAGGAGATGCAAACTTTATCACAAAATAAAATATGAACCTTTCCCTACGGGTAATTGGCAAAAAATAACTGGGTCCAGATATTAGTTTTGCAAAAAATCAAAAAGAAATTTGTGTTACCAAAAAAGTGTGTCGGGAGAGTAATTTATCACAATTCTCTAAGCTCTCTTGAAAAACATTAAAATATTAGTTCGCAATGTGTTTGCTGTCAAAATTTCGAAAAAATGTTTTAAACTTTATCTTACTGAAATTTTTCGGAGTATTTTTTCTAAATTTGTTTATGAAATATTTGATTAAAATGAAGGGAATTGCACGCAGAGATATACAATTTCATACATATTTAATGTAGTGGTGCTATATGCAAAATCGAACAAAATTCTTAGCATCCGATGTACGCATTATGGGAAAACATGACGGGGAAAATTGCACTGCGTAATCTCCTGGTGTTTATCTGATTCGGCAGGCTTTAATGGGTTAAAAAAATCAAATATTCTTCCGTCGTCAACGAATGCTACTGAGCAACTGAACTAAAATTTTTGAAAATTTGACATGAAAAAATAAAAAAATGCTACACCCTACAGCTACTCATTATTAAAATTAAATTTATAATATTGTTTTGTCGCGACTGTTGTAGTAATATATATTGAACATTTTATTTCAATTTATTTCAATGAATGGCAGATTTGAACTATTTTCGTGACGTATATGAATAATGCGTACATCGGATGCTAAGAATATTTGTTCGATTTTGCATCTAGCACCACTACACTAAATATGTATGAAATTGTATATTTCTGCGTGCAATTCCCTCCATTTTAATCAAATATTTCATAAACAAATTTAAAAAAATATTCCGGAAAATTCCTGTAAGATAAAGTTTAAAACATTTTTTCGAAATTTTGACAGCAAACACATTGCGAACTAATATTTAATGTTTTTCAAGAGAGCTTAGAGAATTGTGATAAATAATTCTCCCGACACACTTTTTTGGTAACACAAATTTCTTTTTGATTTTTTGCAAAAACTAATATATATTTTTTGCCAATTACCCGTAGGGAAAGGTTCATATTATATTTTGAGATAAAGTTTGCATCTGCTACATGTCGAAATCGTGCGATAAATTGCGATATAAAGTACCAAAAATGGTATTTTTTGCAACTTTGACTCGATTTTTTGCAAAATCTCGACGTATAGGGAAAATTTTGAGTACGCAGCTAGAATCAGGAGACCGAAATCTACTAGAAATGATAAGTATCATTTCTATGGAAAATTGAACAGTGTAATTAAATTTGGTTGGTAAAGAAAAATTCGATCAAATAAGCTCACTTTAGATGACCGTTGACCGTAAGCCCTTGGGTCCAATGACTTGTAAAACTAATTTTAGCTTAGCTTTCTGTCCAAGACGCACGGACTCTGTTTTGCTCGTTGACACAAGGAATTTCGTCTTGTCCTCGTTCAACGCTACACCTATTCGACTCGACTCTTTCTGTGGTGAATGCTCGTGTGCTCCTGCCAGTATAGTCGGCAAATGTGAACAGCATGACACTTTTGTTGAAGATAGTGACGCTTTAACGAAGTTCGGCAACTCAAACTTTTTTCTCCATTAATAAGTTAAAAAAAGTCGCACGATAATGGCTCGGTAATTTTATTTTAACTGAGTAACGTTGGTTACTCATGGTCATTCTGCAAAGCCTTATAAGTTTCGCAGGTATAATGAACTCAGACATTGCTGTGTATATTGATCCCTTATCGGACTGTCTAAAGCGGCGTTATAGTCGACCAATAGATGGAAAGTGTCAATTGGTTTTCCTAGGGTATATTTCTGGATTTGGTGCAATGTGAAAATCATGGATGTGGTGGACTGTCCAGGTCTGAAGTCGTACTGTTAAGGTTTAATCAGGCTGTTGCCGATGGTTTTTAGTCTTTCACATAAAACGCTCGATAGAACCTTATATGCAATATTAAGTAAGCTGATCCCACGGTATTTGGCGCAAATAGTAGGATTCTTTCCTTTCTTAAGGATTGGGCAGAGTACTCTGAGGTTTCAGTTACTTAGCATGCTTTCATCCGACCATATTCTGCTTACGAGCTCGTGCATGCCGTTTATTAGCTCGTTGCCTCTGGTCTTAAACAACTGAGCAGGTCTGATTCAAAAAAAATTCCACTATTTTTTTTTTGAAAAAAATTTTGTATAAAGAAAAAAAAAATTGTCAATACAAAAATTTTAGAAAGGGGGCTGTAAATACATTATATATAAACCATGCAAAAATAAAGATTGCGGTATTTTTTCATGGGAAATTACCACATTATGATTTTTGGTATGTTTTTTCATACTAGAGTTTCCAAAAATTATGAAATATGTTTACCGGTATAATATCGTTTCATACCAGTATTTTACCGGTTACGGTTTATATCGGTTACGGTAAACGGTATTGGTCCTATGACATTTCGGTAATATTAACGGTATTGCATATGAAACAGATAACGGTAAATGGAACTGTTACAATCCCTTCCCAAGACAATGGAAAATAAAGAATTGCATCGCAGATCATACTTTAAGTCAATAAAAAGAAACGTATAAAAATCAAACATGGAGATGGATTGGCCATACTCTATCAAGAGACGACATTGGAGGTGGTGTGCTAGAGTTCCCGCTAAGGAATCAAGCAACTGAAGAAGTATACTTAGTCCAATATTAATTGAAATTTTATTATAATTATTATACCAAATGCAAAAAAAAAACAAAATCAAATGAAATAGAATGGAATGGAATGCGAGGGTTTTTTGAAAATTGGTATCGCATTTCAGGCATTAATCAACACATTTTTGCTACACTTGCTACTGTTGTTGGAGTCCGAAATAATGTTGTGACATATATTAACATAACAAATCAAACCTTATCTCTGGCAGAGAAAATGTTAAACACTTTTTTAATCAGCTTATAGTTTAAACTGCACTCAGAAAAAAATTCCCTCAAATCCCATTAAAATAGGTCAATAGGACAATTGAGGAGCTCATTTCCAAAACGTGCTATCCACTTAAAAATAAAATGTCTTTATTTACAAATATTCGGCCCAAAAATGATTATTTAAAAAAAGTGAATATACAACACGAGATAACGAAAATATTAGGAGTGGAAAACACTTTTGTTGTTATTTGATTCTACTATTGAGTAAGAGTAATTCAGGTTTTACTAAACCTACCTTTGTTTCACATATCACGTTTTGGAAATGAACTCCTCAATTATTTATTTAATAGTATACAAAAAAATAAATCTTTTCATAAAAACTTAATGGCAATGTCATGGTATTTTGTAGTATTTAATGGTATTTTCCGATTAAAATACTATATTTAATAGCAAAAAACTATTATTTATATCATATTTTCTTCTGGGTGTGGTTTTAGCTGCAGAGATGTGATAGTTAGAATTCTATTTTCTTTATATATTATTAAAAAAAGTTTTTAGTTTTATAACAAAATGAGTTGGGAAAGTTAGATCACATAGGTAAGTTCGGTACATGGGACGGACATTTATGGTCGGTCTTGCCCGACTATAGAACACCCTACACTTTTGGTATAGCTTAATTTTAAAGTTCTTAATTATGCTGAACCCCATCACCCTCAGAATATTATTCACATATCAGAAATGTACATTTTATATAATTTAAACGAGTTGGGAAAGTTAGGTCACATGGGTAAGTTCGGTCACATGGGGCGGATTTTTATAGTCGGTCGGGTCCGACTATGAAATACCCTACACTCTTGTTGGATATATTAGTGGTATAATTTTTAATAATTTACGACTAAAATTTCCACTACAAAAAATCGGTAAATATGAAAAAAAAAATCAAATGTGGGCGGATCACGAATTCGAACAATATGTTTTAAATTTTATAAATTTACATCTAATACTTTTCGAGTTATTGGTTCCTAAATAGTAATATATAAGTGAGTTGTATGGGAGGTAAGCATGTCCGTTGACCGATTTTGCTCAAATCCAAACTCCGAACCAATTTTTTGCTAAAATGTATTGAAACCAAATTTCATTACATTCCGAATATTATTTTTCAAGTTACCTTGTATCCGGTCAGACAGCAAGACAGACAGACGGACAGACAGACGGACGGACTCGGATGGGATGCTGATCAAGAATATATATACTTGTCCATACCGTCCATGCCTCCTAAGGGGCGTTACAATATCTGCACAAACTTAATATACCCTGTACCTCATAGGTGTAGAGTATAAATAGAGAGAAATCACTTTTATTCTAAAAACCGTCATAGCAGAAATAGGAATTCTAGTCTAAGCTAAGGGATGAAGGCTAAAGTTTCCGATTGTGGGACAATAGGTGGCTTCTCCGCCAACCATGGCATTAAAATAGCAAATCACGATTTTGATATTGTGGCGGGGGCAGCGCTCGTATGCGATGTCTAGGCGCTCATAGAAGCGCTCTTTAGTCTCGTCAACTTTCTCAGTTGCCAAATAATCATTTGGGAAACACGTTAAGTATCTCTATCAATGATGGCAGCGTTGGACGAACTACGAAAACGTGTTAAAAAGCGGTTAGATCATCAAAGGAAGAATCTGGCGCAGATGTTTAATGGTCGTCAAAAAGCGCCTCCACAATAGATTGAAGATTGTCTTGTTCTGGTTAAAATGTTCTGGTTAAAAAACTGTGCAGTCAAGAAAATTGTTATCAAGATATCGAGGTCCCTATGGTTTAAAAAAGATTCTAAGGAATGATAGTTATGTTGTTATTGATACAAATACTACGCAAGTGAAACAAAGAAGTTTTGAGTATATACAAGCAGATGACAAGCTGAAACCTTGGTACGATTTAGTTTATTTTGAGAATAGTGAAATTGAAGAAGAGGGTGAAAATAATATGTCAGATAATGATGTAAATTGATAACAATTATTTAGTTTATATGTGTTGATTTAGTTTAAATGCGGTAAAAAATGTTCTAGGGAATGATACAATGATTACAATGAATTAGTTTATATGTGTTGATTTGGTTTAAATAATTTATGAATTTCGTTTCCTTTATTTAAAATAATTGTATGTGAAATGATACAATTAAGAAATTTGTGAATAATTAAACGTCTTCGGTTTTATTTTTTTTTATAAATATAGTACTCATTTTTACATAAATAAGAAATGTTATAATTTTAGGAATGCGTGTTGGTAACAATTGAATTATTTAACTTCGGTTTTAAAGCCAGAATGGAATAAATGCTGCGAATACCAAATAACAAGTAAACTAATAGAAACAGCACGATTGCGCAGTTCCTTCCAATTATATCTAGAACGATCATCGCGTCGTCTTTCCAGAGCGAAATGAGAAATATACAGAGAGTGTACAAACAGCCAGAGAAAGAGCTCTGAGAGGAACATGTTTGCTTCAATCATGATACAATTTGGAATGATGCCGTCATATATGATTGTGGTGATCATGTTTTTTCTGTGCGTGCATGCATTTCATACCATAAATTCTGCATACCATTAGAGACATGTCTCGTGTATGTTTATTTTCATCAATGACGGATTTCATTAATGACGGATTTCCACAATGTCCTTAATATATGTAGGGAAGCACCTCTATGAAAGGGACATTTTAGGTATATGTGGTTACACACACAGAAAAAACATGATCACCACAATCATGTTTTGACGGAATCATTCAATGATTGCAATTATTATTGCTGCAATCATGTTCCATATTGTACCATGATTGAAGCAATCATGTTCCTCTCAGAGCTCTTTCTCTCTTTGTTTTGGTGTACTCTCTGTATTTTTCTCAATACATTTTGGAGTCTCTTTTACTCATTTTCGGCTCCGCATTGAAATAGAACATTAGAAAATAATAAAAATTGTGAATAATAGTTGCAATCATATATTATCTTAGCAATCATTCTATGACAACTACAATCATTTTTTTGTTGCAACATTCATGCTACAATCATGTTTTTCTCTGCGTGCATTACTCCCAAACCAGAATTATGACGTCTGAAATAATTATATCAATTTATAGGTATTTATATTGGTTTGTAATATACACAATCCCAAATATTTATATTAATTCTGTACCATAATAATTAACAAGAGACTGACTCGGGAAAATTTTCCCTTTCATGGGAACTTTTCTATGAAATGGACACTTATTTAATTGATTTGCGTACATCTCTTTTGTGTACTTTTGATTTATGAAATTAAATATCGAAAATACTCAAACAAACTACAAAATTTTGGAAAAAAAAAATAATTTTTATTGTGGTTTTAATATCACCGTTTCATAAATTGAATCTTGTTTGCTTAAATACTCAGAAAAAAAACCTTCAATATGATGAATTTATTCATAAATATTATGCATTTTTTCATCAACTATCAGATTCATCATATTGATACCACCGTTCATTAAATGACATATTAATGAATGCATTCATTATATATATGAACAAAATATTCAAAACAATGAATTTGAATTGTCATATTGATGAATATGTTCATAATATTTTTTCAAAAAAAAAATTTTTTTTATAAAATAATTCGAAAATGTGTTGTAAAAAATAACAGTAAAAAAATTTAGGACATAAAAATGTCCGAAAAAAATTGTCAAAAAAAATGTTTTCCAAAAAAAAATTTTGTTGGAAAAAATTATTTTGGAAAAAAACTGTTAAAAAAAAATTGTGCGAAAAAAAATTTTTTTTCGAAAAAAAAATGTTTTCCAAAAAATAATTTTTCTAAAAAAAACATTTTTTTCAAAAATATATTTTTTATAAATATAACTTTTTATTACTAAAAAGTTGTAATTATAATAAATATTTTATAAAACATTTTACTAATTTATGCATGTCGAGCAAGCATTATATGAGAAATAACACACAACAACTACTTGAGAACTGTGAAGTACGGCAAAAAATGAACGAAAAAAAATAATTTTATAGAAATTTGGTTTAATGAACAGCGTTCTTCAATATGATGAACATATATGTTGTATATTATATTTTGGTTCATTAATATGATGAAACGTATTCTTCACATACAGTTCACCATATTTAAGAACACTTTTTCGACAGTTACCAAGCGCTCTTCATATTTATGATAGCATTCATAACATTGATGGCGTTAGTCTTTAATATTATGAATGGTTCTTTAATACAGTGAATCATGGTTTGAAGAACGGAATTCATCAATATGATGTACATTTTTTTTCAGTGTACCTTAAAAATGACCAGAAAAACGACTAAAAATTACTTTAAAAATGACCTAAAAATTATTTATACAAACTCATATATAACCGAGTTTTAGCTAATACAGTTTATATACTGTGGTCAGTGATATAAATACAGTATGTAGTACACATTATTGCATATGTAGTAATATTTTAATATTTTGTTTGTAGTTAAATAAAAAACAAAAATCTTATTTGAGAGACTAATATTTTCAAATTATAAATAAATGCAATGTAAATGATATACACAAAATATATCATAAATGATTGTTTTAGGTGTGTAAGTGTTGAATGCCCATCGAACTGGTGAAAATTGTCTGTGGTTGGAAAATCTTAATTGATGTGACTGTATTGTGGTTTATTAAAAGAAAATTGCATAAATACGTTAAAGTGTTATAAATATATTTATTTTTTCCATGAAGTAATATTTTTCATGGAAAATAAACTATTTTTCAAATAAACCATTTTTCTTGGTATGGTAAGTTAAATATTTTTCATGATATATGAACTATTTTAATGGTACGCGAACTATTTTTCATGGTTCACGAACTATTATTTTAAGAATTTTACTCGGTTCGATTTACTATGTTTTTCGGTAACTACAATTTTAACATATAAATAATCAGGGCAATAACACTACATAACAAAAAGAGAAAATAAGTTCGCGCAGTAAATGGCACTATTTTTGTATTATTGGCAATGACCCGCAGAATTCGAATATATTAATTAAAAAAAATTCTATGGATATGTTAAGAGATATCGGCCAATAACTTTTGAACCGAGTTTTTAAGAAGGTGGTCACATATATTTTTGCAAATATTTTGCGTTTAAAATAACGGGTTTGATCAAATTTAATAATAAATAAAAGATAATTTAAAATCAAATAAACATTTCTCACAACATTTTGAAATTGGTTTATTGGTTTGCGAGAATTCCATAGAAGAACTCGAAAAAAGAAAATTTATTCGACAAAAATTTAAATCAAAGATGAATTAAAATTGGAAAAAATCTAAAAATCTATGGATACATTTTGAAGTCAGATAAAAATTCATATAAAGCATTTGTATATGGTGTAAACTAAAAAAATCCCATTTTGTGTTTTTTATACTATACACCCACGAATATTTTAGCGCACCTTAGAAGGCGTGACCGGTATGATTTGGACATGGCCGTCTGTCCGTCCGCCTATACAGGATAACTTGATAAACACTATTCCGAATGCGATGAAATTTAATTTAAATATATTTTAGTAGAAAAGTAATTTTAAGTTCGAAATTGATTGAAATTAGTCAACGTAACTCAACTACATCCCACACGCAGGGAAAAAAATGGCTTTTCCAAACATAACACGTGCGACACCAAAAATATACATGAACTCCGACCTATATTTTTGGATAGGTATCGAAAATCAATGAATATCCTTATTTACCGAATGTCTATATCACTTCGAGATTTTTTTTTTATTCGCTCTTCTGTGTGCAAATTCGCATTTTCCTACCTTGAGTTACTTATGTAATTAAAACTCAGCATACACGTAAATTATTTTAAAATGGTATAACTTTCGAAAAACCAACACATTTAACCTACAATTTTTTTTAATTTATTAAAATAGGTTTAAATAGAAATGAGTTATAGGTCTTTATACGACAATACAATTCAAATTTGAATACATTTTCCAATTTTGAAAACTCGTTAAAAAATCATCTTACAAGATAAGACTGTGCGGCACTAAAATTTGAACTCCATTTTTCTTTGATTTGCAGGTTCTCTATGGTCAGTGGAACAAAAATGTAGTATAAACTTATGCCCCAACTCGTCTGCGTTAGGCGCTACTGGGTCCTAAAGGGTTCAAAGGATAACCAATATAATTCGTCAGTTTGTAGGTAAATGGTTCATGGTACACTTTTCATGTCTAAGGAGCGATTATAGGGAACTTCCTAAGAATGATTTCAACTGAACACTTTAAGTTTGTATCTTAACGATTTACCACTACTTTTAATGGTTTTCTATTAACAATTTCGTTAATTTGTTCTATTAACAATTTCGTTCGTTAAGGAGTTATAGAAGTCAGAAAACTATCATAATGTCTTTGGGGATAATATTCGTTATTAAAATTGAGCTAGAGTCTCTAAACAACTAAATTCTTCAAAACGTACTATTTCTGAAATATAAGCCTACTAATAACGAATAATAGTGCTTACTTCAATTTTGAATAAAGTCGTAGAAATATATTACTACAATTATTTTAGTGCAGTGAAAATTGCATTAATTTTTAGTTAAAATTGTGACGCTGTTTCCGAAAATGGTATCGGTTTTTATACCCTACACTAAGAGTGAAAGGGTATATTCAGTTTGGTACGCCGTTTGTAACACTCAGAAGGAAGCATCTCCGGTATGGAAAAGTATATATATTCTTGATCAGCATGACCTCCTGAGTCGATTTAACGATGTCCGTCTGTCTGTCCGTCTGTCTGTCCGTCTGTCTGTCCGTCCGTCCGTCTGTCTGTCTGTCTGTCTGTCTGTCTGTCTGTCTGTCTGTCTGTCTGTTGAAATCCCTACTACTTAAACAATTAGGAGTTAGATAAATGAAACTCATATTTTAGATTACTGATATACCTACGTTGTATGTGCGAAAAAATTGGCGAGATCGGTCCATTGTGACCTGTGATATGACCATTTATATTCAAATACCTCATATTAAATTTATATCTTCAGTTCAATTTTACAGTATACGTGCTTACGTACATTTTTTTGGTTAAATATATATTGAAATCATGCTCAAATACATGAAAATAATGTTCTCCGACGATACGACTTGTGGTTCCAAAAAAAAAAAATCGAAATTCGGTACACCTACCAATTTTTAAATATAGGTATCAAATGAATGGAAATTCTTCAGCGATCGAAAGTTTGTAATTATTTTCAGGATTCGTATACCCTGGTGATCAATGTACCACTTTGAATGGTAACCACACATATGTGTAGGGTATTTATAGTCGGCTTAGACCGACTATAATTTTGATAATCATAATAACACCTACTATAAAATGTTCCTACTTTAAAATTTTCCATGTGATCTAACCTTCTCAACTGGTTTATTATAAGCTCTAGTTTTTGAGATATAGCCCATTTTTAATTCATAGTTTTAACTAATAGTTTTGCTCATATAACTTTTTTAATATCCTAATATGAAAGTATGTTTTCTGCATTAGATACACAGATATTCAAATATTTCAATTAAGAATTTAAAATGTTTGATTTTTCCTAAGAAAACGCCACAATTTATTTGTTTTATATAACATTTTAAACAAGAGACATGGTGCTACAAAACTAGGCATTACAGTCATTTTTTACATTTTTTTTACCTAGTAATAATTTTTTTTTTTATTAAAAAAATTTATAATTTTTTGTAAACTTTGAGTTTTTTATTGCATATATATCGCAAACTAAGTTTTTTTTACGTAAAGTAAAATTTTGTATTTTAGCGCAAGGTTCTCCGTGTCTAATGCAGAGAAGATAATTTCATTCCTGTCATTGGTTAGAATATCAAAAATGTTACAAGAGCAAAACTATGAGAAATTAAAAATGAGCTATATCTCAAAAACTCGAGCTAATAATAAAATAAAAAAACCGATGCCATTTTCGGAATTAGCGTCACAATTTTAACTAAAAATTGATGCAATTTTCACTGCACTAAAATATTTGTAATAATATATTTCTACGACTTTATTCAAAATTTCAGAAATAGTATGTGTTGGAGAATTTAGTTGTTTAGAGACTCTAGCTCAATTTTAATGACGAATATTTTCCCCAAAGACATTATGATAGTTTTCTGATTTCTTCTACTGGTTATAACTCCTTATCGAAATTGTTAAAAGAAAACCATTAAAAATAGTGGTAAATCGTTAAGATACAAACTTAAAGTGTTCAGTTGAAATCATCCTTAGGAAGTTCCCTATAATCGCTCCTTAGACATTAAAAACGCACTATGAACCATTTCGCTACAAAATGACGAACATATTGGTTATCCTTTGAACACTTAGGGCGCCATAGCGCCTAACCCAGACGTGTTGGGGTATAAGTTTATACTACACTTTTTATCGGAGTTCAATTAAAAAAGGTGCCGCACTGTGTAATCTACACATTTTTACAGTTATTAAAAGTAAATAAGCAAAGTTATGATAGATAAAAAACATCTACTCCAAATAATAAAATCTATAAACCATAAAATATAAGTGTTAAAGAATATCACAGTTGAACACCAAAAATATACAAGAACTCCGACGTATATTCTTGGTTAGTCATCGAAAATCAATGAATATCCTCATTTTCGGAATGTCTATATAACTTTAAGTTTTTTTTCTAATTCTGTGTGCAAAATCGCATTTTCCTACCTTGAGTTACTTATGTAATTAAAACTCAGCATACACGTAAGTTATTTTAAAAGTGAATAACTTTCGAAAAACCAACACATTTAACTTACCAAAACTTTTTAATTTATTAAAATAGGTTTAAAAATTCCTGAGTTATAGGTCATTATACGACAAAACAATTCAAATTTCAATAGCTTGTTCAATTTTGAAAAATCGTTAAAAAATCATCTTGCAAGATAATTCACACATTTTTACAGTTATTAAAAGTAAATTCAATCATCTTATCAGAACTTTTGGATTTATTAAAATTTAACAAGAAACAACAAAGTTATACCGAAAGAAATACTGTATTAAAAATGTCTTTAAAATAAATACATATGTACTTGATTTACGTCCAAAAGCATATGTATTTATTTTTACTAAACTGATGTAGTTGTTTTTGTATGGAAAATTACTACATAATTTAACAGCTTTTCTATATAAAATTTCAGTACATATGTATTAAAAAACCTAAATTTTGTCTTTATTTATACGTCCAGAAATGTGTAGAGAAATTACTACATATGCCTTTAATTTTAATATAATATGTAGGTATTTTATTTTGTTGTGATAATTAATTAAATAACATATTTGTTTTTATTAATTCGGAAAATTATATGAATGAATATTAATATAATTTGTTTAATACCAAAAATAAAATATAAGAATTATAAATCTGAAAACTATAGTACAAATACAACAAAAGATTGTTACCCACAACCACAAGAAAAATCTACACATAAATAAATTAATAAATAAATAAATAAAAATATATATAAAACAAATAAATAAAAACACACAGGGAAAAATTATATTTTGTAGCAAACATATTATGTTACACGTTACCTACATGAATTTCAAGTATTTCAAAATATGATAATAACAAGCTATAACCAGAAGTCATGAAATGTATACCAAAATAATTTAAAACATTGGAATTTAAAGTAACATCCAGTTGAAGACATTAAATTTATGGTTGCAAATATATTATGATTGCTGCAAACAAATGTTTGCTCTGCATGTATATACCTTTTTCGCATCCATCCATCGTGTGCAAAAAAAAACAACAAAAAAAAAACAGTTTCTGCAATATGAAGCCAAAGAATTCGTTTATATCTGCACGAGGGACGACCTTTCGTAATTCGTTCGTCAGTGATCCCACACGAATTCAAATGAAAGCAAAAAATCAAAACTTCACAGTTTGTGCAATATGTAGAGAACGAATTTTCAATATATGGAGTAGTAAAAAATAAGACAAATAAAGGCAAATGTATTTAAAAACCAACAAAATGTAGAGGAAATATATTTTTCAAAACAAAGACATAAAATGTATATAATTTGCTACAGTAAATTTTTCTGTGGACTATGGGGGCGATTATCACAAGGCAACGTGTCTGAGTGCTTCAACATGGCAATCCTTGTCGGTGTCCTCTAAAGTCAACTCACTGGTCACCAGAATTGACAAATTGTCAAATGGTGACACCTTCACTTCGGTGGAAGTCCTCCTCGTGGAAGTCCCTGGAAACGGCGCTCTACACCACCCGGTGTAGAAGTCGGCTAAAGTGAGTGGCGAGCATCTCCCTCAGAGTGAGGGTTCGTGCGTTGGGTTTGGGTCCCACCACGGAAAAAACCTATGCGCCCAATGAAAACAAAAAAGAAGCCTCGGATAACGACCGATTACAACGATGACGACCCACGCAAACGTTTTAAGGACCATGATATACGGATATGCACCTGGAATGTCCGGACCCTTTATAGGGAAGGTGCCTCTATCCAGCTGGCAGATGTCCTCGAAAAATATAAGGCTGACATCACCGCTATCCAGGAGATGCGATGGACGGGACAGGGCTGTTCGAAACAAGCGTCCTGTGATATCAACTACAGCTGCCATGCGGAGAGACACGAATTTGGATGTGGATTTGTGGTCGGCAAGAGACTCCGCCATCTTGTCTCTAGGTTCACGCCCGTGGACGAAAGGTTGGCAACAATCCGCATCAAGGCTAAATATTTCCATATCAGCCTAATTTGTGCACACGCTCCGACGAACGAGAAAGATGACGAGACAAAAGAGCGCTTCTACGAGCGCCTAGACAACGCATACGAGCGCTGCCCCCGCCACGATATCAAAATCGTGCTAGGCGATTTTAACGACAAGGTGGGCAGAGAAGCCATCTATTGTCCCACAATCGGAAAATTTAGCCTCCATGCCAACACTTCCGATAACGGAACGAGGCTAATCGACTTCGCCGCAGCACGAAACATGGTAGTTAGTAGCACTAGATTCGAACATTTCGGATCCACAACGCCACATGGTTGTCGCCCGATCAAAAAACTCGAAATCAAATTGATCACGTTGTGATTGACGGAAGGCACGCTTCAAGCGTGATGGACGTACGCACTATCCGAGGTGCCAATATGGACTCGGATCCTTACCTTGTAGCAGCCAAGGTCCGCACACGCTTAAGCGCTGCGAAGAACGTACGGAACCAAACGCAGAGAAAGCTAGACGTCGGAAAGCTGCAATCACAACAGACAACGCAAGCCTTTTCCACTCGACTCTCACACCTGCTTAGACAAAGCACTCCTCCTCTCGATGATATAAGCGCGCAGTGGAATCATATCTCCTGCTCTATGCGTACGGCTGCCGAAGAGGTGCTTGGATTCCAACGCCCCCTGAGGAATCAGTGGTATGACCAAGAGTGTCGCGCGGCCACTGCAGAGAAAGACGCTGCGTACAAATCCACCCTGCAGTCAGTAGCTACGCGAGCTGCGAAGGAGCGATACAAAGAGAAGAGGAGGGAAGAGAGACGTCTTTTCAGGCGTAAAAAAAGCGAGGCAGAAAGACGTGAGTGTGAGGAGATTGAGATGCATGGGGACAGGAATGAGGCTCGAAAATTCTTCGAAAAAATAAGACGCCTAGCCGGAGGTTCAAAATCCGGAGCCTCTTCCTGTAAAGATGAGAACGGAAATCTAGTGACAGATATCCAGAGCACACTGAAAATATGGAGGGATCACTTCTCTAAAATGCTGACCGGTGATGATGACCTCAATTCCAGCGATAGAGAAGCAAACCCGGCAACCCCAGTACTGATGACGACGTTGAGATTCCGCCACCCGACCATGACGAGGTCAGAACAGCCATTGCTCGGCTGAAAAACAACAAAGCCGCAGGTGCTGATGGCCTGCCTGCTGAATTGTTTAAGACCGGAGGCGAAGAGCTAATAGAGAGCATGCACGAGCTGGTAAGCAGAATATGGTCGGATGAAAGCATGCCAAGTGACTGGAACCTCAGTGTACTCTGCCCAATCCTTAAGAAAGGGGATCCCACTATCTGCGCCAACTACCGTGGGATCAGCCTACTCAATATCGCATACAAGGTTCTATCGAGCGTATTATGTGAAAGACTGAAGCCCATCGTCAACAGACTGATTGGACCTTATCAGTGCGGCTTCAGACCTGGAAAGTCCACCATAGACCAGATTTTCACATTGCGCCTAATCCAGGAAAAGACCCTAGAAAAACAGATCGACACCTACCACCTATTAGTCGACTATAAAGCCGCCTTCGACACTCCGATAAGGGAACGATTATACGCCGCAATGTCTGAGTTCGGTATACCTGCGAAACTTATAAGGCTTTGCAGGATGACCCTGAGCAACACACGTTGCTCAGTGAGAATAGGAAAAGACCTCTCCGAGCCATTTCATACCGAACGAGGTTTCAGACAGGGTGACTCCCTATCGTGCGACTTTTTTAACTTATTGATGGAGAAAATAGTTCGAGCTGCCGAAATCCGTCAAAGCGGCACTATCCTCAACAAAAGTGTCATGCTGCTCGCATATGCCGACGATATTGATATCATTGGCAGGAGCACACGAGCAGTCAGCGCAGCATTCTCCAGATTGGAGAAAGAGTCGCGTCGAATTTGTCTAGCGGTGAACGAGGACAAGACGAAGTTCCTTGTGTCAACAAGCAAAAAAGAGTCCGTGCGTCTTGGACAAAAAGCTGATTTTGATACCCACAAGTTCGACATTGTGAAGGACTTCGTCTATCTGGGATCCAGCGTAAACAGCAACAACGACGTCAGCCTGGAGATCAATATTATTTTAAATTGGAAATTATTTTTTTATTATTGGTAACGCTAAACATTTGGTTTTAAAAATATAAACAAAACTTGGCTGTTTTTGAAAGTAAATTATGTTTTCATATTTAGAGACATTTTAATAGGGCCGTTAATTTTAAGATTTTATGTAATAAATTCAATTTTAATCAAGTTTTTATAAAAAACATATTTTTGTATACAAGGGAATTTATAGTAAATTTTTAGATGAATTTATAATAATATGTAAATAATTTATAATTTAATATTAAACTATAATACACAAAATAATTGCATAATACATTTTATGTATTATGTAGTACACGTATTTCAAAAATAAAAACTACAGGAAACAAATACATACTACATATTTTACAATATGTAGAAAAATAATTTCTAATACATTGTGTAGTAAAATCCAGACAAATTAATACAAATGTATTAAAAAAACGATCAGAATGTAGTAGAACTGCATTTTTTCAAAACGAAGACATAAATGTAGTATAATTTACTACAGTAATTTTTTCGGTGTATGATTGATTAAATCATTATCCTTTAAATAATAAAAAGTTTTAACCGAGTCATTCCCACACTATATTTACCAAATCAAGTCAAGTCAATGAGCTTTTAAGCTCTTTGATTTTGTTTAAATTTGTATATGCAAGGGTCTATTGAAATGTTTTGGTCAATTATTTTTTAATTTGTTCAGACAACTTTATCCTGAAATGCAGTGATCCAAAGTAACAAAAAATAGACAAAAAAATACTCTTATAGGTTTTATAGATATTAAAATATCGATTGATCGAAATATGCTATAAACCCCGTCGAGGTATCATTTTAAAGCTAATAAAATTACATCTCATCTGCCTGGATATTTGGTAATTATCCTTGCACTTTAAATTGTATGTCCTTAAAAAAACTCTTTTGAAAATTCTAAAAAATTATAATTTTTTTATTGATTTATTCGTGCCAAATTTCAAGATGGTATTATTTGGAGTAGATATTTTTTATCTATCATAACTTTGTTGTTTCTTGCTAAATTTTAATAATTCCAAAAATTGCAAAGGTATTTAAATTTATGTACAATAATTGCAATAATATGTAAAATATCTTACAAGATGTTTTTTTAACGATTTTACAAATATGAAAAATTGTTTTGAAATTTATATTTTTGACGTGTAATACTCATGTAGTTATTAACCGATTTCAATATTTTAAAAAGATTTCTGAAGATGAATGTGTTGGTTCTTTAAAAAGTTATAAGTCTTGAAATACCTTTCGTAGAAGCTCAGTTTTAATTACATAAGTAAGTTAACGTACGAAAAATGGATTTTGCACAGAGAAGAGCAAATTAAAACCAGTTGGGAAGGTTAGATCACATGGTAAATTTTAAAGTAGGTGTTTTATGATAGTTAGGATTATCAAAATTATAGTCGGTCTAAGCCGACTATAAATACCCTACACATATGTGTGGTTACCATTCAAAGTGGTATATAGGTCACCAGGGTATTCGAATCCTGAAAATAACTACAAACTTTCCATCCCTGAAGAAATTTCTTTCATTTAATACCCATATTTACAAATGGGTAGGTGTACCGAATTTCGATTTTTTTTTTTTTTGGAACCACAAGTCGTATCGTCGGAGAACATGTATTTGAGCATAATGTCAATATATATTTGACCAAAAAAGTTTACCTAAGCACGTATACAGTAAAATTGATTCGTAGATGTAAATTTTATTTGAGGTATTTGAACATGAGTGGTCGGTTCTCAGGTCACAATAGACCGATTATGCCATCTTGTTCAGATAGCTTAGATATATAAGTAATCTAAATCTAAAGTTTCATTGCTCTAGCTCTTCAACTTTTTCTGTAATGGTGATTTCAACAGACAGACAGAAGGACATACGGACATCGCTAAATCGACTCGAGGTCATGCTGATCAAGATTATATGTAATTTTCCATACCGGAGATGCTTTTTTCAGGGTGTTACAAACGGCGTACCAAACATAATATACACTTTCACTCTTAGTGTAGGGTATAAAAAACTCGAAGTGATACAGAAATTCTATAAATGAGGATATTCATTCTTTTTCGATGCATAACCAAAATAACAGGTCGGAGTTCTTGTATATTTTTGGTGTTCCACTGTGATTTTCTTTAACACTTATATAATATAGTTTATATATTTTATTATTTGGAGTAAATTTTTTTATCTAATATAACCAGAGTTCGTAAAATATCCCTCAAAGATATTTATCATTTTATAACCCTCACAAAATGAGCGATATGAATTGATGAAAAAAAATGTCCATCATTGAGCGATATTATTATATTCATCATTGATGAGAAAAAATATATCGGTTAAATGATGAGAAAATGTAGAACGTAGCGAATTCTCATCATTTGAAGATGAAAATAAATGATGAAAAAAGATGAAAAAAAATGATTAGAAAAAGATGAGAAAATATGAGAAAAATTATGAAAAAAATGATAAGAAAAATTATGATCAAAATGATGAGAAAAACGAGTTGGGAAAGTTAGGTCACATGGGGCGGATTTTTATAGTCGGTCGTGCCCGACTATGGAATACCCTACACCTATTTAATTGCATACCTTAATTTTAAAGATTTTAATTATGCTGAATTATGCTGAATATTATTCACATAACAGAAATTTACGTCTTATATCTCCATAAACTAAAAAATGTATAAAAAAGTATAAAAAACTAATAAAAAAAAGAAACATATAATTGGGCGGACAACGTCTATATTTAAAATTTTGAAAGTCTAATATTTCATAGATTTGATTTTAATAATTTACGGATCAAATTTCCACCATGAAAACCCGGGAAATAATGAAAAAAAAAGTGGGCGGATCACGCCCATTTTTGGACCACATATTTTTAGGTGAATTATAACAATATGTTTTAAATTTTATACCTATATCTTGAATACTTTTCGAGTTATTAGTTTCTAAAGAGACATAAAAAAGTGACTTGTATGGGAGGTGGGCGTGTCCGTTAACCGATTTGGCTTATTTTCAAACTTAGTTCCCACTTTTGGCTAAAATATAGTATTACGAAATTTTATCGCATTCTGATCAGTATTTCTCAATTTATTCTGTATTCGGACAGCAAGACAGCAAGACGGACAGACAGACGGACGGACATGGCTAAACGGACTCGGGTAGGGATGCTGATCAAGAATATATATACTTTTCCATACCGGACACGCCTCCTAAGGGGCGTTACAATATATGCACAAAGTTAATATACCCTGTACCTCATAGGTGTAGGGTATAATGATGAGAAAAATGATGAGACAAATGATGATAAAATGATTAGAAAAAAATATGAGGACAAATGAGATAATGGACACATCCGATTGCTGCTGAATGATATGTAAGCAATGGTTTCGACATGTCCATTGAAAGATGAGGTGCTCCTGGACATGTCCATGATGACCTCGGACAAATTTTTTTTTTTTATTATATTTTGAAATGTTATAAAAACGATTTTGGACACGTCCAAATTTTTTTTCATTATATTTTGAAATGTTATACAAATGATTTTGGACATGTCCACTGGAGGATTAGGTGCCCCTGGACATGTCCATGATGACCTTGGACAAACAATTTTTTTTTTTCATTATTTTTTGAAATGTTATAAAAATGATTTTGGACATGTCCAGGATGACCACTTCATGTGGGCGGAATCGCCATCAAAAGATCAAAAATATCGAAAATATTTAAGAGATCAAAAAGATCAAAAAGATCAAAAAGATCAAAAAGATCAAAAAGATCAAAAAGATCAAAAAGATCAAAAAGATCAAAAAGATCAAAAAGATCAAAAAGATCAAAAAGATCAAAAAGATCAAAAAGATAAAAAAGATCAAAAAGATCAAAAAGATCAAAAAGATCAAAAAGATCAAAAAGATCAAAAAGATCAAAAAGATCAAAAAGATCAAAAAGATCAAAAAGATCAAAAAGATCAAAAAGATCAAAAAGATCAAAAAGATCAAAAAGATCAAAAAGATCAAAAAGATCAAAAAGATCAAAAAGATCAAAAAGATCAAAAAGATCAAAAAGATCAAAAAGATCAAAAAGATCAAAAAGATCAAAAAGATCAAAAAGATCAAAAAGATCAAAAAGATCAAAAAGATCAAAAAGATCAAAGATCAAAAAGATCAAAAAGATCAAAAAGATCAAAAAGACCAAAAAGATCAAAAAGATCAAAAAGATCAAAATCATCAAAAAGATCAAAAAGATCAAAAAGATCGAAAAAATCAAAAAAATCAAAAAGATCGAAATGATCAAAGAAATCAAAAAGATCAAAAAGATCAAAAAGATCAAAAAGATCAAAAAGATCAAAAAGATCAAAAAGATCAAAAAGATCAAAAAGATCAAAAAGATCAAAAAGATCAAAAAGATCAAAAAGATCAAAAAGATCAAAAAGATCAAAAAGATCAAAAAGATCAAAAAGATCAAAAAGATCAAAAAGATCAAAAAGATCAAAAAGATCAAAAAGATCAAAAAGATCAAAAAGATCAAAAAGATCAAAAAGATCAAAAAGATCAAAAAGATCAAAAAGATCAAAAAGATCAAAAAGATCAAAAAGATCAAAAAGATCAAAAAGATCAAAAAGATCAAAAAGATCAAAAAGATCAAAAAGATCAAAAAGATCAAAAAGATCAAAAAGATCAAAAAGATCAAAAAGATCAAAAAGATCAAAAAGATCAAAAAGATCAAAAAGATCAAAAAGATCAAAAAGATCAAAAAGATCAAAAAGATCAAAAAGATCAAAAAGATCATAAAGATCAAAAAGATCAAAATATCAAAAAGATCAAAAAGATGGAAATGACTTAAAATGTTTTTGGAAATGTGCACTGGAGAATGGATGAGGTGCTCATGGACATGTCTAGGATGACCATGGACAATATTTTTCATATTGTTTTTATGTCATAAAAATGCGTTTGAATAAGACCACTAGAAGATGACATGGCATTCAAGTTTTTTGAATATCTTAAATTTTTTCGACACTAGGGACACGCGTACGGGTAGTTGACTGAATGTGTAAATACATATGTCGGTATTTGCTGTGAGTATCGATATCACCGTAATAATGCAGGTTAGGTAATATATAACTTATTATGTTGAACGGTAAAAGTCTCTAACCGCAATGGTCAATACAGAAAAAGCCAATCGATACCGTAATAAAAGTATTTTTCGAATAAGTATAAATCGTGTAGGGAATTATTTAGATGAATGAATACTGTAAAGAAATTACATCCTTAGGTCAAACGATTTTATTACAGCTCAATTTGTGCAAACTAGGTATTGCGAATAATAAAAAGATTTCAAATTTTCAAATGGCTTAGAATAACTCATTCCTGGTACAGTTACTTTTTAATAAAATTTTAATATCTATATATACCTCCGTAAAAAAATATATATTAGTCTATTGTTTAACATCATTACCGAAAGTCACTATAATGGCGAATCTCTATCTTAAAAAATGGGAAGAAATAAAAAATTCGATGTTTCAACTTTGGTGTGTTTGGATGAGGATTAAAAGAATGCTAAATGTCTAATTTGCAAAAAAACATTGAAAAACCATGCTGAAAACATTAAACATCACTTCGAAAATCTTCATAATTACCACTGTAGAGAGACTTCTGAAAGCGAGTTCAGTTCCGATGGACAATCACCATCAAAAAAAATTAAAAAATTAGTGTTGCTTCAGAAATGGATCGAAGTGAATATTTGAAATGAATTGGTTACACTATTACTCGTCTACATATGCCATTTAGATTTTTTGATGATGACAAATGCTTTCAAAAAATTTTACAACCCTGGTCGTCACACAGCTCGATACCTAAAAAGTGAAATTCTGAGATGCTTAAACGACTTTGAAATTGATATGAAGCAAATTTATATATGACGACGATGATATAGATGACAACTTCAATGATATTAACGAAAATATAAAATTAACAATGTCAGTTGTTCATTGTACAGCACATACACTTCAGTTAGCTTCGTGGCATGTTTTGAAGCAAATAGTAACGCCTGTTGATGATTGCAGAAAAATTGTGAAATCATTGAGAAAGGATATTCGATATGAAGAAGGTTTGCCCATGCCGATATTAGACAACAACACAAAATGGAGCTCTACATATAATATGACTCGATCACTAAAAGAAATCAGAGCCAGTATAGAGTATAATACATCCTATAATTATGAAATTGATTTAGCGTTTGTACCAAAATGTTGCAAACAGAGCAGTTGGTAATGGGAGATTTCTACCGAGAATGGCTTGTTTTTAAAACAGACTTGGAGGAACTTCACCTTAACAACATTTATGCGAAAATGCTTTTAGACGCGATGAAAATAAGAAAACGGATACTGATGGAAAATGTTGCATTTCTAGCTGCTATTTACATAGATCCAAGATTTTGCTATAGATGTTCAACATATTTAACTGAATCTCAAAAGCGCAGAGCAGTTGTAAGCATAATTTAAAATAATTTACATGCAAAAATGACGTATTCTTTAATTTCAGGATCATTTGATGAATTTAATCCAAGTTCAGTGAGTAAACAAATATTACCAGAACCCTCCCCATCGACATCAAAGCCAGAAGGCAGATATAGCAAACTAGTAGAGAAACTTTCAGCTGAAACACCATCAACGTGCGAAAACGAGAATATAAGACAAAAATTAGAATACCGTCAATACGTCGATAGACTGCCAATTCAAAGTGACGTACTACTATACTGGAAAGCTATATATTACAAAGAAAAATCTTTAGGAGATATAGCTGAAATTGCATTGTCTCTTCCAGCTACGCAAGTTTCCGTTGAACGGGCTTTTAGTGCATTACCTATAATACATATTAGGTTAAGAAATAAATTAAGTAGGTATAATTTACAAAACTTTTTATTAGTAAAATTAAATCATAATATTGTTCAAAAATTACATTTTTAATAAAAAAATTCATTAACAATACAAATGTATAAATGTATTTTCATTTAAACAATATCAGATATTCATCGAACAATAACAACCCAAAAATAAAAATTTCCATGGTCATCCTAGACATGCCCGTGAGCACCTCATCCATTCTCCAGTGGACATGTCCAAAATCATTTTTATAACATTTTTAAATAATAATAATCATGGACATGTCCAGGAGCACCTCATCCTCCAGTGGACATGTCCAAAATCATTTTTATAACATTTCAAAAAATTATGAAATAAAAAAAAAATTGTCCGAGGTCATCATGGACATGTCCAGGAGCACCTCGACTTTCAATGGACATGTCGAAACCATTGCTTACATATCATTCAGCAGCAATCGGATGTGTCCATTATCTCATTTGTCCTCATATTTTTCTAATCATTTTATCATCATTTGTCTCATCATTTTTCTCATCATTTTTTTCATCTTTTTTCATAATTTTTCTTATCGTTTTTTTTATCTTTTCTCATCATTTATTTTCATTTTCAAATGATGAGAATTTGCTACGTTCTGTTTTTTTCTCATCATTCAATGATGAGAAAAATTGAAGATACAAATTATTTTCATCATCAATGATGAGTACTTTTGAAGATGAGAAGTATTTCGATCATTGAGCGATATATTTATTTTCATCAATGATGAAAAAAGATATTTATCAGTAGTGCGCAAAAAATGCTCATCTTTAGTGAGGGATATATATTGAGCGATGAGAAAAAAAAACATCTTCGAACCCTGAAAATTACTAATTTTTGTACTAAAAAGTATGAAACTCAAATCAGAATATTCAATGAAATAACCCTATCTATAAAAATATAATCCCAGCAGACACTGAAGGTACAGTCACATCCTGAGTGGCTTACTTTCAATTATACGTTTCTACTACGGATTTCTACTACGGAGGGTTAAAAATCTATCATTTTTTTTAAGTTATGTAAAATTTCTAATGTTGTTCCTAAAAACTATCAAACTCAAATCAAAATATTGAAAGAAATAACCGTAAGTATAAAAATGATTCAATATTATAAAAATGATTTATAATATTGTTAAAGTAATTCGAACAGAAAAGCGCCGCGAATATTTTTCTATTGTTTTGTGAAAAGTTATTTATTCAACTTCAAAATACAAATTTTATATACCAATTTATTTGTTAATGTATATTTCTATTTTTTTTTTTGGTAAAAAAAAACAATTTTTTTTATAAATAAGGGTGTTTTTGAAATATAAAAACAAACAAATTTCAATTTAAGCAGTACTATTTCAGAATTTGATGAAATTTTGAAGTATGGTGAAAAAACATAATATTAAGATATTTGTAAAATTTTAGCTTCCCAAATGGTGTGTGTGTGAACTTAGCATATCACTTTCCAAAAGATTGTGTGATTGTAAATAAAATGGTTTTTATACCCTACACTAAGAGTGAAAGGGTATATTCAGTTTGGTACGCCGTTTGTAACACCCAGAAGGAAGCATCTCCGATATGGAAAAGTATATATATTCTTGATCAGCATGACCTCCTGAGTCGATTTAGCGATGTCCGTCTGTCCGTCTGTCTGTCCGTCTGTCTGTCTGTCCGTCTGTCTGTCTGTCTGTCTGTTGAAATCCCTACTACTTTTAAAATTGAAGAGCTAGATAAATGAAACTTATTACTTTGATTACTAATATACCTACGCTGTATGTGCGAAAAAATTGGCGAGATCGGTTCATTGTGACCTATGATCCGACCACTTATGTTCAAATACCTCATATAAAATGTACATATAAAGATCAATTTTTATGTATACGTGCTTAGGTAAACTTTTTTGGTCAAATATATATTGACATCATGCTCAAGTACGTGATAAAATTGTTTTCCGTCGAAAAGACCTGTGGTTCATTAAAAAAAAAATCGAAATTCGGTACACCTACCCATTTGTAAATATGGGTATCAAATGAATGGAAATTCTTCAGCGATTGAATGTTTGTAGTTATTTTCAGGATTCGTATACCCTGGTGACCTATATATCACTTTGAATGGTAACCACACATATGCGTAGGGTATTTATAGTCGGCTTAGACCGACTATAATTTTGATAATCCTAACTATCATAATTACACCTACTTTAAAATTTCCCATGTGATCTAACCTTCCCAACTGGTTTTTTTTATGTTTTATAAGAATGACTTATTTATTCAAAATCAAATATCGAAAGAAAAATCTTATAAACGAATTTGATAAATAATAAAAACAAACAATATGAATGAACAAAAATTGAAACAAGTATTAAACAAGGTATTATATGTGTATAGTGTTCCTACAAGATCAACAAAAAAGGTGAGATCTCTTCGCATACAGGTGAGTTCTATAGTTCCTCACCCTTATTTTCAATAGTTCCGCCCATTTTAGCCAAAAAAATACACTCAAAAATATTATTGATCTTTAAAAAATCTTTAAAAAAAATTTACCAACCAGAAAAAAACAACAAAAATTCGAGAGTTCTCTTCGTATGCAGTTGAGTTCTATAGTTCCTCATACTTTTTTTTAATTTCCCACCGTTTTAGCCACAAAAAATACACTTAAAATAATTTGAAAAACCGTAAATCTAAAAAATGTTCAAAATTCCATTAAATCAAAAAATTTGAGAGTTCTCTTCGCACGCAGTCGAGTTCTATAGTTCCTCATACTTTTTTTAAAAAGTTCCGACAGTTTTAGCCACAAAAAATACATATTTTGATTTACGGTTTTTCAAATTATTTTGAGTGTATTTTTTGTGGGTAAAACGGTCGGAGGGATACTGCTGGAAATATTAAAATTCGGTTTCAAGAGACCATCTCTTAAATAGTAAATGTAAATCAGGTCGAAAATCAGGATTTTTGAAACGTAAATTTGCGGCGAAAGTAAAGTGTAGAATCTAAGCCCAACAATCAATAAGAGATGTGTCAAAAAAATATAATATATTTCATAATTTCAAAAGGTAAAGATGAGATTTAAACTGAGATAATTTAAAGTTCCAAATAAACTCGAAGAAATGGATTAAAGATCCAAATAAACGAGCGAGGGACTGCTGAAACCCGTATAGAACAATAATATATAATTTGTTCAAAATTATGTAACCCTCAAACTGCCTGAGCTAGGTCCAGATTTAAAATGTTTGGCTTATATAAAATCCATTCTTTGAAAAATTTTGAAATATTGTTAAACAAAAAAAAAATAATTGATAGTTGGATTAGTGTTATCAAAAATGTTAGGTGAAATGGTGTCCAACGGCTGATGGTAGGTGGAAGACTAAAATACGGAAATTCCTCCTAACTCATTCAGAAATATAATTCTTTAACTGTTTTTAAAAACTTCTTCTTCCAATGTGATATATTTTTTTACAGTGTTAACTTTTTAAATTTAAAGGAAAATATATAAAAAAATTTCATTTACACCCTTCACTTTGTAGCTGAGATCTATTTTAGTATGGATATAAAAATTCAAATTATTTAAAGGTTTTATTCCCTTTTGAAATGTTACTATTAGATATTTTAAAAATCAATTCAAATTTATTTAAATTTACAGCCATTTTCATATTTATACTCAATGATGTCTCAGCCATGAACTACTTTCAACTTTTTTCAAATGTTCGACCAAAAATTTCTAAAATAAAAAGTTGAAAAATAATTGATTAAAAAAAAATAAATTATTTGTATTGCATTGTTTAAAAAATAAGATTGTAAGAAAATTCCAATAATTTTTAGTTCGGAAAAAATGTTTCTTCGACAAAATAACATAAATAATGTTTCCAAACAAAAGTTTTTCAACAAAAGAAAAAAAAAATCGAAAAAAATAATTTTAAGCAATGAAAATTTTTGTAAAGAAAGTATACATTTTTTTGAACTATATATTTTTGAATATAGTATAACATATAGTATATTGAGTATAGCATTTTTTTAATTTCCTCAATACGTTTTAACATCAATAAAATTTTATTAGAATAAGAATGAGTAAACATAAAATCAGCTCACAAATGAGATTTAACTTTATCACTTTTTTGCTCTGATCTTCTTTTATTGTTTTTTGCTTTTAGAAAATATTGTTTCGTTTTTACTCTAATCATTTTGATCAATTTTTTATTCTAACATACTGTTTAAACCACTTTTGATCTAAGCGTGTGAAAATATAAAATTATAATTTACATTCATGTACATTTTTAGGCTTTAATTTAATTAAATCATTTTTTTTAATGCTCCTGGGGGGGTTTGAACCACCAAAACTCTCCCCCCCCGTGAGAACGTCCCTGTGTGCTTATAAGGTGATACTTTGATATACTTAGTCATAATTCGTTTATTTGCAATAAAAATAAATGTTATTTTGATATTTCACATTCAATTTTCAAACTAATTCCATGTAAAAGTTCGAGCCTAACTGGAATCTCGGTATTTATTGTGATGTTAAAGAACAATATATAAATTTAAGTTTGATGATCTTATTGAAATTTTTTTAAATTATAATATCGGCCAATTTTTTTTCATTAAGTTAGTCAAATATTAATAAATGTTAATAAAATATTATAAAATTTGCATTTGCGTATTTGCAAAAATTTAAAAACCTACCATTATTTGGTGAAATCTACCACTATTTTTTTGCCTAATCTACCAATAATTATAATTTTTAAGTAACAACACTGCCAGAGATCTGCAGTAAGAGGCTCAAAAGTTGTAAAGTGCTACTCGCTAAAAAATCAACTCCAAGTATGAGTTGCGCTCGAAAATAGTGAGCCTAAGTGTGAGTTACATTCAAACAAGGCAATTAGTAGCAAACTTCTGCTTGAAAATCATGAAGCATGCAAGTGTTCTTCTCTGAGAGACTCTGTACTCATGTTGCTTGCTTATAAAATCAAAAACAATTGCAATTACAGTAGATTTCTTGAGACTCGTGAGCTTTTTGAGTTATTTGCAATTCGCATGAATCGTAGCTTTGTATGATATGACGCTGGCGCTGGCACGACGTACGCTGCACGATAGGTAAGCGTCGCGTCGTTTCGGAAATCGGTGTTTATTATGTAGTTTTGTGTTGTAGTGTGGTGTTTATTTTGTAGTTTTGTGTTGTAGTGTGGTGTTTATGTAGTGCGAGGGCTTATGCCGCGCACAGTGGGGCAGGGAGTACCAAAAGTTGGCGAAATCTTATAAATGACATACACTCTAAGACGAATGTGTAAAAATAAAATTTACACATAAAACTATGTAAAACTAGTACACATGTAGTGTCAAAATACAATTTTATGAGTGTAAAAAATACACAATAAACCCTGTATTTATTCACATAATGAGTGTTAAAAAAGCCACAACAGAACGCGTAGTTTTAATGGTTAAATATTATAAGAAAACTTTATGTCATCTCAACAGGGCGTATTCAGCAAATGTGAAAAAAATTCTGTACACAAAATAAAAAAGTCCACAAATGTTTAACGAATGTCCTCAAACATGAATGTACATCTTGGGAGATGTAATTTCCATTGCACACAAATTAAATTCACATTTAACAACAATCCCCTTGCATTTTATTTTATTTAAAATATGCAAGTTTTCTTTTCTGTAGAGTCTTCTAAAATGGCGTAGACAAGAACGTTCGCGTCAGCTAATGATCTTGTTGCACATATATGTGACGTCATTTTTACACTTCATTGTGTTAATATACAAAACATTGCAGAATCTGTAAATTTACCATTTTAAAAGTGCGATTCAGCTCAAAACAGTTCATTTGTGTTAAATAACATATTTTTCATGAAAAACACGTCATATATTTATTTTTACGGACGTATTAGTGTTTTTATTATTATATTATATATTATTTTATTTTATTATATATTATTATTATTGTATTCTTTATATGTGAACGATTAATATATATTATAAGAAATAATGTTAATAAAAAAACCTCAATTAATTAACTGCTTGACACATTTGCAATGCATTTTTTGTCAACTTGTCATGGTTTTATTAACGGAATAAGAACATATAAGATTGGTAACCACCAAAACTAATAAATTTTCACAAAATACATTATTTTTAGATAATTCTAAGTAAATTTCTTTTCAACAAACATGAATGATATTTTTGTCACGTTTTGTTTTACTTTGTTACATCGTCTTTCTCTCTTTCCTTCAGTGTTGCATCATTACTCAAGTAAAATAGGGCAGAAATGTGAATTAAATAATTATTTTAGAATATAGTTGAGTTTGAGATTTTAATCACTTTAGACACAAATTTTATATCCCAAAATCTTCTTAAAATAATAACGAATAATAATTTTTTTTTGCAAGTGAAATTTGTATAAATGTTATAAAAAACAAGTATAATTATTTTAAATGATAACATTTTTATATTTTAGTAATTCAAAAAAAAAAGCAATATAGTGGGCCCGATAAAACAACTCTAAAATAATAAAACTCTTAAATAAAGATTAAAATTGGCCGGAATTATTATTGCGGTAACTACAGAGAAAGGCGCTAAATTTTCAAAAAAATAAACACAAAATGGAAAAAGCGCTTAAAATGCAGAATATTTGTGGCAAAATATAGAAAAAGGCGCCAAATTTAAAAAAAAAACACAATTAATTTACAGAGTAAATATGCGTCATATTCATTTTTGGTTTGTTTTGATAATTTTGCGCTTGTGAAGACGATAAAATACTGTAAGTTATGCGCTGTTTTAATGTTGATTGTTATTTGAATAGTTTACGCCTTTTTGAGCATTTCTCTCTACATTGCGCCTTTGTGTAAAAATTACTAACTATTTCCAGATTACTAATATTCTGTAAATTACCTTTTTAATTGTTCGCTTTTTTTAAATTTTGCGACTTAAAAAAAACTTTTTGACATTTTAATCTTCGTTAAAATTGCCCAAAATATCAAACTTTTATTTTAAAGTTGACTTTAAATTGTCTACGAATATGCGCCATTGTATTTTGACAAAGATTCTGAATATTACACAATTCGAGTTTTAAGTGTTTTGAGATCTATATCAAAATGTCCCAAGACAAAAATTTTAGGCAATGTCGAGAAAGTTTAGAAACATTTTTTCGACATATTTAAAAAAAGAGATAGGCGGAGTTTGTATCACAAGCTGTCTGCCCGAACTGTCCAAAATATGCCGTGAATCTGTCATTAAAATTCCACAAAATTTTCCATTTTTCTGTGTGTTGGCCGGAAATATTCCAAATATTCAATATTAAATCGAATTTAAACATTATAGGCGCATAACCATAGACAATTTTAAACAACTTTAATAATTGGACTTAAAAAAAGTTCGACTTTTTTAGAATTTTTGTATAGAATAAATTGCCAAATAGATGATTTTGAATTTAGTTTTTTAAACATATACATATTTTTTTGCATATCTTCGTTGTACAACTATAAGTCCAAATACCATTTATGAAAGTTTGATAAAAGTTCGACAATTCATAGTTTAAGATGTGTTGGTGTATTTTTCATAATTAAAAATCAATTATTCACAAAATATAGTGTATAAGTATGTCCATTCGGCACTGCGCTAAAAGGCTATGATTGTTTCAAATTATAATTGAAGAAGTTATTAACAACAAAAAAAAATCGATATTGAAACAAAATTTATTTGATGACTTTTAGTTCTATAACGACGATTTATAATCCGATTTTTACGTTTTTAGTATTTTTGAAATTAAAAAAAACTGTTGTAAATTAATTTAATAATTGGTGAAATAACTATTACCTTTTAATTCTTGAATAAATGGTACAAAAAACTAGGTTAAATATCAAACTTAAGTTTGGTACAAATGGTACAATTGGTACAAATGTTATACTTAAAAAAAAACAAATTCAAATATTTTTGGTTTTCGAAATATGCTGACTTGTTATGTGAAAATAATCATTAAAAAAGTCATTGTAAGAAATGATGGCACTGTAAAACAAAGGGTACCATTAGATAACATTCGATGAACATTTTTAATTTATGGTCTTATTTTATTATAGGACTGTTAAATTTTAAAATATTTTTTAATAATTATACTTGAGAAATATAAATAAAAGTTCATATTATTAAAGTTAAAAATAATTATTTTTGATAAATTCAAATATAATTTTTATTTTAGATACATATTTATTAAAATCAAAATTCATTATTTTTTTTGATATATATATGGAAAAAAAGTAGTTATTCCTACCAAAAAATCTCCAAACAAATAAACAAATTGGCTGAACTTTAGATAACCGGAGGAAGTGAAATATTTTTTCTTCAAACTATCGGACTTGCGGTACCCCAGATAAATCGAAACCTTATACATCTACCTATATGAACATATAGGTACTGAAATGAAAGATATTGATCTCACGATTAATATGTTATTATGTTCATGATCCGATAAACCCAGTAACCTCAGGACCCTTTTAAGTTTTAACAACTGAGTTCATTTTATACACGAATTATATATAGATACAAGTGTGCGTACCCAAACGAAAAGAAATTTAATCAGGAGTATATTATACACTTTTGTATTTATGTTTTAAAAAATATAAAATTTAATATTTTATAAAAAAATTTCGCCTGCGCCGCTTCTTCGATATAACTTGCAAACGAAATATTATAATTAACTGTTGGGTCACTTCTAGAAAATTTAAAAAAAGCGTTTCAGCGTTACCTATTCATTTCAAAATTTTCTTTGTCATTTTGATAAATAATTAAATATTTTTCTCAACAATCAGCATTTCATTTTAATTTTATTTTTAAGCAAATAAAACGGTTGATTTAAAGAAAAAAGTTGCTTTAAAGAAGTACAGTTGTATAAAATATAAAGTACAAAAAATATAAAAAAGGGGCGCAAAATAAATTTTTGGGCGCATTTTAGAAAAAATTTGAAAAAAGGCGCAAAAAAATCCATCTCCCCCCCCAAATCATACTTCTGGATCCGCCCCTGCATGTTATATGTATGCAACTGAATAATGTTTACTTACTTACTTACTTAAATGGCCCTTACAACCGTGGGTCGGTTTTGGCCGCTGAGATGAAGCCGCGCCAGTCGGATCTGCTTTGCGCGCGCTGACGCCAGTTAGAAATACCAAGCGTTGCCAGGTTGTCCTCAACTTGGTCTTTCCAACGCAGATTTGGACGCCCTCTTCTACGCTGTCCACCTTCGAGTTTCGATTCAAGCACCTTCTTGGCTGGAGTGTTTTCATCCATTCGTTCGACATGACCTAGCCAGCGAAGCCGCTGGATCTTGATGCGCTTGACTATGTCAATGTCGTCGAATATCTCTTACAGCTCGTGGTTCATCCTGATTCGATACTCGTTAGCAAAGCAGATAGGGCCAAAGATTTTACGGAGAATCTTTCTCTCGAACGCTCCCAGTACTCTCTCATCGGTGGTGGCCAGCGTCCATGTTTCTGCACCATAAAGTAGGACGGGCATGATGAGTGACTTGTAGAGCGTTATTTTTGTCCGGCGAGAGAGGGCTCTGCTTCTCAATTGCCTACTGAGCCCAAAGTAGCACCTGTTGGCAAGAGTTATTCTCCGTTTGATCTCCAGGCTGACGTCGTTGTTGCTGTTTACGCTGGATCCCAGATAGACGAAGTCCTTCACAATGTCGAACTTGTGGGTGTCAAAATCAGCTTTTTGTCCAAGACGCACGGACTCTTTTTTGCTTGTTGACACAAGGAACTTCGTCTTGTCCTCGTTCACCGCTAGACCCATTCGACGCGACTCTTTCTCCAATCTGGAGAATGCTGCGCTGACTGCTCGTGTGCTCCTGCCAATGATATCAATATCGTCGGCATATGCGAGCAGCATGACACTTTTGTTGAGGATAGTGCCGCTTTGACGGAGTTCGGCAGCTCGAACTATTTTCTCCATCAATAAGTTAAAAAAGTCGCACGATAGGGAGTCACCCTGTCTGAAACCTCGTTCGGTATGAAATGGCTCGGAGAGGTCTTTTCCTATTCTCACTGAGCAACGTGTGTTGCTCAGGGTCATCCTGCAAAGCCTTATAAGTTTCGCAGGTATACCGAACTCAGACATTGCGGCGTATAATCGTTCCCTTATCGGAGTGTCGAAGGCGGCTTTATAGTCGACTAATAGGTGGTAGGTGTCGATCTGTTTTTCTAGGGTCTTTTCCTGGATTAGGCGCAATGTGAAAATCTGGTCTATGGTGGACTTTCCAGGTCTGAAGCCGCACTGATAAGGTCCAATCAGTCTGTTGACGATGGGCTTCAGTCTTTCACATAATACGCTCGATAGAACCTTGTAAGCGATATTGAGTAGGCTGATCCCACGGTAGTTGGCGCAGATAGTGGGATCCCCTTTCTTAAGGATTGGGCAGAGTACACTGAGGTTCCAGTCACTTGGCATGCTTTCATCCGACCATATTCTGCTTACGAGCTCGTGCATGCTCTCTATTAGCTCTTCGCCTCCGGTCTTAAACAATTCTGCAGGCAGGCCATCAGCACCTGCGGCTTTGTTGTTTTTCAGCCGAGCAATGGCTGTTCTGACCTCGTCATGGTCGGGTGGCGGAATATCAACGTCGTTATCAAGTACTGGGGTTGCCGGGTTTGCTTCTCTATCGGTGGAATTGAGGTCATCATCACCGGTCAGCAGTTTAGAGAAGTGATCCCTCCATATTTTCAGTGTGCTCTGGATATCTGTCACTAGATTTCCGTTCTCATCTTTACAGGAAGAGGCTCCGGATTTCGAACCTCCGGCTAGGCGTCTTATTTTCTCGAAGAATTTTCGAGCCTCATTCCTGTCCCCATGCATCTCAATCTCCTCACACTCACGTCTTTCTGCCTCGCTTTTTTTACGCCTGAAAAGACGTCTCTCTTCCCTCCTCTTCTCTTTGTATCGCTCCTTCGCAGCTCGCGTAGCTACTGACTGCAGGGTGGATTTGTACGCAGCGTCTTTCTCTGCAGTGGCCGCGCGACACTCTTGGTCATACCACTGATTCCTCAGGGGGCGTTGGAATCCAAGCACCTCTTCGGCAGCCGTACGCATAGAGCAGGAGATATGATTCCACTGCGCGCTTATATCATCGAGAGGAGGAGTGCTTTGTCTAAGCAGGTGTGAGAGTCGAGTGGAAAAGGCTTGCGTTGTCTGTTGTGATTGCAGCTTTCCGACGTCTAGCTTTCTCTGCGTTTGGTTCCGTACGTTCTTCGCAGCGCTTAAGCGTGTGCGGACCTTGGCTGCTACAAGGTAATGATCCGAGTCCATATTGGCACCTCGGATTGTGCGTACGTCCATCACGCTTGAAGCGTGCCTTCCGTCAATCACAACGTGATCAATTTGATTTCGAGTTTTTTGATCGGGCGACAACCATGTGGCCTTGTGGATATCGAAATGTTCGAATCTAGTGCTACTAACTACCATGTTTCGTGCTGCGGCGAAGTCGATTAGCCTCGTTCCGTTATCGGAAGTGTTGGCATGGAGGCTAAATTTTCCGATTGTGGGACAATAGATGGCTTCTCTGCCCACCTTGGCGTTAAAATCGCCTAGCACGATTTTGATATCGTGGCGGGGGCAGCGCTCGTATGCGTTGTCTAGGCGCTCGTAGAAGCGCTCTTTTGTCTCGTCATCTTTCTCGTTCGTCGGAGCGTGTGCACAAATTAGGCTGATATGGAAATATTTAGCCTTGATGCGGATTGTTGCCAGCCTTTCGTCCACGGGCGTGAACCTAGAGACAAGGTGGCGGAGTCTCTTGCCGACCACAAATCCACATCCAAATTCGTGTCTCTCCGCATGGCAGCTGTAGTAGATATCACAGGACGCTTGTTTCGAACAGCCCTGTCCCGTCCATCGCATCTCCTGGATAGCGGTGATGTCAGCCTTATATTTTTCGAGGACATCTGCCAGCTGGATAGAGGCACCTTCCCTATAAAGGGTCCGGACATTCCAGGTGCATATCCGTAAATCATGGTCCTTAAAACGTTTGCGTGGGTCGTCATCGTTGTAATCGGTCGTTATCCGAGGCTTCTTTTTTGTTTTCATTGGGCGCATAGGTTTTTTCCGTGGTGGGACCCAAACCCAACGCACGAACCCTCACTCTGAGGGAGATGCTCGCCACTCACTTTAGCCGACTTCTACACCGGGTGGTGTAGAGCGCCGTTTCCAGGGACTTCCACGAGGAGGACTTCCACCGAAGTGGAGGTGTCACCATTTGACAATTTGTCAATTCTGGTGACCAGTGAGTTGACTTGAGACGACACCGACAAGGATTGCGCTGGCTTCGCCATGTTGAAGCACTCAGACACGTTGCCTTGTGATAATCGCCCCCATAGTTTACGTACTTCAAACAAAAAAAAAGTTAGCGAAAATGTTTGAAAATAGTAAGCCTATGATGTGTCACTCTTACGTGTCGATCATGTATTTCCCGGTGACAACGATAACGGCTACAATTCGTTTGAGTATCGGTTGAATATCTTGTGACTACAATTTTTGATTCATGTATCAAACGAAACGTTGAGTACGCTCCTTTTGAGAGTTTTTTTGCTGCCAGCATATAAATCATACGACAAAGTAAAAAAAAAAAATAAATTTTGTTTATGAAAAATAGTTGGCAAAACAAAAATTTTGAACAAACGTTCGATTCAAAGAGCAACACCGTCGAAACGTTTGAATTACGTTATACAAATTTTAGACGAAGGGGACTGAGTTGTAGTCACACGAAAATAAAAAGGAGTTAATCTTTATAAATTGTTATAAAAGTATGATCACACAATGATCATACTTTTATGAGGATAAATGGCTGTATCCGAAACGGTCCGTATGATCATTGCCTGTGTTGTGTTTTCAATTTGTTGTTGTTTTTTTAAAAACTTTCAATAGAACTTAGCTATGACCTGGGCATTAGGGTGTTAGATGTCGGCTCTCTTCCAATAGAGTACATCGAAAAAACCTTCAAAAAAACCTTTCTGACCATCTTTCTTTTATATATTAAATTATTTATATTTATATTATTTGTATATTGAAAATTTTGAAAACGAGTACACCATTACAAAAACCAATTCATCACCTTTCAAATGAGTCTAACTTCAATATTCAACATATACACTCAGAAAAAACCCTTGGAATCACACAAAAATTTGTTAATATGACGGTTATTGAATTAATAGTATTTAAAAAATTATTATTTTCATATAAAAAAATTGAATACCTAATATTTTCTAGTATACCGATTAAAATTAAAATGGTTCACATGCTATATTAGTTTAACGGAATGCAAAAAGTTGTATTTCAACGAAATGTTTCAATTAATTAAGGGGAATAACTAAAAACACTATTTTAATAGAAAAATAATAAAAGTTCGTTTAAAATATTTGTTGGCAACTGTAAAATTTGAAAAAAATTGGATTAATAAAGTCGATTTTTTTAATTTTCGACGAATTAAAACCTGGCTTAGATAAACTTAAACCATGATATCATAGCAGATCGGTACGCTAATACCATAATCACAGACTTGACTTTATATAATTATGTAAAATGTAAAATTTTTAAAATTATGACTACTAATATTAATATTATTATAGCAAATATATTTTTAATTTTAAGTATTTAATTTGAGTATTTAAAACTTAATATTAGAACATATTAGTGATTTATTTAATATATAACATTATATATTATATATGTTGTCATATTTCAAAATATCCCCCCCTAAGAACGACGTCTGGATCCGCCCCTGCTTACGGACCGGTTGATTTACGTGATTTTCAATTAACTTATAAATTAAACAATTTAAAATGTTTTTGAAATTGTGAATTGTTCAATATATTGTGTGTTCTGCAGACGGATGATCCAGATAATCCTGTCAATTCTGGCTTCGTTAATTTTATGCAGCAGTGGCAACAGCGGAACATCACTGACATCGAATCTCCTTCATGTTTACAGGCATCCAGTTCTTCGTCTAATGACTTTGTTAGTGTATATATGCAAAATAATTCATAAATAATTGTAAATATTTAGGATTTTCAATAAATGTTGAATGCCCATCGAACTGGTGAAATAGTTGGAAAAAGTAGGTGACGCTGGAAAGAAAATCTTAATTGATGCGCAGAAATACGTTTAAATATAATAAATATATTTATTTAGTATTTTATACTACCGTGAAATACTATTCATGGTAAATAAACAATTTTTAATGAAAATAAACTATTTTTGCTGGTAAATAAACTATTTTTATGGTAAATGAACTATTTTCCATGGGAACTATTTTCACGGTACACGAACAATTTTCCATGGTAAATGAACTATTATGCATGGTACTCGAACTATTATTCTTGGTAGATGAACTATTTTTCATGGTAAACGAACTATTTTCACGAACAATTATTTTAAGAATTTTTAGTCGGTTCGATTTACCACGTTTTTCGGTCACTGCAATTTTAACCATCGTTTTCGGTTAGATTTACCTATCTTTTTCTTTGTGTGTATAATCAATTGGATTTATTGTATACGTAATTCCGCGAATCATAATCGCGAATGGTTTTCGCATTCATCATCTATGAGGTTTCTGCTACAAGATCCCATCCATGGTTTTTAAAAGTGACGCAAAAAAATATAAAATTTTCTAAATATTAAAAAGTGATATGCAATTGCATTTCAAATGCATGTAAAACCCGCATAGGAATTGATATCGCGAAGCGGTTTTCAAATTCACGATAAATAGGGTTTTTGCTACAAGATGCATTCAATTGTTTTTGAAAGTGATGCAAAAAATATATTTTTTAAATTATTTCAAAATGTGGCACACACTTGCATTTTAAATGCAATTTAAAACCGCAAACGAATTGATCCAGATAAACGGTGAACGCACATATCCTTGGATTGGTCTCTAGTTTTACGTACATTTCGATTTTTTGAAGTGTTCAAAATTTTTTTGATTTATGTAGCACGGTGTAATATATTTGCAATCGTAAATTTAATGTCTTTAGCAGGATTTTACTTTTAATTCCAAATTTTTTTAAATTATTTTTGTATTCATTTCAAGACTTATGGTTGGATGGATTTATTTCAAAATCTTGTAAATTCATGTATGTAACGTGTAATATATGTTTGCTGTAAAACATAATTTTTTCCCTATGTATACATGAATAAAATTGTAATCACACGATATCCAACCGGATTTTGGATTAAATCAAAGTTAGCGAGGAATAATATTGTCATGTCTTGGGAAAAGTAGGACTAACAGTTACAAAAATATAAAAAAATGATCTCTTAAAAAACTTAAAATCCCTTACATACATTAAAGGTTTATTTTTGTATATAATAGTTAACCATTTTTTTTAATATTTTATATTGCACTGTTAGAAGCGCCGCAGGAATTTTTTTTTTCAAAAAAATCGCGCCAATTTTTTTTTAATTATTTGTAATTTTTTTTTTTATTATTTGTAATCTAAAGTTACGTTTTATTTTTAGTGTATTTTTAAATTGTAATAGTTATAGCAATAACAGAAGCGGAAAAAATCATTGGACATTATTTGTTTTAATAGTAAATTTTCTGAACAGTATTGATTCATTAATATTTTTGTTTTTATTTTTCCGAAAAATTTCCACTCGTTTTTTTTTTATTGACCCTCAAAATTTCCAAACAAAAAACTCTATGAAAGATTTTAGACCAGATAATTTCCGGAACACTGAAAAATATTTTTGTATTTTTAATGTGTTACAATTATAAAAAAGGTTTATTTTTGTATATAATAGTCAGCCAACTTTTTTTTAAATTTTATATTGCAATATGACACTGTTAGAAGCGCCGCAGTCAAATCAAATAAATTGCTCCATTTTTTTATACCCTACACTAAGAGTGAAAGGGTATATTCAGTTTGGTACGCCGTTTGTAACACCCAGAAGGAAGCATCTCCGGTATGGAAAAGTATATATATTCTTGATCAGCATGACCTCCTGAGTCGATTTAGCGATGTCCGTCTGTCCGTCTGTCTGTCCGTCTGTCTGTCTGTCTGTCTGTCTGTCTGTCTGTCTGTCTGTCTGTCTGTCTGTCCGTCTGTCTGTCCGTATGTCTGTCTGTTGAAATCCCTACTACTTTTAAAATTGAAGAGCTAGATAAATGAAACTTATAACTTAGATTACTAATATACCTACGCTGTATGTGCGAAAAAATTGATCGGTCCATTGTGACCTATGATCCGACCACTTATGTTCAAATACCTCATATAAAATGTACATATAAAGATCAATTTTTATGTATACGTGCTTAGGTAAACTTTTTTGGTCAAATATATATTGACATCATGCTCAAATACATGATAATAATGTTTTCCGGCGAAAAAAAAAATCGAAATTCAGTACACCTACCCATTTGTGAATATGGGTATCAAATGAATGGAAATTCCTCAGCGATTGAATGTTTGTAGTTATTTTCAGGATTCGTATACCCTGGTGACCTATATATCACTTTGAATGGTATTCACACATATGTGTAGGGTATTAATAGTCGGCTTAGACCGACTATAATTTTGATAATCCTAACTATCATAATAACACCTACTTTAAAATTACCCATGTGATCTAACCTTCCCAACTGGTTTTTAATTATTGTAATCTAAAGTATTTTTTTTGTTTTTTTTGTGTATTTTTATATTGTAATAGTTATAGCAATAACAGAAGCGCCGCAGGCAATTTTTTCGGAAAAAATTCATTGGACATTATTTGTTTTAATAGTAAATTTTCTGAACAGTATTGATTCATTAATATTTGTGTTTTTTTCCCGAAAAAATGTCCACTCCTTTTTGTAATTGAACCTCATAATTACCAAACAAAAAATCCCTATAAAAGATTCATGAAATATATTAAAAAATAATTAAAAACTCAAAAAAATATTGAAAAAAATAGAAATAACATCTAAATAATTATGAAATAATACCTAATATAATACATCTCCTACCAAACTTTTAATAACATAAGTAAAAATCTTATTTTTAAGAGATTAAGAGTGTGTGAATTTTGCCGTTAATGTAGTGTTTGGAACATTTTCTTAGGGAACTTTTCCCATAATGCTATTTCAAGGTAAATTTCCTTATTATTCCAAATAGTTTTACCATTTTTCTAATATTTTCCACTCGATTATATTTATTTGGCAATTTTATCCTATATAGGAATATATGTTAGTTTTCAAAAGTTTTTAACTGCTTTTGCAAATTTTCCGACTGCTTCAAATTATTTTTATTTGGTAATTTTTAAAAATAAAAATAAAAAATTAGTTATATTTTTCTAATATGTTCGAATCGGTTCATATTTATTTAGTAATTGTATGGCCATCTAAGGTTATTAAACATTTACTAACTGCTTTTTGAAAAATTCCGAATGCATCCAATTAATTTTGAATTTGTCCGAATCGGATTTTCAATTTTCTATTTAAAAATTTGTGATATTTTTCCAGTATAACCGACTCAGACTTTATATATTGACAATTTTTTACTATATGAAAATACATGACAATTTCTATATGTTTTTATTTTTCGAAAATTTCCGACTGATTTTAAATATTTTCGAATTTATCCGAGTCAGATTTAATACATTAATTCGATAAATTGTTCGAGTTATAAATTTAAAATACTACGATTTTTTATCGTTTTATGATTTATTGCTACATAAAAAATTGTTATAATGCCGAATATATACAACTTTTCGAATTTTTACAATTTCGACTAATATTTTTCCGAATAAATCCTACTGGCTGGGCTAGGGGGGGATGTCACACATCCCCCATTCCCCTATTGGTCCGGCCCTGCATGACGCACAGTGATTATTTTGACTACTCGTCGCGACGCATCGATAGTCGATGATAGCAGTTACAGTTCTAAGTTTTTTATGCGTATGTCATTTCGTACTTATAAAGCAAATCGTTTCCTTTGTTGTTTACAACTCCAAAGAAACGTGCGCCGCAGGTAGTTAACAACACGCAACAACAAACAGCAGTAATCGGCAGCAACAGCATATATAATAAAATAATAAAATAAAAAAAGCAATATAATAAAATAAAAAAATATACAAGAAAATAAAAAAATGTTTTATTTTTTATTTTTAAATAGTTTAAACTTTAAAGTTTATAAATATCATGATATTATGAAAGCGTTAATCAATAGTATGTAAATACTTAGACATTACGGTTTTATGAACGATTCATAAATTGGATGAATTTGGTCATTGGTTGAGTAATAATGAAAAATTCATAAAATTGATGAACAAATTCATAAATAGTATGAACTTTTTTTTCTGTGTTCAAATTTGATTCTTGTATAAAACGATACGTTGAGTACAAATTTAGGATACCCTAATTACTTTATGTCATGATGAAAGTAACTTTTGATATATTTAAAATATAAATTATGACGTTTTTAAAAATGTATTATTTCAGTTTTTGGATAGTGTAAATTATTTTTTATTTGTTAACAAATCATTTACGAGGTTGTATATTTATGCAGTATATTTAGCCGGTATACAACTCTTTTGCTATGTTAGATGAATTCAATTATTATGTATTATTTTTAATAAAAATTGAATTAACAAAAAAATTATATTCGGAAAATTTATGTATCACATCCCGCTTAAGATTCTCCTTAGGAGCGGCCATGATCTTGCTACTATCGTATCCATACCTTACTGGCAACAGATCGTAACCACAATCAAATTTCACAGGAGGCGAAAAAAACAAAAATCGAGTAGTTCAATATTTTATTGATTTTTTTTCGTAAAGTATCCATTAAATGAGCTAACAATAATAATAGTGTGTCCGAATTTCTAAAATACCCATTACATGCTAAAAAATATTTGAAGAAAAATGTAGTTACGATGTTCTTTTTGCCTGTCCCAATTTATTTCCAAAAAATGTTCTATTGTACTACTTACGATACTTAAGTAATCGTCTTGTACACTAACGGTTTAGTATTTCGAATTTCGGTAAACGGCAACAGGGAAATAACACGTATGGGAACATTTTGGAACATTTGATGGAAAAATTCATGTGAAGTACATTATAAATTAAAATTTTATATTTTTTTTGCGCGATTGATTTTTTTGCGCCTTTTTTCCAATTTCTTCTAAAATGCGCCCCAAAAATTTATTTTGCGCCCTTTTTTATATTTTCTTATCAAATTCTGTGAATAATGAATTATACACAACTGTATTTCTTTAAACCAACTTTTTTTTTTAAATCAACAGTTTTATTTCCTTAAACATGAAAAAATATATGGTGCGGACGGATCTCTGATACCCTAGAAAAATCGAAATCCAATGCACCTACATATTTGGTCACATAGGTACTCAAATGAAAGGTTATAATGCAGCATTTGTAATTATATGGTAATTTTTATTATAGCGATTAGAATTTGTAATTATGTAAAAAATATAAAAAACAGCCCAACAATTAATTATTAATTATAATATTTCGTTGGAATGTTATATCGAGGAAGCGCCGCAGGCGACAATTTTTTTAGAAATAATAGGATTGGAATCAAGGATTGAAACCGTAACCGAAACCGATATCCGTTTAAAACCGTTTCATTTTTAAAACCGTTATACGGAAATCAGAAATAAACCGATATCCAAAACCGAAATAAACGGTTTCGGTTTCATATCAGTTTAAAACGGTTTTTAAACAAAAACATATTTTATTTTATATAGAAGATCTTAAGTACAGGGCATGTTTCAATGTCATTTAATAAAATTTGGAGTTCCCAAAATAAAAATCTTGTACAAAAATTAAAATGTTGTTTTTTGAGAAACAATATTACCAAAAAAAAAACGATCATTGTCTAAAATTGTTTTTTTTTTCATTAATTTGTGTAGCGGTAAATCGAATTAACAACAAAATGATATTGTTTTTTTTATTTATTGTATAAGTAAAATATATAGGGAGCCTGGAGTAAAGTGGGACAAGTTTAGAAAAGTTCATTTGAATAATTATTGAATTATTTTAAAGGATCTTTTCAATATAATACCATTTAAAGGGTCCTTTAATTGATTTTTGTGTGATTTTTCAAAACAACTCAATTTTGGAAATATATGTTAAGGATAAAAGAAATATAATAAGATAATAAAAAAACAATGGTAATGCAAGAAGAAATTGGGAAAAATGTAAAATTATAAAAATCTCAGTAACTACTTAAGAAAATACGAAATATAAAGCGCAAGTTCGACAAGTTCGAACATTTCAAGTATACAGACAGATATTGCAGTCAAAATTTCTTTTATGAATGGAAATTGTTCAAAATTCTTCTTCTTCTTTTTATGAAGTTTGAGACAATTGCCGATGTATTCTTGCTGCTCTTGTTTAAGGTTCGCTTCTCGGCTCACTTTTGCAATTCAGATCATATCTCAGGTGAAGTCAAAATGTTGTTTTTCATTGGCTTGTGGTCACGATTGAAATTGTTTCTTGGCGAAATCAATTAAATAATTCATATAACACAATATTTTCACTAGAATAAAAACAAACATTGTTTAAATTACGTTTCCCACTTTACCCCAATATCACAAATTAAACATAAGTTAGCACCATATAAACAATGTTAAATAATTTGAAAAATATGGAAAAAATAAATTTTATACAAAAACCGAAATCAAACCCGAAACCGTAACTTGGAACCGGTATACCGAAAACGTTTCGTTATAAAAACTTAAAACCGAAACCGTAACCGAAATCGAAACCGTTATTCGTTTAGGTTTCAATCCTTGAGTGTAATTAGTGTATAATAGATTCCTGATTAAATTTCTTTTCGTTTGTCTACCCACACTTGTTTCGTGTATAAAATGAACTCAGTTGTTAAAACTAAAAAGGGTCCTGAGGTTACTGGGGTTATCGCACCATGAACATAGTAACATATTAATCGTGAGATCAATATCTTTCATTTCAGTACCTACATGTTCATATAGGTAGGTTATAAGATTTCGAATTATCTAGGATACCACAAGTCCGACCGCGACCTAATTTAGCCTTGGACCCAAACAGAGGGGATAGTTTGAAGATATTAGAAAGGTGTACATATCTCAGTACCCTTTGGAAACAAAATTTTATTTTTGTATTATATTAAAGGTGATCAGTACCGACATCTCGTTTGAAAAATACTTCAGATATACACAATGTATTTTTAATGATTATTTTCACTTTTCAAGTCAGCATATTTCAAAACCAAAAATACAAAATATTTGAATTTGATTTTTTTTAAAGAATAACATTTGTACCAATTGTACCATTTGTACAATTTGTACCAAACTTAAGTTTTACATTTAACCTAGTTTTTTATACCATTTATTCAAGAAGTAAAAGGTAACAGTTACTTGACCAATTATTAAATTAATTTACAACATTTTTTTTTAATTTCAAAAATACTAAAAACGTTAAAATCGGATTATAAATCGTTGTTATAGAACTAAAAATCATCAAATAATTTTTGTTTCAATATCGATTTTATTGCATTTTCAGCTATATACATTTGTTACCTTTCTATTCGAATAATCGTGGTTTTTATAAGTTAACAAGTTTTAAAAAAAAAATTATTAAAAATCACTATATATATTTTGAACTAAATTTATATATGCAAAAACCCATAAGCTAAAAAAATTTCAGATTTTTCAAATCTTCAATTTTTCAAATCTTGAGCCCGTAAAAACAATATTTGATTTTTAATTATGAAAAATACACCAACACCTCTAAAACTATAAATTGTCGAATTTTTATCAAAAATGCTATTTGGACTTATAGTTGTACAACGAAGATATACAAAAAAATATATATATTTTCTAAAAACTATGGCGCATTAGTACTTGTGTGAAGTTAGCACGGACATAGCACGGAGCGAAGAGGCGAAATGTTAATAACTTAGGCGAAAATGTTATTAACTTAGCTATGTTAATAACATTGCTGAAAATTTACAGAGTCTGTAACCTTAAATTTTAAAGCTTTTTTTAACTTTTTAAAGCAAATTGTATGACTAATTAAATGTCTGAAATATTTTTTGAATATTGAAATATATTCAACCCACATCAAATTAAATAAAAATATTACGTCGCCTTGTCAGGAATAGAACCCCGTACCTCACGACTACTGGGTAGCAACACTGCCTCTGCACCACTGTACCGATGTAAATGCCAATGGTTAACTCGTAATTCAATGCTTCGATAATATTATAGATATTTAATATAAATAATAAAAATATATTTTTGCAAAATAAAAAAAGGATTATTAAACAAAAAAAGTATATTATTAAATATATTAATAGAAAGTCGTCGGATAAACCTTTAGAAAAAAGTGAATTCATCGAACACTTATAAATAACATTTGGAAAAAACTAGAAAAAATGTGCCATGGGAATCATTGTTCTATTATACTATTCCATAAAATTTTCTCAAAAAATTGACTGACAAATTTAATTTATTCAACATAAACACAGCACGGGATCGATTTTCTCAAAAATGGCTGAATAATATGGAACGGGACTAGGTTCTATGGAGAGAGTGGTTTATTGGCCTTAAATCGTATAGGGTCTCATTAAATGCGTTACTCAACTGTTCGAGAAAATAATGTTTGTCTAAAGGTCTACTGACAAATTTCATATATTTAAGATAAACGCAGCACGGGATCGATTTTCTCAAAACTGGCTAAATAATATGGAACGGGACTAGGTTCTATGGAGAGAGTGGTTCATTGGCCTTAAATCGCATATGGTCTCATTAAATGCGTTACTCAACTGTTCGAGAAAACAATGTTTGTCTAAAGTTCTACTGACAAATTTAATATATTTAACATAAACTCAGCACGGGATCGATTCGATAGGTTCTATGGAGAGAGTGGTTTATTGGCCTTAAATCGTATATGGTCTCATTAAATGCGTTACTCAACTGTTCGAGAAAATAATGTTTGTCTAAAGGTCTACTGACAAATTTAATATATTTAACATAAACGCAGCACGGGATCGATTTTCTCAAAACTGGCTGAATAATATGGAACGGGACTAGGTTCTATGGAGAGAGTGGTTCATTGGCCTTAAATCGTATATGGTCCCATTAAATGCGTTACTCAACTGTTCGAGAAAATAATGTTTGTCTAAAGGTCTACTTACAAATTTAATATATTTAACATAAACGCAGCACGGGATCGATTTTCTCAAAACTGGCTGAATAATATGGAACGGGACTAGGTTCTATGGAGAGAGTGGTTTATTGGCCTTAAATCGTATATGGTCTCATTAAATGCGTTACTCAACTGTTCTAGAAAATAATGCGTTACTCAACTGTTCGAGAAAATAATGTTTGTCTAAAGGTCTACTTACAAATTTAATATATTTAACATAAACGCAGCACGGGATCGATTTTCTCAAAACTGGCTGAATAATATGGAACGGGACTAGGTTCTATGGAGAGAGTGGTTTATTGGCCTTAAATCGTATATGGTCTCATTAAATGCGTTACTCAACTGTTCTAGAAAATAATGTTTGTCTAAAGGTCTATTGACAAATTTAATATAACGCAGCACGGGATCGATTTTCTCAAAACGGGCTGAATAATATGGAACGGGACTAGGTTCTATGGAGAGAGTGGTTCATTGGCCTTAAATCGTATATGGTTCCATTAAATGCGTTACTCAACTGTTCGAGAAAATAATGTTTGTCTAAAGGTCTACTGACAAATTTCATATATTTAGCATAAACGCAGGACGGGATCGATTTTCTCAAAACTGGCTGAATAATATGGAACGGGACTACGTTCTATGGAGAGAGTGGTTTATTGGCCTTAAATCGTTTATGGTCTCATTAAATGCGTTACTCAACTGTTCGAGAAAATAATGTTTGTCTAAAGGTCTACTGACAAATTTCATATATTTAACATAAACGCAGGACGGGATCGATTCTCTTAAAACTGGCTGAATAATATGGAACGGGACTAGATTCTATGGTGAGAGTGGTTCATTGGCCTTAAATCGTATATAGTCTCATTAAATGCGTTACTCAACTGTTCGAGAAAATAATGTTTGTCTAAAGGTCTACTGACAAATTTAATATATTTAACATAAACTCAGCACGGGATCGATTTTCTCAAAACTGGCTGAATAATATGGAACGGGACTAGGTTCTATGGAGAAAGTGGTTCATTTACCTTAAATTGTATATGGTCTCATTAAATGCGTTACTCAACTGTTCGAGAAAATAATGTTTGTCTAAAGGTCTACTGACAAATTTAATATATTTAACATAAACTCAGCACGGGATCGATTTTCTCAAAACTGGCTAAATAATATGGAACGGGACTAGATTCTATAGAGAGAGTGGTTCATTGGCCTTAAATTGTATATGGTCTCATTAAATGCGTTACTCAACTGTTCGAGAAAATAATGTTTGTCTAAAGGTCTACTGACAAAGTTCATATATGTAACATAAACTCAGCACGGGATCGATTTTCTCAAAAATGGCTGAATAATATGGAACGGGACTAGGTTCTATGGAGAGAGTGGTTTATTGGCCTTAAATCGTATATGGGCTCATTAAATGCGTTACTCAACTGTTCGAGAAAATAATGTTTGTCTAAAGGTCTACTGACAAATTTCATATATTTAACATAAACGCAGCACGGGATCGATTTTCTCAAAACTGGCTGAATAATATGGAACGGGACTAGGTTCTATGGAGAGAGTGGTTCATTGGCCTTAAATCGTATATGGTCTCATTAAATGCGTTACTCAACTGTTCGAGAAGATAATGTTTGTCTAAAGGTCTACTGACAAATTTCATATATTTAACATAAACGCAGGACGGGATCGATATTCTCAAAACTGGCTGAATAATATGGAACGGGCCTAGGTTCTATGGAGAGAGTGGTTTATTTGCCTTAAATCATATATGGTCTCATTAAATGCGTTACTCAACTGTTCGAGAAAATAATGTTTGTAATATAACTAATAATATATAAATAAAATATATAAAATGTATATATATATATATATATATATATATATATATATATATATATATATATATATATATATATATATATATATATATATATACTAGCTGGACCCGTGCACGACTCGTGCCAAGATTTTGTGAATTCATAGATATAAAGCGATTTTATTAATATAAAAAAACATTATTATTATGTTTTATATCAGGGGCCCGTGCTTCGCTGTGGAAGTTTTTATTGGTTTTATAAATGTAGTAACCAAATAATAATTCTCCGCCAAAACAACTTTACTCAAAGACAATTCAGACAGTAGAATATTACGCCGTAGCATTCTTCCCAGTCGAAATCTTCGCCGTAAAATTCTTCCCCATAGCACGCTTTACCAAAGAATTCTTCACGGTAGTACTCTTCCCGATAGAATTCTTCCCCGTAGAGTCTTTCCCAGTAGAAGTTTTAGTTTTAAAGTGGTGAGTTTTAGTGTGTTGAATTTTTAGTTTAGTGAATTTTTAGTGTGGTGAGTTTTAGTGTGGTGAGTTTTAGTGTGGTGAGTTTTAGTGGTGAGTTTTAGTGTGGTGAATTTTTAGTGTAGTGAGTTTAAGTGTAGTGAGTTTTATTGTGGTGAGTTTTAGTGCGGTGAGTTTTAGTGTGGTGAATTTTGGTGTGGTGAGTTTTAGTATGGTGAATTTTTAGTGTGGTGAGTTTTAGCGTGGTGAGTTTTATTGTGGTGAGTTTTAGTGTGGTGAGTTTTAGTGTGGTGAGTTTTAGTGTGGTGAGTTTTAGTGTGGTGAGTTTTAGTGTGGTGAATTTTACTTTTTGGTTTCATCTTTTTATATTGTGTATGTGTCGAGTTATGTCGTTTTGAAAGTTTAGGTTGTATGGGATGTGCCACGCCCCTTTGTCCAATCCCGCCCACATATCGCCTATGACACCCTCCGGACTCCATAGTATTCAGTTAAATTGGTTCAGCGGTTTAGACGTGATGCTGGAACAAACAGACAGACAGACAGACAGACCGACAGACTGACAGACGGACCAAGAGTTTTATATATATATATATATATATATATATATATATATATATATATATATATATATATATATATATATGTATATATATATATATATGTATATATATATATATATGTATATATATATATATATATATATATATGTATATATATATATATATATATATATATATATATATATATATATATATATATATATATATATATATATATATATGTATATATATACATAAGATATATCTTTTCATGTAGTAAATATTTTTGAATGTGTTTTTTGTTTGATTCGAATTTGAAGAAATGTTTTTAAAATAAAAAAAAATCGGCGAATTATTTTTTTCCAGTTTATGTTTACATTTAAATTACTTTAAATGGCAACCGCACACATTATCACATATCGTCGTTGTAGAACGAAAAGTCACCAAATACATTTTCAAAATGCAAAATATTCATTTTCAAATATCTTTATGAAGCTTTCAATTTTTAATCGATGATCTCAATTTTTACCTCATGATAAGAAAATGTAAATCTATTAACTCATTTTTCAACTTTAAAAATGCATCATTTACTATTTATAATATTAATCAACAAACTCGAAAACTAAGTTTTTCATAAAAATGCATTTGGTGAATTTTCTTTCTACAACGACGATATGTGATAATGTGTGCGGTTGCCATTTAAAGTAATTTAAATGTAAACATAAACTGGAAAAATATAATTCACAAATATACACTTTTCAAAAATTTTCAGAAGTTCAAAATTTCAACACAAAAAAAAAATGTTGAGTATTTAATTTAAAAATTTATTATTTATCAAACATACAAAATATTAATAAAAAAAAAGTTGTAGGAAAATTGAAAAAGAAAAATATTTAGTTGGATATTATACAGTGGAATAATTCGCCGATTTTTTTATATTTTAAAAACATTTCATCAAATTCGAATCAAACAAAAAACACATTCAAAAATATTTACTACATGAAAAGATATATCTTATGTATATATATATATATATATATATATATATATATATATATATATATATATATATATATATATATAAATATATATATATATATATACATATATAGTCGGCTTAGCCCGACTGTAACTTTCATAATTCTTGTTAACTTCATCACACCATCTATCACAATTTTCCTACATTAAAATTTCCCATGTAAACTAACCTTCCTTATTGGTTTTATATTGCCTGAAATTTTTGAGTTATTACATATAAGAAATATATGCAATTGTCGTGTTTTTTTACATATTTTGAAACTTAACAGATTTACGTTTTCGATCTGATTTATTTATGTTTCATTGAGAATACATTAAAAAAGGAAGTAAGAGAAATCATAGAATTAAAGATCTTGTTTAACACATACTATCATTAAATTACGAAAACCATATATGTATGTTATGCAATAAACACACTTTAAAAATAATATTTTTTGCGTTTTACTGGACATAACCTTGTCAAGATTAATCCAAATTTAATGTCCAAATCCAAATTTAACGTGGTCTCAATCAAATACAAAAGAAATCAGATCGAAAACTATTATCTGTAAACAGTTAAAGTCCGAAATATGCAGAAAAACACGAGAGTTACCACATTGTTTTACGTAATAACTGAAAAACAATATAAAAATACATACTAAGATCGTGGATGAATCAAAACATCATTTAATTTGCTTATATCAAGGAATATAGCGTCTAGTTCAATTTTTCTTATTATAACGATATTTTTCTTCTTACTAAGGAAAACACTTACCTTTAAATAAGGAAAATGGAACGTGACGCTATTTCAAGTAAATTTTCCTTAATATATGGAAAATGTTTTCTGTGGTCTAGTGTCATATATAATAGTGAAATTTAAAATTTAAAAAAATGAAATGATATATATATATATATACGCGGCGACATATATATATATATATATATATATATATTTATATATATATATATATATATATATATATATATATATATATATATATATATATATATATATATATATATATATATATATATATATATATACATATATATTACAAATAATTGTATTTTACCTTTTTGTTTAGAATCACCCGTTCGAATCCTTCTGCATTCTTTACATTCTATTTGGAAGAATTTTAAAAATTATTCAACTATGAGTATTGTGTTTAAGCTTACTAAATATTTTTAAAATTTATTTTACTATATAATATTTATAATATGTATATTAGACTGATTCAAATTTGTATGAAAAGTCTAGAACTATTTTTTCTCCGCGTCCAATTTCTGAAACTATGCCCTCTTAAACTGACAAGAAGCTTTTAAAACCCAAAAAAAAGTGATCCTGTGATGTTGCGCAAAGAGCTTAAAGGACATTTTTGAACTTTTAAAGACCATTTTCAATAAAATTATTATTACACCAAGTATAAGAAGATATCACTAGATTTGATATTTTTATTTTTTTTTAGTTAGCCGTTATAATTTCATGGCTTGCCAAACACGTAAAATGTAGACTTTTTTTACTATAGTCTACATTTATAGCACACAAACTTATTGTTAAAAGGATGTGTCATACTTATCTTTATAGAAATCGTCTTATTTGTAAATAGTGAAATATTGGTTGAAATCAAAAATAAAATTATACAAAGGGTGATTTTCTGGATACAATATCTATGGAAATATCCACTAGATGAGTTAGATTTTTATTCAACAAAAAAATGATAAATTTAATCTTCATTATTTATGGTTTACTAAGATTTTAAAATATGTTGTGCTCAATTTCCTTGAAAATTTGACTTTGAAGTGTAATATCTCTTCAACTATTAATGTTAGCTGATTGATTATTTTTTTTTGGTAAATATTTGTATGCACGTAATCCATGTAAGCACTAATTAAGGATATATTGCTCATAAAAGGACTATTTTTGAAAAAAAAACAATTTTTTCGCACTTATGAACCATAATGGTGGACAAATTATGTGAAACTTTTATAAGTTCTTTTAGTTGAAAAACTTAAAAGCTTAAGCATGCATATTAAATACTCTTATTATAAAAATTTCAAAAAACAGTAAAAAAGTAATTAAAACGTAATATTTAAAAAAAAAATTTATATCTTTAAGAACTCCGAAGACATATCCGATAAATTTTTTTTTTTAAATTTGGGGTGGGCATCGACTTTTGGGTTGATAGTGTTTTGAGCAAGGTGTGAATAATTTTACTATCTACTAATAATAAGATATCCGAAAAGAAAAATGTTATTCCAAACTCGTTAGAATAATATTAGAAAAATTTCGACAGTTAAAATTACTATAGTAAAAAAAATTACATTTTACGTGTTTGGCAAGCCATGAAATTGTAACGGTTAACTAAAAATTTATAATTTTAAAAGCCATAATTTCAGTAAGATATTTAAAATTAAACAAAAATATACAAAAATAAAAATATAATATCTAGTGACATCTCCTTATACTTGGATTGATAATAATTTTATTGAAAAAAGTCGTTAAAAGTTCAAAAATGTTCTTATGGCTCTTTGCGCAACATCACAGTATCACTTTTTTGGGTTTTAAAAGCTTCTTCTCAGTTTTAGAGGGTCTAGTTTCAGAAAGTGGACGCGGAGAGAACATTTTAAGATTTTTTGTTTTTGAATCAGTCTAATGTATATATTATATACATATCGTCGTTGTAGAACGAAAAGTCACCAAATACATTTTTATGAAAAACTTAAATTTCGAGTTTGTTGATTAATATTATAAAAAGTAATTGATGCATTTTTAAATTTTAAATATCAATTGATAGATTTATATTTTCTTATCATGTGGTAAAAAAATTAGATCATCGGTTAAAAATTGACAGATTTATAAAGATTTTTGGCATTTTGAAAATGTATTTGGTGACTTTTCGTTCTACAACGACGATATATAATAAATATTAAATATTCTAACAATACGCTTTTAATTTTATAACTATTAATTAACTTGTTTTAGTAACCCATGATAATGATTTTTAACTTCCATTAACCGAAGTTAAAAACAGAGTATAAAATTAAACTCGGCATCCCAAAATCTATTAAATATGATTCTAAAATTAAAAATTTAATTCTGGAACACTGTGCCTGTGTCTGATTCGAAAATATTAATATGTCTCCTAATAGCGGTTACCGTATATATATATATTTTATTTTTTTTTACTTACCATATCCATTTTATTCATATGGTTGTTTATCACTTTTATATAAAACTTTCACTTTTATATTGAAATGATTGGTTCAATAACTTATAATAACTTATAATAGAATTATAGAATTTATTAAGATTTCTTCCAAATTAATTTTAACTCTAATCAACAATCATCGAGATCGATTCAATTTGAGCAAGATTTCAAAAAAATCCCAAAGCTCAAAAATAACTGTAAAAGAACAGTTATTCAGAAATAAGGGGAAATATGTAAAAATTCATTCAAATAATTTTCAGTTGAAATTATTTTAATGTTTAGTTACTACTTTGTTTTGCATATATTGATGTTCTTTTGACATGTCAACAGGTAGTAGAGTAGCGATGCTGATAAGTATTTGTGTTATGTTCCGAGGGTTGAGAGTTCAATCCCCGAGTAAAGCAATATTTTTTTAAGCCAAAATATTTTTTTTATTGATTTTTATATTTTTAAGATTATTAACTCAATGGTTATTTGTAACTTTACTCTAATTTGCTATTAAATAAATGTTATTTTAAATCTTTGTTTTCGCTTTTTTAAATTTCACAAGTATTATAAGTCACTATTTGATTTATCACACGAATTATTCTAAATATAAGTTTAAAAATAAGAAAACCACCCATCGTCCATCTGCGATGAAGTTCCACGTTGGTAGACGATTTATACAAAAACAATTCAAATGGTAAATTTTATATTAATTAGAAAAAATGTAGATCAATTAAAAAAAGTGAGTTATTTTGATAGTTAAAACTTGGACTGTGTTGTAAATAATCGTAAATCATTTTCATATTTATCATTAAATCCTAAATGTTAAAAATATATATTAAAAATTCACAAAAAAAACAAAACTTTCCGAATTTACATTAAATTATCAAAAAACATATTGGAATCATATCAGTCATTAGGTTTTTTGTAAAACTATTTTTAAACAGTACTATATATTTTTTAAAAGTAGTGGGTGAAAACACCTTAAAATTACGATTGCAGTTTTCCAGAGTGCTGAGTTTATGTTAAATATATGAAATTGTCAGTAGACCTTTAGAAAACATTATTTTCTCGAACAGTTGAGTAACGCATTTAATGAGAACATATACGTTTCAGTGCCAATGCATCACTCTTTCCAAAGAACTTAGTCTCGTTCCATATTATTCAGCGAGTTTTGAGAAAATCGATCCCGTGCTGAGTTTAAGTTAAATATATGAAATTCGTCAGTAAACCTTTGACCAAAAATTATTTTCTCGATCAGTTGATAAAGCATTAATGAGATCATATACATTTTAATGTCGTATATTGTATCATTGGTATTCTGTTTCTGTATTTTCACATTTTCAAAAATAGCTGCTGCTGTGACTGCAACTATTTCAAACACAACAGCAGGACATTTCTGAAAACTAAATATATGACAGTCACCAGTAGTAACTCAAATTTAAACAAGTTGGGAAGTTAGATTACATGAGAAATTTTATATTAGGTGTTATTCTGATAGTTACGATTATCAAAATTATAGTCGTTCTAAGTCGACTATAAATACCCTACACATATGTGTAGTTACCATTCAAAATTATATATAGGTCACCATGGTATACGAATACTGAAAATAACTACAAACTTTCAAATCGAGGAATTACCATTCATTTGATACCCATATTTAAAAATGGGTAGGTGTACCGCATTTCAATTTTTTTTTGGGAACCACAAGTCTTTTTGGCGGAAAACATTATTTTCATGTATTTGAGCATTATGTCAATATATATTTGACTTAAAAGTTTATCTAAGCACGTATACATTAAAATTGATCTGTAGATGTACATTTTATAGGAGATAATTGAATATAAATGGTCAGATCACAGGTCATAATGGACCGCTCTCGCTCATACAGCGTAGGTATATAAGTAATTTAAATTATTTTATTTAATACAAAGCACCAAATTAATGGCTCTTAGTTTAAGTACCTCATTTTTTGAAATATTTTGCGGATTGGGCACTTAAATAATGGCGTTTAAGTTTCTTGAAGTATTTTAATATTCATTTGTTAACAACTTTAATGCAAATATCATCTATGTCGAAACCTAAAAATGTTGATCTTTTTATGCATTTTTAGTAAAAACATTTTGATTTAATAAAAAGGGACATTTTGAAACTACTCATTTTACAATGATATAATGTTTGAAAAACAATAACATACTCGACTATCGGTAGTTGTGTTCGACTGCCACAGCCATACACAAAAACCGACCATCAGCTGTCATGAAATAGTCGCAGTCAGAGCAGTTCTTACTGCTATTGCAACATTTCAGTTTTTTTAAACCCTGGAAAGTTCTATATATACGTATACAAAGCATAAATGTCCAAATGCACTCGTTCATTGAAATGCCCTCCACTGATTTAAATGAAAATCACTAACTGGCAACAATTTTGAAAATAACTGAAAAAGAACAGTTACTCAAAAATAGAGGGAAATTTATCTAATAATTTGTATGGACAAATTTTGTATTAAATTTACCTATGTTGATTTGTTTGTATTGATGGTCTGTCAATAAATCTACCGTCAGTTCAATGGCTTCGTTGATGCACACTTTACTCGCGGTCCAAAGGTTTATGGTTCGATCCCTGGATGGATGATGCAAGTTTTTTTTTCAAGAGTTCATTTATATATACACACAAAAAAATAATTGCTTGACGTGCAGTTGTTTCAACGAATATTCATTTGCATCTACCAAATTTAGTCAGTTTCAACTGAAATTCATTTGTGGTAAACAATAGTATGAAGCGTAACCAATTATTATTTGAAGCAACTGCAACATTGATTGGGGAAACAAACGTTTTATCCATTTTCAATTTTTTTGTTTCCATTGCCACGGCAACTAAATTCAAAATGAGACCTAACCAATATTTAGTTGACTTAACAGATAGCTATATAACATTATGTTGTAGCAACCAATATTTATTTGATTCAACTGTGAAATCAGTTGTCTTGTATAATAGCGATGCCAAAGCAGGACAACACCAGTCGCGCAAGCTTTACATTTTTCCCTCGTTTTGTTTTGCGGACAGCGCGTCTTAGTCTTAAACAATATTTGGAATTGTTTTAAGGTGATTTCAGATTTTTTTACTATTTTTTTGTTTTGTGTTGCGGACAGTGCGTGCCACGTCTTAAACAAAATTTGGAATTGTTTTAAGGCTTGTTCGTTTTTACTGTTCGGTTTTTTCATGCTCAAATATACTTTCTTCAACCAGAGACATACTATTCTACAGGGTACTTCCTATTGTGTTTCTATATGTTGTATTTATACATGCAGCCCTAGCGCTCCAACGTGTTGCAAACACGAATTCAGCAGCGCAACGAATCGTCGGCAATGTTCGATCTAGGGAACGCTGTTGTGACGCTGACTTCGTGTTTTCAACACGTTGGAGCGCTAGGTAAAATGGCCGATTTCTTATAATTAAATTGGCTACCACAACTAAACAAATTTGTTGTGTCAATTGTATTCATTAGTTGTGTGAACTGATACGCGGTGTTGCAACAACTGAATCAGTCGAATGTTGACAGAACTAAATAAATCGGTTGGCAAAAAAAGACGGTTGACCCAATTGATTCGTTCTTTGGGTGTATGTTATCTCTTTTTATACCCTACACTAAGAGTGAAAGGGTATATTCAGTTTGGTACGCCGTTTGTAACACTCAGAAGGAAGCATCTCCGGTATGGAAAAGTATATATATTCTTGATCAGCATGACCTCCTGAGTCGATTTATTTATGAAATCCCTACTACTTAAACAATTGGGGAGTTAGATAAATGAAACTCATATTTGGCGAGATCGGTCCATTGTGACCTGTGATATGACCATTTATATTCAAATACCTCATATTAAATTTATATCTTCAGTTCAATTTTACAGTATACGTGCTTACGTACATTTTGTTGGTCAAATATATATTGAAATCATGCTCAAATACATGAAAATAATGTTCTCCGACGATACGACTTGTGGTTCAAAAAAAAAATCGAAATTCGGTACACCTACCCATTTTAAAATATAGGTATCAAATGAATGGAAATTCTTCCGCGATCGAAAGTTTGTAATTATTTTCAGGATTCGTATACCCTGGTGATCAATGTACCACTTTGAATGGTAACCACACATATGTGTAGGGTATTTATAGTCGGCTTAGACCGACTATAATTTTGATAATCCTAACTATCATAATAACACCTACTATAAAATGTTCCTACTTTAAAATTTTCCATGTGATCTAACCTTCTCAACTGGTTTTCATTAGATTTTAAATCTATTTCATTTTTTAAACTTAATTAATATCAGTGTTTTTTCGAATCGCTATTTATTTTATCAATATTTATTTGCTATTTATATGTCATAATTGTCAATTTTTGAATTTCTAATGACGCTGTGTCTTCACTGGTTATACCATTAATGATTTAAGAAGGGTAATAATGACGCATCATATTATTAATATACTTTTAAGAAACTGTCACTGCTAACAATTTTTTAATTTCTAACAATTTAATTTAAAATAATTAAAAAAAAAAATCTTAAGTTCAAATCAAGATTTGTGTAATACTTACATAACCCTATTTAAAATTACATAAATGTATGTCAGAATATAAGTAAGAACATACATAGCATTCTATCAAGTTTGTTTGGTGGCACGTATGGTAGAACAGTCGTCTGTTCCGAGTTCTAATCCCAGTCAAGCGTATTTTTATAACCTACGGCTTAGACCGACTATAATTTTGATAATCCCAACTATCATAATTACACCTACTTTAAAATTTCCCATGTGATCTAACCTTCCCAACTGGTTTATATTTTTTTTTTATTAGATATTTTTTAATATTTGCTAAATATTTTGTTTCTTTAATTTTTATATTTTCTGTTTCTTTGTTTATATTTTTATTAGTTAGTTAAATTGAATCAATATATGAATTTCATAATAAATATATTTAAATAATTTGATGCTGGTTTTTAACCGAAAACATAAAGATATTATAATTGTTTTGAACGATATTTGTTTCGGATATTTTACCGGTGAAGTGAAAAAAATAAGTTTATAACTTTGCTTAGTGTAAACCCATAGCTTTAAAATTAAAAGCACTTTTTTAAACAATTTATTGTCTGTCAACCAGGTACCAGATAATGTGTTTCCACGGCGATACACAAATTTTCTTTTTGGTAGAACAGAGAGGAAGGCATTCCAAAGTGATTTCAAGATATTTAATAGAATATAAACAGAACAGGTAGGCCATTCTTAACGAACTTGTATAGCGCAGTGGTAGAACAAGCGTCTGTCAGCTCGAAGGTATCGGGTTCGAATCCCTTTGGCTTGAGATGAACTTTTTTTATTTCTCAATTAATTAAAAAAATTCGCCCATAAAATTGACTCTGTTATATATTCGCCGTGATATGTTATTAAAATTAATAAAATGTTATTAAATTCGCTCCGTGCTGAGCAACTCCGTGCTAACTTCACACCGGTGTATTAGTATAGACAATTTAAAGTAAAATTTAAATTCAAAATCATCTTTTGATACAAAAATTCTAAAAAAGTCGAATTTTTTTTAGGTCGAATTATTAAAGTTGTCCTATGTTTATGCGCCTATAATGTTTAAATTCGATTTAATATTGATACCCCGAGACAAAATGTATGTAATTTTTCAGGAATATTTAGGGCATATTTCTGGCCAACACACAGATAAATGGAATATTTTGGAAAGTGTATAGCAGGTTGAAAAATTTTGTGGAATTTTTATGACAGATTCACGGCATATTTTGGGTTCGGGCAGTTCGGACAGACATTTTGCGATACAAACTACGTCTATTTTTTTTTTAAATATGTCGAAAAAATGTTTCTAAACTGCCTCGACCCAGCCAAAAATTTTGCAAATTACGCGCATTTTGAATTTTATGCTTTTTTCAAATTTTGCGCATATCTCTATATTTTACGCCCTTCTATAGAGGCGCAAAAATTTTGTATATTAGACGCATTTGCAATTTTATGCTTTTTTTGAAAATTTTGTGCCTTTCTTTATATTTTGCGCCCTTCTATAGAGGCGCCAAAATTTTGTAAATTAGACGCATTTGTAATTTTATGTATTTTTGAATTTTTTGCGCCTTTTTCTATATTTTGCGCCCTTCTATAAAGGCGCACAAATTTTGTAAATTAGGCGCATTTGCAATTTTATGTATTTTTGAAAAATTTGCGCCTTTTTCTATATTTTGCGCCCTTCTGTAGAGGCGCAAAAATTTTGTAAATTAGGCGCATTTGCAATTTTAAGCTTTTTTGAAAATTTTGCGCCTTTTTGTATATTTTGTGCCCTTCTGTAGAGGCGCAATAATTTTGTATATTAGACGCATTTGCATTTTAATGCTTTTTTTGAAAATTTTGTGCCTTTCTCTATATTTTGCGCCCTTCTATGTAGGCGTAAACATTTTGTAAATTAGGCGCATTTGCAATTTTATTCTTTTTTGAACATTTTGCGCCCTTCTGTAGAGGGAAAATTTGCAATGTTATGATTTTTTGCAATTTTTTCGTTTTTCTCTATAATTTCCGCTCTTTTAAAAGGGCGCAAAATTTTTAATATAAGACGCATTTTTTATGTTGTGTTTTTTTAAAAGTTTGTTTGAAAAATTCAAAAGTGCGCCTTTATTTGGGGGAGAGATCGTCACCCCCCTGGATCCGCGCTTGTATGATGTAATCAGTAAAAAATCATATAATTGGCAATTCACCATACTTTAGGAATTTATTTTCCAAAAACTATACCCGATAACAATTTACCGTTAACAAATTTGGATTCAGCACACCCAAAAATTGATATAAAACAAATTACATGTCAAAATAACCACCCATGCCGATTTGCGAACGGTTTAACCAAATAAAATGTCGATTTTATTGTACTTTTTCAACTTTAAGGACTGCCTCGACCCAGCCAAAAATTTTGTAAATTACGCGCATTTTCAATTTTATGCTTTTTTCAAATTTTGCGCCTATCTCTATATTTTACGCCCTTCTATAGAGGCGCACAAATTTTGTAAATTAGGCGCATTTGCAATTTTATGTATTTTTGAAATTTTTGCGCCTTTTTCTATATTTTGCGCCCTTCTGTAGAGGCTCAAAAATTTTTTAAATTAGACGCATTTGCAATTTTATGCTTTTTTGAAAATTTTGTGCCTTTCTCTATATTTTGCGCCCTTCTATAAAGGCGCACAAATTTTTTAAATTAGGCGCATTTGCAATTTTATGTATTTGTGAAATTTTCGCGCCTTTTTCTATATTTTGCGCCCTTCTGTAGAGGCTCAAAAATTTTTTAAATTAGACGCATTTGCAATTTTATGCTTTTTTGAAAATTTTGTGCCTTTCTCTATATTTTGCGCCCTTCTGTAGAGGCTCAAACATTTTTTAAATTAGACGCATTTGCAATTTTATGCTTTTTTGAAAATTTTGCGCCTTTCTCTATATTTTGCGCCCTTCTATAGAGGCGCACAAATTTTGTAAATTAGGCGCATTTGCAATTTTATGTTTTTTTGAAAATTTTGCGCCTTTTTGTATATTTTACGCCCTTCTGTAGAGGCGCAAAAATTTTGTATATTAGACGCATTTGCAATTTTATGCTTTTTTTGAAAATTTTGTGCCTTTCTTTATATTTTGCGCCCTTCTATAGAGGCGCAAAAATTTTGTAAATTAGACGCATTTGTAATTTTATGCTTTTTTGAAAATGTTGTGCCTTTCTCTATATTTTGCGCCCTTCTATAAAGGCGCACAAATTTTTTAAATTAGGCGCATTTGCAATTTTATGTATTTTTGAAAAATTTGCGCCTTTTTCTATATTTTGCGCCCTTCTGTAGAGGCGCAAAAATGTTGTAAATTAGGCGCATTTGCAATTTTATGCTTTTTTGAACATTTTGCGCCCTTCTCTAGAAGGAAAATTTGCAATGTTATGATTTTTTGCAATTTTTTCGCCTTTCTCTATAGTTTCCGCTCTTTCAAAAAGGCGCAAAATTTTGAATCAAGGATTGAAACCGTAACCGAAACCGATATCCGTTTAAAACCGTTTCATTTTTAAAACCGAAACCGTTATACGAAAATCAGAAATAAACCGATATCCAAAACCGGTATAAACGGTTTCGGTTTTATACCGGTTTAAAACGGTTTTTAAAAAAGTATAAAAAGAAAAACATATTTTATTTTATATAGAATTCTTAAGTAAAATATCATTAATTAAAATTTGGAGTTCTCAAAATAAACATTTTTGGTTGTACAAAAATTCACATGTTGTTTATTGAGAAACGATATTACCAAAACAACGGTATTTGGTCTAAAATTTGTTTTTTGTTTCATTAATCGAATTTAAACATTTGAAGTATAAGGCAGATATTTGTTTACATTGGTGATGATTAAAAATGTCTTGTTCTTGCATTTTTTGCAAGAACAAAAGCGAGAACAAGATCGAGATTTTGCATGAAAAAGAACAAGAGCAAGTGCAAGACTAAAACTGCAAGAAAAGGAAGACTCTTGCGTTTTTTATGATTTTAATGTATTTATTATGTTTTTAAGGTAATAATAATATACAAAAGAATTCATGATATTACTAAATATTGAACAACAAGTAACAATGGAAAGCGTGCAAAATATTTATGAACGTGAACAGTAATGAAGATTTGTTTTTTTTTTGTTTTTGTCAATTCTAAAGAATATAAGCATCTTAAAAATTAGGCCTTTGATGCACTTTTGAAGCGGTAAATAGTTTTAAAAGTGCTTCAAAAGTCGCTTCAAAAAGATAAAATAGACAAAACAATGTTTTTTCTCTTTTCTTCGCTACACAAATTCGTACATCGATTGTGCATATGTACTGTGCTATGCACATTATTATTAGGTTTATTTTACTTTTTTACTACTATATAGTTTTTTTTTGTTAATTGTAAAATCATGAAGTAATAAAAAAATATATATGAACATTTTCACAGTGCTGATGTATTGCTATTGATATTGATAGCTGACATGTTGCTTTTTATGTTTTTATTTTTTTACAAATCCGCTGATTCATTTGAAAGTGCAACAACAACAAAAATGCGAATAAAGCAGCATCCATCCAAGCTTTTGATAGAATTTTCGGAGGGAAATTTTTTGTACCACAAAGAGAACTCGTTGTTGTTGCCAACTCGAGAGCTGTACTAGATACATACATGTAGTGTGGTGTCATGCGTCTGTTTGTTGCCATGCGATGATACAGGATAGCAACGAAGAGTTGTCGTTGTGAAAGTGTGTGTATACGAATCGTTATTGTTATATTCTCTTCTTTCTGTTAGTATTCGCTTTGTAGCGTTTGAGTTTGTGTCCGCATGGTGTTCGCAAAGAAAAATTTTACTCTGTAAGATATTATTTGAATTCTCTTGACATACGGTACGTGTAGCATATGGATTTTTTAATCTGTGACGAAAACAGAAATATGCCTATACGAAATATTCCTTATATTTATTGTATATGTATATCGTAAAATGTATATCGTCGTTCTAGAACGAAAAGTCACCAAATACATTTTTATGAAAAACTTAATTTTCGAGTTCATAGTATGATCATAATTTAGCACCATATAAAAAATGTAAAAATATTTGAAAAATATGGAAATTAAGAAAATTTATACAAAAACCGAAATCAAAACCGAAACCGTAACATGGAACCGGTGTACCGAAACCGTTTCGTTATAAAATCTTAAAACCGAAACCGTAACCGAAACCGAAACGCGGAAAAAACCGAAACCGAAATCGAAACCGTTATTCGTTTAGGTTTCAATCCTTGTTTTGAATATTAGACGCATTTTTTTATGTTGTGTTTTTTTAAAAGTTTGTTTGAAAAATTCAAAAGTGCGCCTTTATTTGGGGGGGAGATCGCCATTGATTTCCTAAATTATGTTTTTATGTGATTTTGCTGTAATTTGCGAATTTTTACAAATTTTATTGAACAACCACTCGCCACCGACCACTCGAGACACTCACTTTACACCATAATGACGGTCATAAAAATTTAAATATTGATTTCAGTTAATGTGACGTCCCTCAAACGACAGTAATTGATAGAGCCACCCATGTTGGTGAAGTTTTTCTTTCGTTGACGACATCAATATGTAACGAACGAACGGACACTGAGTGAATCGTAAACGCTGCCGTTAGCAGCATCAAATGCTCATAATCTGCTTTATTGCCGGCTTCATAGCGAAATGCGTTAATATTTCCAAAGGACCTGCTCGCCTTTAATGCATTAACCACACCCACAATCTTTCCCTCAGTTTCTTCGTCTATCTATTCTGCAGCGCATGTTTGAATGTTGAATGCATTAGCTGTAAGGCTGTCCTTTGTAGTGCAGAGAAGTTGGAGGAGTGAAGCGGCGACAGAGCAGAATGACAGCGCAGGACGACGATGTTTTACTCAGCTGGGCATCGACATCAAGAGCATCATCGAAGCATTATTATCGACGGAAACAAGCGATAACGAGTGATAACATAATAATAACTAGGTTGATGATGTTGCTGTTGTTGCTGCGAAAGGTGATGTTGCTGCTGCTGTTATTGTTGCTAGTGTCGGATGATTTTATGTTGATCTTGTTATGCGACATAAGCTGCTGCAGGTGAAGTGATTGTCGGCTTTGGTTACATTTATACTATTTGGCATTTGCCAGTAGCTGCACAGAGAAGATTTGCATCAAATGAAATAAAGTAGATATATTCTCGATCTAAGGGGTACAGAGTATATAAAGTTTGTGCGGGTATTGGTGATGCGGACGAGACGAGAAAATTCGAATTCTTGATCGACCACGTCGCGAAAATTTAAAACCTTTTAGTGTCGAGACGAGATCCGAGAAGCTCGAAGTGAATTATCGAGTTTTTGAACTAAAAATATAAAAACTTGCCAATGTTATTGTTTTTGTAATTTAAGTGTTTTCTAGTTAATATTGTGAGATATTTAATATTATTGTAATTTAAATATTTTGTAATAGAAATAAATTTTCTTTAGAAATAAATGTTGCAGTAAGAAATTGAATTTTATTTATTTCCATTTTACTTATGTTTAATATATATATATTTTCTTGTTAAGCATTTAAATAATCTTCGTACTTATTTGATCTTATGTGAATTCGCTATATATAAAGACTTTAATAATGCTATAGAAAACTACTTTGGAGATTGTTTCGAGAGCTCGTCAAAATTCGAGATTGAAATCCAGACCGAGATTCACACAGAAAAAGCGTGTGAATAAAAATAATTCCCAATGAAAATATATTACAGTCCAAAAATATTAACGAAAATTAGAATTTCTATTCCAGTAGTCTACTAAAGTGAGTACAATTTCAGTTTTAATTTGTATAACACACGGATAGAAAAGATTTGTTTATAGGTTTGAATGTAGTTAAAAAGTAATACGAAATTACCATACATGTATTAGGAATGAAGTGAAATTAAATTATAATCGAAATTGAATTTATTTTTGTTCACGTGTAAACATTATTATATTGTCCAGCAGAATCTGTCAAATTTATCATAAATATGTTACAATACCAACATAAAATTTTAATTGCATTTGAATAAACTATTTTTTGGCAATTTACTTGGTTAAAACTATGTTTCGAAACACAGAAAATGCTAATCAAATCTAAATAAAACGTATGTTCGCAACGCGCGTCTTAATTCGATAATTTATTGACTGACAAAGTTGGTAACGTTGTGCAGCATTTTCTACCGACGCCATCGTTTGAACATATTGATGTTTACAAACAAACAAAAAAGAAATTGGATTTAAATAAGTGTATTCTTGCAACATTCTTTTTGTATACGAAGTTGGCATTCGTTGAGCAGAATTTTCTACCTACGGTCACCGAGTTGACACTAGGTGATCGGCATTTTCTGCGTATGTGTCTTTTGTTGTCCGTAGAGAAAACGTATAATTGGCAATTCACCATACTTTAGGAATTTATTTTCCAAAAACTATACCCGATAACAATTTACCGTTAACAAATTTGGATTCAGCACACCCAAAAATTTATATAAAACAAATTACATGTCAAAATAACCACCCATGCCGATTTGAGAACGGTTTAACCAAATAAAATGTCGATTTTATTGTACTTTTTCAACTTCAAGGACGATGCGCGAGCATAAGAGTTTATTCAAAATTGATGATATTTTAGGAGGACATTATTAGATACAATTTCTAATTTTTTGAGTCTATTACGATCCAAAAAAAAACTTTATGTAGATGGTAAAAAAAAATAAAAATATGGATTTAAAGTGTTTTTTTTTAACTTCATCTGCAATGCGCGAACACAGGACATTATTTTTTCGACTCAAATTTTTTGTGGTAAACTTTAGCAGCACAATGCAACTTTTAAGCCATATTACATTTTGAAATAAAAATAAAAGTTTGGTTTCGATCAGCCCTAATGTCCATTCATAATAATTAAACTAGCTTGCAGTAAAGACATTTATAAATTATGACACCAACTATAACACCAAAGACATTGGTTTTATAAACATATTCTACAATTTTTTTATTAATGAATATAAAAATGTTCATCAAATTTTCATTTTTTTATGTTGTAAACAAAATGGACAGGTATAATTTTTGCTCTATATGCATTAAATTCCGCGGACAACATTACATTTACGTTTTTTTATTTTATTTAAATAATGTTAATTTTTTGAATTATAAAGAATAGTAAATAGTGGATTTAAAAATTAATGCAAATCAGAGCAAAATTTTACTTTGACCTAGGATTAAAACCTAAACGAATAACGAATTCGATTTCGGTTTTCTTCCTTGTTTCGGTTTAAAGTTTTTATAACGAAACAGTTTCGATCCGGTTAAGGTTAAGGTTTTGATTTAGGTTTTTGTATTAAAGTTATTTTTTGTCCGTATTATCTTGAACAAAACAATATATTATCCCTATACAAGTACCAAATCAAAAACACACACTAAATGTAAATTGCTCAAAAACTACCTATCGCGTAACCGGTACCATTGGTATCGACTAAGGACAGGATCTTGAATACCTGTTCTGTGATAGGTATATAGGTCTGCATGAGGAGACGAATTGTGTACATGCTAAACATGTCGCAAACCTGCGTGCAAAGTTGTCAATTGCTCTAAAACTACCAATCACGTGACTGGTACCATTGGTATCGACTAAGAACAGGATCTTTAAGACCAGACCTGTGATAGGTCTAAAGGTCTGCATGAGGAAACGGATCGTGTTCATGCTAAACATATCACTACCCTGCGGGAAATCCATGGCTATAAAGAAGTGAAAATTTTAACGTTTTTAGTTAAGACGGTATGTTTAAAATGATCGCATATTGTATGATATATAAACGGTTGATATACAAACGGTTTTTAACATTGCTTGAATGGTGTTAAGTTATGTTCAAATTGCGATATTGGTGTAAAGTAGAAACATTTTCTGGGGTAAAGTGGGAAATTAAATTGAAACGTAATTTGTTATATAAATAATTTAATTGGTTTAGCCAAGAAAATAACCTTAATCGTGGCCACAAAAAATAAGATTCAACATTTTGACTTCACCTAAGATGAAATCTAAATTGCAGAAGATAGCCGAGAAGTGAACTTTACCTTTCACAATCGGTAAATATTCTTTAACTTCATCAAAAGAAGAATTTTGAACAATTTGCTTGAATAAAATGACGAAGAAATTAAATATCAACATTCCAATGAACTGAAATTAGCAAACTGCAAATATTTGAAATGTGCGAACGTGACGTCCAGAAATTAAATTACTAATCTAAGTAGTCGCGGTAGCTCAGTGGTTAGTGCGTTGGACTGCGAGCCGAAAGGTTCCCGGTTCAAACCCGGACTGGGGCTAACAACATCTTTTCATAGAAACAATTTTTCTATACCGCGCTACCTCTCGTCAGTAAATGGCAAACCTACGAGAGTAAAACCATTGCCTATGAAAAGCTCTCACCCGCCGTTCAGATTCGGCAATAAACTGTAGGTCCCACCACTTTGAGTACAAATATAACACGCACAGCTCAAAATGGTGAGGGAGCTCGGCCTAAGTTCTTATAGGACTGTAGTGCCAAACTATTATTATTATTAATCTAATTTATTATATGGCATGTTAAATTGGATACATTGTTCTGCAAAAAATACACAACAATACATGATTTTACAATTAACAAAAAATTATTATTATACATAAAAGAAAACTAAAATACAATATTATATATTAAATCTAAAATATTTCGACCGCACAGTATTAAATTTCAGTGCCGTTTCGCGCTTAACAAATGACACTAGCGTAACTAAGAAAACCGAAACAAACAGCGTTGTCTATTTTGTCCTTGGTGTTGCGTGCGTTTTATTTTTAGCAATTCGATTTACCGTTACACAAGTTCATACCAACGTTCGAGGTTCTGGGAAATATTGTTTTTGGGATATATTGTTTTTGTACAATAAAAAGTTTTTATAGTTTTAGGGCCTGTTTTACAGTGGTATTTTAACTCTATTTGTTAAACATGATAATTGTACTTTCGAACTGTACGTCAACGATCATTGTTTCTTGTATCCGCATTGTCCGACTGCCTCTTTGCGTCCTATTTGTTTTCTTGTATTTCAGCACTGATAAATCAAACTTGTAACCTCACATGTACTGGAGTAACTTGATCTTTTGTAAATTTATCATATGAAGACTCCAGTGGAAGAACCGGGTAAGTAACAAAAAATAAATTTCGATAAAATGGTATTCTCACTCACTCCATTCTACTATTTATAAATGATTATTTATTGCACAAATCGGGTTTTTGGATACACAAAAAAAAAAATTAACATCATATTGATGAATTTCGTTCTTCAAACCATGATTCATTGTATTAAAGAACCGTTCATAATATTAATGACTAACGCCATCAACGTTATTAATGCTATCATAAATATGAAGAACGCTTGGTAACTGTCGAAAAAGTGTTCTTCAATATGATGAACTGTATGTGAAGAATACGTTTCATCATATTAATGAACCAAAATATAAAATACAACATATATGTTCTTCATATTGAAGAACGCTGTTCATTAAACCAAATTTCTATCAAAATATTTTTTTTCGTTCATTTTTTGCCGTACTTCTCAGTTCTCAAGTAGTTCTTGTGTGTTATTTCTTATATAATGCTTGCTCGACGTGCATAAATTAGTAAAATGTTTTATAATATATTTATTATAATTACAACTTTTTATTAAAAATTATATTTTTTCGAAAAACTTTTTGTGGTTTTTTTTTGTTTTTAAAAAAAAAAAATTTCGAACAAAATTTGATATTTTTTTCGCAAAACATTTTTTTTTTTTGGAACATTTCTTTTTGTTCGGACATTTTTTTACTGTTATTTCTTAAATAAAATTTTTATAAAACTTGTTTTCAAATTATTTTATAATTTTTTTTTTTTTTTTGAAAAAATATTATGAACAAATTCATCAATATGACAATTCAAATTTATTGTATTGATTATTTTGTTCATATATATAATGAAGCCATTCATTAATATGTCATTTAATGAACGGTGGTATCAATATGATGAATCTGGTAGTTGATGAAAAATTCATAATATTTATAAATAAATTTTATCATATTGAAGAATTTTTTTTCTGTACATACAAGTCACATTTAGGAAACAATAACACGAAAAGTATTTAAGATGTGGTTGTAAAATTTAAAACGTATTGTTAGAATTCTCCTAAAAATATTTGGACCAAAAAAGGGCGTAATCCGCCCACATTTTTTTTAACAGTTACCGTGTTTTCATGATCGATATTTTAGCCGTAAATTATTAAAATAAAATCTATAAAATATTAGCCTTGCGTGGTCTTCCCACTTTATTTTTTTCTTTTTCTTTGTTGTTATTATGGACATTTTTGTCATAAATTATCGAAACCAAATCTAGGAAATATTAACCTTACTCCGATCTTCTTCACATATATTTTAAAAATGGACTTGATTCGTTCACTTTAATTTTTAACATTTGGACCGTTTGTCATTTACTTAATTCACTGAATAAACTTATTGCGTTTCAGCGAATAGTTTTTTTTTAATTTCTTGTGACAATTTATTTTTATTAATATTTTTTATTTATTGTATTGGTCTGTAAATGCATGGAAACTATCTTTTTTTTTGTAATGTGTTTTTAAAAATTATTCATTGATTTAGATTTTGAGCCAAAAACATTTGTTTTTTGACGTTATCGTTGTCGGTTTTGAAATTCAATTTCATATAAATATAATACATAAGTAAAAGTGATGCTTTTTGAGATAATTAAAATTTTAGTAGGGTACAAAAAATATAGAGTTTTCAAATAAAATAAATTGACCCAAATTTCGAATATTGATTATTTTGACCTCTTTCGTGTAATACTGTGTATGTGCCTTAATGTAATATGTACTGACAAAAGTGTCACAATTTCAGCTTATCATGACTTAAGGTACACATTTTTCAAATCGATCAATTATTAAAATCTTCGTAGTCTTCGTAAATGTTTAAAAGCCTTCAAAAAAATTATTTTCTATAAAAAAAATTGATTATATTAAAATTTTGCACAATTTTCCAAATGTCAATAAAATGGTTGCATTTCAATATTTTTAAACACGGCACTGATTTTGTGATGTTACATTCCAAAAAACTTAGACCTAGTTGCAAGAGCAAAGCAAGAAATGGTAATCTTGTTATTGCTCTTGTTCTTACTCTATTTCTTGCAATACCTTTCTTGCTCTTGCTTGCAAGAATCTTGCAAAATTTTACTTTTTATATATTATATAAAAAATATTAGACACATATCTTAAACTAAATATTAATTATGAAAACGAATAGAATTTGAACACTAACTGTATTTAGGTTATTTTTTCTATGTCTTCAACCAACAATAAATTATTTTACTTACACAAGAACTAAAAAATAAAACTTAAATTATATTTTAACAGAAATAAAAAAAAGGATAAATCAAGACAATACAAATCTTAAGGCCATATTAAAATAAACATCTATATATATATATATATATATATATATATATATCTATATATATATATATATATATATATATATATATATATATATATATATATATATATATATATATATATATATATATATATATATATATATATATATATATATGTATATATATATATATATATATATATATGCTCACGTACCGTTTGTCAAGAGAACACAAACACTATCTTGCAGATTAACATTTTTCTTGCAAACACAAACTCAAACGCTACTAAGCAAATACTAACAGAAACAAGAGAATACAACAATAACGAATTACGATGCCTATACACACACTTCAACTACAACTTTTCGTATCATCGCATGACAACAGACAGACGCATGACAACATACAGTCGCATGGCACCGCACTGAATGTGTGTATCTAGTTCAGGCATCCAGTTGGCAACAACAACGAGTTTTCTTTGTTGTCCAATAAATTTCATGCCACAAAGCGATATCAGCCAAATGACGGACACTGTTAAAATATTCGTATATTAAAAATATTTTTTGTTTGTTTTATAAGTTAAATGAAATAATGCACATAGAACTTAACTTTAGAAAACTTCATGATTTTAGTAATAACAAAAAAAAATATGCATAAAAGTAAAAAAAAAACATAATAACCCGTGAAAAAATGGTTATATATAATCATATTTGATTTGATCTGAGATCAGATATGATCAGATCCGTAATTTGTCTCTATCCAATTATAATAACTATATATAGAATTAGATATGAAACAATATATGAACCTATATATAAAAATACGTGTGTAATTTTTAAAAAATATATAAATTATAAATTATTGCTTCCATAGCAATAATAGACACCATTAGGGGGAACCAAAGTACAACGTCACGGGATAAAGACTGTAAGTTTTCATCCCAGCGTCGATGGGCTGTTGTATTTGACTGCGGCTGGACCGACTGATGTTGGACCGACTGCGGCTGGACTGCAACTTCGTCTGGACTTCGTAGTGGACTGCGTAGCGGTTTATGCTTTTCATACATGTATATACACCGCGTACAATGTATGAATGAAGGGTATGAACACTTACCTGTGACCTCCGTATGGGTTTAACCACGGTTATTCTATATCCCACGACGAGGGACACGATCATGCAGCAATTTTCATATTTTGAAAATAAAAACATTTTATTTTCATAAACAAACATATTTATTTTTCAGAAAATACAAAATTAAATATTATTTTTATATTCCACTAAGGGTAGCGAAGCTATCCCGCTCCCAACAAAAACTTCCTGTTGTGAAACAGCAGCCATAAATTTTGGTTATTGTATTGAGAGGAAATTTTGATTGTGGCTTCGGTGATATGTTTTTGGATTCGCATATTTTGTTGTTGCACTTGGAAAAGGAATAAAATAAATTCAGTAGAAGACGTTTATTAGCAATTGTATTCTATGTACTAAAAGACAAGTGGTCGGAGAAAGCAATAACAAAACATGCATTGTTCGGACCAAAGAAACGCGAGTCCGCTGTTCTGTTGAATATTGTTTTACAAAATAGAACAAACTTCTTTTTGTACAACAATAAATGTTTCTAGTGTTCGGAAAGTGTGGGAGGAACCACTAGCTAGGCATCCTGAAAGAAATTACAATCATTCCACAGAACAATCATATATGACGCCATATCTACTCAGATATGCTTTAATATATGAATATATAAGGCTTCAAATATGTCATATATGAATATATATCGTTTTATCTGATTTTGTATGGGATCATATAAATGATATATGATATCATATAACTTATATACAATTAGATATGATCATATATGTGGCCATATATCGTACTATATCCAATCATTACTGATTCCATATCTACCATATATGATCAGATACGATACATAAAATCATATCAAATTAGATATGATCATATATGAAACCATATATATTTATACATGTTTGATATAATTATATATAGCCATTTTTTCACGGGAATGTAAATTTCAGTGCATATGCACAATCGACAAACAAACTAGCATGGAGAAGAAAAGAGAAAGAACATTGTTTTGTCTATTTTATCTTTGGAGTTACATGTGCTTGTATCCGATTTACAGCTTCAAAAATGCTTCACAGACCTTATTTTACGATGCTTATATTCTTTAGCCTTGTAAAACAAGAAAATAAAACCAAAGATTTGCAATGCATTTTGTTTACAATTTTTGTTTTCTATTGAAATACAATGCATATTATTTTTCCTAATTTTCTTATTTATGAATTATGTATAATACTACAAAAATTGCAAAGTTCATGCTTAAAAAATTGTAAATCACTATAAATTTATTATGAATAGGATTCATAAATTTTTACAAAATTTTATTATTAATCATTACAGACGAATTTATGAATATTTATTCATAACTTGTGTTTACTATTTCATATTCATTTTCTTAATGAGCAGTTCACGCCAGTTCACATTCGGAAAAAAATCAATTTTTATGGCCAAAATTAAAAAAAGTTTTCGGATTAATTTTATTTTTTTTATTTTTTGTAGTAATGTATTTAAGCATGTGTTTCTTCTATTAAAATGAGAAGTAAAAAAAATAAAAATGGCGAACTTAAAAACTTATATGAAGGCGAACAATATTGATGACAGAAAATGTTATAGGGTGGTCGGCTTCAAGATGCAAATACTTTATTGACTGATTCCTTGGATTTTAGAAAGAAGATTGTAAAATATATATTTAATTTTTTTTTTAATTTTATGTGGAAAATCCCCATGTTCCCCATATAAAAAGTAAATTAAAAAAAAAATGACTTTTTTCAAAAACTCCAATTTTACAAGAGATACTCTAAAAAGGTGCAAAATGGGGCAAATCACTTTTATTCACAATTAATATATCACTGTTCTCCAGTATTTGAAAATAAAATATCGCGTGTTAATCTTATTCTAAAGTGAAAAATATTTTATCTAAATCGAAATACCTAACTTCAACATGGCCGTATCCATCAGATCCAAATTTAATACGAGTTATTATCAGAGCACTCGATTACCCGGGTGCCCGGGTACCCGGGCTACCCGGTTTTTTCGAGCTACCCGGGTTGTTCAAATACTCGAAAAACCCGGGTATTAAATGTTCGAGCTACCCGGGTAATTTCTTCGTTCGTTTGTTCGAGCTATTCGAGTAGCTCGTTTGTTCGAGTAGCTCGATTGCTGGTTCGATGTTCGAGTAGCTCGATTGCTCGATCGTTGTTCGAGCTTCGAGTAGCTCGTTCGTTCGTTCGTTTGTTCGATTGACGATTGTTCATTTGATCGCTTGTTAATTTGTCTGTCCGTTCGTTTGCTTTATGTGGGAGTTGGTCGGAAGTGGTTGGAAAAATGTAGGTGGACAAAAGTGGGTGGGTGGGCAAAAGTGGGCGGAAAGTGATAAAAAGATCGAAAAAAATTTTATTGCAGAAATCGGTAGCAGACATCAAGGGAAATCGAATGGTACCACTCTCAGTGGTCCCTGACCCCCAAAAGGGGGTCAAAAACCACTTTTTGTCCATTTTTTTTTTATTGCGGATTTCTGAAATAAAATTTATTGCAGAAATCGGTAGCAGACATCAAGGGAAATCGAATGGTACAACTCTCAGTGGTCCCTGACCCCAAAAATCACTTTTTGTCCAAAATTTATTTATTGCGGATTAGCCTTCTAATGGGGTCCGCTATCGATTTCTGAAAAAAAAAAAATTGGGTCATAAATGGGTTTTTGACCCCCTTTTGGGGGTCAGGGACCACTGAGAGTGGCACCATTCGAATTCCCTTGATGTCTGCTACCGATTTCTGCAAAAAAATTTTGTTCGGACTTTTTATCACTTTCCGACCACTTTTGCCCACCCACTTTTGTCCACCTACATTTTTCCAACCACTTCCGACCAACTCCCACATAAAGCAAACGAACGGACAGACAAATTAACAAGCGATCAAATGAACAATCGTCAATCGAACGAACGAACAAGCTACTCGAAGCTCAAACAACGATCGACCTACTCGAACAACGAACGAGCCATCGAACTACTCGAACAAACGAGCTACTCGAATAGCTCGAACAAACGAACGAACCAACTACCCGGGTTTTGCGAACTACCCGGGTAGCTCGAACATTTAATACCCGGGTTTTTCGAGTATTTGAACTACCCGGGTATTACCCGGGCTTTCGAGCGCCCGGGTACCCGGGCTACTCGAAAATACTCGTATATGAAATCGAGAGCTCTGGTTATTATTGAATGTATCTGTTCTTATCTTCAATATCAATGATATGGAATATGTTACAATTTTGTAATTATAAATATACGTGAAATATTTGAAATATTTGGGTGAAATATTTGATATATTTGATATATAGTTGCATTTTTACACACGCGTTTAAAATTGAATCTCTAATGTTTAAATTTAAACTTTAAGAATCAACAATATGTGTGTAAAATTAAACATTTAAATGTGTAAAATTACTCTATTTTGGTGTGAAACTTATACATAAAATGTGTAAAATTAAACATTTCTAAAATTAAATATGTGTTAAATTAAACATAAAATGTTTAATATGTACGGGGGTTGCGTTTCCGAAATGTTTAAGTATAATTTTACTCTGAGAACATCAATGCATTGATTTTTGAATCAACTTTTTTGATTTTCTTTATTATTTAAATTATTTTTATAATCAAAATCAGAAGATCAGAAAAGTAAATGCAATGATGCATGTCCACAGTATTTCATGCACACAAAGCAAAATGATACCCGTCCATTTCGTTCACAACCTAAAAATAAAAGAAATTTTGTTAAAATAGTAACAAGAACACTTTAATATTCATGAATACAAAATTCATTTAAAAATGTTTATAAAACCATTATATTCTGTTTTATAGTTGAGTGATGTCCTTTGTTTATAGGTGTCTTTACTGCAAGCTAGTTTTATTAGAATAAATAAGCTTGGCGTCATTTTCACTACCGACTAATAGTCCCAAGTTTCAACAAGATGTGATTAAAATTCAACAAAGCTTGTGTAAAAATAAACAAATGATGTGAAAATTTACTACGCGTGTCTAATTTTAAACATTTTGTGCTTAATATCACACAACAAAGGTTTAAGAATGCAAATAAAATGTATATGTACACGTAAATAGTTGTAACATTAAACAATAATTGTCTAAATCCACACTTTTACACACTTTTACGTACTAATTTTAAACTCAGTTTTTAAAGTGTAGTTGGTTTTTGGCAATGAATTTGGAATTTTTTGCCAATGTTTAGTTGTGAAAAACCACAGCGTAGTTGCAGTCTATAGAACATATAAGTAAGTGAATACAGTAAAAAATGTGTCATTAAAAAATAAAATATTAATTTATACAAACAGATAGGTTGAAGTGATGTATTTTTTCACTTTTTTTTAAATGTTCCTTACCTTCCTAATGTTCCTTTCTCATTGACGTTTTCAAATACGATATTTTTCACTTTATTCCTCATAATTAGGATTTGTTTTGCCATCAGCAGGCTACGTAGATTTGGTACAATGTATGAAATTTGAATCATGTATTATGAATAATAAATCATAAAATGTGTTCCGGAATCTATTCCAATTAGTTATGATTTTTTATTATGCATAAAGCATGAGTAAACATACGTATGATTTTATTCAATTGATCATAATAATTTATTTTTACTATAATCATATATAATAAATAAAAATCAAATCATCATGATTACTTATTTATTACTTAATACATGATTTATGAGGACATTTATCTCCATGTGAGATCTCTCTGAGTAAGGATATGAAAACGGTTTCTCAACATCAATTCATTTAAAGGTTTATTCCCACTTGTAATACTACCAATTAAATTAATTTAAATTAAAATTTGATTATACTTGCGTTTTTAAAATAATAATAAATGCCTATGAAGTACATTAAAATTTTTGAAATATTCTAAGTATCATTATGACGTAGATCCAGAATCTGTTCGAAGGTGAGCCTACATGAAGAAACTAAAACAAATGATATTGATTCACTTATTGATGACTTTGGTCGTTTAAGGCAAAGGCGATATCCTTTGCTTTAACTCGCCTTTTACAAAAAAATATTAAAATGTATATTATACATTTAACAAAATATTATCACTTATCTATAGATCATTAGACTTTAAGAAATCGAAAACCAATATTAATCAATATTAATTTTCTGATTAACATCTTCAAATTCTGTGGTATCCAATGAGCATTACACAAAATCAGATAATATGTACACATATTTAGGCCTGAGTCGAATGCGAGTTCAGTCGAGGAAATATATTTAAATCTCTTATCAATTTACTATATGTATAAATAAATATGTAGCGTTTTTCTTTTTGTTATACATTGAAAAGAAACAATTGAATCTATTTGCTCTTAAAGGGCATTAAAATAAAAATTCATTTATACAAAATGTTGAAGAATAATCCATGAATACACCCCAGTATTCGTGCAGCCATTCGTTTCGATATTGTTACGAGATCAATGCGAATAGATGGGGAAATCTCAGGACCTCTTCTCGTAACGATATCGAGCATCAAATTGGATATACATGGTAAGTAGATACCGATACGTTCTGTCGGAGTGATACAAGACATTTTTCAGAGACGGAACGATATCGAAGCAAAAAATTACCAAAACTCGAGATTGCTGCGAAAAATATTGCAATTTGATAAATGTTTAAATATCGTATCTTGTCATAGAATTTTAATGTACAAAAAATTTTAAAAAATTATCAAAGTTATTCAAAAATGCTTCGAGACATCATGTAAGTTAACAAAAAAAAAAAGTTTTACACAAGTTTATTTTTTTACTGGAGTAATCTCTGTGTATGTACAATATTCGTCAATAAAATATTTCTTTAGTCTCTTACTTATACATTACGTAAATTACTTGTTACAGCTTTCTGTGAGTTTTACTGCACAGTTTACTGATGTCTAGAACAAACTTGACTATTTACATAACTAGTAAATTTTACTAGGGATTCATGTCAAAGGCATTGAACACGTAAATATTTACGAAATAAACATTTAGTAAATAAACGAAGTTAACACAAATTTGTATGAAAGTTATTTGTCGGTGTTTATATTATTTTCATATATTAAGTTCTATTTTTTGAAAAGTTGTCAAATTATTATTTATTAAATTGTGTTGTGCAATGATTTTAAGTGATTACAACATGAAATAATATAAATAAAAACGAGTTGGGAAAGTTAGGTCACATGGGTAAGTTCGGTCACAAGGGGCGGATTTTTATAGTCGGTCGGGCCCGACTATGGAATACCCTACACCTTTGGTGGAGATATTAATGAGGAATATTTAATTGTATACCTTAATTTTAAATTTTTAATTATGCTGAACCTCCCCACCCTCAGAATATTATTCATATATCAGAAATTTACGTCTAATATCCCCATATATTAAAAAATTTATAAAAAGTATAAAAAACTTAAAAAATATATTTGGGCGGACCACGCCTATATTTAAAATTTTGAAAGGCTAATATTTCATAGATTTGATTTTAATAATTTACGGATCAAATATCCACTATGAAAACCCGGGAAATAATGAAAATAAAAAAGTGGGCGGATCACGCCCATTTTTGGACCACATATTTTTAGGTGAATTACGAGTTGGGAAAGTTAGGTCACATGGGTAAGTTCGGTCACATGGGGCGGATTTTTATAGTCGGTCGGGCCCGACTATGGAATACCCTACACCTTTGGTGGGGATATTAACCCTCAGAATATTATTCATATATCAGAAATTTACGTCTTATATCCCCATAAATTAAAAAAATTATATAAAGTATAAAAAACTAAAAAAAATAAATTTTAAAAATGTAATTGGGCGGACCACGCCTATATTTAAAACTTTGAAAGGCTAATATTTCATAGATTTGATTTTAATAATTTACGGATCAAATTTCCACTATGAAAACCCGGAAAAATAATGAAAAAAAAAGTGGGCGGATCACGCCCATTTTTGGACCACATATTTTTAGGTGAATTCTAACAATACGTTTTAAATTTTATAACTATACCTTGAATACTTTTCGAGTTATTAGATCCGAAAGAGTTATATAAAAGTGACTTGTATGGGAGGTGGGCGTGTCCGTTGACCGATTTGGCTCATTTTCAAACTCAGTTCCTACTTTTGGATAAAATATATTGAGACGAAATTTCATCGCATTCTGATCAGTATTTCTCAAGTTATTCTGTATTCGGACAGCAAGACAGCAAGACAGCAAGACGGACAGACAGACAGACGGACATGGCTAAACGGACTCGGGTAGTGATGCTGATCAAGAATATATATACTTTTCCATACCGGACACGCCTCCTAAGGGGCGTTACAATATATGCACAAACTTAATATACCCTGTACCTCATAGGTGTAGGGTATAATAACAATACGTTTTAAATTTTAAAACTATACCTTGAATACTTTTCGAGTTATTAGTTCAGAAAGAGTTATATAAAAGTGACTTGTATGGGAGGTGGGCGTGTCCGTTGACCGATTTGGCTCATTTTCAAACTCAGTTCCTACTTTTGGCTAAAATATATTGAGACGAAATTTCATCGTATTCTGATCAGTATTTCTCAAGTTATTCTGTATTCGGACAGCAAGACAGCAAGACAGCAAGACGGACAGACAGACAGACAGACAGACAGACAGACAGACAGACAGACAGACAGACAGACGGACATGGCTAAACGGACTCGGGTAGTGATGCTGATCAAGAATATATATACTTTTCCGTACCGGACACGCCTCCTAAGGGGCGTTACAATATATGCACAAAGTTAATATACCCTGTACCTCATAGGTGTAGGGTATAATGAGATCAAATATAACAGATTTATATACATGTTATATACATGTTTACGATCTGAGAAATACGCCTTTAATATGAAGCCTCTTACAATTTTTTATTTGTATTTTTTATAAGCTATATTGGCAACACTTGCCCACTTTACACAGTACAGGCAGCTTATTTCGGTAACTGGTATAGTTTGGAGATAAAAATGTGACCCTTTGATGTCAATTCGCTGAATGTTATTATGAACAGTCGACTCACTTGTGTATCTACTAGCAACAGAAACTAGCAAAATTACTAATGAAAAAATGAAAATGTATTAGGCGTATTCCGTTAAGTTTGTATTCCGTTAATATTTGTTATATATATATATATATATATATATATATATATATATATATATATATATATATATATAAATACGTGAAATATTTGATATATTTGATATATAGTTGCATTTTTACACACGCGTTTAAAATTGAATCTCTAATGTTTAAATTTAAACTTTAAGACTCAACAATATGTTCGGGGGTTGCGTTTCCGAAATGTTTAAGTATAATTTTACTCTGAGAACATCAATGCATTGATTTTTGAATCAACTTTTTTGATTTTCTTTATTATTTAAATTATTTTTATAATCAAAATCAGAAGATCAGAAAAGTAAATGCAATGATGCATGTCCACAGTATTTCATGCACACAAAGCAAAATGATACCCGTCCATTTCGTTCACAACCTAAAAATAAAAGAAATTTTGTTAAAATAGTAACAAGAACACTTTAATATTCATGAATACAAAATTCATTTAAAAATGTTTATAAAACCATTATATTCTGGTTTATAGTTGAGTGATGTCCTTTGTTTATAGGTGTCTTTACTGAAAGCTAGTTTTATTAGAATAAATAAGCTGGGCGTCATTTTCACTACCGACTAATAGTCCCAAGTTTCAACAAGATGTGATTAAAATTCAACAAAGCTTGTGTAAAAATAAACAAATGATGTGAAAATTTACTACGCGTGTCTAATTTTAAACATTTTGTGCTTAATATCACACAACAAAGGTTTAAGAATGCAAATAAAATGTATATGTACACGTAAATAGTTGTAACATTAAACAATAATTGTCTAAATCCACACTTTTACACACTTTTACGTACTAATTTTAAACTCAGTTTTTAAAGTGTAGTTGGTTTTTGGCAATGAATTTGGAATTTTTTGCCAATGTTTAGTTGTGAAAAACCACAGCGTAGTTGCAGTCTATAGAACATATAAGTAAGTGAATACAGTAAAAAATGTGTCATTAAAAAATAAAATATTAATTTATACAAACAGATAGGTTGAAGTGATGTATTTTTTCACTTTTTTTTAAATGTTCCTTACCTTCCTAATGTTCCTTTCTCATTGACGTTTTCAAATACGATATTTTTCACTTTATTCCTCATAATTAGGATTTGTTTTGCCATCAGCAGGCTACGTAGATTTGGTACAATGTATGAAATTTGAATCATGTATTATGAATAATAAATCATAAAATGTGTTCCGGAATCTATTCCAATTAGTTATGATTTTTTATTATGCATAAAGCATGAGTAAACATACGTATGATTTTATTCAATTGATCATAATAATTTATTTTTACTATAATCATATATAATAAATAAAAATCAAATCATCATGATTACTTATTTATTACTTAATACATGATTTATGAGGACATTTATCTCCATGTGAGACCTCTCTGAGTAAGGATATGAAAACGGTTTCTCAACATCAATTCATTTAAAGGTTTATTCCCACTTGTAATACTACCAATTAAATTAATTTAAATTAAAATTTGATTATACTTGCGTTTTTAAAATAATAATAAATGCCTATGAAGTACATTAAAATTTTTGAAATATTCTAAGTATCATTATGACGTAGATCCAGAATCTGTTCGAAGGTGAGCCTACATGAAGAAACTAAAACAAATGATATTGATTCACTTATTGCTTTAACTCGCCTTTTACAAAAAAATATTAAAATGTATATTATACATTTAACAAAATATTATCACTTATCTATAGATCATTAGACTTTAAGAAATCGAAAACCAATATTAATCAATATTAATTTTCTGATTAACATCTTCAAATTCTGTGGTATCCAATGAGCATTACACAAAATCAGATAATATGTACACATATTTAGGCCTGAGTCGAATGCGAGTTCAGTCGAGGAAATATATTTAAATCTCTTATCAATTTACTATATGTATAAATAAATATGTAGCGTTTTTCTTTTTGTTATACATTGAAAAGAAACAATTGAATCTATTTGCTCTTAAAGGGCATTAAAATAAAAATTCATTTATACAAAATGTTGAAGAATAATCCATGAATACACCCCAGTATTCGTGCAGCCATTCGTTTCGATATTGTTACGAGATCAATGCGAATAGATGGGGAAATCTCAGGACCTCTTCTCGTAACGATATCGAGCATCAAATTGGATATACATGGTAAGTAGATACCGATACGTTCTGTCGGAGTGATACAAGACATTTTTCAGAGACGGAACGATATCGAAGCAAAAAATTACCAAAACTCGAGATTGCTGCGAAAAATATTGCAATTTGATAAATGTTTAAATATCGTATCTTGTCATAGAATTTTAAGGTACAAAAAATTTTAAAAAATTATCAAAGTTATTCAAAAATGCTTCGAGATATCATGTAAGTTTACAAAAAAAAAAGTTTTACACAAGTTTATTTTTTTACTGGAGTAATCTCTGTGTATGTACAATATTCGTCAATAAAATATTTCTTTAGTCTCTTACTTATACATTACGTAAATTACTTGTTACAGCTTTCTGTGAGTTTTACTGCACAGTTTACTGATGTCTAGAACAAACTAGACTATTTACATAGCTAGTAAAATTTACTGGGGATTCATGTCAAAGGCATTGAACACGTAAATATTTACGAAATAAACAATTAGTACATAAACGAAGTTAACACAAAATTGTATGAAAGTTATTTGTCGGTGTTTATATTATTTTCATATATTAAGTTCTATTTTTTGAAAAGTTGTAAAATTATTATTTATTAAATTGTGTTGTGCAATGATTTTAAGTGATTACAACATGAAATAATATAAATAAAAATGAGATCAAATATAACAGATTTATATACATGTTTACGATCTGAGAAATACGCCTTTAATATGAAGCCTCTTACAATTTTCTATTTGTATTTTTTATAAGCTATATTGGCAACACTTGCCCACTTTACACAGTACAGGCAGCTTATTTCGGTAACTGGTATAGGTTGGAGATAAAAATGTGACCCTTTGATGTCAATTCGCTGAATATTATTATGAACAGTCGACTCACGTGTGTATCTACTAGCAACAGAAACTAGCAAAATTACTAATGAAAAAATGAAAATTTATTAGGCGTATTCCGTTAAGTTTGTATTCCGTTAATATTTGTTATATATATATATATATATATATATATATATATATATATATATATATATATATAGATATATATATATATATATATATATATATATATATGTATATATATATAAATGTTATATATATATATATATATATATATATATATATATATATATATATATATATATATATATATATATATATATATATATATATAACATTTATTAACGGAATACAAACTTAACGGAATACGCCTAATACATTTTAATTTTTTCAATAGTAATTTTGCTAGTTTCCGTTGCTGGTAGATACAAGTGAGTCGACTGTTCGTAATAACATTCAGCGAAATATTTTTCATTTCTTTTTTTAATATCATTACTATTTATATTAATAAATATATATATATATATATATATATATATATATATATATGTCTATATATATATATATATATATATATATATATATATATATATACATATATATATACATATATATATATATATATATATATATATATATATATATATATATACATATATATATATATTTATATATATATATATATATATATATATATATATATATATATATATATATATATATATATATTTATATTTATATAAATAGTAATGATATTAAAAAAATTGAAATCGACAATCGATTAAAAAACAGTAGAAAAGTGGAAAAAGTATTGAATTATGATAGGCAGGCACAGAACAAAAGTATTTTAAACATTTTGTTTAAATAAATAAAAAAATTACCATTAGAGCAATAAACAAATATTTTTTTTCTATATTTTTTTTTAAATTGACATTTTGTTAAATTTTTGCTTTTAGAATGTCATATATTCCGAACAAAAGTTTTATTTTAATTGAAGTTGGTTTTAACTGTTAGTTGTTGCTGGAATAATTCAATTCGGTTTTTGTTGTCAAATATTTGTATTACGATCGAATGTGAATTCTAGATCATTTCATTGAATTGTTATTTTTTCTCTTAGTGTTACAAAAAAAATAAAGAGCGCTATATGTAATTTATTTGTAATTTTTTTTATTTAAGTTGAATAAGAGGATGCGTAAGCAACAACAAAACCCATAACATCGGAAGTATCGGTTGCTTGTTGCATACGCGTCGCCGTGTTGCTGTGTTGTAGCATTGCACGCTTCTTCTACAAGTACGTAATAAGCGACAGGTGTTGCGCACGAAATGCATGCAGGAAGCAGCACCAGGAAGTCAAATCAAAGAAAATTAAGCAATAATAACAACAACAACGGAATGCGCTGCACAACGAAACGAAGCAACGCAGAAGAAGAGACGAAGAATAAGTAAAATGCAAACAAACAAATAAAATCGCGAGCGCGCGCAGTTTGGACAACCGCGCTGGATCCGTTGCACAGGGTGTAAAACTGTCCGGCGTAAAAATCTGGCACATGTCACACGACTTGAAGTTGAACTCGTCGGACGCGAAGATGACACAACACCCGTTCGTTCGCGAGCACGTTCACTAATGCAGCTGACTGACGCGACTGAACAGACCGAATCGATCGGTCGTTGGTCCAACAGGCAATGCAGGCAGTCGTACTATGTGCGCCAAGCGGACGAGCGAACGAGTAGCAATTTAAGAGATGATGCTGTTGCTGTCTTTCGCTACAACAATTGCAGCAACATTAACAACAGTTATAATTGTAACTAAAAACAATACAAACAATAATTTAAGCACGCACACATCCGCGCTTTTTGGTAATGCTTAATGCCAACAAAATCACTGCGTGACGTTACTAATTCAAATCGACTGCATGCATCCAGTACCTATTTGGCAAAAGTACTAAAATATTGTCATATGAAATACAGAACAAATTCAACAACATTTAACTACATCAACTACCTCAACAGTAATATTTCCAACAACGCACGACAATGATTACCAAAAAGAAACAACCTTGACAATTACATGCTTTTGGCAGAGAGCGCTGCTTGAGTACGCGTGTTGTGTTGTGGCCTGTCATTTGATCTCTTCGTAAAACATTAAAGAGCGCGCATGGGCGTAGATAGTTTTCATTTAAGAGGTAGCCTTACAAAAAGTTAATATGCATTAAGAAATTTGCAGTCAGAATAAAATAATGGAAATTAATTCAATTTAGATTTTAAATATTATGTACACCCATAAAAAATTATTCGGATTCTCAAACCAAACTATGTCCAAAACAAAACTTTGTGCTAACTTTTAAAGGTGGACTATACACGAATGTTGGCAGATAAATGATCCAAAATGTACCTCAAAGATTTACGAATGTCTGCCTTTTGGAGGACTTTTAGTTCTCAAAATAATAACCAAAAATGTATGTTTAAATCAAAGACTTGGACATATTCAGCCTTATCGTGAATAAAATTCCTCAGGGAATGTTTACCCTTGGTGGAAAATAGGTATCGTGAACAATATTCGAAAAGGGAAAAAATGTTTCCCTAAAAAAAACTACGAATCATGAACAAAATTTTGGAGGAAAAGAATTAATTAAAAACAAAACACACATTAATTAACTATTCTTTTATTTATAATATGTTAACAAATATCTATGGATAGCACGAAAATTATTTAAATAAAAGGAAAAGCTATTTACATCTTTCTGCACAAATAAATTACAGATACATTCAACCACTGCAAAAACTTCACCGGCTGGGGAATATCTTAATTATTTTAACTCTTGCAAAATGAACGCAATCTAATCACAACATTTTCTTAAATGAAAAACTACAATTAAGAGTCATTTTATATACTTTTAATTGCAGTTTAACATAATTTTAACTTCAATATTTATTTTCACAACACAACGCAATTTTATACAAAATTTTAACAGTTGAAAATGTTAAGTTAACATGAATATCTGTTTAAATTATAGAATTGTTGTTATTTTCCAAATTTTAAAGTATCATGTAGAATTGACGTGAGTTTGTTTAACGTATTATCTGTCAAAATTCTCTGAGTGTACTATATCTACTCTGGTTTTTTCAAAGGTATCACATTAGGTTTTATTTAATAGAGTTTAGATCAGTATTTTTATGAAGGTTAGATCAGGTTGCCTTATGTGGATCTTTAAAAAGAGATTGCCTTAGTCGACCCTGTTCAGTATCATTTCAGGTGGCCTTTGGTAGGGATGCCTTATCGTATTCAGATCAGGAACGGATGCGAAATAAGGCTAACCTTAAGCAATTTCCACTCGGGTTACTCCCGATTTCATTCGCCAATTCATCGGATATCTCGGCAGCACAGAACATGCGTCTAATTTCGTACCAATATCTGTGTCAGTTTGCCTGTGGTCTTAGCCAATCCACAAGATCCTCCAATTTTCACGAAATAGCAAACTGTATTTGTTTACTATAAAAAAGTTATCTTTCTGAAATATCTAAAGGTGCATAATATATAACTTTTGTAATAACCAGGGCTCGCTTTTATAATGATTTATATATTAAATATTTAAATACATATTATAAAATTTTTAAAGTAAAAATCCATATACACTCTAACAAAAAATGGTGGGAATTTGATTACCTACTGTGGGAATAGATTACCGACTATTATAATAGTAAAATCCCGTCACATGAAATACAAAAAACATCGTGTTAAAAGTGCGTTATATATGCGACAAAATATAATGAATGAACGCATTCATTTGTAAATTGTTTGGTACTCTATAAAAACTCGTTACTGAAGATGTACACATATACAAAATTATATTGTTAGCATTATATTCGATATTTTTTGTTCATTTTTTTAGTATTGCAAAGTGAATATGAATTAAACCATATTATCTTCGGCGACATGTCACATTCAGCGTATTACATGGCCGATTAAGTGAATGCTTTAGCAGACGAATTTCGGGTACCTTGCACAACTGTTTGACTACTGAATGTGTCTAATGATTGCGGCAAATTGGATTTATTCACTTTGCAGTACTAAATAAAATGATATAAACTAAAAAAACGAATTCGTGTTTATATTTTTAATTTTACTATCTGCACCCTTTAAGAACAAGCTATCAATGGCAAAAATGTGTATCTACGATCATACATTAGTAAAAGCGTAAGAGAACGCTATATTGACGGTTTTGTAAAAATCCACTAAAGTAGAAACAAAAGTTACACGAATTTCATGATATTAGTAAAAACACACTATTAACAGCACACATTTATATAACACACTCTGCAGCTGTTTTTACAATAGTTATATAGTTAACTACATTTATGGTAGTAATTTTACAATAATATTTTAAATTGCATATAAATCCATATTTTTAAAAACAATGAACTCATATCGACGCCCCTTACAAAAACTTTTATATATTTTTTCCCTTACGAACAAAAATATGTTTTTTTTTATATTCGAAAAAAAAAATATGTTTTTGCTTTTCCAAAGAAAAATAATATGTATTGTAGTTTTGCCACGTATCCAAATATATTTTACCTTTTTAGGAGAATACACATTTATTTAACTATGTTTCTAAGAAAATAAACCTGTTTGAATTTCACATCGAAAATTAGAATCATTTACTGAAATAATACTATTTATATTAGGAATGACCCCGCATCCACTAACGCGGAGCATTTCTCGGATCTTTTTTTAGGCATTTATGGATACTGCATTTCACTCTTACGAGGCTATGACAGAAGCCCTTTACCACGATTGGATGCATTTTTGTAAATATTTACATCCTAAATGACAAATGGTTAGTACGCTCGACTGTGAGCTGAATGATCCCGTAACAAAGGTTCAATTGTGAGCTGGGATTGTTAACATTTTTTAAATTGAACATGTTTTTCTATACCTCTCGGCAGACAAACGTCCGAAAGTATACATTGCCATGAAAAGCTCGAAACATTAAACTGTAGGTCCCAAACTATTCCCAAGTAACACAAAGGACAGATATTGTCACGAATTCTAGATATTTTTTTAGTTTGACACAGTTTTTATATTCAGATTCTAATTTTTACGATTCTAATTTTTACATAGATTTCCATTCTCTGTCATTTAACGAATTAATTCTACATATTCGCTCCATATTAATCATAGATCCATACTATGTTTTTCAATGCGTTTCTATATTATGATTAAATGAAAAATTAACTATTTATCGAAATAGAATTGCTAAATAAGAAATGTTTATAGTTAATTTTATGTGCATCCGATCATGACATATAAAGAATAAAATTTAATAAAAATTATTTTTTTTATTAAAAATAACAGGTATTTAATAAGCTAAATTTACTAATACACATAACAAACATAAATTATTATTATTAGAAATAGTAAGTAAAAAAATTATTAATTAATTATAAATAGTTACATATATTTGAAATGAACATGGATATTAGTCACAATAAAAACTATACAATGCAGGAAACTAAAAAAAACAGTAAAGTAAAAATAAGACGTGTAGAAGCATTAGAGAGATTCATTGTGTTGTACCATTTAAATTGTACCATTTGTATTGTACCATTTGTATTGTACCATTTGCATTGTACCATTTGTGTTGCACCATTTACAAATAGTATAAAATTAGAATAAAATAAAAGTGAGATATTTAAATTGGTCGAGTAAGTATATAATAATGCGCTTTGTTGCCATAGCGTTTATATCTTCAGTTTTCTTAGAGATAATGGCATTTGTGTTGGAGTTTCGGTCAGCAGTGTCTTGCTGGGACATGTGCGCATGCAACCTTAATAGAAAATAGAAATTAAATATTGACATCGAGTATAAGTGTATAAGTATTTTTATACCCTACACTAAGAGTGAAAGGTTCAATTGTTCAATTGGGTATATTCAGTTTGATACGTTGTTTGTAAAACCCTGAAGAAAGCATCTCCGGTATGTAAAAGTATATATATTCTTGATCAGCATGACCTCCTGAGTCGATTAAGCGATGTCCGTCTGTCTTTTGAAATCACGATTACAGAAAAGGTAGAAGAGCTAGAGCAATGAAACTTTAGATTTAGATTACTTATATATCTAAGCTGTCTGAACAAGAAAATTGGCATGATCGGTCTATTGTGACCTGAGAACCGACCACTTATGTTCAAATACCTCATATAAAATTTACATTTACAGATCAATTTTATACAGTGCTTAGGTAAACTTTTTTGGTCAAATATATATTGACATCATGCTCAAATACATGAAAAAACCGTTTTCCGGCGAAACGACTTGTGGTTCCCAAAACAAAAATCGAAATTCGGTACACCTTCCCATTTGTAAATATCGGTATCAAATGAATGGTAATTCTTCAGCGATGGAAAGTTCGTAGTTATATTCAGGATTCGTATACCCTGGTGACCTATATACCACGTTGAATGGTAACATGTGTGTAGGGTATTTATAGTCGGCTTTGACCGACTATAAGTTAGATAATCCTAACTATCATACTTAAAAATTTCCCATGTGATCTAACCTTCCCAACTGGTTTAATCTAAAATTAACGCACAAAATTAATTTCCGATAAAAAAACGTATAATATTCTACGATATATTATAATAAAATTTGTCTTATACGTGAATTTATACTGGGTATTTAGTACAAACTAATGGATGTTTACACTGAATAAAATCTTTTGTTACAAAAGAGGGATAATCTTTAAAATAATGATTATAACTTATATTAAACGCCATACAATACTAAAAACCAAAATATATAGTTTAAAAATATATTAAAATTACCTATTGATATTCTATATTTGATAACTCTTTAATTGATAATGCCTTTTTATACAAAACCAATTAGATCGATTCAACATTCCTTACCACAATGCATATATTGCGGTTTCCTGAAAAAGTTTGACAAACAAAAATGTATCTTTTTACATCAAATATATAATTTATAGCCGCGGTAGCTCAGTGGTTAGTGCGTTGGACTGCGAGCCGAAAGGTCCTCGGTTCAAGCCTGGACTGGGGCTAACAACATTTTTACAAACTTATATTTCAGTGTATCCACTTTCTGGTTAATTCCATTTTTTATCTTATTATGCATTTTTTATCTTATTGTATAATGTTTGTGTAATTTTATTATGTAACTTTAATTTGAATTACAATTATTATAATTTGATAATAATCAAATAGGAAAAAACAAGATTTACAATAAATATTTTAATTTTTGATATTACATGAATTTATTTAATGATGATTTAATATCTAAAATGACATTGAATATGTACCTATTTTCTATAAAAATATACAGTGCAACTTTTTGCTCAATTTTGTCTAAATTGTTGTTTTTTTTAAGCACCAAACATTGTTAATATTGGAATAATTGGCCGGTCGCTGCATTGTATATAACTCCAAATAGGCAATATTTTCATTAGTGTTTTGAAGATCCTTAGTATGTGTACTAACTAAAAAACAATATAATCTGTTTTGACGGAGTGTGTCCGGAACGTTTTGTAAATGAAATATAATTTTATAAAAAATTGAATTTACTTCAAGTATAAAATATTTCTAAAACAATGACATAGTAAAAACTTTATAAATACCAGATAAATGGCTGTATTACAAAAAAAATATATTATTTCAAAAATAAACGATTCAAAAATTTTTGTATACATATGGCATAAATTGAGTGATGACACATTGTAAGTAAATTAATTTACTATACAATAAAAAAAAATAGTGTCCGAGGTCAATTTGACTTTTGAGGTTTTCGCCAACACTAGGTACTCGCTGTCCCACTGTCCTCTAATCTAAGGATGCCCAACTCGCATGCCCGCGGCTGACTGCACTGGCAATCGAATGCTAGGCGATGAGTATCTATGGGCAAAAGTGAGCGGGGATTGCAACGCAGAAATGAGCGGGGATATTAGTGTTAAATTTTTAGAAATTCCGGGAAATTTTAATGTCTACTTCAGAGTTTAATTAATTTAGATTGGTTTTAACGGGCCTATTTATATTGCTTATTATTTTGAATTACTAAAATATACAAATTTTATCATTTTAAATTATTATAAATTATTTTTCATAACATTAATATAATGTAGCCGCGGTAGCTCAGTGGTTAGTGCGTTGGACTGCTCGGCCTAAGTTCTTATAGGACTGTAGTGCCAAACTATTATTATGAATCTGTTCCAATGGGATTTGGCCAGAACCCAACTGCGTCATTGGACATTTTTTTGAACAATTCGGTTTCATTGGGATATGGCCAGAATCTTACTGCGTCATTGGACTTCTTTTTGGACAAATTGATTCCAGAACCCAACTGCGTTAAATTTGTCCAAAAAAAGTCCAATGACGCAGTTGGGTTCTAGCCAAATCCCATTGGAACAGATTCACCCAAAAAAGTTCCAATGACGCAAGTGGGTTCTGCCGAAATCCCAATGGAACCAATTTGTCCAAAAAAAGTCCAATGACGCAGTTGGGTTCTGGCCAAATCCCAATGGAACAAATTCACCCAAAAAAAAGTCCAATGACGCAGTTCGGTTCTGGTCAAATCCCATTGAAACAGATTCACCTAAAAAAAAATCCAATGACGCAGTTGGGTTCTAGCCAAATCCCATTGGAACAGATTCACCCAAAAAAGTTCCAATGACGCAAGGGGGTTCTGCCCAAATCCCAATGGAACCGATTTGTCCAAAAAAATGTCCAATGACGCAGTTGGGTTCTGGCCAAATCCCAATGGAACCGATTTGTCAAAAAAAAAGTCCAATGTCGCAGTTGGGTTCTGGCCAAATCCCATTGGAACAGATTCACCCAAAAAAAAGTCCAATGACGCAGTTGGGTTCTGGCCAAATCCCAATGGAACCAATTTGTTCAAAAGAAAGTCCAATGACGCAAGTGAGTTCTGGCCAAATCCCAATGGAACCAATTTGTCCAAAAAAAAGTCCAATTACGCAGTTGGGTTCTGGCCAAATCCCAATTAAACAGATTCACCCAAAAAAAAGTCCAATGACGCAGTTGGGTTCTGGCCAAATCCCATTGGAACAGATTCACCCAAAAAAGTTCCAATGACGCAGTTGGGTTCTGGCAAAATCCCAATGGAACAGATTCACCCAAAAAAGTTTCCAATGACTCAAGTAGGTTCTGACTAAATCCCTTTGGAACAGATTCACTCAAAAAAGTTCCAATGATGCAAGTGGGTTCTGACCAAATCCCCATGGAAACGATTTGTCCAAAAAAATGTCCATAACGCAAGTGGTTTCTGCTAAATCCCAATGAAATAGGAATATAAAAGAATTATTCATAATATTCTTTTTTAATCAAGAACATTTATATACATAAATTTATCATTTCAAAAGTTCGCGAGAGAATGAAATTCAAAGAATTTTAAAAACATTCAAAAATTCGCGAATGAATGAAATGAAAAATTCCCAGAGAGAATATTCTTTGGAGAATGAATGTATTTCAAATATTCTACGAACCCTGATTTTGAGTGAGTGCATTTGCTTAATATATGGTTAATTAAATTTATAATACTGCCTTTCTAGACAAAACCACCTATCTCTATTGTACATTCCATACATGTATTTTTGTTTTCTAAATAAAATTAATATTTCCACTCTACTTCAAACATATTAATTTGTCAGTGCATTTTTTGGGAAAAGGAGGCAGCGTGATCGACTGAGAGTTTTTGCAGTTCACACGAACTTATATTCGTTGTGCTCGCTCAAACTCTAACATTCCTCTCACCTTTTCCGCTTCACCGCTGTTCCCCTCACCAAGCACCTTGCGGGCTGAAGCTTACTACTTCTTTTGACAAGAATGAATCAATATATATTTTAGGATTAGTTAGGATTAGGATTAGTTAGGATTATCAAAATTATAGTCGGTCTAAGCCGACTATAAATACCCTACACATATGTGTGGTTACCATTAAAAGTGTTTTATAGGTCACCAGGATATACGAATCCCGAAAATAACTACAAACTTTCAATCGCTGAAGTATTTCCATTCATTTGATACCCATATTAACAAATGGGTAGGTGTACCGAATTTCGATTTTTTTGTTGAACCACAAGTCGTTTCGCCGGAAACCATTATTTTCATGTATATGAGCATGAGTCAATATTTATTTTACAAAAAAATTTTACCTAAGCACGTATACAGTAAAATTGATCTGTAGATATACATTTTATTTGAGGTATTTGAACATAAGTGGTCGGTTCTCAGATCACAATTTTCTTGTTCAGACAGCTTAGATATATAAGTAATCTAAATCTAAAGTTTCATTGCTCTAGGTCTTCTACTTATTCTGTAATCGTGATTTCAACAGACAGACAGAGGGACAGACAGACAGACGGACAGACGGACATCGCTCAGGAGATCAAGAATATATATTCTTTTCCATACCGGAGATGCTTCCTTCTGGGTGTTACAAACGGCGTACCAAACTGAATATACCCTTTCACTTTTAGTGAGGGTATAATGAACAGATGCTTTAAATCACTGAATTAAAACTGATTGCAAAATTGTGTGATTCGATTCAAAGATTTTGCTTAATATTTCCAGCAAACCAATGACTTGAAAGGTGATTAGAACTTAAGATGATTCAATCTGTAAATGATTTAAATAAATATTTTAAAAAAGATTTTCATTTATTGATTTAAATCTAATAATATATTAACTAATGAATTGAAAAACGAGTTGGGAATGTTAGGTCACATGGGTAAGTTCGGTCACATGGGACGGACTTTTATAGTCGGTCGGGCCCGACTATGGAATACCCTACACTTTGGTGTGAATTTTAGTGTGGGGAATTTAATTGTATACCTACCTTTAAAGTCCTTAATTATGCTGAACATTCTTACACTCAGAATATTATTTACATATCAAATTTCTGACGACGTATATACCATTAATTTAAAAAATTGATGTGAAAGTAAAAAAAATAAAAAATCAAAAAATGTTAAAACATGTAGAAAAATAAATGTGGGCTAATATTTCATAATTTTGTTTTCAATAATTTGCGAATAAAATGTCCACTATGAAAAAGCGAGGAGTAATAAAAATTGTGGGCGTATCACACCCATTTTTGGATCATATATTTTTAGGTGAATTCTAACAACACGTTTTAAATTTTATAAGTATATCTTGAATACTTTTCGAGTTATTTGTTCGTAAAGAGTTATATAAAAGTGTCTTGTATGGGAGGTGGGCGTGTCCGTTGACCAATTTGGCTCATTTACATTGAAAAAACTAACTTTTGGCTAAAAAGTATTGAAACGAAATTTCATCGCATTCTAAGCAGTATTTCTCAAGTTATCGTGTATACGGACAGCAAGACAGACGGACGGACATGGCTAAACGGACTCGGGTGGTGATGCTGATCAAGAATATATACTTTTCCATACAGGAACCGCCTCCTAAGGGGCGTTACAATATATGCACAAAGTTAATATACCCTGTACCTCATAGGTGTAGGGTATAAAAAATATTGCAATCTATTTATATTTTTCTATACCGCGCTACCTCTCGGCAGTAAATGGCAAACCTACGAGACATTGCCTATGAAAAGCTCTCACGCGCCGTTCGGATTCGGCAATAAACTGTAGGTCCCACCACTTTGAGTACAAATATAACACGCACAGCACAAAATGGTGAGGGAGCTCGGCCTAAGTTCTTATAGGACTGTAGCGCCAAAACTATTATAAACTGCAAAAGAAATGATGCAATTTCGTTAGATTCTCTAAAACCAACAGTTGCCTTCCACACATTGCACCATCCTTTTCGTATAGCCATCAATCATAAATTGTAAAATTCCACACGCATAATTTTGATAGGTAATACATTGGACTTATTTCTGCACGAGGAGTAGTTAACACTTTTTGTAGTTCAAAGTTTATAGTGCAAACAGATCCATCTAATGCTGAACGTTGTTTGTCATTTTTTTATTAGTTTTCTTGCTGTCTTTTTGTTGTGTTTGTGTTTTGCCTGCTTTTCTTTTACTTGAGACTTTTCACTTTCCAATAATTATTGAATGATTCGCACTGTTCACATCTTAAATTAAGATAAAGATTTTTAAAAAATAATTATAAGTAAGCGAGAGTGCAGAGGCTGGTATTAACAATAATTAAACTCACCTATCCTTTTTGGTAACAAAAAAACCGTAATTGAATTCAGTATTGAAAATTTGATTATATATTTGATGGAAAACAATCTTCGAATCATTTCTATCATCAATTTCATTTTTAAATAATTTATACATTTTTGAAAGACTTAGTCCTCCTCTAAGTAATTTCTTGACGTGTGTTCCATGCAGTAATGGGATTCTATTACAAGAAACTATAAGACTAAACTAAATAAGACTAATAAGACTAAACTAAATGGACGATTTAAATGTTTTCCGCGTCCATCAGTAGCAATTACTTGAGTACCTTTTAGATGTCTCTTTTTGTTGTCAGCTGTTTTTATCCATTGGTAGGATATGTCTATTTGTAGAATAAAAGCTTTGCTGATTACATTTGAGTATTAATTTGATCGATTTTACAATTAGTAATTCGTGTGATAATTATGTACTTAAATGTAATTTAAGTACATACATTTTTAATTGTCAATATATTACACATGACCTCATTTTATATTTTTTTTATAAGATTAGAAATAAGTTTCACAATAAATAAATATTGACTACCCTATGCATACAAAAACAATTTCTTGCATACTTTTATCGATCCTTTGATATTTGGCAACGTAAATATGTGTTTATAAACTTTTTGCTTAAATTCTAATTCCAAATCAGAATCTGAATCGTCACTATCATATTTTTTAAAAACAGACAAATTAGTCCAATTTGTTAGGCACTCTAAATGTCTTGTATGATCCTTTAGTGCCCAAAATTGATCAAACGCTACCTTTCGATCATACTGGTAATTTTTGAGCATACAGGAGACGACATTTGTTTATGCATCCTTCCAGCATTGCTCTGGGTAGTAGAGTTTCTTTCCGTTTCTGCAACACCTTTATTTCTTGCATTTTTGGCGGCGACATCAATCAATTTTCCTTATTAATTATTCCTTATCTTGTAATCTTTTGTCGTGGAATTATTGCGTTTATTACTTCGAACCAAAAATTGTCGGCAGGAGATTCAGCAACGCGCCCAATGAACCCACTGATGTCGGCTAAACTTGCAATTTCATCATGGGTATCCATAATATTTCCGCCTTTATTGGATGATTGCCTACACCAACACTCTAAATTTAAAAAGGTATTATTACAATGTAAGGGTTAAATATACTTACAATCATTTTCTGAGGTATTTTCAATTTTTCAATATATATTTTTTAAATTTAATTATTTGAAAAAAAAAAACCCAAACGAACTGATTTTTAAAAAAATAATAAATCTCAATGAAAGATTCTAATTTTCGTTAGAAAAGTTGAAACATAATAATATTCTACAAAAAATAGGTTCTTATATTAATTTTCATTGCAAAGTAAAAAACTATTTAATATTGGTCATTTATGTAAAAATTAACTTGTATTCGTTTAAAAGTGATATGTACTTTTTTTTCGTAAAACAATATTAATATAATAGTTTTCGTATGTCGCAATTTTTACAAATTTATACACCAAAAAATACTGTATTAAAAATAACTGTATTTAAAATAAATACATATGTATTTGATTTACGTCCAAAAGCATATGTATTTATTTTTACTAAACTGATGTAGTTGTTTTTATATGGAAAATTACTACATAATTTAACAGCTTTTCTATATAAAACTTCTCTACATATGTATTAAAAAACCTACATTTTGTCTTTATTTATACGTTCAGAAATATGTAGAGAAATTACTACACATGCCTCTAATTTTACAATAATATGTAGTTATTTTACTTTGTTGTGATAATTTATTAAATAACATATTTATTTTTATTAATTCGGAAATTTATATGAATGAATATTAATATAATTTTTTAATACTAAAAATAAGATACAAGAATTATAAATCTGAAAACTATTTAGTTGTATAGTACAAAGACAACTAAAGATTGTTACCCACAACCACAAAAAAAATATACATAATATACATAAATAAATAAAAATATAAATAAAACAAAAATTTTTGTTATCATAAGATGGAAGCACCACAAAGTATCATCAGTACTGGCGACTCAAAGGAATGGCAAGCACTTAAGTGTTTCTTTCGTTTAAAACACATAAGAATAATATGCCATGGTAAAACCATAAAGATTTCATATCAACTATTACTACCTGAACAGAATACAGGCGGCGATCGAAAAATGAGAGAGCGAACATTGAAAACAACAAAAATTTGCCGTCTCAATGCTAACGTCATGGCACGTCACATCAGCAAACTACTCATCTGCAGCTGCGTGCTACATTTGTATACTAAAGAGTTGACAACTAAGTTTTAAAACCAAAAATATTCCGCGGTAAACTTAGGTGGCAGCTCTGTAGTCATCTCCCATTAAGACGGTTCGGTCAGATGCTACGGACAGTTTTGGTTTATTTATATACCTCTTTCGCAGTCATCCGTTGTGTGCAAAAAAAAGAAACAACAAAACCAGTTTCTGCAATATGAAACCAAAGAATTCGTTTATACCTGCACGAGGGACGACCCTTTAAATGAATGCAAAAAACAAAACATCCATACAATATGTAGAGAACGAATTTTCAATACATGGTGTAGTAAAAAAGAAGACAAATAAAGGCAAATGTATTTAAAAAGCAACAAAATGTAGTATAAATATATTTTTTCAAAACAAAGACATAAAATGTATATAATTTCCCTGCAGTAGTCCCTAAACTAGTAGCATAAATATGTAGTATTCATACTAGTAACCATGTTTCTAGTTCGGTAGCTAATTAAAATGGATGCAGAGAAAAACAGTTGAAAAATTTGTTCGTAGAGGAACGTGTCAAAATTGTCAAAAACAAAACAAATTATGAAATACAAATTATATTTTATTTATCTATTTTGCAGGAAACATTTTTCTTTTTAACTTTATTGTGAGTTCCATCGTGCGATTTGTTTTATTTCTTTCCGCCATGGACTTGTACAATTTAACAACAAACCTATTTGAAAAACACTTACAACCGTGGTTTGGCTGCTTATAACAAGCTGAGCCAATCGCTCTCTCCTACGCTGACCACCATCAAGGCTCATTTTACAAGCTTTCTTGACTGGAGCAATTTCATCCATTCTGTCCACATGACCTAGGCAGCGAAAACATACACAGAATAAGAAATGTGCATAAATATTATGTATAGAGTACATAAAAATTTTGTTCATAATATTTATGTAAAAATTCTAATATTTATGAATTGTACATAATAATGGTGAATCCAAATATATTAAGGACATTGATTTAACAACCAGATGCATATATTTTATGTATTATTTACATACAAATTTCTGATTTGGAATTTCTGAAGGGCTTGTAGAGTTGGTTTGTGTAAAAGACATATTTGGTTTGGGAACAAACTATATAATCGAATATTGATATTCAAAATATAATCGAAATTTTTTGAAATCGAATATTTGCAGTCGAATATACAAGTGTATAAAATTCGTTGGTTTTATTTCGTAAACATTTCTATTCAAATAAGCATTTTATTTAATATATGTTAAGAAAACGAATGCGTAACAACTGAAATTAATTTATGGAAACATAGACGAAATCGATAGAGTCGGAGGAGAAGAACTTGGTGTTGGTAAAATATATGGTATAGTGTAAAGGTAAAAGTGTAAGATAAATAAAATAAAATAAAATAAAATAAAATAAAATAAAATAAATAAATAAGTAACAGCTCTGTACAGAACAACAACCACCACCGCAATGCGAAAGTATAAAATATTTTTTTTTGAATAATATTAAATAATGTAAAATTACATAAATGTTGTGATTGTGTGCATAAAATGTATGAAAATGTGTACATAAAATATATGGAATTAATACATTAATACGATGAATTTGGTCCTTGTTTGATGTACTCGACAAAATACATAAAATAAATGTACAAATACATAAATGTTGAGAATCTTTTTTTTCTGTGTAGATTTTGATGCGCTTGACTATGTCAATTGTTGTCGAAAAGCTTACAGCTCTAGTGTTTCAACTGGTAAATAGTAACCAGTTTAGAGAGGGATTAAAGAAACTAGTTTATAGACTGACTGTAAAAAATTAGTCTATAGACTGCACAGTGGGATGAATCCCAATTCTAGCTGGACAAAATTAAATAACATGATATATTACTATGTTACATCAATGCCAATATGATGTATATAAAAGGGGTCGTGTTATGCATCTGCCACGCCTACCTCCTTTGCATTTGCATACATTTTTAACAATACACCTTTTATTTCCGAACGTTTGTATCATATGAAGATAAAATTTGGTGTATATGGCTATTTTGGCAATACGAACAACTATTCCAAAAATTGTTCTGATCGGTCAACTTCTAAGTCCACTTCCCATATAATACTTTTTAAGAATATGACATATTTCCGAAATTATGCATCATTTAAAAATACAATTTGTTGTATATCGCTATTTTGACAGTACTATTTTTACTATTTTTGTACAAAATCGTCTATAATTTCCAAAAATGCAAGTTGATGCAATTTTTAATGATAGAGTCGGATAGAAGAGTCCTTTTTTATTAGAAAATAAAAGTTGGACGTTACACATATTTGCATAACACCTTTAATAACACTTCAAAAACAAAATAATACGTATTTGGGTATTTTTTTGTACAAAACCGATTATAATTTCCAAAAATGCAAGTGGATGCAGTTTGTAATGATAGAGTCGGATATTTACATAATAAAAGTTAGACGTTACAGATTTTTGCATAACTCCTTTAATAACACTTCGAAAACAAAATAATTCGAATTTGGGTATTTTTTTTTTTGTACATAATCGATTATAATTTCCAAAAATGCAAGTGGATGCAATTTCTAATAATAGAGTCGTATAGAAGAGTTCTTTTTTACTAGAAACAATAAGTTAGACGTTACACATTTTTTTATAACTCCTTTAAAAAAACTTAAAATAAAAGAAATATGTTTTTGAATTTCTCTTTTTTTATAGTAAAATCGACTATATTGGCAAAATTTTAGGCAAACGCTAATTCTAATGATTAATCTACATAAAGCTGTTCCTTTGTTATTGAAAATGATATGAAAGACTCAACATTTATTTATGTAGCATTTTTATCGCATTCAAAATATAAAAATAATTATTTTTAACTTGTTTTCCGAGTTAAGTATGTCCATAAATCACAAACATGCTAGTTAATGCAAAATGTATTCAATAACTCTTGTAGAAAAGAAATCAATAAATGAAAATTTGTGTGTTAGCCGTTACACATTTTTGCACAATTTTTTAAAATCTCATAATATAAAAAAATTAAAAATATATATATATATATATATATATATATATATATATATATATATACATATACATATGGGTCATTCCACGTCAATGGGGCATTTCACGTCAATTCGCCAATGTTTGACCCTTACCCCCTACGATTTCCTTCATATCTTAATATGTTTTCATTATTGGTCAATGAAGTTTAAATTTAATTTTTCAGTTCTCTATCGCACTCCCTTCACACCCTTTGCAAACTCTAAAAACACGATTTTTGTTGTTTTGCACCACAGCATTCAAAAACTGCGTTTCTGAAATTCTGAAAAAATTTACAGAAATTCTTGACATCGAACAAAGATCATTCCACTTTGATTTGAAGTGGTAAGATTTTTTTCTTTTATTTTGATATACAAGTTTAATCTAAGTCCAATATAAATTCATTCAATTTATATTACGTTTAGAATGCAAGCTTAATATACAATAAAAATAAGATAAGTAATATAACACTACTTTATGCATTGCCATAGCAACACAGAGACCCATCTGCGAAAATCTAAATATGAAGTACTGTGATATGACATATTACAAATCGAATGGACTCTAAATCGATCTTTAGAGGTGTTCCGTTTTTGCTATTTTGTCCAACTAGATTTGAGTTTTATCCCAAGTGGACTGGTTACAAGAAGCTAGTTTAAAAACTACTTAAATGTAATGCAAGAGGGGACAATTGACACATCGTAGGACATGAGCATTGAAAAAATTAAGTTCTTTGTATGAAAATGGGGTCGAATTCGGGCTAGTTGAGTGTCTACGGAGAACTAGACCAATACTAGTATTCAACTAGTCCGTTACACTGCAGGGTTGCTACAGTAATTTTTTCGGTGTACAGCTTTAACAAATTGGTGGCTTTTTGAGAAGTCTTCCATATACATTCGAATATTATTTTAAATAGGGCATTATTTTTTATTATTGGAAACGTTAAACATTTGGTTTTAAAAATATAAACAAAACTTAGCTGTTTTTAAAAGTAAATTATGTTTTCATATTTTGAGACATTTTAATAGGGCTATTAATTTTAAGATTTTATATAATTTGTATTTTAATTGTATAATAAAATTTGTATAATAAAATCAATTTTAATCAAATTTTTATAAAAACAATTAACTTTAAGTGATGCAAATTTTTGTATACAGGGGAATTTATAGTAAATTTATAGAATATAATTTATAGAAGAATTTATAATAATATGTAAATAATTTATAATTTAATATTAAACTATAATACACAAAATAATTGCAAAATACATTTTATGTAATATGTAGTACACGTATTTCAAAAATAAAAACTACAGAAAACAAATACATACTACATATTCTGAAATATGTAGAAAACGAATTTCTAATTCATTGTTTATTAAAATCCAGACAAATTAATACAAATGTATTAAAAAACGATCAAAATGTAGTAGAACTGCATTTTTTCAAAACGAAGACATAAATGTAGTATAATTTACTACAGTAATTTTTTCGGTGTACTATAATTCTGACATATTCAAATATATTTAGAATGAAATCCATAAAACGAAACATCTTATTACAGGAAACTATATCTGGATCAGTACAGGAGATTTGTAAAGCAAAAGCAATGTCACAGCGACCTCTTTGGTTTTGAAGGATTATAGGTTTTTTTTTTGTAATTTAAGCAAACAAATAATTGTTCAGTGCCAGACATTTTTTTACATACGAAAAATATGATTCAACAAATCGCATCATTAATATTTTTTCCATCTGTATTTTTACCATATAATAAATTATTTTTTGTTTGATAAATAATTTTATTTCAGTACAAATTTTTCATGGTAAGACGGAATAATTAAAATTAAACATATTGTATATCCATATTTATCAAATGTTTGCGACTCTACAGAAGAGAAAGAGAAATAAATATTTTGGATTTATGATTTCCGAAATATGCTGACTTGAAAAGTGAAAATAATCATTAAAAATACATTGTGTATATCTCAAGTAGCCGCGGTAGCTCAGTGGTTAGTGCGTTGGACTGCGAGCCGAAAGGTTCAAGCCTGGACTGGGGCTAACAACAACATCTTTTCATTGAAACATTTTTGCCATTTACTACCTCTCGGCAGTAAATGGCAAACATCCGAGAGTAAAAACATTGCCTATGAAAAGCTCTCACCCGCCGTTCGGATTCGGCAATAAACTGTAGGTCCGACCACTTTGAGTACAAATATAACACAACACGTACAGCTCAAAATGGTGAGAGAGCTCGGCCTAATTTTTTATAGAACTGTAGTGCCAAACTATTATTATTATATCTAAAGTAGTTTTCAAACGAGATGTCGCTATTGATCACCTTTAATATGATACACAAATTGAATTTTGTTTCCAAAGGGTACTAAAATCAAAGACCAAAAATAATTATTATTTTTAAATTTATATGTAAAAAGTCATTGTAAGAAATGATGGAACTATAAAACAAAGGGTACCATTAGATAACATTCGATGAACATTTTTAATGTATGGCCATATTTTTATTATAGGACTGTTACATTTTAAAATTTTTTTTAATAATTATATGAGAAAAAAAGTTTGATTAATATTTATCAAAGTCAAAAATAATTATTTTTGATAAATATTTTCAAAAGTCAAATATAATTTTTATTTAAATACATATTTATAAAAATCAAAATTAATTATTATTTTTGATATATATATATGGAAACAAGTCGTTACTCCACAAAAAATCTCAAAATCTCCAAACAAACAAATTAGCTGAACCGTATGAAGTGAAATATTTTGTCTGCAAACTATGCCCTAAATTAGGGCTCGGTCGGACATGTGGAACTCTAGATAAATCGAAAAATTATACACCTACCTATATGTATAAACATGTAGGTACTGAAATGAAAGGTATTGATCTCACGATTACTAAATATTATAATTAACTGCTGGGCCACTTCTAGAAAATTTAAAAATGCATTTCAGCGTTACCTATTTATTTCTAAATTTCGTCGTCATTTTGATAAATAATTAAATACTTTTCTCAACAATCAGCATTTCATTTTAATTTTTATTTTTTTACAAATTTACAATTCCTAATCGATATGGTTATCAGATCATAAAAATAACCATAAAATTACAAATGTTGCATTAATACCATTCATTTGAGTACCTATACGACCAAATAGGTAGGTGCACCGGTGTACTATTTTTCACATTTCCAATCGCACCCTCTTTTTTAAGCAAATAAAGCTGTTGGTTTAAAGAAAATAAGTTGGTTTAAAGAAGTAAAGTTGTGTATAATTCATTATTCACTGTATTTGAAGAGAAAATATAAAAAAAGTGCGCAAAATAAATTTTTGGGGCGCATTTTAGAAAAATTGGAAAAAAACGCAAAAAAATCAATTGCTGAGAAATACTGGTCAGAATGCGATAAAATTTCGTCACAATATGTTTTAGCCAAAAGTTTGAAAATGAGCCAAATCGGTCAACAGACACGCCTACCTCCCACACGGTCAAAAATTCAGGTTCATTTTTTCAACCTATATTTTTTTTTTTTTGGTTTAAAAACGATTTTTAAACATTTTGGTTTATTTTTATTTACCTTATATAGTTGAAAAATGTATGTATTTCAACTTTCAACTTTAAAATTGAATTTCTTAACTTTAATATATATTTTCTATACTTTACTAGTCCATAAATTTAAACTTTCAAGTTGAAAATCCATTTACATTTAAATGTTCAACCTTTTGGTTTAAATTATTTACTTTGCAAGTTAAAAACTTTAAATTTTTAACCAATTTATGAATTTTAAATGTTCAACCATTTAGTTTAAATTATTGTACATTCAAGTAGAAAACTTAAAATTTTTAAACATCTTGGTTGATTTTTATTACCTGGATGGTTGAAAAATTTATACATTGCAAAATTTCAACTTTCAAGATGAATTTCTTAACTTTAAATATATATATATATTTTATACTGATGGGTCAATCATTTAAAACTTTGAAGTTGAAAATCCATTTAGATTTAAAATGTTCAACCTTTTGGTTTAAATTATGTACATTTAAGTTGTAATTTATCATTCACTATTAGTGCTATATAAACAAACTTCCGTCGAAAAGGACGTTTCGAATTATGTAGCGAGCATACGAGTGAATGTTACTGATATGGTGACTACGAATTTTGTTGAGTATCGCAGGTTCGAATCTCGGCCAGGGTGATATTTTTATACCCTACACCTATGAGGTACAGGGTATATTAACTTTATGCATATATTGTAACGCCCCTTAGGAGGCGTGTCCGTTATGGAAAAGTATATATATTCTTGATCATCATCACTACCCGAGTCCGTTTAGCCATGTCCGTCTGTCTGTCTGTCTGTCTGTCCGTCTTGCTGTCCGAATACAGAATAACTTGAGAAATGCTGCTCAGAATGCGATAAAATTTCGTATTATTATATTTTAGCCAAAAGTAGGAACTGAGTTTGAAAATGAGCCAAATCGGTCAACGGACACGCCCACCTCCCATACAAGTCACTTTTATATAACTCTTTAGGAACTAATAACTCGAAAAGTATTCAAGATATAGGTATAAAATTTAAAACGTATTGTTATAATTCACCTAAAAATATGTGGTCCAAAAATGGGCGTGATCCGCCCACTTTTTTTTTCATTATTTCCCGGGTTTTCATAGTGAAAATTTGATCCGTAAATTATTAAAATCAAATCTATGAATTATTAGCCTTTCAAAATTTTAAATATAGACGTTGTCCGCCCAATTATATGTTTCTGTTTTTTTTTATTAGTTTGTTATACTTTTATATAAATTTTTTAATTTATGGGGATATAAGACATAAATTTCTGATATGTGAATAATATTCTGAGGGTGGGGAGGTTCAGCATACTTAATTAAAATCTTTAAAATTAAGGTATGCAATTAAATATTCCAAAGGTGTAGGGTATTCCATAGTCGGGCCCGACCGACTATAAAAATCCGCCCCATGTGACCGAACTTACCCATGTGACCTAACTTTCCCAACTCGTTTTTTTTTCACTTTTTATTTTTTTAAATTTATTATTTTTAAATTATTGATTAAGAATTATAAAAAAATCAATGGATAGAAAATAATTAAAAAAATATAATAAAAAAAAAATATCACCCCGGCCACGATTCGAACCAGCGATACTCAACTAAATTCGTTCTCACCATATCAGTAACATTCACTTTTATGCACGCTATATAATTCGAAATGTCATTTTCGACGGAAGTTTGTTTATATAGAACTAATAGTGAATGATAGTAATGATGATAGATCATGACTGTTCTTCAACTAAGTTATTGGTTGTGCAGAATTCTCGAAGTATAGTAGCAGCCAAACAAGGTGTGGTGGTGATGCAAATAAAAATATAAATGGTAAAATATAAAAATAATATCAATCGAAAGCGACAATAGAATGCTTAAATTATGTATACTAAAATTAAATTAAAAAAATAAAAAAAAATAATATATATGAATTTATAAAATTTATAAAAATAGTATGCATTTTTTTACTAAACATTGAATTGAGAATGAGTTTTCAACTGCATAGTTGATATTTTTTACTAATGCAGTTGAAAAATAATCTACGTGGTTGAATATCCTAACCATACGGTTTAGTTTTGTACTCGCGTACAATTTTTCAACCTAATAGTTTATAATTATAAACTATTTGGGACAGAATTTTATTTAAATAAACTTCATAGTTGATATTTTTACTAATGCAGTTGAAAAATAATCTACTTGGTTGAATATCCCAACCATACGGTTTAGTTTTGGACTCGCATTTTTCAACATAATAGTTTATAAATGTAACTCAAAGGTTTATTATGTTCAACATGCACCTATAATTATTAAACTTTTTAGTTGAACATTTTTATGTAAACCCTTATATACTTAAAATCAACTTTAAAAGTTAAAAAATTCAACTCGTTTTGGTTAGGATAAATATGAAAACTTACAAAATTAAAAAAATTAACCTAGATTTTTGACAGTGTATATCTATTTGGCTAAACCAATATCAGCTTGGGATGGCTGAAAAAAATATTTTTATCCAAACGGTTTTCTGATAACAAATATTTAGTCTATACACGGTCAAAATGTAGGTTCATCTTTTCAACTTTCCAACTGGTTTTTATTTTATTTTATTTTTTTATTATTTTCTGTCTATTGATTTTTTTATAATTCTTAATCAATAATTATAAAATAAAAATTATTATGGTCCAGTAAAGTATTAAATATATATATATATATATATATATATATATATATATATATATATATATATATATATATTAAAATTAAGAAATTCATCTTGAAAGTTGAAATTTTGTAATGCATAAAATTTTCAACCATCCAGGTAAATAAAATCAACCAAGATAGTTTAAAAATTTTAAGTTTTCAATGCATACAATTTTCAACCATCCAGGTAAATAAAATCAACCAAGATAGTTTAAAAATTTTAAGTTTTCAACTTGACTGTACCACAATTTAAACCAAAAGGTTGAACATTAAAATTCATAAATTTGTTCAACCATATAGGTAAATAAAAATCAACCAAGATGGTTAAAAATTTAAAGTTTTCAACTTGGAAAGTAAATAATTTAAACCATAAGGTTGAACATTTAAATGAAAATGGATTTTCAACTTGAAAGTTTATATTTATGAACCAGTAAAGTATAGAAAATATATATTAAAGTTAAGAAATTCAATTTTAAAGTTGAAAGTTGAAATACACACATTTTTCAACTATACAAGCTAAATAAAATATAGGTTGAAAAAATGAACCTGAATTTTTGACCGTGTAATACCCATATATAGGAAAAATAAAGAAAAAAGTATATGGGTTAGCTGCGTTCTCGTTGTACTTGAACCAGATCTGTTTCAAGGAAACGCCATCGGTTATATATATATTTGGCACTGTATTCTCCTTCCCTTTCTTTTTCAATACAAATTATTCTTATTATTAAGAGCTATTCATAATAGCATAATATCACCCTAAACAAATATACTTTTGATACGTACAGTACCATATCAGTAATTGTTCCAAAAACGAACCTGGTTCAAATTCTTTGTTTTTGTTTTGTATATAATAATGATCTACGGATCAGGATCAAAAAACACGCATTTTTTGTAGTAATCTATTTAAGGATGTTAAAATGATTAAAATGAGAAATAAAAAAATAAAAATGGCGAACTTAAAAACTTATATGAAGTTCCTAAGGGGCGTTACAGTTTCCGAAAAAACTTAATATACCCTTGTTCCCCATGGTAATAGAGTAAAACTAGAGGCTGAAAATTCCAAAAAACATTTTTTTTTTGCACAATGTATATTTATTTCACATAGCACATATTTGAATGGTAGGAGCAGAAGATTTTTAAAAATATATTTTTTTTTCATATAAAAAAAAGACACTCTAATGGTCCATTTATAATTTTTATATATTCATTTTATTTGAAAAATATTACATAAACATTACTAACAAAAATATTTATATGGCATTAATAGATATTATGTGGAATATAAAATTTCATTTTTTGGTAGTAATAGAAAATACAATACAATAAATACAATTTTGTATGACCTTAGGTCATCGTATGATAAAAATGTGATAATGTGTCTAAAAAAACTTTTTTTTCGAATTTAGATTCACATAGATTCACATGTCTTGAAAACGTATTGGAATATTGGTATTCTTTTATATATTAAAATTAAGAAAATTCTGCGTTTAAAGTTGTTTTCAATACCGGTTTTGTAGTGTTAAGTATTTCTATTTATTTTTCATCATAAAATATCGATAGAACGTCCATTTGATATTTATTGAAAATTTGTGTGTCGTTTTGTTGAGTATTTTCTAAATTACACTGTTCGGCAGAGAATTCTCACTGTCTTCATTCATATCATTTAATTTAAATGTGGTGATTTGAACGTTTAAATGCATTTATACTAGATACATTTAATTTAAATACTAGAGAGAAATACCTATTTCGACAATGGTATTGCTTTTTCTGTGTCCTTTCTACTTTTTGAGTTACGTGCATTTAAAAAACATAACTGTGAATTAAAATTGTTCTTTTAAAATTAAGATATTGAATATATATTTATTAACATATTTATATAGAATTTTTATTCTGGAGATATTACAATAGAACAGATTTACGGTATGAATGAAAGATAAGGTCGATGTACTGTTTTAAATTATATTATTAAAAAATAATAATAGAAATATCGATTGAAATTAATTGATATTTTAATGCAATAGTACAAACAGTTTTTTTAACATTAAACGGTTATTGTAAACAAATCTTAAATGATATTCATGTTGTCTTAAAGCCATTCCTTGATTTCTTCATGGAAAATTACTGGTTAATTTTTATTCAATGCCTGTTCAGTCTTTTCATATATATATATATATATATATTTATTTATATATATATATATATATATATATATATATATATATATATATATATATATATAAATATGAACATATTTATATAGAATTTTTATTCTGGAGATATTACAATAGAACAGATTTACGATATGAATGAAAGATAAGGTCGATGTACTGTTTTAAATTATGTTATTTAAAAATAATGATGGAAATATCGATTGAAATTAATTGATATTTTAATTCAATAGTACAAACAGTTTTTTAACATTAACCGCTTATTGTAAACAATTAATTAATTAATTATATGCAAGTTGTCTTAAAGCCATTCCTTGATATCTTCATGGAAAATAACTGGTTTAATTTTTATTCAATGCCTGTTCATATTAAATATGTTCATATTTATATATATATATATATATATATATATATATATATATATATATATATATATAAATATATATATATATATATATATATATATATATATATATATATATATATATATATATATATATATATAAAAATATATATTTATTTATATATATATATATATATATTATATATATATATATATATATATATATATATATATAAATATATATATATGTATATATATATATATATATATATATATATATATATATATATATAAATATGAACATATTTATATAGAATTTTTATTCTGGAGATATTACAATAGAACAGATTTACGATATGAATGAAAGATAAGGTCGATGTACTGTTTTAAATTATGTTATTTAAAAAAAATGATGGAAATATCGATTGAAATTAATAGATATTTTAATTTAATAGTACAAACAGTTTTTTTAACATTAACCGGTTATTGTAAACAAATCTTAATTATACTCAAGTTGTCTTAAAGCCATTCCTTGATTTCTTTATGGAAAATAACTGTCGAATATTTAAAAAAATAAAAAATCTCACTTTTAATTTTTTCAATTTTTCTATATTTTTGCTAAAATACAGAACAAATAGGGCCACGCCTTGAACTCAGATGGCTTTGGGAAGTCAGCTGCCCACTATTCAGAACTATAATAATTCAACCCGACCGTCAAATACCCACCCCTTTTTCAATTCAGAATAAGTTGCAAGATTTCAGTCGACAATTGATCTAACCCCTGCAAACCGGCCGTACTTAGTATGGGCTAGTCAATTTTTGTGGGGTCATGTCAATAGTTTTTGCTTGGTTTCATACGACCGTTCATGGAAATGGACATAGAACGCATATTTTCGATATACCTATATTCGTTAAAAGTTGAATTTTCAATTTCAACTATACACGATAACTCTGTTCCAGAGGTTCGTGTGGGGTCCAGTTTTTATTCGAATTATAAATTGTAGCCGCGGTTAGTGGTTAATGCGTTGGAGTGGTTAGTGCGTTGGACTGCGAGCCGAAAGGTCCCCGGTTCAAGCCTGGACTGGGGCTAACAACATCTTTTCATAGAAACCTTTTTCTATACCGCGCTACCTCTCGTCAGTAAATGGCAAACCTACGAGAGTAAAACCATTGCCTATGAAAAGCTCTCACCCGCCGTTCAGATTCGGCAATAAACTGTAGGTCCCACCACTTTGAGTACAAATATAACACTCACAGCTCAAAATGGTGAGAGAGCTCGGCCGAAGTTCTATACAGGACTGTAGCGCCAAACTAATATTATTATTAAATGTAGTAACCAAAAAAAATCGCTTCAAAAATAATCCCTGGTAAATTCTACCCCGGACTATTCTTTTATTGATAATTCTTTTCCAGCGATAATTTTTCCAGGGACAATTCTAAAAGATTGTACACGAATTCTTTACCGGAGAATTATTTATCGAGGCATTTTTTTGGTTTTTATATGAACACATCGAAAGTCATTCACATTTCCACCTAAGTTAAAAATTGAGGTATATTTTATCAGACTCCCTAACATCATAACTTCATTATTGCGTTTGAAAGATGTGGGTTGTATTAGAGGTGCCACGCTCGGTCGACCAATCTCACCAACATATACATATGAAATATGTATTTTTATGTATTCTGAAAACAATAGCAAAAACCACGTGATTCAGCGTGATTCATGTGATTGAATCTTAATTTTACTCACGTGATTGTGAGTGAGTGTGAGTAGTGCAAAAAAGACTGTGAGAGGGTGTGCGTGATTAGAAAAATTTTTTCGTGAGCGTGAGTGAGTGTGAGTCAAAACTCACTCACGTGTCCATCTCTAGTACTCAGTGACCGCATTGCGATTCACTGAGTAGACGACAAGGTCATCATAGACGACAAGGCCATCAATGATGAATCGAAGACATTAGAAAATTTGTCATTGATGGATATGTCTACAACAATTTCATAAAGGACATTGCATTAAAGACGTCATACACCATATGACATATATACATATATCAAGGACATTGAAAAGGACAATGAAAATCCGTCAGTGATGAAATGTTATTGATGCAAATTAACATTCACGTGACATGCCCCATTTACGTAATGCAGAACTTAAGTTTGAAATGCATACAACATACGTCTAGGGACAGCATTTACGCGTAAAACTGAAATTTTGTGTTCGATGTCACCGTGTCATATTATTCGTAGGCCCAATTTGAGGGACCAAATTTTATAAGAACGAGATAATAAGCAGTAGTAATGTTAATAGTTAATGGACGTTAGTAAAGTAAGTTATTGACATTAGCAAGTACACATACCATTCCAACAGAGAACAGAAGAAAATAATAAAATTTAAATAATAAATAAAATAAGATAAATAAAAAATATAAATTAAAAAATAAATAAAATAATAAAACATAGTGCATGGTATCAAAATAGATTTTTTAACTAAATAAAAAATTAGGTATTACAATCATTTCTGACTTCCTTGTTGAATGATGTGCATGACATCGTTAATGCTACATCATGCATAAATATGAGGACATTTAATCGGAGGACATTTATATGAAAATGTCATCAATGCCTTGCAGGACGAAAATGTTATTGGTCATCGATGGTTCTGACCTGACATAGGGAAATCATTGAGGAATCATTGATGACATTTCCTGCTGGGATATTATGATCAGTTAATATCATGGTATGATTGGTATTGACCATATTTTGTTCGTGGCAGTCTTTATAGTAACCATAACAAAGTTCTTAACATCCTTAGTTTGGTTTTTTAGAGAGACAAACATATTATAATAATTATATTATAGTATATGATTATAGCGATCTTATTATTGTTGAAATAAAATTGAAAATACTATACTTTGATTGTGACATACTTCTATGATTGTAAAGAGCATAGTATGGTTGTCGCGATCATGTCGCAACCATATTAATTCTCTGCGTGTTCGAAACAGTGAACACGAATACAAACATGTTAGTTTTGTGCATCAACTGGTCGCATGCATTTTTTGTGAACATTCACATTACAAAAAGTGTTGTTTGTAAGGTTTTATTTAATTTAAAGTAAAATTCTTAAATCTTTACTATTTATACAGAAAATAAATTATAAATCGAACCATTTTTCAACGGACACAGAAATGATGTGAACCTTAAGTGCGGCATAAACTTTAAAAGAAAAGAAAGTCTTTCTATGCAACTAAAAAAAAAAAATATATATATATATATATATATATATATATATATATATATATATATATATATACATATATATATATATATATATATATATATATATATATATATATATATATATATATATATATATATATTTTTTTTTTTTAGTTGCATAGAAAGACTTTCTTTTCTTTTAAAGTTTATGCCGCACTTAAGGTTCACATCATTTCTGTGTCCGTTGAAAAATGGTTCGATTTATAATTTATTTTCTGTATAAATAGTAAAGATTTAAGAATTTTACTTTAAATTAAATAAAACCTTACAAACAACACTTTTTGTAATGTGAATGTTCACAAAAAATGCATGCGACCAGTTGATGCACAAAACTAACATGTTTGTATTCGTGTTCACTGTTTCGAACACGCAGAGAATTAATATGGTTGCGACATGATCGCGACAACCATACTATGCTCTTTACAATCATAGAAGTATGTCACAATCAAAGTATAGTATTTTCAATTTTATTTCAACAATAATAAGATCGCTATAATCATATACTATAATATAATTATTATAATATGTTTGTCTCTCTAAAAAACCAAACTAAGGATGTTAAGAACTTTGTTATGGTTACTATAAAGACTGCCACGAACAAAATATGGTCAATACCAATCATACCATGATATTAACTGATCATAATATCCCAGCAGGAAATGTCATCAATGATTCCTCAATGATTTCCCTATGTCAGGTCAGAACCATCGATGACCAATAACATTTTCGTCCTGCAAGGCATTGATGACATTTTCATATAAATGTCCTCCGATTAAATGTCCTCATATTTATGCATGATGTAGCATTAACGATGTCATGCACATCATTCAACAAGGAAGTCAGAAATGATTGTAATACCTAATTTTTTATTTAGTTAAAAAATCTATTTTTATACCATGCACTATGTTTTATTATTTTATTTATTTTTTAATTTATATTTTTTATTTATCTTATTTTATTTATTATTTAAATTTTATTATTTTCTTCTGTTCTCTGTTGGAATGGTATGTGTACTTGCTAATGTCAATAACTTACTTTACTAACGTCCATTAACTATTAACATTACTACTGCTTATTATCTCGTTCTTATAAAATTTGGTCCCTCAAATTGGGCCTACGAATAATATGACACGGTGACATCGAACACAAAATTTCAGTTTTACGCGTAAATGCTGTCCCTAGACGTATGTTGTATGCATTTCAAACTTAAGTTCTGCATTACGTAAATGGGGCATGTCACGTGAATGTTAATTTGCATCAATAACATTTCATCACTGACGGATTTTCATTGTCCTTTTCAATGTCCTTGATATATGTATATATGTCATATGGTGTATGACGTCTTTAATGCAATGTCCTTTATGAAATTGTTGTAGACATATCCATCAATGACAAATTTTCTAATGTCTTCGATTCATCATTGATGGCCTTGTCGTCTATGATGACCTTGTCGTCTACTCAGTGAATCGCAATGCGGTCACTGAGTACTAGAGATGGACACGTGAGTGAGTTTTTACTCACACTCACTCACGCTCACGAAAAAATTTTTCTAATCACGCACACCCTCTCACAGTCTTTTTTGCACTACTCACACTCACTCACAATCACGTGAGTAAAATTAAGATTCAATCACATGAATCACGCTGAATCACGTGGTTTTTGCTATTGTTTTCAGAATACATAAAAATACATATTTCATATGTATATGTTGGTGAGATTGGTCGACCGAGCGTGGCACCTCTAATACAACCCACATCTTTCAAACGCAATAATGAAGTTATGATGTTAGGGAGTCTGATAAAATATACCTCAATTTTTAACTTAGGTGGAAATGTGAATGACTTTCGATGTGTTCATATAAAAACCAAAAAATTGCCTCGATAAATAATTCTCCGGTAAAGAATTCGTGTACAATCTTTTAGAATTGTCCCTGGAAAAATTATCGCTGGAAAAGAATTATCAATAAAAGAATAGTCCGGGGTAGAATTTACCAGGGATTATTTTTGAAGCGATTTTTTTTGGTTACTACATTTAATAATAATATTAGTTTGGCGCTACAGTCCTGTATAGAACTTCGGCCGAGCTCTCTCACCATTTTGAGCTGTGAGTGTTATATTTGTACTCAAAGTGGTGGGACCTACAGTTTATTGCCGAATCTGAACGGCGGGTGAGAGCTTTTCATAGGCAATGGTTTTACTCTCGTAGGTTTGCCATTTACTGACGAGAGGTAGCGCGGTATAGAAAAATGTTTCTATGAATAGATGTTGTTGGCCCCAGTCCAGGCTTGAACCGGGGACCTTTCGGCTCGCAGTCCAACGCACTAACCACTCCAACGCACTAACCACTAACCGCGGTTACAATTTATAATTCGAATAAAAACTGGACCCCACACGAACCTCTGGAACAGAGTTATCGTGTATAGTTGAAATTGAAAATTCAACTGTTTACAAAAATGGGTATATCGAAAATATGCGTTCTATGTCCATTTCCATGAACGGTCGTATGAAACCAAGCAAAAATATTGACATGACCCCACAAAAATTGACTAGCCCATACTAAGTACGGCCGGTTTGCAGGGGTTAGATCAATTGTTGACTGAAATCTTGCAACTTATTCTGAATTGAAAAAGGGGTGGGTATATGACGGTCGGGTTGAATTATTATAGTTCTGAATAGTGGGCAACTGACTTCCCAAAGCCATCTGAGTTCAAGGCGTGGCCCTATTTGTTCTGTATTTTAGCAAAAATATAGAAAAATTGAAAAAATTAAAAGTGAGATTTTTTATTTTATGAAATATTCGACTCACTCACACTCATTCGCGAAAAAATTTTACTCATGCACACTCACTCACGGTATTTTTTGGTCTACTCACACTCACTCACAATCACGTGAGCAAACTTAGGATTCGATCAAGCGTGATTCACGTGAATCACGGTGAATCACGCTCACATGCCCATCTCTACTGATTACCATAGTGTCGTTGTGTGGAGTCATAATATGGCCACTCATAACCATATTATGGTTGTGTGGAATCTGGCTATGGTCACTGACAACCATAGTATGGTTGTGTGGAATCAGAATATAGTTACGACAACCATAGTATGGTTGTGTGGAATCATCATATGTTTACGACAACCATAGTATGGTTGTGTAGAATCATAATATGCTCAATGACAACCATTATATCGTCAGTAAGGTACTGAAGACCACAGTATAGTTGTAGAAAATTGGAATACTGTCACTGAGAAACTTACTAAGGTTGACGATATTGTCATTAAGGATCATATTACACATAGTACACCGAGAAAATAAAACTTTAAAATCACTTTAAACTTCGTGCATGGCTGCACGAATTTTAAAGCGTTTGTGCCGTAGGATTTTTCTGCTTTGAATGAACTACAGGATCTTCCATTGCGACTGCGATTGTTGCGGCGATTGTTGTTGTGATTGATGCTGCGATTGTTGCTGCGAGATCGCAAATTGCCACCACCAGCAAGAGCACTAATATGCACTAAAATCTCTTGCATTTGCTTTTCAAGAGAATCTAGCCGGGTTTCAGATGGATGATTTGTGACAGCATTGACACCTAAGCCATCGGATTGTTCATGTATTTTCAGCCATCACCGCCAATTTGTCGATAGCATCGTTGCTGACGGATAAAATTGCCTTTGTTGTTCCTGGCAGCCGTTAAAGACAAAGTGTTTTTAAAAGGTCGTCAGACACTTTTCCGCTGTATAACCCACGCATCTCACGTTGCAGGACTGATGATTTTTTATCTCCTGCGTTAACGGTTTCCAGCAGCTGACGTAAACGTTTCTCTTCAGAATCAAGAAATACGCCCAGAATTGCATCCGTTAGGGCGTAATACTTGTCTGCCGGAGGCTCTTCAACAATGTGGCTCACGTGGTTGAGTATGCTTCTTTCGATAGATCCAGGGGTGGATCCAGAAGTATGATTTGGGGGGCGATTGATTTTTTTGCGCCTTTTTTCCATTTTTTTCTAAAATGCGCCCCAAAAATTTATTTTGCGCCCTTTTTATATTTTCTTATCAAATACAGTGAATTATACACAACTGTAGTTCTTTAAACCAACTTTTTTTCTTTAAATCAATAGTTTTATTTCCTTAAACATGAAAAAAATATAGAGTGCGGACGAATCATTGATACCCTAGAAAAATCGAAATCCGGTGCACCTACATATTTGGTCATATAGGTACTCAAATGAAATGTAATAATGCATGATATGCATTTATGATAGCGAATAGAATTTGTAATTTTGTAAAAAATAAAAAAAACAGCCCAACAATTAATTATAATATTTCGTTGGAAAGTTATATCGAGGAAGCGCCGCAGTCGACATTTTTTTTAAAAATAATAGTTTAATCAAAGATTGAAACCGAAACCGATATCCGTTTAAAACCGTTATACGAAAATCAGAAATAAACCGATATCCAAAACCGAAATAAACGGTTTCGGTTTTATACCGGTTCAAAACGGTTTTTACAAAAGTATAACAAAAACAGAAAAACATATTTTATTTTATATAGAAGATCTTAAGTACAGGGCATGTTTAAATGTCATTTAATAAAATTTTGAGTTCCCAAAATAAAAATGTTGTACAAAAATTAAAATGTTGTTTTTTGAGAAACAGTATTACCAAAAAAACGATCTTTGGTCTAAAATTGTGTTTTTTTTTTTCATTAATTTGTGTAGTGGTAAATCGAATTAACAACAAAACACCAGATATTGTTTTTATATTTATTGTATAAGTAAAATATAGAGGGAGCCTTGGGTAAAGTGGGTCAAGTTTAGAAAAGTTCATTTGAATAATTATTGAATTATTTTAAAGAATCTTTTCAATATAATACCATTTAAAGGGTCCTTTAATTGATTTTTGTGTGATTTTTCAAAACAGCTCAATTTTGGAAATATATATGAAGGATAAAAGAATTATAATAAGATAATAAAAAACAATTGTAATGCAAGAAAAAATTAGAAAAAAAAGTAAAATTATAAAAATCTCAGTAACTATTTAAGGAAATACGAAATATAAAGTGCAAGTTCGAACATTTCAAGTATGCAGGCAGATATTGCAGTTCAAAATGTCTTTTATGGATGGAAATTGTACAAAATTCTTCTTCTTCTTTTCATGAAGTTGAAGACAATTACCGCTGTATTCTTGCATGTACCACAATATTTTCACTAGAATAAAAACAAACATTGTTTAAATTACGTTTCCCACTTTACCCCAATATCACAAATTGAACATAACTTAGCACCATATAAACAATGTTAAATTATTTGAATAATATGGAAAAAAAAAATTTTATACAAAAACCGATATCAAACCCGAAACCGTAACTTGGAACCGGTATACCGAAACCGTTTCGTTAAAGAAAACTTAAAACCGAAACCGTAACCGAAACCGAAACGCGGAAAAAACCGAAACAGAAATCAAAACCGTTATTCGTTTAGGTTTCAATCCTTGAGTGTAATTAGTGTATAATAGACTCGTGATTAAATTTCTTTTCGTTTGCATACCCACACTTGTTTAGTGTATAAAATGAACTCAGTTGTTAAAACTAAAAAGGGTCCTGGTGTTATTGGGGTTATCGGACCATGAACATAATAACATATTAATCGTGAGATCAATATCTTTCATTTCAGTACCTACATGTTCATTAGACTGATTCATATTTGTATGAAAAATCTAGAACTATTTTTTCTTTCGCTCAGCGTCGACTTTCTGAAACTATGACCTCTAAAACTGAGAAGAAGCTTGTAAAACCCAAAAAAAGTGATCCTGTGATATTGCGCAAAGAGCTTAAAGGTCATTTTTGAGCTTTTAACGACTATTTTCAATAAAATTATTGTCACTCCAAGTATAAAAAGATATCACTCAATTTTATTATTTTATTTTATTTAAAATCACTTACTGATATTATGATTTTTTAAACCATAAATTTTTAGTTAACCGTTCAAAATTTCATGACTTGCCAAACACGAAAAATGTCGACTTTTTTTACTATAGTAATTTTAACGGTCGACATTTTTCTAATTTTATTCTAACAATTTTGGGATAACATAACATTTTTGTATTATTGCACATACAATTATCTTTAAAATGATATGTCTCTCTTATATTTTTAGATATCGTTTTATTAGTACATAGTAAGATTCTGCACTCCTACCTAAAACACTCTCAACCCAAAAGTTGATGCACATCCGAAATTATTCAAGGAAATGTTTCGGATATCCCTCCCGAGTACATTTTATTAGATATCACGGTTTAATATTTTTTTAATTTTTTTTGATTTTTTTTAATAATAAGTTGAATGTAATTTTTTTTGCTTAAACTATTAATTTTTTCCACTAAAAAAAAATTAAAAAGTTTTACATAATTTGTTCACCGTTACGGTTCATAATATATAGTAACAAAAGCGGTAAAAGTGCTTATTCAAAAATAGTCCTTTAATGAGCATTATATTCTTAAGTTGTCCTTACATAGATTAACTTGTATACATATATTTACCAAACATAAAAAAAAATCAATGAGCTAACTTCTAAGGTTGAAGAGATATTACAATTCAAAATCCAATTTTTGTGAAAATTTAGTCTAACATATTTTAAGAATTTAATAAACCATATATAATGAAGTTTAAACTCATCAATATTCTTATTGACACTATAAAAGTAGAGTTTATTACATTCTTGAAAAAAATCTAACTCCTGTCGTGGATCGTGGAAATTAACCCTTTATATAATTTTCTTGTTTGATTTCAATCAAAATATATTATTTTTTTGGCTAGCGCATACTTTTAGTGTTTACTAATAATACGATGCCTAAAAATATAAGAGTTACATAACATTTTAAAGATAATTGTATGTGCAATAATACTAAAATGTTATTTTAAACTCATTAGAATAAAATTAGAAAAATTTCGACCGTTAAAATCACTATAGTAAAAAAAGTCGTAATTTTTCGTGTTTGGCAAGTCATGAAATTTTAACGGTTAACTAAAAAATTATAGTTTAAAAATCATAATTTCAGTAAGTGATTTTAAATTAAATAAAAAAATAAAATTGAGTGATATATTTTTATACTTGGAGTAACAATAATTTTATTGAAAATAGTCGTTTAAAGCTCAAAATGACATTTAAGGTCTTTGCACAATATCACAGGATCATTTTTATTTTGGTTTTAAAAGCTTCTTCTCAGTTTCAGAGATCCTAGTTTCAGAAAGTCGACTCGGAGCGAAACATTTTAAGATTTTATGTTTTTGAATCAGTCCAATGTTCATATAGGTAGGTGTATAAGTTTTCGATTTATCTAGGGTACCACAAGTCCGACCGCGCCCTAATTTAGCCTTGGACCCAAACAGAGGGGATAGTTTGAAGATTTTAGGAAGGTGTACATATCTCAGTACCCTTTGGAAACAAAGTTCAATTTTTGTATTATATTAAAGGTGATCAATACCGACATCTCGTTTGAAAACTACTTCAGATATACACAATGTATTTTTAATGATTATTTTCACTTTTCAAGTCAGCATATTTCAAAACCAAAAATACAAAATATTTGAATTTGATTTTTTTTTAAAGAATACTATTTGTACCAATTGTACCATTTGTACCAAACTTAAGTTTTACATTTAACCTAGTTTTTTATACCATTTATTCAAGAAGTAAAAGGTAATAGTTACTTGACCAATTATTAAATTAATTTACAACAGTTTTTTTTTAAATTTCAAAAATACTAGAACGTTAAAATCGGATTATAAATCGTCGTAATAGAACTAAAAGTCATCAAATAAATTTTGTTTCAATATCGATTTTATTGCATTTTCTGCTACCTTTCTAATCGAATAATCGTGGTTTTTCTATGTAAACTAGTTTTAAAGAAAAAAATTATTAAAAATCACTATATATATTTTGAACTAAATTTATATATGCAAAAATCCATAAGCTAAAAAAAGTAAAATTTTCAGATTTTTCAAATCTTCAAGGGGTATCTCAAACAGTACAGAAATCCAAAATGTTGTTGAAGAGGAAAACAAGGATTTCTGGTTAAAAGTTAATTTTTATCATGCAAAAAATATTTTTTTGTTGATAACATCTTCACTTATATTTGAAACAATCATAACCTTATAGCGCAATGCCGATTGGACATACTTAAAAACTATATTTTGTGAATATTTGATTTTTAATTATGAAAAATACACCAACACCTCTAAAACTATAAATTGTCGAATTTTTATCAAAACTGCTATTTGGACTTATAGTTGTACAACGAAGATATACAAAAACGAGTTGGGAAAGTTAGGTCACATGGGTAAGTTCGGTCACATGGGGCGGATTTTTATAGTCGGTCGGGCCCGACTATGGAATACCCTACACCTTTGGTGGAGATATTAATGAGGAATATTTAATTGTATACCTTGATTTTAAATTATTAATTATGCTGAACCTCCCCACCCTCAGAATATTATTCATATATCAGAAATTTACGTCTTATATCCCCATAAATTAAAAAATTTATATAAAGTATAAAAAACTAAAAAAAAAATTTGAAAAATATAATTGGGCGGACCACGCCTATATTTAAAATTTTGAAAGGCTAATATTTCATAGATTTGATTTTAATAATTTACGGATCAAATTTCCACTATGAAAACCCGGGAAATAATGAAAAAAAAAAGTGGGCAGATCACGCCCATTTTTGGACCACATATTTTTAGGTAAATTATAACAATACGTTTTAAATTTTATAACTATACCTTGAATACTTTTCGAAATATTAGTTTCGAAAGAGTTATATAAAAGTGACTTGTATGGGAGGTGGGCGTGTCCGTTGACCGATTTTTCTCATTTTCAAACTCAGTTCCTACTTTTGGCTAAAATATATTGAGATCGCATTCTGATCAGTATTTCTCAAGTTATTCTGTATTCGGACAGCAAGACAGCAAGACAGCAAGACGGACAGACAGACAGACAGACAGACAGACGGACATGGCTAAACGGACTCGGGTAGTGATGCTGATCAAGAATATATATACTTTTCCATACCGGACACGCCTCCTAAGGGGCGTTACAATATATGCACAAAGTTAATATACCCTGTACCTCATAGGGGTATAAAAATATATATATATTCCAAAAACTATGGCGCATTAGAATAGACATTTTAAAGTAAAATTTAAAAAAGTCGAATTTTTTTTAAGTCGAATTATTAAGTTGTCTTAAAATTGCCTATGGTTATGCGCCTATAATGTTTAAATTCGATTTAATATTGATACCCCGAGACAAAATTTATGTCATTTTTCAGGAATATTAATGGAATATTTCCGGCCAACACACAGATAAATGGAATATTTTGGGAAGTGTATAGCAGGTTGTAAAATTTTGTGGAATTTTTATGACAGATTCACGGCATATTTTGGGTTCGGGCAGACATTTTGCGATACAAACTCTGTCTATCTCCTTTTAAAATATGTCGGTAAAATGTTTCTAAACTATGTTTTTTTCAAATTTTGCGCCTATCTCTATATTTTACGCCCTTCTATAGAGGCGCAAAAATTTTGTAAATTAGGCGCATTTGCAATTTTATGCTTTTTTTGAAAATGTTGCGCCTTTCTCTATATTTTGCGCCCTTCTATAGAGGCGCAAAAATTTTGTAAATTAGGCGCATTTGCAATTTTATGTTTTTTTGAAAATTTTGCGCCTTTTTGTATATTTTGCGCATTTCTGTAGAGGCGCAATAATTTTGTATATTAGACGCATTTGCAATTTTATGCTTTTTTTGAAAATTTTGTGCCTTTCTCTATATTTTGCGCCCATCTATGTAGGCGTAAACATTTTGTAAATTAGGCGCATTTGCAATTTTATGCTTTTTTGAACATTTGCGCCCTTCTGTAGAGGGAAAATTTGCAATTTTATGTTTTTTTTGGAAATTTTTCGCCTTTCTCTATAGTTTCCGCTCTTTTAAAAAGGCGCAAAATTTTGAATATTAGGCGCATTTTTTCATGTTGTGTTTTTTTAAAAGTTTGTTTGAAAAATTCAATAGTGAGCCTTTTGGGGGGGGCGATCGCCGCCCTCGCCACCCCCTTGGATCCGCGCTTGGATAGATCCAACTAACGTATGATATTTAGTAAGATCCGAAGTTATTCCCGATGTCACAAACCAGGGCCGTGCCCTGCGTGGGGGGGTTTTAGCTAACTTCATAAGAAAGAGTGTAGAGGAGGAAGATTTCTGTTTGGCTATTCATGAACATATCATGTCGGTATCTGACGAGGCCTAAACTAGGTAAGATACCAGGTGTACGATCTTCTTATAAAGGAGTTTCCTTCAGCAACTTTTAAAGGGACATTAGGTCCCGGTTGAGCCAGTTTTCATAGCCTTGTTTCACATAACATTGCCTTGTTAGGATTTTCGGGTATTCCATTAATGAAAATACGTATAACTAACAATAAATTGAAAAAGGCTTTGAAAACTATTCGAAATTTATATAATTTGAGATAATATTAAATAAAACTAATCGATTTCATTTGAGATTTGTACTCACATTGCATAAAAATATTTTCATAATATTGGTAAAATAATATTAACAGAAAAGCGCCGCAGGCGAAAATATTTGCATTATTTTGTGAACATTTATTTATTCAACTTAAAAATTGAAATGATATATACCAATTTATTTGTTAATGCACATTTTTATATTGTGTTTTTTTTTTTTGGAAAAAACATTTTTTTTAATAAATAAGGGTGTTTTTAAAATATGAAAACAAACAAATTCAAATTTTAGCAGTACTTTTTAGAAATTGATGAAATTTGGAAATATGGTGAAACGACATAAAATTAAGACATTGGTAAAAATTTACCTTCGCAGATGGTGTGGTTTAAGAGATTTGGTGATTTAAATTTGAAAAAATATGTATAAATATCGAAAAAGTCGTGCAATTTAATAGAACATAACTTAACATACCAAAAAAAAAACACTGAAGTCTCATTTAAAATATTATAAAATTGCCAAATTGCAGAGTGGTCATTTTTAAACAAAGTTTATTTCAAAAGGATATGCGAAAAAGCAATGGCGAAAGTCAACTTTAAAATTAAAATCAGCTTTTTGACATTTTATTATTTATGAAATTGTCAAAAAAGTAGACATTAATTTTAAACTTGATTTTAAATTATCTTTGAACTTGAAATGAAAATGCATATCATATTTACATAATAATAAAAAAGTTTGCGGCACATAAAGGGTGTAAACGAAATTATTTTTACAAATTCAAATGCGGATATTGTGGTCAAAGCAAATAATGTAAAAAAACTACCGTAAATTCAAAAATTCTCTTATTTATGACAATCAAAAAAATTAGCAAGTTTTCAGTTAAGTAATTGATCATGTCGTCAATAAAAAATTCGAAAAAGAGGGAAAATAAATTTTGAACATTTTGATAAGCTTAACGTTCTACATTGCATGCAATTATTGCAAGTATAACATGTGTATCCCGGGAAACAGATAGAATTATTATAATTCGATTTCGAGAGACCATCTTCCTAAATAGTAAATGTGAATCAGGTCGAAAATCAGGATTTATTGAAATTTGAAAAATGTTTATGAAATTTATGAAAAATATAAAAACTATATCCGAAAATCCATATCTCAAAGACTAGATTCAATATGATAAAACTGACGCCATTTTAGAAATCAGAGTTACATATATATTCCAGAATTATTGCAACTTTTACTGTATATATATTTTTTTAATACAATAAATAAATAAAAATTTTGAAAATTATTTTTTTAAATATGATGCCATCAAAATACCATCTTGAAATTTTGCATGAACATTTATAATAAATTGACGAAAATTTTGGATTATTTTCAGAATTTTAAAAAGGGTAATTTTAAGGACAATAATTTTGAAGTGAAATGATAATGACCACGGGTCACATGTTCACGTTTAGAAGATTTCCAATTAGTTTTAAAACGATATTTAAATATGAACAACCATACAAAGGTGATTTTTGACCCATTTTTGTAACTTTGAGCCACTGTATCTCTGGAAGTAGTGGACGAAAAAATAACAAAAATTGTTTAGAACATATCTTGATACCCTTTATCAGTTGCCCAAATTTCATTGAAATCGAAAAGGTAAAATCTCAAACATGACCTTTTTTGATCGATTTGGTGTGGAATGGCCCATATATTTTTTAAATGTGTTTTTTGTTAAAAAATATAATAATAAATTTACAAACAAACATATTTTTGAACTATGTAAAATATTGCTAAAATAAATAGTTTAAAAATATTTGTTTAAAAAAATAAATTATTTGTATTAAAAAATAAGATTGTAAGAAAATTCCAATAATAAATTCCGGAATAATGTTTCATTGACAAAAATAACGTAAATATTGTTCCAAAAAGAAGTTTTTCAACACAAAAAAAAAATGTTTTGACAAAAACATTTTATGCAATGAACATTTTTGTTAAGAGTATACATTTTTTTGAAGTATATATTTTTGAACATATATATAACTTTTTATTAGAATAGCATTTCTTAATTTCCTCAATACGTTTTAACATCAATAAAATTTTATTAGAATAAGAATGAGTAAAGATAAAGTGAGCTCATAATGAGATTAAGCTTTATTATTTGTTTGCTCTGAGCTTCTTTTATCGTTTTTTGCTTTTAGAAAATATTGTTTCGTTTTTACTCAAAACATTTTGATCAATTTTTTTTTATTCTAAAATATCGTTTAAACATTTATTATCTGAACGTGTGATATGACATTTTTAAGCTCCTGTTTTTTCTCTGCGTGTATGATATGATGTTTATTCCCTACTGGTCCTAGCCTAGGCACATGGCTGGTTCATCGGAGATAGTTAGCCGGTCCTAGTCCTAGCTCTTTTATGACCGATATCTATGGTACATATAAAAAAAATATAAATTAAATAATATAAATTTAAAAAAAAAATATATTTATTTTTACAAAAAAAAAATATGTATGACAATCATTTGTGACATCATTGATGAATGACGTGCATGACATCGTTAATACTACATCATGCATGAATCAGTCGACATTTGTATGAAAATTTAATCAATGCTTTACAGGGCGAAAATTCAATCGGTCATCGATGTTTCTGACCTGACATAGGGAATCATTGAGGAATCATTGGTGACATTTCCTGCTGGGTACTTGAATGACATACTGTATTTAAATCAATACAGTATCGAAAAACAGTCAACGAATTATAGACGCATTAGTTGCAGCGTATAAATACATCTCGTGACTATGAGCCACATAGTGATTTTCGCTTCACTAGAAACATGTTTATCATGGACACTAAGCCGGGTCGAAAAAAATAATGTTTGAAAGCCCGCCCCTTAAATAAAAGCTTACCTCGTAAAAGTGTCAGAAATATTTTTTTTTTTTTCCACCCCGCCAAAAACCGCTTGTTTTCTCATATCTTCTTTATTTAATGTCCGAACATTTATACATCGTTGGAAAGATATTGGCGGTTAATATATCTGTCATATAGGTTTAATTGACCTCCGAGGTCAACTTCAACAAGTGATGTTCATTTTTTCAGATTTCTACCCCCCTAAATGAAATTATAATTATTAGTTTGCTTGAAAAACTAAAAGGTTACAGCTAACTATTTTTTAAATGAAAATATTATTTAAAAACAATATATTTTAAAAAATATTTGAAAGTTCACCCACCTCTAAAATAAAAGCTTACATTGAGAAGTGGTATAAACAAGAATTTTTTTTTGGAGACCGCCAAAATCGTTTTTTCATCATAGCTTTTTATACTCTACACTAAGAGTGAAAGGGTATATTCAGTTTGGTACGCCGTTTGTAACACCCAGAAGGAAGCATCTCCGGTATGGAAAAGTATATATATTCTTGATCAGCATGACCCCCTGAGTCGATTTAGCGATGTCCGTCTGTCCGTCTGTCTGTCCGTCTGTCTGTCTGTCTGTCTGTCTGTCTGTTGAAATCCCTACTACTTTTAAAATTGAAGAGCTAGATAAATGAAACTTATAACTTAGATTACTAATATACCTACGCTGTATGTGCGAAAAAATTGGCGAGATCGGTCCATTGTGACCTATGATCCGACCAATTATGTTCAAATACCTCATATAAAATGTACATGTAAAGATACATTTTTATGTATACGTGCTAAGGTAAACTTTTTTGGTCAAATATATATATTGATATCAAGCTCAAATACATGATAATAATGTTTTCCGGCGAAAAGACTTGTGGTTCACCAAAAAAAATAGAAATTCGGTACACCTACCCATTTGTAAATATGGGTATCAAATGAATGGAAATTCTTCAACGATTGAATGTTTGTAGTTATTTTCAGGATTCGTATACCCTGGTGACCTATATATCACTTTGAATGGTAACCACACATATGTGTAGGGTATTTATAGTCGGCTTAGACCGACTATAATTTTGATAATCCTAACTATCATAATTACACCTACTTTAAAATTTCCCATATGATCTAACCTTCCCAACTGGTTATTATTTATATCTTCCCGTAGAACGTTTTCCCGTAGAATTCTTCCCGGTAGAATTCTTTCCCGTGTTTCGCTGTGGTGAATTTTGGTGTGGTGAATTTCGGTGTGGTGGTTGATACCCTGGTGCGAAATATCTTGATAACATTATAATAACTGTTGACATACACCATCTGAAAAATATACCTTCTATTGGGGGTGCCACGCCCAGTGGTCCAATTCTCAAAGATTTTACACGAATTCTTTAACGGAGAATTATTCTTTGAGGAAATTTTTATTTTTTTATATGAACAGCCCATCGAAGGTCTTTCACATTTCCATCTCCGTTAAAAATTGAGATATATTTTATCAAAATCCCTAACATCATAACATTGCGTTTTAAAGATGTAGGTTGTATTGGAGGTGCCACGCTCGGTCGACCAATCTCACCAACAAACAATAGCAAAAAAACACGTGATTCACGTGAATCACGCGTCATCACGCGTCATCACGAGTGATTGTGATTGAATCTTAATTTTACTCACGTGATTGTGAGTGAGTGTGAGTAGATCAAAAAAAGGCCGTGAGTGAGTGGGCGTGATTAGAAATGTTATTTCGTGAGCGTGAGTGAGTGTGAGTCAAAACACACTCACGTGCCCATCTCTAGTTTCTACCCCAATTTAAAAAACCCTTACTTCCAGCTTCAGAAAATACAAATTTCGTGGTATTTTAACCTTTTCTAAAAAATCTGTTGTTTTAGTTTTACTTAAGGATTGAAGAGAATAAAACAGTATAAAACTTAATTTTTTGAATTATTTATTACAGGGACTAAAACCTATTGGAATATCGGTTCCGGTTCGGTTTCCAAGATTTTTAAAATTGTGGTTCCGGTTCCGGTTTCAACCAACAAATTAAATTGGTTTCGATTCCTGTTCCATACATTTTTAATAACGTATCCGATTCCGGTTCTTTGTGTTGCCTGACCGGGACAATAATATCTGTTCCGATTCTGGTTCCGGTTCGGTACCGATTCCAACCAGAAAAAAATTTCATCGTTATTTTTTCGTGTTTTGTCGTGTTTACGAGTGTCTTTTAAAATCCCTTCTCGTACGTGCCTGTAAATTTACTCGTCGGGCTCGAGGTCGTGCGTGTCACCTATCGGCCTGCACGTGCGTGTCCGTGCCATCAAAAACAGACACGCGCCCATCTCTAATAAAAACAGAAAATTTTAAAGGTTTTTGATTTCTAAGGGGTAACACGTGACCTTGAGGTCAATTTTTTTTCTTTTTGTAATTTTTAGACCTAGTTTCCACATAACGTGGCATTTTTTTTATTTTTGCTCTGCCCAATTTGTTATAATTCTAAAATTAGTATGACCTCAAACAGTTTTCGGTTTCCTACGAGTGTTATTTTTTTTTCTGATTTTTTCGAGTCTCCATTGGAATTATTTTCGAACTGCCCTAAAATGTAAACCTTCTACAGATTATTATTAATTTTCGCATATGTAGACCCATAGATTTTTTACAAGGGGTAGCAAAGTTTTTCGACGAATTCTAAAAATATACATATTACTGATTCTGACAGTGAATAATAGTATCTTTGAAATGCTTTGTTACGTTTTGTTTTCAACTTTCTGACGTATTAGGTAAAACGTATTATACAAAAATATCATTTTTTTATCTTGTCGTATGATTTATATGAAAAAACACACTGAAAACAATCGCAAGCTCAACATTTCGATTGATACATGAATTAAAATTGTAGTCACACGTTATTCATCCGATTTTGAAACGAATTGAAGCGGATATCGTTGTCACCGGGAAATAAATATTATTTTAAATTTCAGATATGTCAATTCATTTCATGTCATTTCAGATATGTCAAAATCTTTGAGATTTTTGTTTACTTATTAATAGTAGATTTAATATGTTAATAGATTATTGTTCTGAAAAATTATACAATGCATAAAGCTACATGTTCTGTTTATATTTTTAATATTAAGTGGTAATGCATTCTAGAATCTAATTGCGTTGATTAAAAATAGACTTTCTTTACGATTGTAGACAGTTAAATTTTGACAAAATAAAATTGATGCTTCTATTTGAAACACTGAGACGTAGCTTATCATAAAGGTATGATGGAGTTTTGGAATATAACAATTTATGCAGAAATATGCAGTTTCCCATATCCAGATAGCTTGTAATGCTACAACCTAAAATGCCCTTAGTTATACCATAACTTCTCAAGACAAAAACATGTCGCGTCAAATTATTAAAATCTACTCTTAGGAGGTCAGGAGTTATAGCAGTTTTAAAACTTTGTTTGTATGGGACGTACCACGCCCCTATGTCCAATCCATCCATAGTGGCTATATAAACGAATATAACAACTTAAAGTAGAGCGACAGGAACAGCAAACGACGCCATATTTCATGCCGCTCTTTTGACATTTCTCTAGTAAGGTTTGCCATTTCATGATGGAAAGATAGAACATGTAGCCGCGATTGCTCAGTGGTTAGTGCGTTGGACTGCGAGTCGAAAGGTCCCCGGTTCTAGCCTGGACTGGGGCTAACAACATCTTTTCATAGAAACATTTTTCTATACCGCGCTACCTCTCGGGAGTAAATGGCAAACCTACGAGAGTAAAACATTGCCTATGATTCGGCAATAGACTGTAGGTACAAAAATAACACGCACAGCTGGTGAGAGAGCTCGGCCGAAGTTATATACAGGACTGTAGCGCCAAACTATTATTATATTATTACTTATAACATGTGGCCCGTGGTCATTATCCTTGCACTTCAAAATTGATGTCCTTAAAAAGGACCCTTTTTAAAATGCTGAAAAAAATCGAAAGTTTTCGTCAATTTATTATAAATGTTCATGCCAAATTTCAAGATGGGATTTTGTATAGAAAAAAAAAAATTTTTTCTACAGTAAAAGTTGTTATAATTCCTGAATATATATGTAACTTTAATTTCTAAAATAGCGTCAGTTTTATCATATTGAATCTAGTTTTTGAGATACTGATTTTGTGACATAGTTTTTAAGATTTTTGAAAAACTAATTGAACAACAATACAAAAGTGATTTTTGGCCCTTTTTTTCCAAATTTGAGCCACTGTATCTCTGGAAGTAGTGGTCGGAAATAATAAAAAAAAATGGTTAGTGCATGTCTCGACACCCTTTATCAGTTGCCATTTCATTAAAAACGAAAAGGTAAAATCTCAAATTTTATTTTTTTGGTCGATTTGGTGTGGAATGGCCCGTATATAAAAATTAATTGCCTTGTATTAATCTCGCAAAAACATGAGAACGGATCGTCTGATTTTGATGATTCTTTTTTTATTTTATTCGTATAAATACTGGGAATTCGGAAAACTCCCATGAAAAAACGAGAAAATCGGAAAAATCGAAATTTGTGTTTTGTATGAGAATGCATTAAGTGCACCATCAATGAGAATTGTATTTTAGTAATGAGGATTCGTTTATATAGATTCGTTTATACGGATAGATTGGACAAAGGAGAGTGGCACGTCCCATACAACCAAACTTTTTTAAATGCTATTACTCCTGATCTCCTAAGGGTAGATTTTAATAATGTGATGCGATCTGTTTTTCCCTTGAGACGTTTTTCACATGTCGAAGATGTAAGTATGGACATTTTAGTTTGTAGCATTACAAACTATCTGAATATAAGAAACTGCATATTTCCGCAAAAGTTGTTATATTCCAAAACTCCATCATATGTTTCTGATAAGGTACGTCTTAGCGTTTCAAATAGAAACCTTTATTTAATTTTGCCAAAATTTAACTATCTACAATCACAAAGACTATTTTTCATTCACGCTATTTTACTCTGGAATTCATTACCACTTAAAATATAAAATATAAACAGAACATGTAGATTTAGGTATTATATACTAATACATTTTTCAGAACAATAATCTATTAACATCTTAAATTATCTATTTATAAGAAACAACAATTCTAATTTCTCTTCAAATATGTTTAATTATAAGTACAATTTTTGCATTATTCTTAATTTTTTAATTTTTACTTTTTTATAAACGGACTTTTTGATTATCTACGTAATTTTAATTTTGTTGATCTGTAAAATAATCACTTCTTATTGTACTAATATATAAACCAAATCAAAACCAGTTGGGAAGGTTAGATCACATGGGAAATTTTAAAGTAGGTTTTAGTATGATAGTTAGGATTATCAAAATTATAGTCGGTCTAAGCCGACTATAAATACCCTACACATATGTGTGATTACCATTAAAAGTGGTATATAGGACACCTGAAAATAACTACAAACTCTACAAATGGGTAGGTGTACCGAATTTCAATTATTTTTTGGAACCACAAGTCGTTTCGCCGGAAACCATTATTTTCATGTATTTGAGCATGAGTCAATATATATTTGACCAAAAAAAAGTTTTCCTAAGCACGTATACAGTAAAATTGATCTGTAGATAGAAATTTTATACGAGGTATTTGAACATAAGTGGTCGGTTCTCAGGTCACAATAGACCGATCATGTCAATTTTCTTGTTCAGACAGCTTAGATATATAAGTACGTTTAAAGTTTCATGGCTCTAGCTCTTCTATTTTTTCTGTAATCGTGATTTCAACAGACAGACGGACATCGCTAAATCGACTCAGGAGGTCATGCTGATCAAGAATATATATACTTTTCCATACCCGAGATGCTTCCTTATGGGTGTTACAAACAGCGTACCAAACTGAATATACCGTTTCACTTTTAGTGTAGGGTATAAAAATATATGGGCGATTCCACACCAAATCGACCAAAAAAAGAAAATTTTGAGATTTTACCTTTTCGATTTCAATGAAATTTAGGCAACTGATAAAGCTTATTTAGATATGCATTGACCATTTTTTTTTCCACCACTACTTCCAGAGATACAATGTTCAAAGTTACAAAAAATGGGCCAAAAATCACTTTTGTATGGTTGTTCATATTTCAATATCTCTTAAAGTTCATATGCTAGAACAATGATATTATAGAACAAGCTTTCAGAGAAATTAAGTTGTTGTTTCTAAACTTGATGTGGCCCGTCGTCATTATCCTATCACTTGATGTCCTTAAAAAGGACCCTTTTTAAAATTCTGAAAAAATCACAAATTGTGTTTGATTTAATACAAATGTTCGTGCCAAATTTCAAGATGGTATTTTGATTGCATAATATTTTAAAAAATAATTTTCAAAATTTTTATTTTTTTTTTGCATTGTAAAAGTTGCAGTAATTTATCAATGTATTTCTAACTCTGATTTCTAAAATGGTGCCAGTTTTATCATATTGACTCTAGTTTTTGAGATATTGATTTTGGGGTATATTTTTTACATTTTTCAAAAAATGGTATTTATCTCAAAAACTATGGACTGTTTGATGAAACTGACGCCATATGGTGCTATTGCTACGAAGTGTCGGCAACCGTGCAGTTACAAGTCGGAAAACCATTAGCCGCCTCTTCTCTGGTGACAAACTAGGTTGGCCAGCGAATATGTCGCCTGTTTCTAGTTGACAGAGGATCAAAAATTAGATTATTGATCGACACTGGAGCTGACATCTCCGTTTTTCCAGCTACAAATCGGCAGAAATCGGATCCAGCGCACACGCTCGTTCTATTCGCGGCCAACAACACAAAAATTCGAGCATTTGGTGATATTGTTTTAAATTGTAATCTGGGTCTGCGACGCAAATTTCTGTGGTCGTTTATCGTTGCTGACGTCACGCAACCTATAATCGGCTCAGACTTTCTCCAGCATTACGGTTTGCTTGTCGATATTAAGAACAACCGCTTAATTGACAGCACAACCAAACTCAATGTCGTGGGCGTTATATCAAAGGATACAAGTTCAAAGCTGACTTGCATTACTGATGGAAATGGTTTTAACTTCATGATTAAGGAGTACGCGGACATGACGACGACCAGCTACAAGATTCCAATGGTCAAACATGCTGTAACACACCATATCGAGATAAAAGGACCAACAGTGAGAGCCAAACCACGACGGCAGCCTCCTGAGAAGCTGAGAATTTCGAGTTCATGATGCAAATGGGAATATGTCGACCATCGAAGAGCAGCTGGTCAAGCCACCTTCACTTAGTACCTAAGGCTAACAATGAGTGGCGTCCATGCGGAGATTATCGGGCGCTCAACAAATCAACCGTTCCTGATTGCTACCCTGTTCAGCATATCCACGACTTTGGACACATGCTTCATGGTAGGATGGTATTTTCCAAAGTGGATTTAGTCAAAGCTTACTTTCAAATACCTGTGGAAGAAGCTAACATACCAAAGACGGCCATTATAACTCCATTTGGTCTCTTCGAATTCACGCGAATGACATTTGGACTTTGCAACACGGCGCAGACTTTTCAAAGATTCATCAACGAGGTGGTACGTGGATTGGATTTCTGCTACGCGTACATCGACGACATTCTTGTAGTGTCCGAAAACCATGAGGACCACGAGAAGCATCTGATAGCACTCTTCCAGCGTCTTCGTAGTTATGGCATCACGATTAACGTTGCAAAATGCGAATTTGGAAAGTCAGAAATTCCATTCTTGGGATACTTAGTGACGCCAAATGGACTTAAGCCGAATCCCGAACGATTTACTGCCATCGCAAACTGCAAGCTACCGAAAACCGTCAACGACTTAAGCCGATTTCTTGGAACGCTTAACTTCTATCGTCGTTTTATTCCAAATGCGGCGGAGGCCCAATCTTTTCTCCACAGTCAGAAAAAGGGGCAAACCAAGAACGACAAGCGTGTTATCGACTGGACACCACAGCTACAAGGTGCTTTTGAAGAATACAAGAAGCAGTTTTATCGTGCACAAGAACTTTCGTGTAAAGTACATCGTCACCGTCATGAAGTTGACAACGCGAGCACACGATTAATCACTGAAATTTGTTATACACCTTTGTATTAAACACGAGCAGTTAATGATATTTATAGAAATTTGTTTGAACTATATTGTCTTCATATTAATCATTTACATTTAACGTTTTAACTTTCGGATATATGTTTATTTTTAATAATGATGTTTTAAACATTAAAAGACACTTTGTCATGACAAAGAAACCTCGACTGCACACCGCCATAGCCAACATCAAAGTGAGTAAGAGAGAGTAATAAATGACAGTAAGTGAGAATTATATGGTTGTAAATAATAAATTACTATATTATGATCAGTCTATATCATGGTATGATTGGTATTGACCATACTTTGTTCGTGGCAGTCTTTATCGTAATCATAACATGGTTCTTATCAACCATATTTTGGTTTTTCAGAAATACAATCATATTAGAATAAACTAGAAAAAACCATCCAGCTAGCTGAAAATTTGATTCTAAATATATAGGAAAAAAACAAAGATTATATGAAGATATGTTATATTTAAATATTACGAACATTTTTGGATTTACAAAGTTTGAATTTACAATATTGAGTTTTCGGTCTGATGTCCTTCGTGTTGGCGAAAGCATTTTTTCATTAATGTAGTTCGTCATGTTGTAATATTTCGAAAATCACAAAAAATCATCAAAATTTAAATATCTTTACTCATTTACGTTTAAACATTACATTGCAATTTTATATATTTTTTATATATTTGAATCATAGTTCTGTTTTTCCTACAAGTTTAAAATGAATTTTTTTTTTATATAAAATTATTTTAAATAATTTATGTATATTTTAAATCTGTGAAAACACTTTTAATAAATTTTAAAATTCACTTACTAATGTTACTAAATGTTGGTTTTTATACCCTACACTAAGAGTGAAAGGGTATATTCAGTTTGGTACGCCGATTGTAACACCCAGAAGGAAGCATCTCCGGTATGGAAGAGTATATATATTCTTGATCAGCATAACCTCCTGAGTCGATTTAGCCGATTTAGTCCGTCTGTCTGTCCGTCTGTTGAAATCCCTACTACTTAAAAAATTGAAAAGTTAGATAAATGAAACTCATAACTTAGGTTACTTATATACCTAAGTTGTATGTGCAAAATTGGCGAGATCGATCCATTGTGACCTGTGATCTGACCATTTATATTCAAATAACTTATATAAAATTTACATCTACAGATCATTTTTGTTTTATACGTGCTTAGGTAAACTTTTTTTGTCAAATATATATTGATTTCATGCTCAAATACATGGAAATAATGTTTTCCCGCGAAACGACTTTTGGTTCCCAAAAAAAAAAAAAAATCGAAATTCGGTACACCTACCAATTTGTAAATATGGGTATCAAATGAATGGAAATTCTTCAGCGATTGAAAGTTTGTAGTTATTTTTAGGATTCGTATACCCTGGTGACCTATATACCACTTTGAATGGTAACCACATATATGTGTAGGGTGTTTATAGTCGGCTTAGTCCGACTATTACTTTGATAATCCTAACTATCATAATTACACCTACTATAAAATGTCCCGACTTTAAAATTTCCCATGTGATCTAACCTTCCCAACTGGTTTTATTTGATGTCCGATCAAATAAAAATCGTTGGAAAGGTCTCGGCGGTTAACATGTTTGTCTTATAGGTTAAATTGACCTCCGAGGTCAACTTAAATAATTGGTGTTAGTTTTTTCTGACTTCTACCCCCTAAATGCAATTTTTTGTCATTTTATGAATGGTCTCGTAAAATTATATAACTTTACCGTTGAAAGTGTTTAAATCAGGGGTTGTAATCGTTACCGTTACCTTTACTGTTATCCGTTTAATACGTTTGATATGCAATACCGTTACTGTTACTGTTACCGAATTGATGGTATTGCGCCATACCGTTTACCGTTATCGATATAAAGTGTTACCGGTAATATACCGGTATGAAACGGTATATTACCAGTAAAGATATGGCTCACTTTTTTGGAATCTTAAATACCAACATTTTTATTTTAGTATGAAAAAATACCAAAAATCATAATCTGGCAACTCCCTATGAAAAAAATACTAGCTGAACCCGCGCACATCTTCGCCCGTGCTAAGTTTTTGTAAATGCAACACTATATCGTTTTTAAAGTGTGGATACAATCACGCCCATTTTTCCCCTTTTAGTATATATTAGACATCTGCACAAGTCATTTACTGTCGTCAACTCTATGCTTGAAAATTAAATGAATGTCTTGCTCACAACAACAAAGAACCAAGTACTGTCAAAACAAAACTGAAGTGAAGAGGTCTAAGATGATGTGCAATAAACATTCAAATACTGAAATAAACTGCTTATGACACCGAGTACGTGGTGCATTTTTTTTATTTATCATTCTTACTAGAGTAAGGAATAGAGTAGGAATTTTCATTAATATTGAAATATAGAAAAAAACAAATGGTATAAGAAAATCACATAATATTTTATATTAAGTTTTTTATTTATCGAAAAACATTTTTTTCATTATTTAATTTTTTTCATTATTTAATTAATTTTTTTTTTGATATATTGCTTTTGATATAGCGTTGTTTTTGTCGTACAACATTTTTTTTTTTAACAATTTTTTTTTTTTTAAATAATGTTTGTTGTATTTTTTATTAACACATAAATACCAACAACAATATTACTGCCGTCGAACGATCTTTAGATTTAATGTTGTTTTCAATGTTCGTTTTCTCACTCGTTACTCATTTCGCTCACTCGCTGCACCTACTGTATTCGTTGCATGTTCAGCGACAGTGTTGTCGTTTGTTGTGTTTTTCAAAACATTGAATGTTTTGAATGGCTTGATGTTTTGACAGCGCTTGACACCAATGAAACAAATACTGAAGTGAAGTCGCTCAGAGAAACTTCACGCTCAGAGAGACTTCAGAGAGACTTCAACGCCCAAATTGAACATAAGCACTACTAAAACTCAAAATGTATAGCGTAGGAAACGCTGAGGTTGTATGGAAGGTGACACGCCTTTTGCCCAATACTGCCTAGTTTTACAACACTGCTCTTAATAGGTCAGGAGCAGAGCTGTAATGACTACTAAACGATTACAATTCTTTAGTAGTTGTAATCAAAAATTTTGATTACGATTTTTAGTTGTCGTAATCAAAAATTTTGATTATGATTAGAAATAATCAAAAAGTAATTTGATTCTTAGTACATATTTTTATTATTTTCAGACTTCTTTAAAAGATTCAAAAACTACACGCTGCAAAAGGGGCTCTCCCAAACATAATTTTGCAGGCATTAACATGTATGTTTTGGAATTTTATGTAAACGTAATATATTATTGACTGATAAATCATTTGTAAACATGGTTGTATTGAGACTTGAACAGTGTTGTAATGAGCTCTGACTTACATTATAATATCTCGGAAACATTTTAATGTTGCCCCTTAAAATGGAGTATGTTCTAATGGAAACATAATAATTACTACATCCAAATAAAATAAATATTTGAACCGAAACATAAATATGTTCAAAATAAAACATGATTTTGAACGACCTGAATATAAATATGTTTGAAGTGAAACATATCAGTTGTTTCAGTTCAAAAAGTTTGCATAGAAACATATTTAAATATTTTTGGAAAGAAATCCTGAAAATAAAATAAAATGTTGTTTTTTATTAATTTTTATTAAAAATCTTTAAACATGCACAGTGGGAACTTATAATAATTGAATTCATATACACATTTTTAAATGCATAAATAAATAATTCGTTAACACTGCAAGTACAAGTGACAGCATCAATGAATGCACAATTGCACCAGCAGAAGCTAAACCAGACGATCCAGGCTCGCTTTATATTTGGTACAGTTACAGTTGATCTCAGTACAGCACAGAGCGTAGGCAAGGAATTCACGGAGGCTTTTGTAAAAAAACATGCCAAATTCTGTTTGAAAATCGAAACACAGATGTTTATTTGTGGTTTTTTCAATTTAGTTTCAGAGATTATATACTGCACTATATTATACTATGTTACTATTTGTACTTTTTGTAACACAATTTATATATTTATTTAATTTACAAATAACAAAATTATTACCGACGCGAACACGTTTTCTCAAGAACAACAAATACACGTACGCAGAAAATGCCGATCACCGAGTGTCAACTTTGTATACCTATACATACTTCAAACTAGAGATAGGCATGTGAGCGTGATTCAGCGTGATTCACGTGAATCACGCGTGATTGTGATTGAATCCTAATTTTGCTCACGTGATTGTGAGTGAGTGTGAGTAGACCAAAAAATACCGTGAGTGAGTGTGCGTGAGTACAATTTTTTCGTGAGTGAGTGTGTCGAATATTTCATAAAATAAAAAAAATCTCACTTTTAATTTTTAATTTTTGCTGAACTACAGCATAAGTAGGGTCATGCCTGGAACTTAGAAGGCTTTGGGAAGGCGGCTGCCCACTATTCAGAACAATAATAAATCATACCCTTGATAACCGATCGTCAAATACCCACCCTTTCTTCAACTCAGAATAAGTTACAAGGTTCAGTCAACAATTGATCTAAGCACGTGCAAACCGACCGTACCTAGTCAATTTTTGTGGGGTCATGTCAATAGTTTTTGCTTGGTTCCATACGACCGTTCATGAAAATGGACATAGAACGTTTTTTTTTTTTGATATACCCATTTTTGTAAAAAGTTGAAAAAGTGAGTGCGTGAGTACAATTTTTTCGTGAGTGAGTGTGTCGAATATTTCATAAAATAAAAAAATCTCACTTTTAATTTTTAATTTTTGCTGAACTACAGCATAAGTAGGGCCACGTCTGGAACTTAGAAGGCTTTGGGAAGGCGGCTGCCCACTATTCAGAACAATAATAAATCATACCCTTGATAACCGACCGTCAAATACCTACCCTTTCTACAACTCAGAATAAGTTACAAGGTTCAGTCAACAATTGATCTAAGCCCGTGCAAACCGGCCGTACCTAGTCAATTTTTGTGGGGTCATGTCAATAGTTTTTGCTTGGTTCCATACGATCGTTCATGAAAATGGACATAGAACGTTTTTTTTGATATACCCATTTTTGTAAAAAGTTGAATTTTTAATTCAACTATACATGATAAATATACATGTTTATAAGGTTTAGTTTGATCCATAGGTTCCTTTGGGGTCCCGTTGTTATTCGAGTTATAAATGTAGTAAACAAAAAAATCGCTTCAAAAATAGTTGTTCCCAAAGTCAATTCATCCCTGGTAAATTCTACACCGGACTATTCCTTTATTGATAATTATTTTCCAGAGATAATTTTTCCAGGGACAAAATTCTCAAAGATTTTAAACGAATTCTTCACCGGAGAATTATTCTTGGAAGCAATTTTTACATTTTCATATGAACAGTACATCGAAGGTCTTTCACATTTCCATCTCCGTTAAAAATTGAGATCCCTAACAATATTATTGCGTTTTAAATATGTAGGTTGTATTAGAGGTACCACGCTCGGTCGACCAATCTCACCAACATATACAAATGAAATATGTATTTTTATGCATTCTGAAAATAATAGCAAAAAAAACACGTAATTCAGCGTGATTCACGTGAATCACGCGTGATCACTCGTGATTGTGATTGAATCTTAATTTTACTCACGTGATTGTGAGTGAGTGTGAGTAAAGCAAAAAAAAGCCGTGAGTGAGTGTGCGTGATTAGAAAAATTCTTTCGTGAGCGTGAGTGAGTGTGAGTCAAAACTCACTCACGTGCCCATCTCTACTTCAAACGACGACAAAAGAGACGTAGGTAGAAAATTCTGCCGAACGAGTGCCAACTTCGTATACAAAAAGAATGTTTGCAAGAATACACTTATTTAAATCCAATTTCTATTTTGTTTGTTTGTTAACATCAATATGTTCAAACGATGGCGTCGGTAGAAAATGCACAACGTTGCCAACTTCGTCAGTCGATAAATTATCGAATTAAGACGAGCGTTGCGACATACGTTGTATTTAGATTTGATTAGCATTTTCTGTGTTTCGAAACATAGTTTTAACCAAGTAAATTGCCAAGAAATAGTTTATTCAAATGCAATTAAAATTTTATGTTGGTATTGTAACATATTTATGGCAAATTTGACAGATTCTGCTTGACAATATAATAATGTTTACACGTGAACAAAAATAAATTCAATTTCGATTATAATTTCATTACACTTCATTCCTAATACATGTATGGTAATTTCTTATTACTTTTTAATTACATTCAAACATATTAAAACAAATCTTTACAATCCGTGTAGTAATCGGACTACTATTTTTTATTATTTTCACAAATTTTTTGGTAATTTTCAGAAATGAGAAAAGTTCTGAGATTACTTTTTTTGATTATTTATATGTTTTAGATTATTTTTTGATTATTTGAAAATAATCAAAACAAGTATTCCGAATATTTTTTTATTATTTCTATTTTTTAGAATATTTTTTGATTATTTGAGAATAATCAAAATCCAATAAGAAAGGTTTGGTCAGATGAAAAATTTTAAAATAAAGAAATTGTAATAGTTGCTGTGATAAAGTTAGTAAGAATTATGAAAATACATATAATGCAATATGAGATAATGTGTGGTTACCATTTGAACTGGTGTATACCGGCTATGCGTCCTTTTGGGTGTTACAAACGGGGTATCAAATAATCTAAAAAATAGAAACAAACATAAAAAGTAGTCGGATTACTTTTTTTGATTAATGGTAAAGTGATGAAGTTGAATTTATGATAGATATAAAAGAAAAGAGACAATTAGAGAAAATTCAATAGATGAATTCACCGTGAATTAGAACATGTCCAATGGGTCGCATGATTTAGAATCATATATCCGCGTCTTGGAACACGACAATCTTAATGATTCAATGGCCGATCGAAAATAAGTGCACAGCTGCACTTATTTTTTTTTTCCTTACTCAAGGAAAATCGAGTGGACTAAAAACGAGATATTCTGAAAAGTTGGGCACGACAGTCACCAAATAAAACCACTCTTGTTCTAGCTTTCTAAAGTGGTTTTTGCTGTACCAGCCACTCATGTAAGTGGGGAAAATTTTTCTCAGGAGTAAAATTTATAAAAAAAAACCCACTAAGAAATCGGTTTGATTCAAACATGATAAATTCCATAATGCTTTCAAAATCGAACTACATTTTTAAAAGTAAATAATTGTTCATCTTTTTTAACGTTTCTCTTTTTAAATAATACAAAAAAGAGATTTATTAGCTGTTTATTGTTTATTTGTGGTTTTTTCAATTTAGTTTCAGAGATTATATACTGCACTATATTATACTATGTTACTATTTGTACTTTTTGTAACACAATTTATATATTTATTTAATTTACAAATAACAAAATTATTACCGACGCGAACACGTTTTCTCAAGAACAACAAATACACGTACGCAGAAAATGCCGATCACCGAGTGTCAACTTTGTATACCTATACATACTTCAAACTAGAGATAGGCATGTGAGCGTGATTCAGCGTGATTCACGTGAATCACGCGTGATTGTGATTGAATCCTAATTTTGCTCACGTGATTGTGAGTGAGTGTGAGTAGACCAAAAAATACCGTGAGTGAGTGTGCGTGAGTACAATTTTTTCGTGAGTGAGTGTGTCGAATATTTCATAAAATAAAAAAAATCTCACTTTTAATTTTTAATTTTTGCTGAACTACAGCATAAGTAGGGTCATGCCTGGAACTTAGAAGGCTTTGGGAAGGCGGCTGCCCACTATTCAGAACAATAATAAATCATACCCTTGATAACCGATCGTCAAATACCCACCCTTTCTTCAACTCAGAATAAGTTACAAGGTTCAGTCAACAATTGATCTAAGCACGTGCAAACCGACCGTACCTAGTCAATTTTTGTGGGGTCATGTCAATAGTTTTTGCTTGGTTCCATACGACCGTTCATGAAAATGGACATAGAACGTTTTTTTTTTTTGATATACCCATTTTTGTAAAAAGTTGAAAAAGTGAGTGCGTGAGTACAATTTTTTCGTGAGTGAGTGTGTCGAATATTTCATAAAATAAAAAAATCTCACTTTTAATTTTTAATTTTTGCTGAACTACAGCATAAGTAGGACCACGTCTGGAACTTAGAAGGCTTTGGGAAGGCGGCTGCCCACTATTCAGAACAATAATAAATCATACCCTTGATAACCGACCGTCAAATACCTACCCTTTCTACAACTCAGAATAAGTTACAAGGTTCAGTCAACAATTGATCTAAGCCCGTGCAAACCGGCCGTACCTAGTCAATTTTTGTGGGGTCATGTCAATAGTTTTTGCTTGGTTCCATACGATCGTTCATGAAAATGGACATAGAACGTTTTTTTTGATATACCCATTTTTGTAAAAAGTTGAATTTTTAATTCAACTATACATGATAAATATACATGTTTATAAGGTTTAGTTTGATCCATAGGTTCCTTTGGGGTCCCGTTGTTATTCGAGTTATAAATGTAGTAAACAAAAAAATCGCTTCAAAAATAGTTGTTCCCAAAGTCAATTCATCCCTGGTAAATTCTACACCGGACTATTCCTTTATTGATAATTATTTTCCAGAGATAATTTTTCCAGGGACAAAATTCTCAAAGATTTTAAACGAATTCTTCACCGGAGAATTATTCTTGGAAGCAATTTTTACATTTTCATATGAACAGTACATCGAAGGTCTTTCACATTTCCATCTCCGTTAAAAATTGAGATCCCTAACAATATTATTGCGTTTTAAATATGTAGGTTGTATTAGAGGTACCACGCTCGGTCGACCAATCTCACCAACATATACAAATGAAATATGTATTTTTATGCATTCTGAAAATAATAGCAAAAAAAACACGTAATTCAGCGTGATTCACGTGAATCACGCGTGATCACTCGTGATTGTGATTGAATCTTAATTTTACTCACGTGATTGTGAGTGAGTGTGAGTAAAGCAAAAAAAAGCCGTGAGTGAGTGTGCGTGATTAGAAAAATTCTTTCGTGAGCGTGAGTGAGTGTGAGTCAAAACTCACTCACGTGCCCATCTCTACTTCAAACGACGACAAAAGAGACGTAGGTAGAAAATTCTGCCGAACGAGTGCCAACTTCGTATACAAAAAGAATGTTTGCAAGAATACACTTATTTAAATCCAATTTCTATTTTGTTTGTTTGTTAACATCAATATGTTCAAACGATGGCGTCGGTAGAAAATGCACAACGTTGCCAACTTCGTCAGTCGATAAATTATCGAATTAAGACGAGCGTTGCGACATACGTTGTATTTAGATTTGATTAGCATTTTCTGTGTTTCGAAACATAGTTTTAACCAAGTAAATTGCCAAGAAATAGTTTATTCAAATGCAATTAAAATTTTATGTTGGTATTGTAACATATTTATGGCAAATTTGACAGATTCTGCTTGACAATATAATAATGTTTACACGTGAACAAAAATAAATTCAATTTCGATTATAATTTCATTACACTTCATTCCTAATACATGTATGGTAATTTCTTATTACTTTTTAATTACATTCAAACATATTAAAACAAATCTTTACAATCCGTGTAGTAATCGGACTACTATTTTTTATTATTTTCACAAATTTTTTGGTAATTTTCAGAAATGAGAAAAGTTCTGAGATTACTTTTTTTGATTATTTATATGTTTTAGATTATTTTTTGATTATTTGAAAATAATCAAAACAAGTATTCCGAATATTTTTTTATTATTTCTATTTTTTAGAATATTTTTTGATTATTTGAGAATAATCAAAATCCAATAAGAAAGGTTTGGTCAGATGAAAAATTTTAAAATAAAGAAATTGTAATAGTTGCTGTGATAAAGTTAGTAAGAATTATGAAAATACATATAATGCAATATGAGATAATGTGTGGTTACCATTTGAACTGGTGTATACCGGCTATGCGTCCTTTTGGGTGTTACAAACGGGGTATCAAATAATCTAAAAAATAGAAACAAACATAAAAAGTAGTCGGATTACTTTTTTTGATTAATGGTAAAGTGATGAAGTTGAATTTATGATAGATATAAAAGAAAAGAGACAATTAGAGAAAATTCAATAGATGAATTCACCGTGAATTAGAACATGTCCAATGGGTCGCATGATTTAGAATCATATATCCGCGTCTTGGAACACGACAATCTTAATGATTCAATGGCCGATCGAAAATAAGTGCACAGCTGCACTTATTTTTTTTTTCCTTACTCAAGGAAAATCGAGTGGACTAAAAACGAGATATTCTGAAAAGTTGGGCACGACAGTCACCAAATAAAACCACTCTTGTTCTAGCTTTCTAAAGTGGTTTTTGCTGTACCAGCCACTCATGTAAGTGGGGAAAATTTTTCTCAGGAGTAAAATTTATAAAAAAAAACCCACTAAGAAATCGGTTTGATTCAAACATGATAAATTCCATAATGCTTTCAAAATCGAACTACATTTTTAAAAGTAAATAATTGTTCATCTTTTTTAACGTTTCTCTTTTTAAATAATACAAAAAAGAGATTTATTAGCTGTTTATTGTTTATTTTTTGCTCCGTTACTCATAAATAAAACAAAGTTTAAAAATGTACGCATTAAAATGATGCGTTATTCGTATCGGTTACAACTCCTGGTTTAAATTGCTTCATAAACAAAAAAAGTTACAAATATAGTATTTAAGTGAAAACGATTTTGGCGGATTTTAGAGGGTTAAAATTTTTTATTCTTGGTTTTGACTTTTTGTCGATGTAAGCTTTATGTTTAGGACAGAACTTCAAAAAAATATATAATTTTATATAAACGATTTTTTTTGCAACTTTTTTGTTTATGAAGGTAACTAAATACTTTCAATAGCAAAATTTAATAATGTTTGGAGATCTTTAATTATATGAGAAAAAAAATTGCAATTAGGGGGGTAGAAATCAAAAAAAGAGTTGTCAATCATCGCAGGTGACCTCGGAAGTCAATTCAACTTATGGGACAAATGTGTTTACCGCTGAGACATTTTCAATGGTAATTTTTTTATATGTTTTAAATTTTAGTTATTTTATTTTAATTTACATATATCTATTTTATTTTACCTTCTCCTTCATGCATTCACATATCACTAATGATTCCACCCTTGCATGCGTGCATTATAATTACTTGGAAGACGTATTGTATTTAAATCAATACAGTATCGAGAAACAATCAACGAATTATCTACGCATTAGTTGCAGCGTGTAAATAAGTCTCACGAATATGGCATAGTGCCTTTTCGGTTCACTAGCGACAGTTTCATGCAGACCTTTAGACCTATCACAGAAAATCTCTTCAAGATCCCGTCCTTAGCCGGTACCAATAGTACCAGTCACGAGATAGGTAGACACCTTTTTCCCGCAGGGTAGCGACATGTTTAGCAGGGACACAATTCATCTCCTCATGCAGACATTTAGACTTATCACAGCACTTGTCTTCAAGATCCTATCCTTCGTCGATGCCTTTCACTAGTCTCGTGAAAGATAGTTTTAGAGCAATTGACTCTTTTTTTACCGCAGGATTATTATAGAAGGAAGCACGTTAATGACAATGGTATTTCATAGAATTATATATACCTCTCAATTCATATGTTTACTACGCCACTGCTAATATTCTGATTCTCTTAATTTTGCTGTACGCTCTTTATGCGCTGTTGTCGACCCAACAAATTTATTGCTCTTGCAATTTCAATCCACAGAGCTGACCAATCAGCGACTTGTTGCGGTGTATACCAATCAGATTCATGACGCACACACTACCATGCTCAATTGTCCACATATCATTCAGCCAATCACAACAGTATGTGGTACGCACTGTGGTTCGCAATGCACCGTTTATTTATGTTAAAATTTAAATATAATAATGAATATTCGATACACACAGAAAAAAATCATGGTAAATTGATAGTATTTCAATAGAAAAACAATAATTTATACCATTAAAATTGGTCAATAGGATGCGTCCCATTAGTTCAGTAATATTGAAACTGTTAATACAATGTGTGTTTGTACCATAAATTTTATAATGTGATATTTTAATTACAATAAGAAAGACATATACAAATTTAATGATACGTATTTTTAATTTTATGGTATAGTCGAATTACATTTTCCTAATATTTTATTAAAACAAAATGTATTTTAGTTAATTTATTGTATATATTATTTTATTTAAATGTCGAAATTGATATTCACTTTTACAATACACACATAAAAAGACACTTCTTGCTGCAAAAGGTTATAACACATTTAATGTTTGCTTTGGTTTCCAATAATTGATTGTAGTACTTGAGTCTGCAGTTTTTTTGAGTCCGTTGCCATAATAGAAGTTCGTTGTATTATTTATTTTCTGTAATAAATAAAAATATAAATAAATATATAAATATAATTTATTTATTACAATCAAATACATGCGACAATTTTAAGTAAACACGCAGAATGACGTACAAAACGAACTTGTTTGTATTCGTTTTCATGTTTTTTACACCACGTTTATTATTATACGAGGAAACCATTAAAACAACATTATTTATTCTATTTAAAATAAAAATATTGAAATGTTTAAATTTATGGTACTGAATTTTTCAAATACTATTGGATTAATTAGAAATCTTTTGATTTAAAAAGAAAAAACTATTAATACATGAACCATAAGATCAATGGTTGTACCACAAATTACTTAATGTTACATTTTCTTCTGAGTGTAGAAAATTAAAAATGCGAAACCGTACAGCTACTCTTTATCAAATTTAAATTAATAATACTGTTTGGACGCGGCTGTAGTAGTAATATATATTGAACATTTTATTTTAATGAATGGCAGATTTGGAACTATTTTTCGTGACGAATATGAATTGTGAAAATTTGAATAAATATGTTCTAATGGATCGCTTATTCATAATAATAAAATTCTTCGCGCAAAGTTTGAAATCTAAATGAGAATAAAATTTATTGTATATTTTCAACATATAAAATTTTGTGACATTTAATGGGAACTAAGCTTTTCTTATATTGAGAAAAATTACACCGAAAAATTACTGTAGTAAATTATAAATTTATGTCTTTGTTTTGCAAAAGTATATTTTTACTACATTTTGTTCGTTTTTAAATACATTTGTATTCATTTAAAATAATTTACCAACTCTTTGTATTGAAAAATCGATTTCTACATAGTAAAGAAACTGTACGGTGTCTTCGTTTTCTGCACTTTTTAATTATATGAAGTTCATGACAATAGACGACGGTCGACTGCAACAGTAAATAGGTAGAAACGGAACACATTTTGTATTCTAAACACTCATATAGTCGACGGTCGACTGCGGAGGTACCAGGTATAAACAGCTTCCGAACGAATGACTTGGTAGAAAACTAGTGTTGACAACTCCTTGGATTTCTCGCTGAATCAGGTTAGTTTTAAAAATAAAAATGCGAAAATTGAAGTTGGTAACTCTATGACTGAAACCCATCATGGTGCAATGACCAAATAAGTATAAGTAACTCAACTGTTTGCAATTTTCGGTTGCGCGTTATTGGCAGAGTATTGTTCATATGAGGTACAACTCAAAAGCGACACTTAAGTGCTTGTCAAGTCTATGAGTCGTCAGAACTGATGGTGCTTAGCGGTGCTTCCATCTCATAAACAGGAAAATATTTTTCTTATTTATTTATTTTAGTTCACTCGCTCAGAAGCATTCGTTGACGACGGGTGTGTAATAGATAGATTTTTAACCCGTTAAAGCCTGCCGAATCAAATACACACCAAGAGATTACGTAGTGCAATTTTCCCCATCATGTCTTTCCATAATGCGTACATCAGATGCCGGAGATATTCAAGCGCGGATCCAGTGTTGTATGTTAAAAGTCCTTCTACTAGGACTTTAACTTGATCCTATTTATACTTACTGAGTCCTTTTTACTTTCTTTATATTATTTAAAACAACCGGGTCTTTTTTACTTTAAGCCACTTTATTTCGCTTTAAAAGTTGCTTACACTTATACTTAACACTTATTTGTAGACAGTTCAGCTTATCGAAAACAATGCATTCTTAGTCTATACTTAACTTCTACTTAACACCTCGTATTCTTATAATTTCACAATAAATTGAGTAATTTCATCATGCTAAAATAACTTAGTCAGCGTATTTATAATTTCACAATAAATTGAGTACTTTCATCATTCTAAAATAACTAAGTCAGCGTTTATCTGAGTGACCTATTTAACGTGGGCGTGTATACCTGTGCTATGTTAAGCTGTGTGCGCCAAGACAATTAAATGCTGTTTGTGTTTAACATGCATAATGTTTAACCCTAAAAGTATGCCATAAAGAAAAATATACTGGTTATGTTATGTTGTGGATCATAAGCACGCTGTAAGTTCCACGATTATGATACACAACAGTGGATCATATGTAAGCTGTGAACTCTACGATTATGATACACAACATACCTCCCCCCTTATTGAAAGAAAAAAAATTATTATTATTAAGAAGAATAATAGTTTTTTTTCTTTTGTTTGGTTTCTGCGTTGTTGATTTCCGCAATGACCCGATTTTTTCGAGTGGCGATTTCTTGCTGGGAAATGTATTTGACACCATTTCAAGGTTTTCCTCAGCCGTTTCTACATCTATTGTTGCTATTGGTGATTTATTTGTATTAAATTCATCGGCTTTTATTGTTGCTTTATTTTTAATTGTCGAGTAGTAATGTATGTATAATACATATGCTGCTATTATTATTATTATTAATATCAGCATTAATATGCCGTAAGACATACCGGTTTTCGTTATTTCATTTTGACGATTAAGTAATTCTTTGCGTTCCTGGTTATCAGTTAATTGTAGTAATATTTCGTCGAAATCACGATGCCCATCTCTTAATGCTGCTCTTATTTTGCTGTGATCTGACACCAAGATCGGTAACGATGTTTGTGATATATTTGAATATGATAATGATGACCAATTGCCTTGTAAATTTTCTATCATAACCATATGTTCTTCCTTCTTGTATGTTATATTCCTAATGCTTTGATGTGTAAACTCGTATGGCAGTATCATTTCTTTGTTGTGTATGTTGCAAGCTTCATTTATGGACATCCAACCCAGGCCGGATAGTTTCAATGTGGCTATATTTGACCCACAAACTGCTTCGAAAAAGGCTGGTGTATTGAATTTATACAACCATTTGTTTGGTGTCCATAGTTTAACTACTAGGCCAGAACTCCTTGTGATTGCAACATGTTCACAGGTATCTTTAATATCTGTTCTGTGTTGAATCAGCGCGACTTCACATAGTGTGCTGCTAGTTGTTAGTATGGTTCCTGGACGTTTGCATAGTGTAATTTCTTTGTCCGTATGTTGGCTAACCAAAATGCATTTGCTGTGATCTTTATTCGTTAGACCTATGTATTTGCTCCGGTCTTCTACGTCTGATATGTAGTCATATGTTGTTTTAACCAATGCATCCCATTCTTCATTAATATTTGTGGGTATTGGGTAAATTCTATATAATGTGAACAACAAATCATCTTGATGACTATTATTAGGCCGTCTGTGTCTGGGAAAACTCGTACTGTTGATGCACGGTGCATTTCGAATGATTTTTGTATGAACCACTTCGCCTTTCCTCTTAACGTGAGGCTAGTCAGCATTTCATCTAACTCGCTCTGGTCTATAATTGTCGGGTGTAATCGTCCCTTGTATAGATCATCTATGATTGCCATTTCCATCAGCTGTTGTCCTTGAATTTCGATTAGGTTTGCATTAATTGTAGATTGAATTTCCAAGGTATCCATCATGAATAGTAAATGACTAACTTGTTGGTTTATTTTTTCATTTATGTATTTGTGTGTTCCTATTGTTATGTTTAACACATTTTGCAGATTTTCGACTTCCTTCAAGGAATTCAGTAAGGGTTCTGCTATCTTGTTATCTTTCATAATTTCTTTTCATAATTTCGTATGTTTTATGTTCATTATCTTCAATGTCATTGAGATGTTTATAGATAGTCTCTGTTTCTTTATCAGTCCAAAAGACCAGTTGAGTCCTTCGCCAATGAAATTGAGTGATCTCTTTTGTCGGTTACTCTTTATTGTGCGCTTAATTATTTCTTCATTTTTCTGTAGTGTGGCTATTATTGCCGTGGTTTCCCGTGTTGCTGCTATACATGATCTTTTTATGCTGGGTCCGGTGCTCATTTGTTCGCACATTGTGTTTGCCGTGATTATGTATTTGTTTGTCAGCTCCAGGAAATCGTTCAGTTGTAGCAGTTTAAACTTGGCTACTATCGTCCATTCATCATTGTAGAACAAAGCATCAGTTGTCTTCTCAAAGAATAATCTTGTATCATTAATTGATATCTGTGTGATGTTGACTGCTTCCTTGGCTGCCAACATCAGGACCAGTGTGACAATTCTAAAGTTTTGCTCTTTATTTCATATTGTAAAAAGACGAAATTCCAGTTTTTTACATATATAAATGGAATCCTTAATAATTTTATGTAGTTTTCTTTCTCATTTTACCCCTTAATACATATTGTTAAGGCGTTGGCCATAATTATACTTTAAATACTTATAGTAGTTAATATATGTGTTAACAAGTACTAAATGATTTAGTTTAGAAACATACATTTAGATATGTTTCTGTATTGTTGTAATAAAAAATGTTGTATATACAATCCCAGTAGTACATGGTTAAATGCTAGTCATATTCAACAATACTTAGCTATTTACTCATGCACTAACTAATATTTTCGAAATAAGCGCGCGCGACCTCTTAGCATTACATAAATGTATTTGCTATATTAAGTTGTTAAATATTTAGTTTTGTACATCTCAATTGTACTTATTTATTTTCATTACCGTATAATGATGAATGTAAAACGTTTGTTAGTTTGCTATATTAATGCATATCTGCATTAATATATTTAGTTTCATGAATGAAAATTCTGTTAATGATAAAAAAATATTAGGCAGTTTTGTCGCTGCACTACCGTATCTCGTTTCAGTTCCAGTACGTTATTGGCTTCTGTCTGTAAAGTGCTGAAGTGCATTTAATCGGTTGGCATATGAATATGTTCAAGCCTTCTATATTAATATGAGCTGGGAGCATTGCGCTCTATGCACAATAAACATGTATGTTTAAAATGCCATTGAGGTAGGTACTGACCTATCGCAATTTTAATGACAACGTAATTTTTATACCTTGCTAGTTCGTACCTCAAATAACAACTTGATTTTGTTATTTGTTTATATTCAATTCTAGTTATCTTCAATTAATACATAGCTATTTTCTCTGCGATTTGTATTTTGGCAATATTACATTAACTTTTTTGGATTTTATAAATTATTTAAAATTAATTTATTTAATATCTACATTTAAAAAAAAAATTATAGTTTTTCTCTATTCTTTTCTTTTGTAGTTTCAAATTCGTTAGTACACGAAGCAATACCAGTCATTCTCAATATGTAATACTTAGCTATTCTGTCCTGCACTAACTATTTTACTTTATTTCAATGATGTTAAAAATTATTGGTTCTTGTAGCAGACAGTGTTTATTTAATTCTACAGTATTTATTTAAAATATACTGTTGTATGCTTTTAACAAATTATTATGAAATTTTTTCGCTTTACCCTTGATACAAATCTCAGTCGTTACAGGGCTTTTTAATGAAAGAACCTCATATGGTCCCACCCAAATTGGTGAAAATTTATTTTTCCTATTTTGATTTTTTAGTAAAATTTTATCGCCTACTTTGAATGTTATTGGGTGTAATGAGCTATCATAGCTTTGCTTAGATTTTTCTTTGGCTCTGGCTTGATTTTGTCGTACGATTTCGTGTGTGCGTTGGATTTGGTATTTTAATAGCTTGTTGCTATCATCGGTATTATATACTGGTGAGCATTTGCGTTTTAGATTGGTTGGCATTTCAAAATCGTAACCGTATAAAGTACGGAAAGGCGTTTGCCCGGTGGACATATGCATTGTATTATTGTGTACATGCATTGCTGTATTTAACCACTGGTCCCAGTTTGATCCATCCTCTTTCGCAAAACTTCGTAAATACTCTGCTAATGGTCGGTGGCTTCGTTCCAAAGAGCCGTTGGCCTGTGGATGATATGGCGTAATATGTAACTTTTTAATTCCTAACAATTTACACGTGTCCGAAAATAATTTTGAAACAAAATTCGAACCATTGTCGGTTATCAATACTTTTGGTATGTTATGTCTTGTAATAATTTCGTCGTAAAATGCTTTTGCTACAGTGCTTGCTTCTGCGTCTGGGATAGCTACGCAGCACATATATTTTGAAAAATCATCTTGAAAAGTTAATATATATTTATTTCCAGATATAGTTTCCGGTAAAATACCAACAAGATCCATGTATACTTTATCGAATGGTCGTACAGGCGTATCAGTTAAAACCATTGGCATTTTAGTAAGCCTAGAACTTTTATTTACTTGGCATTTTTGACAATTCTTAACGTAATCTTTTATTTGTTTCTGCATACCTTTCCACTTAAATTGTTTTCTGATTCTAAAATATGTTTTCACTGCGCCCTGGTGACCTCCTAATGCTGAGTCATGAAAGTCTTTTATAACAGTTTTAATTTCCTCTGGGTCAGTTAATAGTAGACTTGAGTTTAATTCGTTCTTGGTGTCTGTTGATATTTCATCCAGTACTTGCGTGCTCACTTGTTTTTTGGTTTTTGAAATTTGATTATCTAATTAATTCTGTGTGGTCTTAGACCGTGTTTGGACCGCAGTAATATCTGGTTCTGGATGCGGAATTCTACTTAAAGCATCTGCGTTCAAATTCTGTTTACCTGGTTTGTAAGATATTTCGTAATCATATTCTGATAATTTATGCCTGAAACGGGCTAACCTTGATGTCTGATCTCTAAGATTTGCTGTGCTACATAATGGTTGATGATCTGTATAAATTTGAAAATGTCGGCCTAGAAGATAAGCTCTAAAATTTTTCGTTGCCCAGACTATAGCTAAAAATTCCTTTTCAATGGTGGAGTAATTTTTTTCTGCTCCATTTAATGCCCTACTAGCAAATGCTATTGGTCGGTCGCTCCCTACTTTGCCTTGTGACAGTACCGCACCTATTACTTCGTTACTTGCATCTGTTGTAAGTAAAAAAGGTTTTGTAAAATCTGGATATGCGAGAATGGGTGGTGAAATTATTGATTCTTTTAATTTAATAAATGAACTTTGACAATCGTCTTTCCAAGTGAATTTAACATCTTTTTTAAGTAATTTATTTATTGGTAATGATAATTTTGCCATATTGCTTATAAATTTTCTGTAATAATTAATTAATCCCAAAAACGCTTGCACTTCTTTTTTATTTCTCGGCACCGGAATATTTTTTACGCATTCAACCTTAGAGGGATCTGGCAGGGCACCTAGCTCCGTACATTTATGTCCTAAATAGACAACTTCGCGACGCAAAAACTGACATTTTTCTGTATTTAATTTTAGATTGTGTTCCCTCAATTTCTGCAATACTCTACTCAGCCTAAGCTCATGTTCAGCTAAATTTTTTCCGTACACCACTATATCATCAAGATAAACAAAGCAATATATACCCTGTAAACCTGTTAATATGTGGTTCATTATTCTTTGGAAGGTAGCTGGTGCACATGTTAAGCCAAATGGCATTCTGTTAAATTCGAAATGACCCAGTCCTGTACTAAAAGCTGTTTTTTCCTTATCCCCTTCTTCAACTAGTACCTGATGATAACCACTTGCCAAGTCTACAGTTGAAAAATAGCGACTGTGACCTAATTGGTCTAATATTTCGTCGATTCGGGGAATCGGAAATACTTGTTTTATTGTCACGTCGTTCAATTTACGGAAATCTATTACTAGCCTCCACTTTTTGTTACCGTCCTTGCCGCTCTTTTTAGGAACCAACAACATCGGTGAATTCCAGGGTGATATGCTTGGCGATATAATGCCGTCATCCAACATTTTATTAACCTGTCTGTTGATTTCATCTCTATGAGTGAGTGGCAATTTGTATTGCTTTTGGTTTATCGGTGGCTGGTTCCACTGTGTTGCTATTTCATGTTTAAGCGCTGGCGTGTATGTTAATTCATCGCCGTCTAAATGAAAAACATCATGATACGAAATACACATATTTTGTAAAGATGTGATTTCGTCTTTATTTAAAGTCTCATCAATTTTCATTTCTTCTAATAATTTATTAATTCTGTTTGTAATGTTTACTGAATTTATGCTATTTATTGTAGAATTATAGGTATCCGATTCTTTATACTGATTAAAATTCGAAAATTTTGGTTTAAAAGTACTGTCTATTATAATTTCTGTTTCCGTAGCATTTAAAACTGAAACATAAACTCTATTTTTGCTAACATTCGATATGCTTTCGCCCAAATATACTCCTGGAAAATTTCTTGTTTATGTATTAACACTATTTGAATTTTTGCTTTTAAACGAAATGATACTATCTTTGCGGTTCTCGCTTGAATTTTAATTTGTTGACTGTAAAAAATATTTTGTATTTCTGTCTGCGATTTCATTGGTACTTTTATAATATGGTTTTTATGTTTATCAAAGAATGTTATTGTTTTCTCTATCGCATTTATTACAGATCGATTCCATAAATTGTCACGTCCGATTATTCCATCAGCTGGTACACCTTGTTTAAGTGACACTACATGTAGCAATAAACTTAAGCGCCCTATGTTCCTATGTTGGACTTTGGTGGAACCTAATGTTCTAACACACCCACCAAAAGCTCCTTTTAAATCCTTTTGTATATTTTCGTTAAAGTCTGGCAAATTTGTCATTGCATTTTCTTTTACTATACTGGCATCAGCTCCTGAGTCTACCAGTAAAATGAGTCTTCCATTTTTAGCTGCCTCGCAAGGTACTTCAATGAAAACGTCACTTACATTAGATAAACCCAAGCTATCTCCATGCCCACTGCATATTATGCGATCACCTTCTTCTTCCTCATATTTTAATTCATTGGTCTCCTCTGTTCTATGGAAATGGAGTAGTAAATTTGATCACAGTCTCCTCCGACGTCTTATTTACAATTCCTAACTCTTTCTGTCTTATATTACTATTATTATTCGCACATATCCAATTAGATTCGTGACCATAAGTTCCACATTCGTAGCAGAAAGGCGTATTTTTTCTAATAATACATTCATCCCTAGTATGCCCCAATTTACTACAAAATGAACATGTTGGAACACGTCTTTTATAGTTGCTTTCATTATTTATTTGTTGCAATTTATTTTCCGATATAACGCTTGACTGTGTTTTTTCCATATAATTATATTCATCCTCTTCCGATCTTGGATTTCGCTGCATAACAGACTGTACATTTAAAGCTTCTTCTAACAATGCATCTAATGTTTCTGACTTACTACCCAACAATACAACCTTTATAGTTGGATCCTTCACCCCTACTTTAAAAGAGATCAACACTGAGCTCTGTAATTCTAATCTGAATACTTCATCCTCACTTAACTTTTTACTGTATTTTTTACTTGCAATTTCCAAAGCCATGGATTGCAACTCATCTAATCGTCTACCAAACATTCTCAAACTCTCGTTACTATTTTGATAAGCCTTTTTAATTTCTTCTAGTACTAATTCTAAAGAAATTTCATTTAAGTACGTATTTTTTAACAACTCGTATAATTCTTCTATTTTTTGAAACTGTTTTGTCCTTACTAATTTATAGGCATCTCCCTCCAAACGTAACCTAACGCATTTAATAAATTCCTCATTATCTGATTCCTTAATTTTAAGCTTAGCTGTTTCACAACATTCAATAAATATATATAATTCTGTTTCTAATAATGGAGATTCTGCCCCAGAAAAGTAAGGAACAACGTAATGAACGCGTTTCAATACATTTTCAGTACCCATTATTAGTGTTTCTTATTTTTCCATTTACTTAATCATATAATTAACTATGCCTTTCTTAATTAAATTATTTATTTTGTTTTTACTAGTTTCATATTAAATCAACTTTTAACCATTATTTAATTTATCTATTAAATTTTTTACTACCTTATTAATCACATTTTTATGTTTCATTATTTAAACTTTTTAATCTATATTTCAAAATCATATCATTTGTTCTTTAATTAATTTCGCGACATTATAAAAACATTGCTGTATCAAAATTCTTATTTTGTTCAATTTATTTAAATTTACAATTTTATTAATCATTATCATTAAATGTCTCAAACTATTTTATAATGTTTCACAATTACTTTAAAAATGTTCTTCAATATATCAATTAATCAATTTTATAAAACATTTAGTTTACTTATTTAATTTCCTGATTTATAAAATTTTATCATTTATGTAATTCATTTCACAATTTTATTTCACAGTTTGTTTTATTCCACAATTTATTTCAAAATTTTCAATTGTTCTTTATTTTATTTTTACAAATGTCAATTTTCATAATTCCATTATTTTTTGCTTATTAAAATTCTCAAATATTTCTTTTGTTTTATATCTCAAATTTTTTTTTTTTTTTTTACCGCACATATTTTTTGTATCCACTATTTTTCACAATACTTACAAATACAAAAAATATTTTCCATGATCCAAAATAGTTATTTCTTCCAATATTAATCTCCATCCAGTCCTTGGGTGTTGATGTATGATCCGAAAACAGGCTGCGCCAAAATGTTGTATGTTAAAAGTCCTTCTACTAGGACTTTAACTTGATCCTATTTATACTTACTGAGTCCTTTTTACTTTCTTTATATTATTTAAAACAACCGGGTCTTTTTTACTTTAAGCCACTTTATTTCGCTTTAAAAGTTGCTTACACTTATACTTAACACTTATTTGTAGACAGTTCAGCTTATCGAAAACAATGCATTCTTAGTCTATACTTAACTTCTACTTAACACCTCGTATTCTTATAATTTCACAATAAATTGAGTAATTTCATCATGCTAAAATAACTTAGCGTATTTATAATTTCACAATAAATTGAGTACTTTCATCATTCTAAAATAACTAAGTCAGCGTTTATCTGAGTGACCTATTTAACGTGGGCGTGTATACCTGTGCTATGTTAAGCTGTGTGCGCCAAGACAATTAAATGCTGTTTGTGTTTAACATGCATTTAGGGTTAAACATTAACCCTAAAAGTATGCCATAAAGAAAAATATACTGGTTATGTTATGTTGTGGATCATAAGCACGCTGTAAGTTCCACGATTATGATACACAACAGTGGATCATATGTAAGCTGTGAACTTTACGATTATGATACACAACACCAGGGGGGGCAATCTCCCCCCCAAAAAAAAAGGCGCACTTTTGAATTTTTCTAACAAATTTTCAAAAAAACACAATATGAAAAAAATCCGCCTAATATTCAGAATTTTGCGCCTTTTTAAATGAGCGGAAACTATAGAGAAAGGCGAAAAATTTCCAAAAAATCATAAAATTGCAAATTTTGCAGAAGGGCGCAAAATGTACAGAAAGGCGCAAAATTTTCTAAAAAGCATAAAATTGCAAATGCGCCTAATTTACAAAATTTTTGCGCCTCTATAGAAGGGCGCAAAATATAGAGAAAAGCGCAAAATGTTCAAAAAAGCATAAAATTGCAAATGCGTCTTATTTACAAAATGTTTGCGCCTCTGTAGAAGGGCGAAAAATATACAGAAAGGCGCAACATTTTCTAAAAAGTATAAAATTTCAAATGCGCCTTATTTACAAAAAGTTTGCGCCTCTGAAGAAGGGCGCAAAATATACAGAAAGGCGCAAAATTTTCTAAAAAACATAAAATTTCAAATGCGCCTTATTTACAAAATTTTTGCGCCTCTACAGAAGGGCGCTAAATATAGTAAAAGGCGCAAAATTTCAGAATTTTTAGGCCTTTTGAAAAGACCGGTAACTACAGAGAAAGGCGCTAAATTTCAAAAAAATAAACACAAAATGGAAAAAGCGCTTAAAATGCAGAATATTTTCGGCTTTTAAACTGATCGCAAAATATAGAAAAAGGCGCCAAATTTTCAAAAAAAAAGAAACACAATTAATTTACAGAGTAAATATGCGTCATATTCATTTTTGGTTTGTTTTGATAATTTTGCGCTTGTAAAGACGATAAAATACTGTAAGTTATGCGCTGTTTTAATTTTGATTGTTATTTGAATAGTTTACGCATTTTTGAGCTTTTCACTCTACATTGCGCCTTGTGTAAAAATAACTAACTATTTCCAGATTACTAATATTCTGTAAATTACCTTTTTAATTGTTCGCTTTTTTTTTAATTTTACGACTTAAAAAAAACTTTTTGACATTTTAATCTTCGTTAAATTTGCCCAAAATATCGGGTAACTTTTATTTTAAAGTTGACTTTAAATTGTCTACGAATTTGCGCCATTGTATTTTGGCAAAGATTCTGAAGATTACACAATTCGAGTTTTAAGAGTTTTGAGATCTATATCAAAATGTCCCAAGACAAAAATTTTAGGCAGTTTAGACAGTTTAGAAAAATTTTTTCGACATATTTTCAAAATAGATAGGCGGAGTTTGTATCACGAGCTGTCTGCCGATCCCAAAATATGCGGTCATTAAAATTCCACAAAATTTTACAACCTGCTATACACTTCCCAAAATATTCCATTTATCTGTGTGTTGGCCGGAAATATTCCTGAAAAATGACATAAATTTTGTCTCGGGGTATCAATATTAAATCGAATTTAAACATTATAGGCGCATATCCATAGACAATTTTTAGTTTTTAAAAAATTTACATATTTTTTGGTATATCTTCGTTGTACATCTATAAGTCTAAATACCATTTTTGATAGTTTGATAAAAGTTCGACAATTCACATTTTTAGATGTGTTGGTGTATTTTTCATAATTAAAAATCAAATATTCACAAAATATATTTTTTAAATATGTCCAATCGGCACTGCGCTAAAAGGTTATGATTGTTTCAAATTATAATTGAAGAAGTTATTAACAAAAAAACAAACGATACTGAAACAAAATTTATTAGATGACTTTTAGTTCTATAACGACGATTTTATAATCCGATTTTTACATTTTTAGTATTTTTGAAATTAAAAAAAAACTGTTGTAAATTAATTTAATAATTGGTAAAGTAACTATTACCTTTTTAATAAATGGTACAAAAATCTAGGTTAAATATAAAACTTAAGTTTGGTACAAATCGTACAATTGGTACAAATGTTATACTTAAAAAAAAAATCTAATTCAAATATTTTTGGTTTTCGAAATATGCTGTTAAGTGAAAATAATCATTAAAATACATTGTGTATATCTGAAGTATTTTTCCAACGAGATGTCGGTATTGATCACCTTTAATATAATACACAAATTGAATTTTGTTTCCAAAGGGTACACCTTCCTAAAATCAGAGACCAAAAATAATTAATTTTTTCAAATTTATATGTAAAAAGTCATTGTAAGAAATGATGGCACTGTAAAACAAATGGTACCATTAGATAACATTCGATGAACATTTTTAATTTATTGTCTTATTTTTATTATAGGACTGTTAAATTTTAAAGTATTTTTTAATAATTATATTTGAGAAATATAAATAAAAGTTTGATTAATATTATTAAACTCAAAAATAATTATTTTTGATAAATACTTTCAAAATTCAAATATAATTTTTATTTTAGATACATATTTATTAAAACCAAAATTAATTATTATTTTTGATATATATATGTAAAAAAAGTCTTTACTCCTACCAAAAAATCTCCAAACAAACAAACAAATTGGCTGAACTTTAGATAACCGGATGAAGTGAAATATTTTTTCTTCAAACTATCCCCCATGTTTGGGTCCCAGACTAAATTGGGGCTCGGTCGAACTTGTGGTATCCCAGATAAATCGAAACTTTATACACCTACCTATATGAACATGTAGGTACTGAAATGAAAGATATTGATCTCTCGATTAATATGTTATTATGTTCATGATCCGATAACACCAGTAACCTCAGGACCCTTTTTAGTTTTAACAACTGAGTTCATTTTATACACGAATAATACTTTTGTATTTATGTTTTAAAAAATAAAAAAAATAATATTTTATAAAAAAATTTCGTCTGCGGCGCTTCTTCGATATTACTTGCCAACGAAATATTATAATTAACTGTTGGGCCACTTCTTGAAAATTAAAAAAAAAACCTTTCAGCGTTACCTATTCATTTCAAAATTTTCTTCGTCATTTTGATAAATAATTAAATATTTTTCTCAACAATCAACATTTCACTTTAAATTTTATTTTTTACATAATTACAAATCCAAAGCTTTGGTTATTAGATCATAAAAATAACCATATAATTACAAATGTGGCATTATTACATTTCATTTGAGTACCTATATGATCAAATATGTAGATGCACCGGATATCGTTTTTTCTAGGGTACCACAGATCCGACCGCACCCTATATTTTTTTTTGTTTTTTTAAGCAAATAAAACGGTTGATTTAAAGAAAAAAAGTTGCTTTAAAGAAGTACAGTTGTATAAAATATAAAGTACAGAATATATAAAAAAGGGCGCAAAATAAATTTTTGGGGCGCATTTTAGAAAAAAATGGAAAAAAGACGCAAACAAATCAATCGCCCCCCCAAATCATACTTCTGGATCCGCCCCTGTAAGAATTTGGTTCAGTTTTGCATCTAGCACCGCAACATTATATCAGCTTGAAATTGTATGTCTCTGCGTGTAATTTCCTCCATTTTAATCAAATATTTCATAAACAAATTTTTAAAAAATTTCCGAAAAATTTCAGTAATATAAAGTTTAAAACATTTTTTTCGAAATTTAGACAGCAAAAACATGCGAACTAATATTAAAATGTTTTTTAAGAGAGCGTAGAGGGTTGTGATTAATTACTCTCTCGACTCATTTTTTTTTGGTAACACAAATTTCTTTTTGAATTTTTACAAAAACTAATATTTGGGCACAGTTTTTTTTTGGTAATTATCCGTAGGGCAAGGTTCATATTTTATTTTGTGATAAAGTTTGCATCTGCAACATGTCGAAATCGTGCGATAACTTGCGATATAAAGTTCCAAAAACGCCTTTTTTTGCAACTTTGATTCGATTTAGTGCAAAATCACGAAGTATAGGGAAATTCTGAGTACGTAACAAGAATCAGGAGACCGAAATCAACCAGAAATGATTGGTTTCATTCACTGGTGTGAAGATAGCGCATCGCGGCGAATTCGAGTTATCCCACAATTTGTGAAGTTAGCGCACAATTTGAATTCGCCGCATTTTTTTTATTTTTTTAATATAATATATTAAAATTTTCTTATTTTTTACATTTCCATGTAATATAATCAATAATCTACTAAAACCGATATAAAGTCATATATTTTTATAATTACGAAAATTGCATATATTTTAAAATAATAACAAGACGCTTAAAATAAAAAGAAGGCCACAAATTTTGAATGTATGTTAAATCAAATAGCTCTAGCTAATTTCAATATTAAAATATTTTACCAATATACCCCCACATCATGGTAAAAATGCCGTTTTTAAAAGGGGTACTTATCTCAACTTTAAATGTAAATATGCATTTCTTGAAACTTGAAAAAAAACGCTTAAAACAAAAAACCCATCGCAATTTTTGGATATGTTAAAAACTATGGTCCAATCTAACTTTTATTTCGAAAAATCGTACCAGTCCACAAAAAAATCAGGATAGGTCATGGTGAAAAATGCTTTTAAATATGAGACATTTTTCATATTCAATACGGAAAAAATGCATTTCTTGAAACTTGAAAAAAACGCTTAAAACAAAAAACCCCATCGCAATTTTTGGATACGTTAAAGCTTATAGTCCAATCTAACTTTTATTTCGAAAAATCGTACCAGCCCACAAAAAAATCAGAATAGGTCATGGTGAAAAATGCATTTAAAAATGAGACATTTTTCAGATTCAATATGGAAAAAATGCATTTCTTGAAACTTGAAAAAAACGCTTAAAACAAAAAACCCCATCGCAATTTTTGGATATGTTAAAGATTATGGTCCAATTTAACTTTTATTTTGAAAAATCGTACCAGCTTACAAAAAAATCAGAATAGGTCATGGTGAAAAATGCATTTAAATATGAGACATTTTTCAGATTCTATATGGAAAAAATGCATTTTTTAAAAATTAAAAAAAAAACGCTTAAAACAAAAAAAACCCATCGCAATTTTTGAATATGTTAAAGCTTATGGTCCAATCTAACTTTTATTTCGAAAAATCGTACCAGCCCACAAAAAAATCAGGATAGGTCATGGTGAAAAATGCATTTAAATATGAGACATTTTTTAGATTCAATATGGAAAAAATTCATTTCTTGAAACTTGAAAAAAACGCTTAAAACAAAAAACCCCATCGCAATTTTTGGATATGTTAAAGCTTATGGTCCAATCTAATTTTTATTTCGAAAAATCGTACCAGCCCACAAAAAAATCAGGATAGGTCATGGTGAAAAATGCATTTAAATATGAGACATTTTTCAGATTCAATATGGAAAAATTTCCTAAAACTTGAAAAAAACGCTTAAAACAAAAAACCCCATCGCAATTTTTGGATATGTTAAAGCGTATGGTCCAATCTAACTTTTATTTCGAAAAATCGTACCAGCCCACAAAAAAAATCAGAATAGGTCATGGTGAAAAATGCATTTAAATACCAGCCATTTTTCAGATTCCATAAGGGAAAATACATTTTTTAAAATAAAAAAAACGCTTGAAATGTAAATTCCCAATCGCAATTTTTGGGTATTTGGAAAATTACAGACTAAACTAGCTTTTATTTTTAAAAATTTTACTAGCCCACTTTTGAATTGTATTGAATTGTATATTGAATTGTATATTGAATTGTACAACAAAAATACATGGCTGTTCAAAGTATTTAATACCACAAAAATTAGTGTTTCATGTAAATTCGGAAAACACTATTGGATTACATTACCATCACAAGGAATTATTACTGTACTGTACGATATGAAGGTGGCTCATTTTCGTCTTCACACAATGTTGATTCAAATACTAATATTGATATCAATACACCATGGATAAGAACTATCCAAAAAGTTCCAGATACACATATAAAGTTATCAGCAAAAATAAAACTATTGACGAAATTAAGAAACACATGGAGCCATTTGTGACTGCACATATTGAAAATAAAAATGAGGTTAACGAAATAAAGAATAATCTGGAAGACATCAAAAAAACGCACATTCATTTCAAAGGATTAGAATTCCACCATCTCTATGATCATACGTCATTTATGATATTTATTGTAATAGCTAGTAAAGTATGCATAGCAATAATCTGTGTATTAAAAAAAATGTTATTTTGTTGTACGTAAATAATTCAATAAACGTATAAAATGTTAAATAAAAATTTTAATAAAATCACCAAATTACAAAAAAAAAAAAAAAAAAAAAATTAATTTAAGGTCTCATTTAAACATTCTGGATTAGTTAAACATCTAAGATGGCGCTATTGGCAATTTAATATATATTTATATATATATATATATATATATATATATATATATATATATATATATATATATATATATATATATATATATATATATTATATCGCCAATAGCGCCATCTTACATCACGATCATATAAGTTATACAAATGTAACGTATATTTTTATGGTTGTGATATTGACAACAGATTTGGAAAAAAAAGGTTGCGACATTTGCTAAAATATTTGACACCTCACCTATCTTATATTTTTATGGTTGTGATATTGACAAAGGATTTGGATATATGGTTGCGACATTTACTAATATATTTGACACATATATGTAAAATATATTTGTAAAAATCATTATCAAAAAAATATGTAGTATAAACTAAATTAATAATTTTCAATGGTCAATTGCCATTAAAAGTCATTAAATTACAACTAAAACTATAATATCTAAATTTTTCATTAAATTAATAATTTTTTGCACAGAATACTTACAAATTTTTAACTAATATTTATCATGGACCTATTATATATTAAGAGTGGGCTAGTAAAATTTTTAAAAATAAAAGCTTGTTTAGCATGTAATTTTCCAAATACCCAAAAATTGCGATGAGGATTTACATTTCAAGCGTTTTTTTTTTTAAATGCATTTTTTCCTTATGGAATCTGAAAAATGGCTGGTATTTAAATGCATTTTTCACCATGACCTATCCTGATTTTATTGTGGGCTGGTACGATTTTCCGAAATATAAGTTAGATTGGACCATAGTCTTTAACATATCCAAAAATAGCGATGGGGTTTTTTGTTTTAAGCGTTTTTTTCAAATTTCACGAAATGCATTTTTTTCTTATTGAATTTGAAAAATTGCACATATTTAAGAGCATTTTTCACCATGACCTATCCTGATTTTTTTATGGGCTGGAACGATTTTTCGAAATAAAAGTTAGATTGGACCATCATCTTTAACATATCCAAAAATTGCGATGGGGTTTTTTGTTTTAAGCGTTTTTTTTAATTTTTAAAAAATGCATTTTTTCCATATAGAATCTGAAAAACGGTCCATATTCAAATGCAATTTTCACCATGACCTATCATGATTTTTTTGTGGGCTGGTACGATTTTTCAAAATAAAAGTTAGATTGGACCATAATATTTAACGTATCCAAAAATTGCGATGGGTTTTTTGTTTTAAGCGTTTTTTTCAAGTTGTAAGAAATGTATTTTTTCCATATTGAATCTGAAAAATTGCACATATTTAAAAGCATTTTTCACCATGACCCATCCTGATTTTTTTGTGGACTGGTACGATTTTTCGAAATAAAAGTTAGATAGGACCATCATCTTTAACATATCCAAAAATTGCGATGGGTTTTTTGTTTTAAGCGTTTTTTGCAAGTTTAAAGAAATGCATTTTTTTCATATTTAATCTGAAAAATTGCACATAATTAAAAGCAATATTCACCATGACCTATCCTGATTTTTTTGTGGGCTGGTACGATTTTTCGAAATAAAAGTTAGATTGGACCATAAGCTTTAACATATACCAAAATTGCGATGGGGTTTTTTGTTTTAAGCGTTTTTTTTTAATTTTTAAAAAGTTCATTTTTTCCTCATAGAATCTGAAAAATTGCACATATTTAAAAGCATTTTTCACCATGACCTATCCTGATTTTTTGTGGGCTGGTACGATTTTTTGAAATAAAAGTTAGATTGGTCCATCATCTTTAACATATCCAAAAATTGCGATGGAGTTTTTTGTTTTAAGCGTTTTTTTCAATTTTTAAAAAATTCATTTTTTCCTCATAGAATCTGAAAAATGTCTCATATTTAAATGCATTTTTCACCATGACCTATCCTGATTTTTTTGTTGGCTGGAACGATTTTTCGAAATAAAAGTTAGATTGGTCCATAATCTTTAACATATCCAAAAAATGCGATGGGGTTTTTTGTTTTAAGCGTTTTTTTTTAATTTTTAAAAAATGAATTTTTTCATATTGAATCTGAAAAATGTCTCATTTTTAAATGCATTTTTCATCATGACCTATCCTGATTTTTTTGTGGGCTGGTACGATTTTGCGAAATAAAAGTTAGATTGGACCATAATCTTTAACATATCCAAAAATTGCGATGGGGTTTTTTGTTTTAAGCGTTTTTTTCAAGTTTCAAGAAATGAATTTTTTCCATATTGAATCTGAAAAATTGCACATATTCAAAAGCATTCTTCACCATGACCCATCCTGATTTTTTTGTGGGCTGGTACGATTTTTCGAAAAAAAAGTTATATTGGACCATAATCTATAACATATGCAAAATGGTGTCTTTCATTTTAATCGATTTTTTCAAGTTTCAAAAAATGCATTTTTTTCATATGGCACTTGAAAAGGTGTTTATTTGTGTTAATGAAATGATAAAATTGATGATATTTTTGATTTAAATTGCTAATTTTGCCTTTAACTACCTATTTTTGGACATTTTGCGTTTCGGCGAATTCAAAATGTTCAACAAAAAAATGCGGCGAATTCACCGAAAAGTGGGATAAAAAAGTGGGCTATCTTCACACCAGTTATTTCAACGCATTTTTTCAATTTTTCATCTTTAAATTACTATAAAAAATAGAGGTAAAGAATTCTGGCCCTAAAATTTTGCATTCTTATAATTTTAGGTATACTTGATCCAAATCTATTAATCATTCTCATTAAATCGAAAAACTACGGAAGTTATTCATAAATTAAAGTCAGTTTCAATGATTTTCCAAAATTTCTGTTTTTGCCCATATACACCTGTGTGCAAAAAAAATAATAGTGGCCACCTTTAAATTAGGCTATCGCATTGTTGAGAACCGCACTGTACAATTTAATTTTATCTTTAATTTGAAACATTATTTTTTCTTGCCAAATTTTTTTTATTCAGATACATTTGAATTCGAAAATTTTGTAACATCGCACAACACGTCAAATCTTTTAATTTCAGTTTAATTTTACTTTTTGAATAAAATCAGTGCTTTACAACCACAATCTTCATTTTTTTATTCTCATCATTTTTTGGTCCGTCGAACGGGATGTGTGGATGCGTGGATTGTTGCAAAATGTTGGCAAGTCATAAACGTCTGCGGAGCGCTAGTTGAGAACCGCACTGTACAATTTAATTTTATCTTTAATTTGAAACATTATTTTTTCTTGTCAAACTTTTTTTATTCAGATACATTTTTTCACAATTTGAGTTCGAAAATTTTGTAACATCGCACAACTCGTCAAATTTCAGTTTAATTCTACCTTTTGAATAAAATTCGTGCTTTACAACCATAATCTTCGTTTTTTTATTCGCATCATTTTTTGGTCCTTCGAACCGGATGTGTGGATGCGTGGATTGTTGCAAAATTTTGGCAAGTCACAAACGTTAGCGGAGCGCTAGGTAAACGTTACAAGGCATCGCAGCATCAGTTGCAAACATTGCAATACGCTTCAACATTTCGATGACACACGGCTTCAAACTCATTGGAGCACTCGCTAACGACGTCAACGCAGCATAGAGCAACATAATTTCAACATAGCGGAGCACCGCTGCAAATTGTCGCAGATATTACAAAGGGTTTAAGTTTGCAACATGGAGATTATTAAACCGCAAAGATGAATCATCAAGAGTTCGTTGACGCGTATTTACAACTACATTTCTGATGAGAACGCAGCCATCAACGATGTGAAGGTGCGTGTCGACAAGGCAGAAGAGTTGTACCATAAATACGAGCAGATTCAACAAGACATAGATATTGCAACAGAAGATGCAGAAATGAACGCTGAGGAAGCATATCGCAATGAGATGGAAGACAAATATTTTGCTATCAAAGCAATTTATGCTGGTAAATTGAATGAAAATTGGCTTGTGCACAGCAATCAACCTACAAACAACGACATGACAGTTGCAGTGCAAACACTCATCGAACACCAAGGCACAATGAGTGCGCTCATTGAACAGTTTTCAAACCAATCTCGGGCTTCATCATCGCCGATAAATCAGAATTCAGCAAATACAGTATCAACTAGTCAGCAACAACAAAAAATGCCAGAATTCGACTTAACGTGCATTAACTGGATTAGATTTCGCGATCTTTTCGAAGCCATGATACATACTCGATCCAACATTTCAAACGTCGAGAAACTCCAATATCTTCACACAAAGATAAACCCCCCTAAAGAACTCCCTCACGCTTATCAAACATTTGAAACCAACCAATAATAATTATGAAATTGCATGGCAATTGTTAAAGAAAAAATACGACAATTCCGACAAAACGAAGAACGCATACTTCGAACTTTTATTTGATCAACCATCAATGAAATCTTCATCCGCCGCCGAGGCAAAGCAGGAACGTTGAGGAACGTTCAGTGCTCAACAGGAACGTTGAGCACTGAAAGTGCTCAACGAACAAGTGGAATTGTGGGATTCAATTCTGCTGTACCTCCTGTTGAAGAAACCGGACAACGACACACACGTCCTCTGGAACAGAGAGAGAAAACTGGATGTAGCTGCAACGTTTCAACAGTTTCTAGACTTTTTGGAAAAACGAGTCTTCGAACTTGAAAACATACAGAAGCCGTCCAGTCACAAGGTCACGCAGGCTGTCACAAGTCAGAAACGAAATCAACTACGAACATATACCGCAGTTGCTGGATCGTGCCCGATCACTTCCAGAGACCACTATTTGTACAGTTGCAATCAATTCAAAGATATGGCTATTGATGTGAAATATAAGTTTTTAAAACAACACAACATATGTTATAATTGCTTACAATCAAATCATCGAACAAATGAGTGCAAGCGTTCATCATGCAGGTTATGTAACTCAAAACATAATACATAGCTGCACATAAAATCAATTACAAAATCAGAGGAACCACAACAACATCAACATTGTTCGCGACAGTCACCGAACTGCAGGAACCGTCAACCAGCACAACAAGCACCATCAATATCAATTCGTTGCACCACGCTCAGCAGACACTTACTCTACTACCAACAGCAATGATTTTGATTCGCGATGGTTCCAATAGTCTTTAGCAATGTCGCGCGCCACTCGACTCTGAGTCGCAGAGTACTCTCATCACTGAAGCATGCGCACAACGATTGCAGCTCAAGCGTTTTCATGATAAAACGATTCTATATGGTGTGGGTGCGGATAATGGGCGCTGTACGATAGGAAAGGTTGAACTTCACATCAATGCTACGCAAGCAAACAGAACAATAACCACGGAAGCTTACTGTCTGATGCAACTTACAATGAATCTTCCGGTGCATGATGTTGACAAACAAAAGTTGGATTTTTTACAAAACCTCAAAATTGCTGATGTCATGTACAACAAGCCGAGTCGCATCGACGTTATACTAGGTGCTGATGTATTTCCGAATGCATTCTACAGGACAAGTTAGTTCATCCAAGTGGTTCACCGAGTGCAATCAACACTATCTTCATATTTAAGAGCATTTTTCACCATGGCCTATCCTGATTTTTTTATGGGCTGGTACGATTTTTCGAAATAAAAGTTAGATTGGACCATCATCTTTAACATATCCAAAAATTGCGATGGGGTTTTTTGTTTTAAGCGTTTTTTTTAATTTTTAAAAAATGCATTTTTTCCATATAGAATCTGAAAAACGGTCCATATTCAAATGCAATTTTCACCATGACCTATCATGATTTTTTTGTGGGCTGGTACGATTTTTCAAAATAAAAGTTAGATTGGACCATAATATTTAACGTATCCAAAAATTGCGATGGGTTTTTTGTTTTAAGCGATTTTTTCAAGTTGTAAGAAATGTATTTTTTCCATATTGAATCTGAAAAATTGCACATATTTAAAAGCATTTTTCACCATGACCCATCCTGATTTTTTTGTGGACTGGTACGATTTTTCGAAATAAAAGTTAGATAGGACCATCATCTTTAACATATCCAAAAATTGCGATGGGGTTTTTTATTTTAAGCGTTTTTTGCAAGTTTAAAGAAATGCATTTTTTTCATATTGAATCTGAAAAATTGCACATAATTAAAAGCAATATTCACCATGACCTATCCTGATTTTTTTGTGGGCTGGTACGATTTTTCGAAATAAAAGTTAGATTGGACCATAAGCTTTAACATATACCAAAATTGCGATGGGGTTTTTTGTTTTAAGCGTTTTTTTTTAATTTTTAAAAAGTTCATTTTTTCCTCATAGAATCTGAAAAATTGCACATATTTAAAAGCATTTTTCACCATGACCTATCCTGATTTTTTGTGGGCTGGTACGATTTTTCGAAATAAAAGTTAGATTGGTCCATAATCTTTAACATATCCAAAAATTGCGATGGGGTTTTTTGTTTTAAGCGTTTTTTTCAATTTTTAAAAAAATCATTTTTTCCTCATAGAATCTGAAAAATGTCTCATATTTAAATGCATTTTTCACCATGACCTATCCTGATTTTTTTGTTGGCTGGAACGATTTTTCGAAATAAAAGTTAGATTGGTCCATAATCTTTAACCTATCCAAAAATTGCGATGGTGTTTTTTGTTTTAAGCGTTTTTTTTTAATTTTTAAAAAATGAATTTTTTCATATTGAATCTGAAAAATGTCTCATTTTTAAATGCATTTTTCATCATGACCTATCCTGATTTTTTTGTGGGCTGGTACGATTTTGCGAAATAAAAGTTAGATTGGACCATAATCTTTAACATATCCAAAAATTGCGATGGGGTTTTTTGTTTTAAGCGTTTTTTTCAAGTTTCAAGAAATGAATTTTTTCCATATTGAATCTGAAAAATTGCACATATTTAAAAGCATTCTTCACCATGACCCATCCTGATTTTTTTGTGGGCTGGTACGATTTTTCGAAAAAAAAGTTATATTGGACCATAATCTATAACATATGCAAAATGGGGTCTTTCATTTTAATCGATTTTTTCAAGTTTCAAAAAATGCATTTTTTTCATATGGCACTTGAAAAGGTGTTTATTTGTGTTAATGAAATGATAAAATTGATGATATTTTTGATTTATATTGCTAATTTTGCCTTTAACTACCTATTTTTGGACATTTTGCGTTTCGGCGAATTCAAAATGTTCAACAAAAAAATGCGGCGAATTCACCGAAAAGTGGGATAAAAAAGTGGGCTATCTTCACACCAGTTATTTCAACGCATTTTTTCAATTTTTCATCTTTAAATTACTATAAAAAATAGAGGTAAAGAATTCTGGCCCTAAAATTTTGCATTCTTATAATTTTAGGTATACTTGATCCAAATCTATTAATCATTCTCATTAAATCGAAAAACTACGGAAGTTATTCATAAATTAAAGTCAGTTTCAATGATTTTCCAAAATTTCTGTTTTTGCCCATATACACCTGTGTGCAAAAAAAATAATAGTGGCCACCTTTAAATTAGGCTATCGCATTGTTGAGAACCGCACTGTACAATTTAATTTTATCTTTAATTTGAAACATTATTTTTTCTTGCCAAATTTTTTATATTCAGATACATTTGAATTCGAAAATTTTGTAACATCGCACAACACGTCAAATCTTTTAATTTCAGTTTAATTTTACTTTTTGAATAAAATCAGTGCTTTACAACCACAATCTTCATTTTTTTATTCGCATCATTTTTTGGTCCGTCGAACGGGATGTGTGGATGCGTGGATTGTTGCAAAATGTTGGCAAGTCATAAACGTTAGCGGAGCGCTAGTTGAGAACCGCACTGTACAATTTAATTATACCCTACACTAAGAGTGAAAGGGTATATTCAGTTTGGTACGCCGTTTGTAACACCCAGAAGAAAGCATCTCCGGTATGGAAAAGTATATATATTCTTGATCAGCATGACCTCCTGAGTCGATTTAGCGATGTCCGTCTGTCCGTCTGTCTGTCCGTCTGTCTGTCTGTCCGTCTGTCTGTCCGTCTGTCTGTCTGTTGAAATCCCTAAGACTTTTAAAATTGAAGAGCTAGATAAATGAAACTTATAACTTAGATTACTAAATACCTACGCTGTATGTGCGAAAAAATTGGCGAGATCGGTCCATGGTGACCTATGATCCGACCACTTATGTTCAAATACCACATATAAAATGTACATATAAAGATCAATTTTTATGTATACGTGCTTAGGTAAACTTTGTTGGTCAAATATATATTGACATCATGCTCAAATACATGATAATAATGTTTTCCGGCGAAAAGACTTGTGGTTCACAAAAAAAAAAATCGAAATTCGGTACACCTACCCATTTGTAAATATGGGTATCAAATGAATGGAAATTCTTCAGCGATTGAATGTTTGTAGTTATTTTCAGGATTCGTATACCCTGGTGACCTATATATCACTTTGAATGGTAACCACACATATGTGTAGGGTATTTATAGTCGGCTTAGACCGACTATAATTTTGATAATCCTAACTATCATAATTACACCTACTTTAAAATTTCCCATGTGATCTAACCTTCCCAACTGGTTTTATCTTTAATTTGAAACATTATTTTTTCTTGTCAAACTTTTTTTATTCAGATACATTTTTTCACAATTTGAGTTCGAAAATTTTGTAACATCGCACAACACGTCAAATTTCAGTTTAATTCTACCTTTTGAATAAAATTCGTGCTTTACAACCATAATCTTCGTTTTTTTATTCGCATCATTTTTTATTCCTTCGAACCGGATGTGTGGATGCGTGGATTGTTGCAAAATTTTGGCAAGTCACAAACGTTAGCGGAGCGCTAGGTAAACGTTACAAGGCATCGCGGCATCAGTTGCAAATATTGCAATACGCTTCAACATTTCGATGACACACGGCTTCAAACTCATTGGAGCACTCGCTAACGACGTCAACGCAGCATAGAGCAACATAATTTCAACATAGCGGAGCACCGCTGCAAATTGTCGCAGATATTACAAAGGGTTTAAGTTTGCAACATGGAGATTATTAAACCGCAAAGATGAATCATCAAGAGTTCGTTGACGCGTATTTACAACTACATTTCTGATGAGAACGCAGCCATCAACGATGTGAAGGTGCGTGTCGACAAGGCAGAAGAGTTGTACCATAAATACGAGCAGATTCAACAAGACATAGATATTGCAACAGAAGATGCAGAAATGAACGCTGAGGAAGCATATGGCAATGAGATGGAAGACAAATATTTTGCTATCAAAGCAATTTATGCTGGTAAATTGAATGAAAATTGGCTTGTGCACAGCAATCAACCTACAAACAACGACATGACAGTTGCAGTGCAAACACTCATCGAACACCAAGGCACAATGAGTGCGCTCATTGAACAGTTTTCAAACCAATCTCGGGCTTCATCATCGCCGATAAATCAGAATTCAGCAAATACAGTATCAACTAGTCAGCAACAACAAAAAATGCCAGAATTCGACTTAACGTGCATTAACTGGATTAGATTTCGCGATCTTCTCGAAGCCATGATACATACTCGATCCAACATTTCAAACGTCGAGAAACTCCAATATCTTCACACAAAGATACACCCCCCTAAAGAACTCCCTCACGCTTATCAAACATTTGAAACCAACCAATAATAATTATGAAATTGCTTGGCAATTGTTAAAGAAAAAATACGACAATTCCGACAAAACGAAGAACGCATACTTCGAACTTTTATTTGATCAACCATCAATGAAATCTTCATCCGCCGCCGAGGCAAAGCAGGAACGTTGAGGAACGTTCAGTGCTCAACAGGAACGTTGAGCACTGAAAGTGCTCAACGAACAAGTGGAATTGTGGGATTCAATTCTGCTGTACCTCCTGTTGAAGAAACCGGACAACGACACACACGTCCTCTGGAACAGAGAGAGAAAACTGGATGTAGCTGCAACGTTTCAACAGTTTCTAGACTTTTTGGAAAAACGAGTCTTCGAACTTGAAAACATACAGAAGCCGTCCAGTCACAAGATCACGCAGGCTGTCACAAGTCAGAAACGAAATCAACTACGAACATATACCGCAGTTGCTGGATCGTGCCCGATCACTTCCAGAGACCACTATTTGTACAGTTGCAATCAATTCAAAGATATGGCTATTGATGTGAAATATAAGTTTTTAAAACAACACAACATATGTTCTAATTGCTTACAATCAAATCATCGAACAAATGAGTGCAAGCGTTCATCATGCAGGTTATGTAACTCAAAACAGAATACATAGCTGCACATAAAATCAATTACAAAATCAGAGGAACCACAACAACATCAACATTGTTCGCGACAGTCACCGAACTGCAGGAACCGTCAACCAGCACAACAAGCACCATCAATATCAATTCGTTGCACCACGCTCAGCAGACACTTACTCTACTACCAACAGCAATGATTTTGATTCGCGATGGTTCCAATAGTCTTTAGCAATGTCGCGCGCCACTCGACTCTGAGTCGCAGAGTACTCTCATCACTGAAGCATGCGCACAACGATTGCAGCTCAAGCGTTTTCATGATAAAACGATTCTATATGGTGTGGGTGCGGATAATGGGCGCTGCACGATAGGAAAGGTTGAACTTCACATCAATGCTACGCAAGCAAACAGAACAATAACCACGGAAGCTTACTGTCTGATGCAACTTACAATGAATCTTCCGGTGCATGATGTTGACAAACAAAAGTTGGATTTTTTACAAAACCCCAAAATTGCTGATGTCATGTACAACAAGCCGAGTCGCATCGACGTTATACTAGGTGCTGATGTATTTCCGAATGCATTCTACAGGACAAGTTAGTTCATCCAAGTGGTTCACCGAGTGCAATCAACACTATCTTCGCATGGGTAGTTGTCGGCAAAATTACAGCTCCAGCAAAGAATCACATCATATCAGCACACGTTTGCATGGTCTTGGATAAGCAGCGTCAGCGTTTCTGGGAAACTGAAGAACTACAAGCTCCAGCCAATCTTCTTTCACCAGAAGAAGAACAAGTCGAACAACACTATCAACGAAACGTGCAACGAGATGACAATGGCAGGTATGTCGTAAAGTTGCCAACCAAACACAACCACTTAGAGTTTGGTGAATCAAGATCAGCTGCATTCCGGAGATTAGTCGGCATGGAGCGTCGATTCGCTAACAATTCACAATTACAACAAGATTACAAAAACTTCATGCAGGAATTTATCAAACTTAATCATATGGTAATCGCAACATATTCTCCATCAGGCAGAACTTATTTTATGCCGCATCACGCAGTCACAAAATTGAGTAGTACTACAACAAAACTTCAATGCGTCGAGCAAGACGACGAATGGTATGTTGCTCAATGACCAATTGTTGGTAGGAGCGACTATACAAAACACTCTATTCGACATTCTTCTGAAATTCCGAAAATACGAAATCGGATTTACAAGTGACATTGAGTTGTTTGAATGTACAGACAAATTATTGAAATTTCTATTTTCATCATATTTTGTCAAATTTGTATTTTTGGGATTTACTGAATTTTTCAAAAATGTACATCTAATAGAATTAAATGTTTTGAAGAATGAAAAATTCATTTTAATAATCCAAAAAAAAAAACTGAAATTACTTTTTTTACAGGAAAAGTTTTAATATTTATTGAAAATAAAAACAACTAAACCCAAAACATACTTACACTTTTATTTTATTAAAAGTTGATTTTTTCCAACATACTTGAAATAATAACATACAAAATTGTTATTTTCAATTTTTTTTTTATATACAAAAAATGAAATGTGGCAACATGGTTTTTTGCGCAGCAGCAAGATGTCCGTCTGTGGAAAACATAAAGCTAATTTTGAGGGAATAATGCCCAAATGAATATTTTTTTCAGAGAATATCAAAAATTGCTGAAAAAAATTCTACAAGTGCTGAGTTGCCGCAGTCGCTGTTTTTACAATTTCCAACGTAAAGGGCTTTTCTATGCTCTTTGCTGCAATTGCACAGGTTTGTTGACGTATTCCCTCCCTCCCCCATCCTACTCCACGCTAGTAGCGCGCTGCACTGAGTGCGTAATCTATGCTGTGGTGAAGGCCTAACATTCACCACGGCTTGACCTATGCTCTCATTTCTTTGTTTCAACTGCTGCGCCTTGGTAGTATGTATGTCTGTTTTGATGTTGCCCAGTAGAAAAATGTAGCAAAAATTCGCATATATTCGTGGGCTGAGAACGAATTTCTTCTCTATATATGCGTATGTGTCCGTTAATAGGCCACAAATAATGGCACTGGGTGAGACCCAGGATAGTGAGGATGCAGATCCACTATCCTGGGTCTGGATTTTCAAATATCTGGTATCACTAGTGCCATTATTTTCTGTCTATATGGGTCTCGCTCCATTCATTCGGAGTGACGTTGTGTATCAACTGCAGCAACAACATAGTGTGTCGGATAGTGAATTTAATACAATTTGGGTTAAATTCAAAATACAAACACACATCATCATGCACATGTGCTTTCTTTATAGGAGTCCGAATCTAGATAGGGTTTCCACCTTTAATAAACTGTATGCCTTATCTGATTCGATCTCAAATATATTGGAGAAATTTCCAGGCTGTGAAATTGTTGTTGCCAGCGATTTTAATGAACGCCACTTGGTTGAGCCACTCGGGTCTTCCAACACAGAAGGGTTATGTTGAGCTGTTTGCAGAGTGAAATCAACTCACTCAATTGGTGAAGGAACCGACGTACCTCCCACGCGTCGGTGGGCAAAGCCAAAAAGTCCTAGACCTTTTTCAGACTTCGCATCATGAAAAATATGACGTAAAAGTCCTTTCACTTCTTGGTAACTCCGACCATGGTACTGTTTCCGCTGAGTTTTTGTATTCTAGTTTACGCGCCTCTTCGATTAAAGCTCCGAAGAGGACTGTATGGCTTTACGAAAAAGCAAATTGGGTTGCGTTAAATGATTTCTTTCGTAACTGGAAATTGTGTTTCGCAGCCAGGGACATAAAAGCCGCGGCTTTAATGGTACAAAATTTTATTTTATTAGGTATGCGGTCCTTCATACCTTCTAAAAAAATTAGCATTAAACCCAAGGACCACTCATGGTTTAATGAGACTTGCAGTCAGCTCGAAAGAGGAAGCCTTTTCAGAATTGGCGTTCTAATAAGAATGCTGATACAGAAAGACTTCGTATACATGTTAGGATTCGCTGTAATTCCGTGATCTCCCGCGAAAAGTTTCTTCATGAACAAAACGCGCGCAAAAACGTCCTACTCTACCATAGAGGTAGTAAAAATGTCTGTTTATTCGTAAAAAGGGTGAAAATCAGACGACGTCGTCTACTCCAACTCTTATTATGAATGGCCAGACCTTCACTGACCCGGTTGATAAAGCTAATCTCTTGGCAGAATTATTTGCAAATAATTCAACGCTCCCAGATAGTAATCAACCACTGCCCGTCGTAGATTTTGTTTCTTCTGCAATGCCGGAGATTCATTTTCGAACTCGGACAGTTAAAACTCAGACATCAAAGATACCACTTACTTACTTACTTAAATGGCCCTTACAACCGTGGGTCGGTTTTGGCCGCTGAGATAAAGCCGCGCCAGTCGCTTCTGCTTTGCGCGCGCTGACGCCAGTTAGAAATACCAAGCGTTGTCAGGTTGTTCTCAACTTGGTCTTTCCAATGCAGATTTGGACGACCTCTTCTACGCTGTCCACCTTCGAGCCTCGATGCAAGCACCTTCTTAGCTGGAGTGTTTTCATCCATTCGTTCGACATGGCCTAGCCAGCGAAGCCGTTGGATCTTGATGCGCTTGACTATGTCAATGTCGTCGAATAACTCATACAGCTCACACCGGGTTATAATTTGCTCGTCAAATATTTAAAAACAATTTTGCAAAACATGTATGTTATTATAAAAATGTTCCTAAAGATGACTTTCGAAGAAAGTCGAAATATTGAACAAAATAAATAAAACATTTTTAATAAATTACAAAAAAGAGTATTTTTTTAAAACTATTGATAACAATTTTAAAAAATCATTAAAAATAAAAATAATTATTGGTTTTAGCGAACCTCAATATTAACAAAGCCTCTGGGCCAGATGGCATATCTCCCCAAGTGTTAAAGAAGTGCGCGTCAACGCTGGCATGTCCGTTGCGTAACCTTTTCAACATCTCCTACACGACAGGAGTTTTCCATCTTGTTGGAAGGTTGCTTATGTCCAGCCAGTCCCGAAAAAAGGCGAGGCTACCAACCCTGTCAATTACCGACCCATTGCAATATTCTCTGCACTCTTCATGGTAATGGAGAGCGTAATTCAACCTTGTGAACTATCTTGGGCACAACGAATTGCTGCAATGACCCAATGTTGTCTGTTATCCCACAAAAGAATGGATTCACCCCTCCCACCCCTTAATATGGGTGCTGTGGATATTGCGCAGTCAGCTGCTCTTGACGTTCTCGGCATATCAATTCAATGTGATCTCCGTTGGAATGATCACATGTTTAATGTGTCGAAACAAGCGGCCAAGTGCCTCGGTTTTTTAAAACGGTGTAAAACATACTTCACTCCTGCTGACCTACGCACTGTCTATACTACCTATATACGGCCTAAAATGGAATTCAATTCGCACATTTGGGCAGAAGCTTCCGAATCCTCCTTGGAGTTCCTTGACCGAATTGAATAGGGGACATGCCCTGAGCGTTGATTAATTTGTAAAAAAAAATCTCTTTCTGGAATTAGCTGCACTAATGACCTTAAAACCATTTATAGTACATTGAACACCAAATCGAGAACAGTTAACTACTCTTGCAATTTCCTTCTGACTTTTCCCATCTTAATGTAAAATCTGTATTTGTACACGTTGTTGCATCGATAATCCCATTTTTTTTGCCCATATCCGTAATTTACCATTCACATACAATATTAAGAATACAAAACATTGACTAAATCGCACCGTAATATCAGATTTTACAATATATCATAAGAATACTAAATTTGAAAAACTTGTATTTCGTATATTTATCGAGTATTTTTCAAATATCATGTTATAAACTCAAATTAAGAAGACTCAATGGCATTTATTTTCTTAGAAAACAGTCAAAAAAGCCGTAATTAAATTAAAGCTCCAGGTTAATTTTGACTATAGTTTATTATCACAAGGCAACGTGTCTGAGCGCTTGAACATGGCGAATCCAGCGCAATCCTTGTTTGGGTCCCACCACCAATGAAAACAAAACAGAAGCCTCGGATAACGACCGATTACCACTATACACCAGGATTGTCCGGACCCTTTATAGGGAAGGTGCTTCTATTCAGCTAGTAGATGTCCTCGAAAAGTATAAGGCTGCCATCACTGCTACCCAGAAAATGCGATGGACGAGCCAACAGTTCCGATAACTAAAGCCTAATCGACTACGCCTCAGCCCGAAACATGGTAGTTAGTAGCACAAGATTCGAATATCGTACAAGGCCACATGGATGTCGCCCGATCAAAAAACGTGAAACCAAATTGATCACGTTGTGATTGACGGAAGGCACGCTTCCAGCGTGATGGACGTACGCTCTATTCGAGGTGGCAATATGGACTCGGATCATTTCCTTGTAGTAGCCAATATCCGCAAACGCTTGAGCGCTGCGAAGAACGTACGGAACCAAACGCAGAAAAGCTAGACGTCGGAAAGCTGCAATCACAACAGACAACGCAAGCCTTTTCCACATCTCCTGCTCTATGCGTACGGCTGCCGAAGATGTGCTTGGATTTTAACGCCCCCTGAGGAATCAGTGGTATGACCAAGAAAGTCGCGCGGCCACTGCAGAGAAAGACGCTGCGTACAGATCCACCCTGCAGTCAGTAGCTAGTCGAGCTGCGAATGAGCGATATAAAGAGAAGAGAAAAGAGACGTCTTTTCAGGCGTAAAAAAAGGCAGAAAGACGTGAGAGTGGAGAGATTGAGATTTATGGAGGTTGGAATGAGGTTCGAAAATTCTGCGAGAAAATATGATGCATAGTTGGAGGTTCAAAATCCGGAGCCTCTTCTTGTAAAGAGGAGAATGGAAATCTAGTGACTGATATCCAGAACACACAAAAGATATGGAGGGATCACTTCTCTAAACTGCTGATCGGTGATGATGACATCAATTCGACCAATAAAGAAGTAAACCCGGCAACCCCTGTACTTGATTGCCGGGTTTACTTCTTTATTGGTCGAATTGCAGTCATCATCACCCCTGTACTTGATGACGACGTTGAGATTCCGCCACCCGACCGTGACGAGGTCAGAACAGCCATTGCTCAGCTGAAAAACAATAAAGCCGCAGGTGCTGATGACCTGTCTGCTGAGTTGTTTAAGACCGGCGGCGACGGGCTAATAGATAGCATGCACGAGCTCTTAAGCAGAATATGGTCTGATGAAAGCATGCCAAGTGACTGGAAACTCAGTGTACTCTGCCCAATCCTTAAAAAAGGGGATCCCACTATTTGCGCCAACTACCGTGGAATGAGCCTACTTAATATCGCATATAAGGATTTATCGAGCGTATTATGTGAAAGACCGAAGCCCATCATCAACATACTGATTGGAACTTATCAGTGCGGCTTCAGACCTGGAAAGTCCACCATAGAACCTACTTTCACATTGCACCAAATCCTGGAAAAGGCCAAAGAGAGGCAATCGACACCCACTACCTTAGTCAACTATAAAGCCGCCTTCGACTCTCCGATAATGGACCAATTATACGCCGCAATGTCTGAATTCGGTATACCTGCGAACCTTATAAGGTTTTGCAGGATGACCCTGAGCAACACACGCTGCTCAGTGATAATAGCTAAAGACCTCTCCGAGCCATTTCATACCTAACGTGGTTTTAGAAAGGGTGCTTCCCCATAGTGCAGCTATTTTAAATTATTGATGGAGAAAAAGTTTGAGCTGCCGAACTCCGTCAAAGCAAAACTATTCTCAACAAAAGTATCATGCTACCCGCATATGACGACGATATTGATATCATTGGCAGGAGCACACGAGCAGTCAACACAACATTCTCCATATTGGAGAAAGGTTCGCGTCGAATGGGTCTAGCGGTGAACGAGGACAAGACGAAGTTCCTTGTGTCAAAAAGCAAGAAAGAGTCCTTACGTCTTGTACAAAAAGCACATTTTGACACCCCCAAGTTCGATTGTGATGGACTTCGTCTATTTGAGATGCAGTATCAACAGCAAGAACGACGTCAGCCCAAATTTATAAAAAGTTTTCAGATTATTAATATATTTTTTTTTTGTAGTAATGTATTTAATAAAAAAATAAAAATGGCGACCTTAAAAACTTACATGAAGTCGTATAATATTGCTGACAGAAAATGTTATAGGTCGGCTTAAAGAAACAATACTTTATGGATTGATTCCTTGGATTTTAGAATGAAGATAGTAAATATATATATATATATATATATATATATATATATATATATATATATATATATATATATATATATATATATATATATATATATATATATATATATATATATATATATAGATAACTTTTTTATTTAATGTGGAAAATCCATCCCTATGTTCCCCCTATAAAAAGTAAATAAAAAAAAACCCAGTTGGGAAGGTTAGATCACATGGGAAATTTTAAAGTAGGTGTAATTATGATAGTTAGGATTATCAAAATTATAGTCGGTCTAAGCCGACTATAAATACCCTACACATATGTGTGGTTACCATTCAAAGTGATATATAGGTCACCAGGGTATACGAATCCTGAAAATAACTACAAACATTCAATCGCTGAAGAATTTCCATTCATTTGATACCCATATTTACAAATGGGTAGGTGTACCGAATTTCGATTTTTTTTTTTAATGAACCACAGGTCTTTTCGACGTAAAACATTATTATCACGTACTTGAGCATGATGTCAATATATATTTGACCAAAAAAGTTTACCTAAGCACGTATACATAAAAATTGATCTTTATATGTACATTTTATATGAGGTATTTGAACATAAGTGGTCGGATCATAGGTCACAATGAACCGATCTCGCCAATTTTTTCGCACATACAGCGTAGGTATATTAGTAATCAAAGTTATAAGTTTCATTTATCTAGCTCTTCAATTTTAAAAGTAGTAGGGATTTCAACAGACAGACAGACGGACAGACAGACGGACAGACGGACATCGCTAAATCGACTCAGGAGGTCATGCTGATCAAGAATATATATACTTTTCCATACCGGAGATGCTTCCTTCTGGGTGTTACAAACGGCGTACCAAACTGAATATATCCTTTCACTCTTAGTGTAGGGTATAAAAAGTAGCCGTATCCTTCCGAGCCAAATTTAATAAGAATTATTAGTGAATGTATCTGTTCTTATCTTCAATATCAATGAAATGGAATATGTTACAATTTTGTCATTATAATTATAAAATTGTTCATAAATGGAATGAACGCCGTTAATTGAGACATCGTTCATCGGAAAACAATCATTCTATTTATGAACTATTCTTCGTATATACGAATCGTACAATTTGAGCGAAATTGATATAATAAACGCGTTCATAATTGTTATGAATTGCGTTCATTAATGTATTCATAATCATTTTTACGCAAAGCAGCGCAGCCTCCACGTCACGTGCAATTCAGCCGAGCATAACGGCGATACTAAAAAATAAAAAACAGTCCACAAAAAGAAGCATAGAAAATACAACACAAAGTAGGTAAGTATTTGAGTACTTGTGTATGATCGTATGTGTGACCTGCAACTTTTGACCATTCTATAAATAGATATTTTTATTTTACTGACGCGTCTTGCCGCATGACGCGCGGTGATTATTTTGACAACTCGTCGCGGCGCGTCGATAGTGGATGATAGCATATACAATTCTTAGTTTTTATAATTTGTATGTCATTTCGTACAAGTAGACCGAATCGTCATTGGTTAAGTAATAATGAAAAATTCATGAAATTGATGAACAAATTCATAAATAGTATGAACTTTTTTTTTTCTGTGTACGTGAAATATTTGATATAGTTGGGGCACATAGGTGGGGCACAAAAATTTAATTTTTCTTGTTTCTTTGGTTAAATAGGAATTATAAGAAATGTTCAAACCTAATATAAAACCAGTTGGGAAGGTTATATCACATGGGAAATTTTAAAGTAGGTGTTATTATGATAGTTGGGATTATCAAAATTATAGTCGGTCTAAGCCGACTATAAATACCCTACACATATGTGTGGTTACCATTCAAAGTGATATATAGGTCACCAGGGTATACGAATCCTGAAAATAACTACAAACATTCAATCGTTGAAGAATTTCCATTCATTTGATACCCATATTTACAAATGGGTAGGTGTACCGAATTTCTATTTTTTTTTGTGAACCACAAGTCTTTTCGCCGGAAAACATTATTATCATGTATTTGAGCATGATATCAATATATATTTGACCAAAAAAGTTTACCTAAGCACGTATACATAAAAATTGATCTTTATATGTACATTTTATATGAGGTATTTGAACATAAGTGGTCGGATCATAGGTCACAATGGACCGATCTCGCACATACAGCGTAGGTATATTAGTAATATAAGTTATAAGTTTCATTTATCTAGCTCTTCAATTTTAAAAGTAGTAGGGATTTCAACAGACAGACAGACAGACGGACAGACAGACGGACAGACAGACAGACAGACAGACAGACAGACAGACATCGCTAAATTGACTCAGGAGGTCATGCTGATCAAGAATATATATACTTTTCCATACCGGAGATGCTTCCTTCTGGGTGTTACAAACGGCGTACCAAATATCTGCTATGATTGATTACCTATCATTAGACAGTAATTTTATGTCGATGTCATATAGTTGGTTTTTGGCCATAAACTTGGAATTTTTCCCAATGTGCAGCCTGCAGATTAAACGGAGAATAATTCTTGCCAACAGGTGCTACTTTGGTCTCAGTAGGCAATTGAAAAGTAGACAATCTTTGGCCCTATCTGCTTTGCTAACGAGTATCGAATCAGGATGAACCATAAGCTGTATGAGTCATTCGACGACATTGGCATAGTCAAGCGCATCAAGATCCAGCGGCTTCGCTGGCTAGGTCATGTCGAACGAATGGATGAAAACACTCCAGCCAAGAAGGTGCGATAGAGAACGGACGTCTCTTGATTGTGTGCTCAATATAAAATAAAATATATTCAAAAGCGAAAGGACGCATTAGCAAATATTCTAAATAAGATATTTGTTATTTGAATGCTGTTGTGTTTATTATTGCTAATAATAAACAAAATAAACAAGTGCAAAAATAATAACAAACAAGTGAAAAAAAAGCGAGAAAATATGAATGTCTCAGGCACTCTTTCACTGGAGCGAAGACACTCAGTGAGTTGCGAGAACATTAGAAATTGACTCTTTACCATTAGAGCGGAGCCCAGTAAATTGCCAAACGAAATGAGAATAGACAAAAATAATCTATTCCCAACAACAACAACATCTGTTGATCAGAGAACACGCTCGTGCTCTCCTGCGCTTATGCAAAAATGGGTAAACAGCACTCAATAAAACAGCAACTGCACTTAATATAAAGCTGTAGCGATTGTTTGCAACCAAACTGTGACTACAGTAAATAACCAAAAGAAAAAGACAGGACCGCTACATTTTAATAAAAAGAAAACTGAGCCCGCAAAAAGGTTCAATTGCTAAAATATCAAAAGTTAGTTTAAATGAGAAACCAACCATCACATTAGGAAATAACAAATTTGCTTTATTGAGTAAAAGAAGAGTTGAATCCAAAATTTCAGCAAATGAGAATGTTAAAAGTATCAAGCCTCCACCGATATATTTACGTGAGAGGAGTTCAAACGAAATTGTTTCTGGCATTACCCGACTCATTTCATATAATTTCAATAACTAAAGGAAATATACATGAGACAAAAATTCAAATATACAATGAAAGTACCTACCGTGTTATTGCCAAATACCAACTTAAAAGTAGTAAAGGGTTAGTTGTCGTCATTAAAGATATTGAATAAACGGTTGATCCGAAAGATATTAAAGTCGCCCTGGGGGACAAAGTATACAGCGTTAAAGTTATTATTAATATTCAAAATAAAAATAAAATCCCACAACCCATGTTTTAAATTGAATTAGCAGCTGAAGTGAAACAATTAAAAAAATGAAACACACCCCATTTACGGATTAAAATATCTGTTGCACCGCAGAGTCTCCGTTAAAGAACCCGACAAGCATGCTATCCCAGTGAAATGCACAAATTGCCAAGAGTTCGCACATACGAAGACTTATTGTACTCCACGTACAGTGTGTGTGACTTGTGGAGATCTACATCACTCAACCAAATGTACTAGTAATAAAAAAGATAGTAATTCTATGAAAAGTAGTAACTGTGGAGGAAGTCATACGGCAAACTATAGAGGCTGCCCTGTGTACAAAGATGTAAAAAACAGATTCAACTAACGAAAAGAAATAATTCGAAATAATGAAGATAATGTACCGCAAATGTACTTCAAACAACAACATGTGCCAAAACAAATTACACAAGGTCAATCAAACCCAATTATCCCAAGTATGTCGCTAATGCCCTTAAAGTAGGCAGTACTAAGCAATGACGCAAAATATCCCAAACTTTGGGAGGTATTGAGTCTATGATTTTATGTTTAACTCAAAGTATGACACAGTACATGTCTACCATGCAAAATATGCTACAAAATCTGATTAAAAAGCGAAATTAGATGCTCCAAGTTCTTCTAGCTCAGAAATGTGTTATCTTATAACTTGCCTCTGGAATGCAAACGATGCCAACCAACAAAATCAAGAAATTCAAAATTATTTGTCTGAAAAAGAAATAGATGTAATGCCTATTGCTGAAACACATCTAACTGATAGATACAATTTTAACATTCCTTTAACATTCCATAAAACAAATCATCCAGATGGTAAAGCACACGGGGGACAGGAATTCTTATTCGTAATAGAAATAATAATGTGTTTTTATGTGGGATCCTTGCCTTGACGATCTAAACCCACAGTGCTCTTAACACAGGACTAAATCAATGCGTCAGTCACCGCCCCATTGGAAGGTACAAGTACCCTCTTCCGGTACCAATTTAAAATTATGTATATGGACACAATTTACCTCTTGGTAAGGGGTCGAGGCCTATCTATACCTCTGTCAATCTAAGGGTCATGACTCCCGGTTGGGCCAACCGCAAAAGCAGGCTAAAGACAAGGTAGCACCTAAATGTTCAGGGGCTTCTGCTTACCCGTGGTACCAGATTAAAGTCTCCGGTCAGACCTCGTAGCCACTTACGTAACTACTACCAGTTGAGTTCCATATCTCTCGGGACTGGTGGCCAACATGATGTCACCCATCTATCTGCTGCTACGCCGCCTTCTGAAAACTTCGCATGCGAAACGAAACATGCTCTCCATCGATCGTTCCACTTGCAAATAGCTCACGCAATTCGCCACGAATATCTTCATACAACGAGCAGTCACAGATAATGTGAACGCTGTCCTCTACAGCACCGCACGCACAACACTCCGTTGCACTCAAAGTGCGCCGGAACAAATACTCATTCAATAAGCCATGTCCAGTAAGAAGGAATCCCAAACTCAAACCGAAGTCAAATTTAGGGAAATTTCCTACAAACCGGACATCGCCAATGAACGAGTAAGTTGTCCGGCCACTTGAACTCCCGTCCCATCTAGATTGCCACCTAGACAGGACCTCCTCCCGCAGAACGAGCTTCCACTCTTTAGCAGTCTGATATCGGTCGACATTAATCTGCCAGTCGCAGTCCCGCAGCGCAATACCCCTCTTGATTCTATAAGCAATACTTCTAGATACTACCTCCAGGTCAAGAGGGGGTACCCCCATGAGCACCTGCAAAGCCTCCGTAGAGACTGTGTGGCAAACAGGCATACACGCTAACAGGACAACACGCTGACAAGACAATATCTTCCGATACCCCACAGCGGACATGACTGCTTCGTACCATACTGACGCACCAAACGTTGCACAAGCAACGTAAAGTCCGCCATATATAATTCTAACAGCACGCCTACTCAGGCCCCAGTCACTTCTAAGCACGCGTTGCATCTGCCCAACTACGCCAACCAGACGGTCACTTAGCCTCTCCAGGTGGGGTGTGAAATTCATCCGTTCTTTCATAGTAATTCCCAAGTACTTGACTTCAGTCGCATACTTGAGACTGATACCGTTAGCCCGGATGAGCGGTGGGCGGTTCAATGACAACTTGCCTTTCAGCTGCATTGTCACTGTTTTATCCACCGCAACATTCACACCCACACCATCGCCCACTGCCACACCATACGCATGGCTTCATTGGCCAACAGCTCAATGGAAGCCCTGGACTGACCTCTCACCAAAATGAGCAGGTCATCCGCGTATTCAACACACTCCAACGTGCGCTCGAGCTCCCTCAACAGCGAGTCCATCATCATGTTCCAAATAAATGGACCACTGATGGACCCCTGCGGACACCCGCGGACCACGTCCACACCGGCAGCCTCGTTAGCACCAACGACAACCGCCCTCCTCCCACAGAAGTAGCTACGCCAGAGATCTAATTCCTGACAACTAAGGGCACTCAGCCTACTAATGATGGTTTCCCAACATAGGTAGTCAAATGCGCCCTTGAAATCAACAAATAGTCCTAGAACGTACTTCTCCTCAGACTGACGAACAGTCTCAACAACGCATCGCCATGCGTCCTCCACGCTTCGACCTCGCCGAAACCCGAACTGTCGCTCACACAGTTCGCCGATGGTGTCCTGAAGCCGCTCAACCATAACCCTCTCCAATACTTTACCCAGCACCGGCAGAAGGCTGATGCCCCGATATGATCGAGGATTGCTCCTGACCCTATCGGGGGACTTCAAAAGCAACACCACCCACGCATCGCCTGCTTGAAAGCAGCGAAACGCGCATTAAGGTCTACCGCGTTCCTCCTCCTGGCCCTTTGGAGTTTCTTCCGAAGCTGCCGAACGGACCTACGCTTCACCGTGAGCTCTCGGTTCCACTACTTCACCCTCTTGCGATTAACCGGTCGGTTTTTCGCAAGAAGAGTGTCGTTGGTTTCCCTCACCCACTCATTGAGCACATCGATCTGTGCATCAACCGCCAGGGAACTGAACTCACGCAATGGCATGCTGAATGACGACTCTCGAAGGAGTTCGCCATATACCGTCCAGTTGACCCCGCGCGTGATCCAACGTTTTACGGGAGCATATTCAAGCTCTGCTGGTGGATGTGAGATTTCGATCACAATAATATTGTGATCACTCACACCCCAGTCACCGCAAACGCGCCACGCAAACCCCAGCCTCGCTCCCGCTGCAGCATTATACGCAGTGACATCAATGTCAGATACACCATTTGGACCCTCAAACGTATACGTGGAACTTGGCTCATTGGCTACACTAACATTCTTGGACACCATCCACTCTGACAGCACCTCACCCCTAATGCGGTTCCGATATCCCAGAGATGTCTGGGACATCTTGTTGAACGACATAGGAGACGATGCGTTCGCGTCTAGGCCAAGGATGAGAGGTCGGCTACTAGCCAGTAGTAGCACCTCATCCATGTATCCGAGATACGGCTCCAAATGTGCACTAAACCTACAATATATACTGCAGAGGAACATCTGGCCAAACGCCCCCTCCACAGAGACACACACGCCCCAATTACTGACACTCACGACAGTACATTGGACGTTTACATCGTTCACAATGACCGCAGAACCGCATTCGAGGTCAGGAAATACCCGCATTGCTGCAGGTAAACCCCTTATGCAACCATTGGTTGCGTAAGGTTCCTGAACCAAAGCGAAACTGCTGCCATGCTCACACATGTACTCCCCCAGGTCACACATGACCGCGTTAAACTGTTACACTGTACAAGGCATACCGTCATTTCAGTGTCTGGCGTTCGCTCTGGCAACAATTGCACTGTGGATAGGGCATGCAGCTGACATCATAAGATGACCAGACGGCTTGCCCTTAAACTCGCAATTGCGACAGCGCACAACACCAGAACACTTCGCCGCTCTGTGGCCTTCATGCCCGCATCGACGACAGACATCCTCCTTTAGTCTGCACTCTGAAACCTTGTGGTCAAAACTCATGCACCGGAAGCATCCAAGGACCGGCTCGAAAGAACGCACACGGAAGGAAAACCACTTCACGTAGCAGCGGCCGACACCTAGGATTGCAGAAGCAGCAACACTGCTACACTCCAGGATGACGTTCACTGCCGTGTCCGTATTAACCTTCCACGGCGCACTTACCAGCCTGACACCCTTCTTGAAGTTCTCCGAGGTCATATGTTCCTTCAAGTTCATGTCGTAGAGATCCCTCATGAATTCATCAGGAGAAATCTCCGAATGAACCTGCTGAACAACGACCCTCGAGCCTAATCTCTCATTAACGCTCACGCTAATTCCTACTTCCGCAAACCTGACATTGCCAGCAATCTTCTCACGCTCTGCGACCGAGGGAGTACGTATAACCACGCCGCCTCCACGAATCGGCTTCAGGTCATGCACGCGTACACCCAACACTGGACCAACTTCCTGGACAACCTTGTCTACCAACTTATCACTCTCCATGCCAGCTTCTTTGCTGCGCACTACCAGCGACCAAGTCTCAACTGGTTTTACCGTGGGCAGAGCAACAGGTACGACAGGTGTCGGCGGCACCACCAACGCCCCGGAATGCAACGTCCGTGTAGCTGCTCCTTGACCCTTCTGGTATACGTCAATACGCCTCCTCAACCGCTCGTTGTCAGACACCAACCCCTTATTCGTAATAGAATAAAATACCATGCCCTAGAACACTTCCAAAAAGCTTCATACAACCATTTGTATAAACTATTGTGGTTTAAACTTAACGTTGCCAGCCGTCTATGTCCGTCCCGATTTTCAATAAAAGATATACAATTTAAAGATTTTTTGACACACAACCCATGTTTACAATAACCAATAGACTAAATAGACTTGATTTTGTATCGCCTGGTCTTATTGACTTCGCCATTATCAAAAATATTAGTGGAAACTTAATCTCTGCAGATAAAACACTGAGTTATCTTCTGATAACTCCCCTGTCATTTACTCTCTATTAGAACAACCAAAATTGACTGAAGTTCAAAATTGGTTGAAATTCAAAAAATACATCAGCAGTCACATCCACATAAATCCCAAGATTGAATGTTAGGGAGAAATTTGTTCAGAATTTTAACAAAGTGGTTTCATCTGCAGAAGAACTAGCCACACCAAAGTCCCGTATGTTTATTCACAAATCAAATATAATATCAAATAGACAAATTGAACAACTGGTTACAGAAAAACGTCGATAAAGAAGAGAATGGCAAGTCCAGAGAACCTCTGCCTCAAAGCAAAGACTTTCTTATGCAACGAGGAAATTAAAAGAGGCTCTAAAGCTAGAGACATAGCGTGAACATCAAAATTTGATTGAGAAATTATCGCCCAATGGCTCAAATAAATGTTCATTCTAGAAGGCAACCAAAAATATAAAGTCACCAGTAGAATGCGAAGCGCCAATAAGAGATCAGGATGGTAAATGGGTACGAATGAATAAAGATAAGGCAAACGTATCTGAGTCTAATATTCCAACCAAATCCGCCAACTAATACATTTGTCCTCCCACATCTAACATACAATAACCAACAAGGCATGACACCTATATGTATTTGTACGAATGATGTTAAAAATACAATAGAAACCCAATTAAATCCTAGCAAAGCCCCAGGAAACGATTTGATAACGACAAAAATGTTAATAGAATTACCAAATATAGCTGTAACACTTCTTCTGACGTTATTTAATGCTATATTCCGAATTGGATATTTCCCAAAGACATGGAGAAAATCATTAATAACAATGATTCCAAAACCAGGGAAAAACAAGACCTTACCGCCCTCTTACAGACCCATAAGACTGCTTCCATGTTTGTCAAAACTATTCGAGAAATTACTCCTCTTGAAACTTTCACCTCATCTCTGTGACCAGATTAAGTTCTGGTCCATCCCATCAATTTGGTTTCCGGGAGAAACATCGCATCATAAACGAGATAAGGACAACTTTTGAGCACCGGAAATATTTCTCTGCAATATTCCTCGATGTTGCTCAGGCATTTTATAGAGTGTGGCTCCAGGGCCTTTTATACAAAATAAAATGCCTCTTACCCCAAAATTATCAGATAATTGAATCGTATCTTTCAAATAGATATTTTAGGGTAAGATATAAAGAAAATATTACAGATAGACATGAAATCAAAGCGGGTGTTCCTCAGGGAAGCATTCTAGGTCCAACTTTATATGTTCTGTTCACGTCTGACATACCAATAAATAGTCGTCTTGTTACGTAAACATTTGTCGATGATACAGCAATAATGAGCTTCCACCAGTGCCCTGTTACAGCATCTACAAATTTGCAGGAGCATTTGAGATTTATAGAAAAATGGTTGTCGAATTTGCGGATAAAAATAACAGAACAAAAGTGTAAACAAGTAACCTTAACTCTTAGAATAGGCATATGTCCCTGAAGTCACCTACCTTGGAATTCACCTTGATAGAAGACTAACATGGTTAGGCCAACAAAAACACACATTAAATTAAAAGCATTTACACTACATTGGCTTATTAACTATCGATCTCCACTAAGCCTGGAATACAAAGTACTCCTGTACAAAAGTATTTAAAAAAGGACTTATGGAATTCAGTTATAGGGTACAGCAAGCTCAAACAATTTTGAACTCATACAAAGCGCTATGAAAACATTCACAGAGACCTGAATATACAAATGATCAAGGAAGAATTTGAAATTATGAAGCAAAATTATCAACAAAAACATTAAAATCAGCCAAATCCGTTGGCACGATCGTTGATAAATAACACAAATACAACCCGACCACAAAAAAACACATACATGTCTCACAAAATATGGTGCATTAGATATCTTTGACCTCGCAAGTATAACCAACAGAGCAGGGAGCTTAGACATCGTCCGTCTCGACCGCTACAATAAACACCGTTTTGACCAAAAAATAAAATAAAAATACAAAATAATAATAAATAAAATACAAAAATGTACAAACATTAAATACTAACCCTGTTCTAAGTAGCATCGTACCCACAAAACTTTTCAATTCAATTAAGTGGAATTATTTATAAATTTGAGTTATTAAGATTTGACTAATTAATGTTAGCCTCTATATAATAGTGAAAATTCAATAATTAAATAAATAATTAAAAAAAAAATTAGACTCGATGGTGGACAGCGTAGAAGAGAGCGTCCAAATCTGGCAAGGCTTGGTATTTCTAACTGTATATATTGTGTACAAAATAAAAACACTAATATTTGGTTTTTACTAGTATTATTTCAACTAGTATTAAATAACTTTATTTTAATAACAACTTAATAACAATCACTTATAACAACTGCTGTATTACTACAATTTATCTTTACAACGTTCGCTCAGGAGATGCTCTAGTTCACTATCAAATTACAACTGAAGTGCTGTACCTCAGATGCGGCGCCTTATATACTGCGGGCATCAGTTCGACACGTTTCGACAAGCTTCGTTAATTCTCTCTCTCTCTATACGGCGTCAATCTTTCTAAATGTACTACTTTCATTTTTCGTCTAACGCCCGCAGTATTCTGAACCCGATACACTACATCATTAATTCTTTTAATTATCTTATATGGTCCTTCCCAGTGTGTTTGTAGCTTAGGGGAAAAGCCTTTCTTCCTTTGTGGGTTATAGACCAAAACAAGTTCTCCTTCCGTAAATCCCTTTGAATTTGTGCGCAAGTCGTATCTGGCCTTCATCTTATCATTCGCAAATTGTGTACGCTGCCTTACAAACTGATGTACTTCATTCATTTCTTCACTTTTTCTGGAAAAATAATCGAGACGTTCGAATGGTGCTCCCACGTTGTACTGATGCATTCTGCCGCAAATTCTGACTGTTGGTCCTTTGCTGGTACACATTGCTGGCAACTGCGAATCCTATCGGCGACTGACTCTTGCCATACAACCTATAAAAACGTTTCTTTACCTTCTCGACCGTTTCATTAATGCCCAAATGACCACCACTAGATCCACCATGGTATTCCGCTAATATCTCTTTTATTTTTGACTTGGGAACAATAATCAAACTTCGACCAGAGGCGCCATCTGCATCCGTATCAAGTATAAATTTCTCACATGGAATTGGATACGCAAGAATTGGTGCCGAGCACAGTTGATATTTTAATTTCAAAAACGCCCTTTCTTGATCATCGCCCTATTGAAATGCGCGTTTTTCTTGTCAACTCATGAAGACTGCTAGTAATATTGGCCAAACCTGGAACAAATCGTCTATAGTGTGTACATAGCCCCAAGAAACTTCGTAGATGCACTCCTTCCGTGGTTACTCGATGACCCAGATATACTTTCTGTAGATTTATTAGATGTTCGTTGAAATCCTTGCCCATAACAATTATGTCATCAAGGTATACTAGGCATGTTTCCAGTGTAAACATTTTAATACGTGCTCCATTAATCGCTCAAATGTTGCTGTGTCATTGCATAGTCCAAACGTCTTTACCAAAAATAGCCATAGTCCATCTCCAGTACTGAATGCGGTCTCGATCTTTCTTATCGATTTCTACTTGCCAGTAACCGCTTTGCAAGTTCAACGTGTATTAGATAGTGTATCCAAGGTGTCATCGATTCTGGGCAATGGATAACTATATTTCTTGGTGACATCATTAAGTTTTCGGTAATCAACGCCGAACCGAGTACTACCGTCCTTCTCTTTCACCAATATACTACTGGTGAACTCCATGGACTCTTAGATGGTTCCACCACGCCATTTGTGTGCATTTCTTCAACCAAATGTTATACTTCCTCTCTTTTCACAAGGGGTACCCTTCTTGGTGTTTGACGAATTGGGTTAGAATCACCAGTATCTATTCGATGTTTTACAATGACAGTTTTGCCATCCTTTTGGCCCTTTTCAGCAAATATACACCGATATTTATCAATTAGCTTTTGCACTTGACTATTTACTAGGCTGCCAAATCCTTCGTCCACTCATTTATAAACCTGTGAGTAGATTATTTGTTTTTTTGCGGTGTGGCATAGTCCCTTGATGGAATTGACTCACAATTTATAATTGCTGATGCCTCTTGACACTGGCCTATCACTGTTCCCTTTTTGATTAATTTTGACGAGTTTTCCAAATTGAGAACTCTTATAGGTACAATTCTGTCTTTCTACGCCTGAACAAGTGTTCTTCCTACCACTATGTTACTTTTATACAACTCTTCGTTTGCTTCAATAACCCACAACTTGCTTATCCCACAATCTCCATTTAATTTCGCCCAAACAATTGCTTCTGAATTAGGTGGTATTTTTCTATTTTTATGAGCAATAACTTGTTTAATTTTCAGGCTTTGATCACAATCAATGTTTGGTTGAATCTCCGTGTTGGCATAACTCAAAATCTGTTTCTTATCATGAAGTCCATGCCAAGTATTATTTCGTCTACTATTTCCGCCACTATAAAATCATGCTTAACTGTCGTAGTACCAATCGTGATTTCCTCATATGTAGCTGTTTGCAATCTTATTCCTATAAGCGGCTCTACTTCGTCCTTAACAAGGCTACTTCTTATTATTGAGTGTGAATCCAATGTTACAATATATGCTGTACAATCAATGAGTCCTTCGACAGTGAAACTATTTGGCTTTCGAGCAATTTGTGAAATGGAGATTCTGTGACAATTGGTTATGGGAGTCAGATCGTGCCCCACGGAACTGAGTCGTTTTAGTTTAAAGACTGATTACCATTTACGTTATTTTGGACATGACCCTGTCTTTCTTCATGTCTCGGTTCATTTGCAGATTGATTTATTGAGCGCTTGCGTTTTTATGACAACCACGTGCCATCTGCCCATAGGTTTCAAGAAAATTGGCACAACTTGCGGTCATGGTAAAAATGGTATATTTGAGCGAGAGATCATGTGCGATCCATAGATAAAAACTCGCTGATCTCAAATATTAATGCAACACTGTATCGGAAAAATTGTATTTTTATGTTTTTTCAATGAAATATTTAAAGAAATTCATTTTATTTGATTAAAACAAATAGAAACATTAATAATACGTTCTTTTCAGGACGAAACAATCAATTAATTAAAAGAGAATAAGATCATTTTATACCATCATTGGTAATTGTGGTTAAATTATAGTGACCAATTTGCGGTGATGGTATACATATGGTATACGATGGTATACTAATGGTATACGATGGTATACAAATGGTATACGATGGTATACAAATGGTATACGATGGTATACAAATTGAGAGCGAGATTTATCTGAAACCACAAATAATATCTTTCAATCATTTTTCCTCAAACATTTACAAATTGATTATTTGTTTGTCAGATTTATCAGAAAAAATATTCATTTTAACATTATTATATAAAAAATAGCATTCTGTTTTTCACGGACGGACATATCATCGAACACATTTGGCGGCTGCGCAAAAACACATACAACACCTGTCAACTGCGCACACAAAATACATTTGTCTCATTTTTCTTACTATATGTCCCTCACTCTATCTCATCATCAACTGTCAACTGCATCCATTTATCTGTTGTGAAAATAATTAAAACATATACAACATCTGTCAAATGAATTAATTATTTTTCTATGATTTTTCATGAACTATTTATACATTGATTATTTTATATGAAAAACTCAAAACTTGTAGATTTTTTGTCAGCAATTTTTGATATTCTCTGAAAAAATATCCATTTGGGCATTATTCGCTCAATAGTTTTATGTTTTCCACAGTTGGACATCTTGCAGCTGCGCAAAAAACCACGTTGCCACATTTCGTTTTTTGTATAGCTGAACGCATACATTAAAAGTTTTGTGTAAGTTTCTCATATACATTCATGTAATTTGGCAACATTTATTGTACATATTAAGAACTATTCAATACATTCATAAATTTGCAACACAAATAAACTTTGACTTTTTGCTTTTTTGCCAAATTATTGAAATTTCTGTTTTCATCATATTTTGTCAAATTTGTATTTTTGGGATTTACTGAATTTTTCAAAAATGTACATCTAATAGAATTAAATGTTTTGGAGAATTAAAAATTCATTTTAATGATACAAAAAAAAACTAAAATTACTTTTTTTTACAGGAAACGTTTTAATATTTATTGAAAATAAAAACAACTAAACCCAAAACATACTTACACTTTTATTTTATTAAAAGTTTATTTTTTCCAACATATATGAATTAATAACATACAAAATTGTTATTTTCAATATTTTTTTTATTCGAAAATAAGAAGATTATTTTTTATTTAAATAACCCAAAATGTAGTTTTACATTAATATTATTTTAAGAATTTAAAATATATATATATATATATATATATATATATATATTTTAATTTATATATTTAATTGAAACGAAAAACATACTTACACCAAAAAAAAAAATTTTAATATGACGGAAAAAAAAAAAAACGTTTAAGTATGTTTGTTATTCGTGAAATTTTGAATTTTAACAAAATTTGAATTAAATTTGACAAAAATAATAATTAGCATTTATAAATATTTCTTAAAAATAAAAACTTTTTAAGCTTCAAATATAATTAGATATTATAAAATTAAAATAAATAATATTTTTTATTGTAAAAGTTTCAACATTAAATTAAGGCAAATGTTGACAATGTTTAGTCAAACGGGAATTCATATAGTAATTTTTTTTTTTTAATTTGAATTTCTTAAAATAATTTTAAATTATTTTAATGGTGTAAATGGATAACATACAATTTTTATTTATTTTTTAAATAAACTGGTATCAAAATTTTATTTCCGGTATTTTTTTTAATTTTTTTTAAGTGTAAGTATGTTTTTTGTTTCAATAAAATATATAAATTAAAATAAAAATAAAAATTTTAATTCTTAAAATAATATTAATGTGAAACTAGATTTTGGGTTATTGTTTTATTTAAAATTTTTATTTTCGAATTAAAAATATATTGAAAATAACAATTTTGTAAGTTATTATTTCAAAAATGTTGGAAAAAAATCAACTTTTAATAAAATAAAAGTGTAAGTATGTTTTGGGTTTAGTTGTTTTAATTTTCAATAAATATTAAAACTTTTCCTGCTAAAAAGGAAATTTCAGTTTTTTTTTATCATGAAAATGTATTTTTCATTATTCAAAACATTTAATTCTATTAGATGCACATTATTTGAAAAATGTTACTGCCAAAAATACAAATTTGACAAAATATGATGAAAACAGAAATTTCAATAATTTGGCAAAAACGCAAAAGTCAAAGTTTGTATGTGTTGCAATTTACACAAAACTTAGAATGTATGCGTTCAGCTATACAAAAAATGAAATGTGGCAACATGGTTTTTTGCGCAGCTGCAAGATGTCCGTCTGTGGAAAACAAAGCTAATTTTGAGGGAATAATGCCCAAATGAATATTTTTTTCAGAGAATATCAAAAATTGCTGAAAAAAATTCTACAAGTTTTGATATTTTCATATAAAATAATCAATGTATAAATGGTTCATGAAAAATTCTAGAAAAATAATTAATTCACTTGTGTAAGTTAACACGCGCAAGCTTGAGTTAGCTGGCAACGCAGTTGCGCCGGATGCCGTCGCGACAAAGTTGCAGCCGAAATACGAAACTCGCACGCGCAAGCAGCCTGATCACCCGTCGTAAACGCCGACTCAGCATTCAGCCGGCATTCCAGCGAGCAGCGGCGGCTTCATGGTTCGATGCAGTTTGCCGTAGAGTTTAGTTTTAAAATTGTTCTCCAACAGCTCAAACGTCAGTAAATAAAGACAAGTATCATTATAAAGGACATTTCTTATAAATAATTATATTATAGTTGTATTGATAATAATTAAATTACTCAAACGAGTCAGTAAATAAAAACAAGTATCATTATAAAGGACATTTACTATAAATAATTATATTATAGTTGTATTGATAAGAATTAAATTACTCAAACGAGTCAGTAAATAAAAACAAGTATCATTATAAAAGACATTTCTTTTAATTGGCGCCCAAACGGCAAAAAACCTACGACTAGTTAATAATTTTCATGTCGTTTAAACTGGAAAACCCTTGCAAAAAAACAGGAGTCCTAGTATTAGCAAAACAGTGAAGTGAATGTTATAACAACAACACATAAAAAAAAAACAAAACACAAAAAGAACAATAAAGTGAGTGTTACAATAATAACAAAAAAAAGACAACACAAGAACCAACACTGAACAATAAAGTGAACAACATAGCAACAAATTAACATTGCCATAACAACAAAACGCCCACAAGAAACAAAAAACAAACTGAGCGTTCAAAACATCAAAAAGGAAAAAAAAGAGCCGGCGAATATCAACAAAACAACGAAAACGTCACAGCGCAGCGGCCACCACATCGTGCGATAGGAGGCATATTATATTTCAAAAAATGTGAGTGGGATGTTCATTTTTCTTTTTGCAATCCAAATAATCGAATAATAAAAATACAAAGCTGTCTCATATGAGTTTCTATTTTGTTTACAAAGTAATAAGCTTTGATAAGAACTGCCTGTTGCAATAAATATTGCGAGACCCTTATAACTGACACAAGAATAAATTACTAGGTGGTCTAAAACTATTTATGTTGAGCCCAAACCAAACAGAAACGGACGACAGCAGAGGCGACGAACTTATATCTTCATACTTAGAACAACAAATAACAAAAAAATTAATTCGGAACAGATTACACAGATGGAGGCAAAGGTTCAGGCAGCCCTTGACCTACATGCGCGCTTATTCGAAGAGAAAATAGCTTCTCTTACAGATTAATTTAAACAAAACCAGCAAAAACCAAGTAGCTCGAAACCGCTACAACAATCAAAAGTCCCAAGGGCGGGCGCCTGATCCAATGGACGTGGATCCATCTTCGCGCTCGAGGCAACCCGCACAGGGTTACGGAAACTCCCCTACTTCCGTTCGTAAGGCGAATGGCCGCAGGGCAAACTATCAAACTTTTGATAGACACAGGGGCCTCAATGAATTATATAAAACCCCTTCCCGGACTGGCACATTGGATGCCAGTCCCAAGGGCGGGCGCCTGATCCAATGGACGTGGATCCATCTTCGCGCTCGAGGCAACCCGCACAGGGTTACGGAAACTCCCCTACTTCCGTTCGTAAGGCGAATGGCCGCAGGGCAAACTATCAAACTTTTGATAGACACAGGGGCCTCAATGAATTATATAAAACCCCTTCCCGGACTGGCACATTGGATGCCAGTTGACAGCCCTTTTCAAGTAAGATCAATTCACAGGCACACCAAGATTGAGCATAAATGTCTCATACACCTTTTCGACGTTAAGTCGTACTTTTTCATGCTGAAGTCACTTAATGACTTCGACGGCATAATCGGCCTTGATCTGTTAAAACAGATCAACGCTCGGATAGATTTAACTAACAATGTCATAAAACATGACAACGTAAGAGAAAAAATCGAGTTCACTAAGTGCCAACAGGTGAACCACATTCGAATTAATGACACGGATGTCCCTCCCGCTGTCAGATCCACCTTCGATCGTATGATCAATAAAATGGTAAAGGCATTCGCGGACGTTAACGAGTCCCTACCGTATAACATAAATACGGTTGCTACAATACCAACGGATGACGAACCAGTTTACTCTAAACTGTATCCGTATCCAAAGGGCGTATCGGACTTTGTCAATGCAGAAGTTAAACACCTCCCAGCAAACGGCATAATACGACCGTCAAAGTCTCCATATAATAACACGATATGGGTTGTCGATAAAAAGAGTATCGACGAAGCGGGACACAAGCATAAGCGTCTAGTTATTGACTTTAGGAAACTAAATCAAAAAACAACAGATGACAAATACCCTATCCCATCAATCTCGACTATATTGTCGAACTTGGGTGAGGCTCAGTATTTTACTACGCTAGACCTCAAATCAGGGTTTCACCAAATTGAATTGGCTGAATGAGACAGAAGAAAGACAGCGTTCTCTGTCAACAACGGGAAGTATGAGTTTTGCAGACTTCCCTTCGGGCTAAAAAATGCCCCAAGCATTTTTCAACGAGTCATCGACGAGATCGACGACGAGTCATCCGCGAACAAATTGGAAAGATATGTTATGTTTACGTTGATGATGTAATTATCTTCTCCAAGTCCAAGGAAGACCACATCAGAGACATTGAATGGGTCTTGCAAATCCTTAGAGACGCAGGCATGCGAGTATCCCAAGAAAAATCTAAGTTTTTCAAAAAAAGCGTAGAATATTTGGGATTTACAGTACGCAGAGGCGGAATTCAGTCCTCACCCGACAAAGTGAAAGCTATTAAGGACTTCCCACAACCGAAAACTCTATTTGCTCTTAGGCTACTATAACTGCTTTATAACTGGCTTTGCCAGTATCGCAAGGCTTTTAACAGATATTCTCAAGGGCGACAATGGCAAAGTAAGTGCCAATTATTCAAAAAAAGTAATAATTGAATTGTAAGCAGAGCAAAACGAGGCCTTCGATAGGCTTAAGAATATACTGGCCTCCGAAGACGTTATGTTATCCTATCCGAATTACAAAAAGCCTTTCGACCTCACAACTGATGCGTCTGGCCACGGACTGGGTGCGGTACTGTCTCAAGACGGTCGCCCCATAACAATGATCTCGCGAACTCTGCGGGGTAATGAGGTGAATTTTGCCACAAATGAGCGTGAACTTCTCGCCATTGTATGGGCACTCAAAAACCTCAGGAATTATTTGTATGGCGTTAGACATCTTAACATCCATACAGACCATCAGCCATTAACCTTTTCGGTATCGGACAAGAATCCGAATGCCAAAATAAAGCGTTGGAAAGCTTTTATTGATGAGCACAACGCAAATATAATTTATAAACCCGGAAAGGAGAATTTGGTGGCAGATGCTCTGTCTCGCCAAAATATCAATGCGTTAGAGGATTCAGCAGATTCCGATGCTGCTACTATTCATAGTGAAGAATCCCTAACATACACCATTGAATCCACTGACAAACCAGTGAATTGCTTTAGGAACCAGATTATTCTGGAAGAAGGACCGATTTCCCAACAAAAGACTTTTATTTTGTTTAAAACAAAAACTCGTCATATTATCAATTTTTCCGATCGCAATACATTGCTGCAGACCATTAAAGAAACAGTAAACGCTGACGTAGCCAACGCAATCCACTGCGAGCTACCCATACTGGCCTTGATCCAGCACGGACTGGTTGAAGCATTCCCTTCTACCACTTTTAGATATTCCAGGAATTTTGTTACGGACATTACAGACCCAACGGACCAAAGGGAAATTGCTACAGTCGAGCATAACCGCACCCACAGAGCGGCACAGGAAAACGCAAAACAAATACTTATACTTTTTTTCCGAAAATTGGTCGCTTAACGTCAGAAATAGCGGCGAATTGCAGAGTTTGTACCATGAGTTTGTACCATGAGTCGAAACATGATCGACACCCGAAAAAACAAGAAATAGGGAAAACCCCGATACCAACATATGCCGGAGAAATGTTGCATATAGATGTTTACTCCACCGATGGTAAATACACAAATACGCAATTGTGGATATAAAAGCCCCGCTTTTACAACTTATAAATTTGTTTCTAAAAACAGAAACAATCTACTGTGGCAATGAAAAATCCCTGAACTCAGAAACTATTAAATCAATGCTCAGGAACAGCTTTGGCGTCGAAATTTCAAACGCCCCACCCTTACATAGCTCCTCTAATGGACAAGTCGAGCGGTTTCACGGTACCCTCGAAGACATAGCACGTTCATATAAGTTAGAAACACAGGTGGAGGACACTGTTGAGAATATTCTCCTTGCAACAGTCAAGTACAACAGGTCAATCCACTCAGTAACAAATGAGAGGCCCATAGACGTAATTCACGCAGCCTCCAAAAACAACGCAATGCAGATTAGGGAAAGATTGCATCTGCACAAAGAAAGACACTTGACCTTATGAATAAAAATAGGGTCTACAAGTCGTATGAAGCAGGAGAAAAGGTCTGGATAAAAAATAATAGGAGGTTAGGAAACAAGCTATCACCTCTATTTACAGAAGCAGCAGTAGAAGCAGACCTAGGTACGACGGTTCTTATTAAGGGGAGGGTGGTCCATAAGGACAACCTCAAGTAAGCATTCTGCTCTTAAAAAAATGTTTCTAATATTTTCAAGTAATTTTATTGTACAAATTTTTATATTCATTTTAGGTTAGGATATTTTTTCAGTTTAACAATGGCAGCCATGACTCTGACTGAAGCGACACTGAGACTTAACGACTATTCACACGCGGACTACATACCTATAGTTGACGGAGACGTAACGATTTGGGACGAGTACAGCTACATGGGACATACAACGAACTTGACATCATTTGAAACCTACATCGACGAGACACAAAAATTAATAGACAAGTTACCCAAGGACCACATGAGACAGGTACTAAAAACTGACATACAACACATAGCCACCCTTATAGCCTCCCTGACACCACCGACAAGCACGTAGTATCAACATGATAGGTAGTGCCCTTAAGGCAATTGCAGGAACCCCAGATTTTGACGACTGGGAACAAATAAAATTCAAACAAGGTCAGCTACTAGAATCCGAAAATAGACAGATAGAGATCAATAACAAATTTTAGGCGAGACTTAATGACGTTTCAAGAACACTCAACGAAATTCTAAAACCAGACGCAGAGGTCGAGCATTTTTACGCAACAATTTTGGCAAAAAATAGAATGATTATCACAAACCTGGAGGCCTTAATCCTCACGGTTACACTCGCAAAAATAAATCTAATCAGCCCTCTCATATTAGACAGCATTGATATAAAAGAATTGCTAAATGAACAACTCACAAATACTAGCATAACTGATCTTTTAGAGGTTTCCCAAATTAAAGGTTGCCAAAATTCTGAACTTATGTATTTTCTAATAAAATATCCTAAACCATTGTTCAATTGTAAGAAAATAGATATTTTCCCTGTTCAACATAATAATATAATATTAGATTTAGAAGAAGGAAATACGGTGGCCGATTGCGGAACAAAAATCTTCGCTGTGCGTGACTGCGCTGCCACTGTGAGCACTACTTTCTGCAGAAGACTACAGAACACATCGTGTGCCCAACAACTGGTGTCTGGAACCGTCGCACAATGTGCCACACGCCCCGGGCACCTGGAAGCTGTAACAGTAATCGGCGAGGGCATCGTGGTAATAAACAACGCAACCATGAATGTAGTGGACAACAACGGAAACAGCCAGATAGTAGCGGGAACTTTCCTCGCCACTTACGACGAACACGTTTTCCTGAATGGTACCCGTTACGTGAACCACCGAGGCATCCTGAAGAAGAAGCCTGCCGTATCTACGTTAGCCGTGGTCAACGTCACTCTCTTCAGAGAACACCTGAGCCTCCCATTCCTGCACGACCTGAGACTAAAGAATCTCCAGAACATTAGATCAAAGGTATCATCTCGGTCATTTGGCTGCTTGGCACTGATCGCCCTATTCCTACTCCTCGTGGGCGCCTGGAAATTATACCAGCGCAGAGCAAACAAGAAGAAACCCGAGGACGTGTTTCCATCTAGCAGGGGAGGAGTTAACACGCGCAAGCTTGAGTTAGCTGACAACGCAGTTGCGCCGGATGCCGTCGCGACAAAGTTGCAGCCGAAATACGAAACTCGCACGCGCAAGCAGCCTGATCACCCGTCGAAGACGCCGACTCAGCATTCAGCCGACATTCCAGCGAGCAGCGGCGGCTTCATGGTTCGATGCAGTTTGCCGTAGAGTTTAGTTTTAAAATTGTTCTCCAACAGCTCAAACGAGTCAGTAAATAAAAACAAGTATCGTTATAAAGGACATTTCTTATAAATAATTATATTATAGTTTTATTGATAATAATTAAATTACTCAAACGAGTCAGTAAATAAAAACAAGTATCATTATAAAGGACATTTCTTATAAATAATTATATTATAGTTGTATTGATAATAATTAAATTACTCAAACGAATCAGTAAATAAAAACAAGTATCATTATAATAGACATTTCTTTTAATTTGTATAATTAATTCACAGTGCGAAGAGTGGCCAGATTAATAATCTTGATTTTTGCCATTGTGATAATCGATAAAGATACGATTATTTCATTATTATTTAATGCTTTTGTAAAACGAATTAAAACCTTTTTAGTCGTATGCGCATTGCTGTGAAAATCCTCTATAGTTGTTGAAAGATATTATTATGTATTCATAAAAAAAAAAAAAATATAAAATATGAAAAGTTTATAATTTTCAACAGTTTGAAAATGTTTTCATACTGATATTTTACCTGTAATATTTTAATTCCGGAACGGTAATCGTTCATTACCTTCATTTTGGTAACAGTTACGATATTTCATATAAAACAGTATGAAACGAATAAAAGTAAAGGTACAATACCTGGAAAAATTAATACATGGAACTATTAATACATACACCAAATGGTCGTACTATTAAGTACTTGAAGATAAATTTTCTTCTGAGTATAATAATAAAAAAAAGAAAAACCTAAAATATTTTTACTAAAAACATAAACTGTATTTGCTTTAAGTATTTTTTCCAGTAAACCCAATTATATTTTTAAGATATTCAAACGATATCATAAATATGACACAATGCACAAAAAATCAATTTTTTATTTCTTTACGAATTTAAATAATTTTTAAGCATTTGGAGCATGAACCAATATGGAAATAACACACACGAAGCTATGGAATGTATAAATTCAGATCATAACGTAATCTTTGGAAATACACCAGGTGGGCCCAACCAAATGTTTGGATCTCATCAAAAAGGAAATTCAATTGGCGGACAATCACATTGCCAAAATATGCCTACTTCTAACGTGTGTATAAATGGGCCTAGTGGAATTGGTTCAAACGAACAACATTCTTCCATGCAGTCTCAAATGAATGGTGCAGGAATGATCAAAAACTCTAAATATAGTAAGATAGAAATTTATGGTTCTCGGGTATCAAACGGTTTCAAGAAAATTGGCACAACTTGCGGTCATGGTAAAAATGGTATATTTGAGCGAGAGATCATGTGCGATCCATAGAGAAAAACTCGCTGATATCAATTATTAATGCAACACTGTATGGGAAAAATTGAATTTTTATGTTTTTTCAATGAAATATTTTAAGAAATTCATTTTATTTGATTAAAACAAATAGAAACATTAATAATACGTTCTTTTCAGGACGAAACAATCAATTAATTAAAAGAGAATATGATCATTTTATACCATCATTGTAATTGTGGTTAATTTTTAGTGACCAATTTGCGGTGATGGTATACAAATGGTATACGATGGTAAACAAATGGTATACGATGGTATACAAATGGTATACGATGGTATACAAATGGTATACGATGGTATACAAATTGAGAGCGAGATTTATCGGAAACCACAAATAATATCTTTCAATCATTTTTCCTCAAACATTTACAAATTGATTATTTTATTTGAAAATATCAAAACTTGTACAATTTTACTCTGCACTTTTGGTATTATCATAAAAAATATTCATTTTAACATTATTATATAAAAAATAGCATTATGTTTTTCACGGACGGACATATCATCGGACACATTTGGCGGCTGCGCAAAAACACATACAACACCTGTCAACTGCGCACACAAAATACATTTGTCTCATTTTTCTTACTATATGTCCCTCACTCTATCTCATCTTCAACTGTCAACTGCATCCATTTATCTGTTGTGAAAATAATTAAAACAGATACAACATCTGTCAAATGAATTAATTATTTTTCTATGATTTTTCATGAACCATTTATACATTGATTATTTTATATGAAAAAATCAAAACTTGTAAATTTTTTGTCAGCAATTTTTGATATTCTCTGAAAAAATATCCATTTGGGCATTATTCCCTCAAAAATAGTTTTATGTTTTCCACAGTTGGACATATTGCAGCTGCGCAAAAAACCATGTTGCCACATTTCGTTTTTTGTATAGCTGAACGCATACATTCAAAGTTTTGTGTAAGTTGCTCCTATCCATTCATGTAATGGCAACATTTATTGTTCATATTCAGAATTATTCAATACATTCATAAATTTGCAACACAAATAAACTTTGACTTTTTGCTTTTTTGACAAATTATTGAAATTTCTGTTTTCATCATATTTTGTTAAATTTGTATTTTTGGGATTTACTGAATTTTTCAAAAATTTACATCTAATAAAATTAAATGTTTTGAAGAATGAAAAAAGCATTTTAATGATACAAAAAAAACTGAAATTACTTTTTTTACAGGAAAAGTTTTAATATTTATTGAAAATAAAAACAACTAAACCCAAAATATACTTAGGCCCGGTTTCACAGTGCGCACTTAAGTAAAATTTGAGTTGAGGAAAATTTAAGATTTTTTGTCTACTTAAGTTTTTTTGGGTTTCACATTCTGCACTCAAATGCGTACAAATATATTTTAAAAAATATGGCAGCACGACATATATGACAAATGTTTTTGTTTACAAAATAAAATTATATTAAATTATCTGTCATAAAAAATACGTTTTTTTGTACAAATGCAGTGCAAAATTTAAAATTTTAATGAGAATGCAGTTATTATAAATTAAATTATTGTAGATTCACGTGTATTATATTTTAAACTTTTTGCTGTTCGCAACATAAGGAGAATTTGTATTATTCAAAAAAAGAAGTGAATTTCGCGTACAACGGCAGTTAATGATGGTGGCCGAATAAGTTATGGCTGCGAAAAATTACTCCAATGATTGGAGTCACTTTTAATTTGGTTAATATACAATAATCCGCGAAAAAAAGCGAATTTAATTCGTTAGTGTCAGTTGGTATTATTCTGTTGTCATAAATATTCAATTGACAGAAAGCACACTTAAGTAAAACTTAAGTGGGGGATATCGGTCACTCAACTTTTGTGCTGTGAAACGATTTTGCACACTTAAGTATAGTTTGAGCAAAAATCGACACTTAAGTGTGCACTGTGAAACCGGGCCTTACACTTTTATTTTATTGAAAGTTGATTTTTTCCAACATATTTGAAATAATAACATACAAAATTGTTATTTTCAATTTTTTTTTTTATTCGAAAATAAGAAGATTATTTTTTATTTAAATAACCCAAAATCTAGTTTTACATTAATATTATTTTAAGAATTAAAAAATATATATATATATTTTAATTTATATATTTTATTGAAACGAAAAACATACTTACACTTTAAAAAAAAAAATTAAAAAATGACGGAAACAAAAAAAAAAGTGTAAGTATGTTTGTTTTTCGTGAAATTTTGAATTTTAACAAAATTTGAATTAAATTTGACAAAAATAATATTTAGCATTTATAAATATTTCTTAAAAATAAAAATTTTTTAAGCTTCTAATATAATTAGATATTCTAAAATTAAATTAAAAATATTTTTTATTGTAAGTTTCAAAATTAAATTAAGGCAAATGTTGACAAAGTTTAGTCTAACGGGATTTCGTATAGTAATTTTTTTTTTAATTTGAATTCTTAAAATAATTATGAATTATTTTAATGATATAAATGGATAAAATGTTTCTTTATTTTTCATTTTAATGTTTTTTTTTAAATAAACTGGTATAAAAATTTTGTTTCTGGTATTTTTTTTAATTTTTTTTTAAAGTGTAAGTATGTTTTTCGTGTCAATATAATATATAAATTAAAATAAAAATAAAAATTTTAATTCTTAAAATAATATTAATGTGAAACTAGATTTTGGGTTATTTTTTTATTTAAAATTCTTATTTACGAATATTGAAAATAACAATTTTGTATGTTATTATTTCAAAAATGTTGGAAAAAAAATCAACTTTTAATAAAATAAAAGTGTAAGTATGTTTTGGGTTTAGTTGTTTTAATTTTCAATAAATATTAAAACTTTTCTGTAAATAAGAAAATTTCATTTTTTTTTATCATTAAAATGTATTTTTCATTATTCAAAACATTTAATTCTATTAGATGCAAAATTCAGTAAATGCCAAAAATACAAATTTCACAAAATATGGTGAAAACAGAAATTTCAATAATTTGGCAAAAACGCAAGAAGTCAAAGTTTGTATGTGTTGCAATTTACACAAAACTTAGATTGTATGCGTTCAGCTATACAACAAATTAAATGTGTTTTTTTGCGCAGCTGCCAGATGTCCGTCTGTGGAAAACATAAAGCTAATTTTGACAGATTTTTACAATAGATAAATGGATGCAGTTGACAGTTGATGTTGAGATAGAGTGAGGGAAGTATAGTATAAAATGAGACAAATGTATTTTGTGTGCGCAGTTGACAGATGTTGTATGTGTTTTTACGCAGCCGCCAAATGTGTCCGATGATATGTCCGTGTAAAACATAATGCTAATTTTTATATGATAATGTTAAAATGGATATTTTTTCTGGTAATATCAAAAATTGCAGTGTAAAATTGTACAAATTTTGATATATTCAAATAAAATAATTAATTTGTAAATGTTTGAGGAAAATACTAGAAAAAAATTAATCTGTTTGAGAGATATTATTTGTTGTTTCCGATAAATCTCGCTCTCAATTTGTATACCATCGTATACCATTTGTATACCATCGTATACCATTTGTATACCATCGTATGCAATTTGTATACCATTTGTATATCATCACCGCAAATTGATCACTAAAAATTAACCACAATTACCAATGATGGTTTAAAATGATCTTATTCTCTTTTAATTAATTGATTGTTACGTCCTGAAAAGAACGTATTATTAAAGTTTTTCTATTTGTTTTAATCAAATAAAATGAATTTTTTAATTGCGCTCCGTCGATAGTGATTTTTAATCGGTCATAATTCCGGACATCCGTGGGATAAAATAGTGATAGTGACACTGGTCGATAGGCCAAGGAAATACGTATGGACTCGTTAAAAAATTTCCGTGAAATAGCCGAGGATTCCTCGAATAAACGAGGATTAAAAATCCGGGCTTAGTGTAGTGTAATTTGTTAGTGCAGCAGTAGTCAGGTGAGTGGGTAGTGCAATGGTTGTTGGCGAACAGTTAAGCTTGGCAACAAACCGAAAATTTATGGTATGTGCACTACCAACTTCTGGTTCGTACTGTACTTTTGGCCAACATTTTTCATACTCTTTGTTCGTACTGTACCGGAAGTCAAAAATAATTTAGCTTCGTACCGTACCTCTTGTCAGTCAAGTGGTGCATTTTGGTAGGTTGGTGTACGTACTAAAGAACGGCGCCACCTCTTGGGAAATCTGAGTGTCACACTGCGGAGACTACCAAACGTTGGTACTGCGGAGACCAGTACCAACGTTTGTTTCAATGAAATATTTTAAGAAATTCATTTTATTTGATTAAAACAAATAGAAACATTAATAATACGTTCTTTTCAGGACGAAACAATCAATTAATTAAAAGAGAATATGATCATTTTATACCATCATTGTAATTGTGGTTAATTTTTAGTGAACAATTTGCGGTGATGGTATACAAATGGTATACGATGGTAAACAAATGGTATACGATGGTATACAAATGGTATACGATGGTATACAAATGGTATACGATGGTATACAAATTGAGAGCGAGATTTATCGGAAACCACAAATAATATCTTTCAATCATTTTTCCTCAAACATTTACAAATTGATTATTTTATTTGAAAATATCAAAACTTGTACAATTTTACTCTGCACTTTTGGTATTATCATAAAAAATATTCATTTTAACATTATTATATAAAAAATAGCATTATGTTTTTCACGGACGGACATATCATCGGACACATTTGGCGGCTGCGCAAAAACACATACAACACCTGTCAACTGCGCACACAAAATACATTTGTCTCATTTTTCTTACTATATGTCCCTCACTCTATCTCATCTTCAACTGTCAACTGCATCCATTTATCTGTTGTGAAAATAATTAAAACAGATACAACATCTGTCAAATTATTTTACATTTTTCTATGATTTTTCATGAACCATTTATACATTGATTATTTTATATGAAAAAATCAAAACTTGTAAATTTTTTGTCAGCAATTTTTGATATTCTCTGAAAAAATATCCATTTGGGCATTATTCCCTCAAAAATAGTTTTATGTTTTCCACAGTTGGACATATTGCAGCTGCGCAAAAAACCATGTTGCCACATTTCGTTTTTTGTATAGCTGAACGCATACATTCAAAGTTTTGTGTAAGTTGCTCCTATCCATTCATGTAATGGCAACATTTATTGTTCATATTCAGAATTATTCAATACATTCATAAATTTGCAACACAAATAAACTTTGACTTTTTGCTTTTTTGACAAATTATTGAAATTTCTGTTTTCATCATATTTTGTCAAATTTGTATTTTTGGGATTTACTGAATTTTTCAAAAATTTACATCTAATAAAATTAAATGTTTTGAAGAATGAAAAAAGCATTTTAATGATACAAAAAAAACTGAAATTACTTTTTTTACAGGAAAAGTTTTAATATTTATTGAAAATAAAAACAACTAAACCCAAAATATACTTAGGCCCGGTTTCACAGTGCGCACTTAAGTAAAATTTGAGTTGAGGAAAATTTAAGATTTTTTGTCTACTTAAGTTTTTTTGGGTTTCACATTCTGCACTCAAATGCGTACAAATATATTTTAAAAAATATGGCAGCACGACATATATGACAAATGTTTTTGTTTACAAAATAAAATTATATTAAATTATCTGTCATAAAAAATACGTTTTTTTGTACAAATGCAGTGCAAAATTTAAAATTTTAATGAGAATGCAGTTATTATAAATTAAATTATTGTAGATTCACGTGTATTATATTTTAAACTTTTTGCTGTTCGCAACATAAGGAGAATTTGTATTATTCAAAAAAAGAAGTGAATTTCGCGTACAACGGCAGTTAATGATGGTGGCCGAATAAGTTATGGCTGCGAAAAATTACTCCAATGATTGGAGTCACTTTTAATTTGGTTAATATACAATAATCCGCGAAAAAAAGCGAATTTAATTCGTTAGTGTCAGTTGGTATTATTCTGTTGTCATAAATATTCAATTGACAGAAAGCACACTTAAGTAAAACTTAAGTGGGGGATATCGGTCACTCAACTTTTGTGCTGTGAAACGATTTTGCACACTTAAGTATAGTTTGAGCAAAAATCGACACTTAAGTGTGCACTGTGAAACCGGGCCTTACACTTTTATTTTATTGAAAGTTGATTTTTTCCAACATATTTGAAATAATAACATACAAAATTGTTATTATCAATTTTTTTTTTTATTCGAAAATAAGAAGATTATTTTTTATTTAAATAACCCAAAATCTAGTTTTACATTAATATTATTTATAGAATTAAAAAATATATATATATATTTTAATTTATATATTTTATTGAAACGAAAAACATACTTACACTTTAAAAAAAAAATTAAAAAATGACGGAAACAAAAAAAAAAGTGTAAGTATGTTTGTTTTTCGTGAAATTTTGAATTTTAACAAAATTTGAATTAAATTTGACAAAAATAATATTTAGCATTTATAAATATTTCTTAAAAATAAAAATTTTTTAAGCTTCTAATATAATTAGATATTCTAAAATTAAATTAAAAAATATTTTTTATTGTAAGTTTCAAAATTAAATTAAGGCAAATGTTGACAAAGTTTAGTCTAACGGGATTTCGTATAGTAATTTTTTTTTTAATTTGAATTCTTAAAATAATTTTGAATTATTTTAATGATATAAATGGATAAAATGTTTCTTTATTTTTCATTTTAATGTTTTTTTTTAAATAAACTGGTATAAAAATTTTGTTTCTGGTATTTTTTTTAATTTTTTTTTAAAGTGTAAGTATGTTTTTCGTGTCAATATAATATATAAATTAAAATAAAAATAAAAATTTTAATTCTTAAAATAATATTAATGTGAAACTAGATTTTGGGTTATTTTTTTATTTAAAATTCTTATTTACGAATATTGAAAATAACAATTTTGTATGTTATTATTTCAAAAATGTTGGAAAAAAAATCAACTTTTAATAAAATAAAAGTGTAAGTATGTTTTGGGTTTAGTTGTTTTAATTTTCAATAAATATTAAAACTTTTCTGTAAAAAAGGAAATTTCATTTTTTTTTATCATTAAAATGTATTTTTCATTATTCAAAACATTTAATTCTATTAGATGCAAAATTCAGTAAATGCCAAAAATACAAATTTCACAAAATATGGTGAAAACAGAAATTTCAATAATTTGGCAAAAACGCAAGAAGTCAAAGTTTGTATGTGTTGCAATTTACACAAAACTTAGATTGTATGCGTTCAGCTATACACAAAATTAAATGTGTTTTTTTGCGCAGCTGCCAGATGTCCGTCTGTGGAAAACATAAAGCTAATTTTGACAGATTTTTACAATAGATAAATGGATGCAGTTGACAGTTGATGTTGAGATAGAGTGAGGGAAGTATAGTATAAAATGAGACAAATGTATTTTGTGTGCGCAGTTGACAGATGTTGTATGTGTTTTTACGCAGCCGCCAAATGTGTCCGATGATATGTCCGTGTAAAACATAATGCTAATTTTTATATGATAATGTTAAAATGGATATTTTTTCTGGTAATATCAAAAATTGCAGTGTAAAATTGTACAAATTTTGATATATTCAAATAAAATAATTAATTTGTAAATGTTTGAGGAAAATACTAGAAAAAAATTAATCTGTTTGAGAGATATTATTTGTTGTTTCCGATAAATCTCGCTCTCAATTTGTATACCATCGTATACCATTTGTATACCATCGTATACCATTTGTATACCATCGTATACAATTTGTAATCCATTTGTATATCATCACCGCAAATTGATCACTAAAAATTAACCACAATTACCAATGATGGTTTAAAATGATCTTATTCTCTTTTAATTAATTGATTGTTACGTCCTGAAAAGAACGTATTATTAATGTTTCTATTTGTTTTAATCAAATAAAATGAATTTTTTAATTGCGCTCCGTCGATAGTGATTTTTAATCGGTCATAATTCGGGACATCCGTGGGATAAAATAGTGATAGTGACACTGGTCGATAGGCCAAGGAAATACGTATGGACTCGTGAAAAAATTTCCGTGAAATAGCCGAGGATTCCTCGTATAAACGAGGATTAAAAATCCGGGCTTAGTGTAGTGTAATTTGTTAGTGCAGCAGTAGTCAGGTGAGTGGGTAGTGCAATGGTTGTTGGCGAACAGTTAAGCTTGGCAACAAACCGAAAATTTATGGTATGTGCACTACCAACTTCTGGTTCGTACTGTACTTTTGGCCAAAATTTTTCATACTCTTTGTTCGTACTGTACCGGAAGTCAAAAATAATTTAGCTTCGTACCGTACCTCTTGTCGGTGAAGTGGTGCATTTTGGTAGGTTGGTGTACGTACTAAAAGTACAGCGCCACCTCTTGGGAAATCTGAGTGTCACACTGCGGAGACTACCAAACGTTGGTACTGCGGAGACCACCAAACTTTTTTGCTAAGTACTTACTTGGTACTTATTTGGTAAGGAGTTGGTGACAAATAGGGGTTTTTTGTGGGTATTTATGGTTTTTCCCATATACCCTTGTTTCCCATTTTATTTTCCCGGTATCCCTGTGTAGTTCCTGTATAATCCTATATAGGAAGCGAGTTCCTTTGTAGTTCCTGTACAGTTGCTATATATTTACTATATAGTAGCTGTATAGTAACTGTATAAAGTCCAAAGTTGCTGTATAAGACCTGTATAAAGCCTTTCTGAATGGCTTATACAGGCACTATACAGGTGCTCTACAGGCACTATACAGGTCATTTTGCCCGTATAAAGTGGAAAACACCTGTAGCCTGATATCTCCCTAATTACTGGGAATTTTTTGAAAATTCAAAAAACCTAAATTAGGGAAAAATTAAGGCTATCACACAGGGTCCACTGGGACGTTGGGTCCAAGGTCGAAGAGGCTACAACCTGTACGCCATACTTCGATTTAGGGTGAAGCGGATCCTGATCCTTCGCCAGGTGTGTCGACGAGGGTACATCGTCGAGATCAGCATCGAAGGCCAAAAAGGTGAAGCCAAATGTAGCCTTGGTCGATTTTGCGGGTAAGGGAGTTGTGGCTGCCGGTTCGGGAGCTCCTCCCGGGGGTGGGTCGGTAGGGTCTTCGTTGGTGATTGACGACTCAGTTCCAGTTGGTCAAGAAGCTGGGGTATCTAGTGGGTTGACTGCAACTGGTTTGGTTGCAGAAAAGTCCGTCACTGATCCGCGGTCGGAGTCGGCCCTTTGACAGCGGGTCGAGGGAAAGTCGGTTGGCGCAGTTGATGGACTGAAGGAGGTGACTCGTAGTCTAATCTGTCCTAGATGCGTCACTTGACCGATCTGTAACGCAGGCAATAATGGAGCATGCCAACAGGTACGAGAGTTTCTTGATGTCCTTGATGTTGGAGAACGAACGTTTGAAGGGACGTTTGGATGTAGCGCCGAATGTACGTGGTGGTGGAAGCGTCACGACGGCTCCCACGGGGTCAGTCGTGACTGACGAGGTGATTGACGGCGCCTGCTAGGCTAGGACCCGTAGCCCCCACGGCTAGACTTGTTGAGACCTGGTCGCTGGTGGTTCGTTGCTCGAATGCTGCAGTGTCTTGCGAGGAGGTGGCTCGTAGGGTCGTCCATGATGTTGGACCTACGTTGGGTGTTCGTGTGCACGACTTGAAGCCCATCCGTGGTGGAGGCGCAATTATTCGGACCCCTTCGGTAACGAAACGTTCGAAAATAATCGGAAACAGCAAGTTCACGGATGTTGGATTGACAGTGAGTGTCAACGAGAAGCTACGCCCTAGGGTTGTTATTCAACGGGTGCTTACTCAGATTACTCCTGATGACTTCATGGAGGATCTGTACATGAAGAACATGAGTGATGTATTGACCCTGGATGAGTTTAGGAAGACCGTTCGACTGATTAGTGCGCCTTGGAAGGCTAATCCGGATGCGGTGACGAATGTCATTCTGGAGGGCAGTGGTGTAGCCATGGAAACCCTTCAGAGGGCACATCGGCAACTCCTTCTCTGTGCGGAAGTATGAGCCAGTTTTGGGATGCTACAGGTGCAAGTCATTTGACCATCGTGTCAGTGAATGTCACCTAGCATCGGATGTCTGTCGCCGGTGTGGAGAGATGGGGCATAGGGTGGCCCAATGCGGCAATGATATCCATTGCCGTAATTGTGCCTTCAAGGGGAATACCGCTGATCATGTGATGATGTCGGCAGCTTGTCCGATCTATAGTGCTATCGTAACCCGAGCGGAAGCAAGGCATTAAAATGGGTGTCCACATGCTGTCACACATGACGAGTTTTGTGGGAGCATGGCAGCAGCATTGCTTTGGTTCAGGAACCTTACGCAACTAATGGTTGTGTAAGGGGATTACCTGCAGCAATGCGGGTATTTCCTGATCTCATTGTGAACGAATTGAATGTCCAGTGAACTGTCGTTAGTGCAAGTCAATGGGGTGTATGTGTATGTGTTGAGGGGGTGTTTGGCCAAATTTTCCTCTGCAGTATATATTGCAGATTTGGTGCACCTTTGGAGCCATATCTCGAGTATATGGATGGAGAGCTCACGGTGAAGCGCAGGTCCGTACGGCAGCTTCGGAAGAAATTCCAAAGGGCCAGGAGGAGTAGCGCGGTAGACCTTGCTCAGCATTTGGCTGCTTTCAAGCGGGCAATGCGGGAGTAAAAGGACCTCATTGTTAAAGTCAAGGACGATGACTGGAGGTCATTCGTACACGATAATCGTGACGATCCTTGGGGTAAGGTCTACAGGATTTGCCGTGGTCGAGGCAAAGTCTAGGATGTTTGTGGCATTCGCGTTGGTGACGTGGTGAGCACATCCTGGAGGGAGAGTGTGGGCATACTCTTGAGCTCGTTCTCCCCGAGGGCGGGGGAATCAGTTCAGCCTCCACCGGGGGTGTCTGACCCTCCTCCTGAGTTGAGGACGAGCGAGATAGAGTATGCGGTGGGCCTTGTGCGCGCAAGGAAATCTCCGGGTATGGACGGGATGATTGGAGAAATGGTGAAAGCCATTTGGAGAGCCATCCCTGACTACGTCGGGACTCTGCTTCGCAAATGCGTAGGCGAGGGGTATTTTCCGGATGTTTGGAAAAATGCCCGGGTGGTGGTGCTTCTGAAGTCACCCGATAAGGTCAGGAGCAATCCTCGATCATATCGGGGCATCAGCCTTCTGCCGGTGCTGGGTAAGGTATTGGAGAGAGTGATGGTTGAGCGGCTTCAGGACACCAGGGGTGAACTGTGCGAGCGGCAGTTCGGGTTTCGGCGGGGCCGAAGCGTGGAGGACGCATGGCGATGCGTTGTGGATACTGTTCGTCAGTTCTAGGACTATGTGTTGACTTCAAGGGCGCATTTGACTACCTATGTTGGAAACCATCATTAGTAGGCTGAGTGCCCTTAGTTGTCGGGAATTAGATCTCTGTCGTAGCTACTTCTGTGATAGGAGGGCGGTTGTCGTTGGTGTCAACGAAACCGTCGGTGTGGACGTGGTGCGCGGCTGTCCGCAGGGGTACATCAGTGGTTCATTTATTTGGAACATGATGAGGGAGCGTATGGTGTGCCAGTGCGTATGGTGTGCCAGTGTGGCGATGGTGTGGGTGTGAGTGTTGCAGTGGATAAAACAGTGACAATGCTGCTAAAAGGCAAGTTGTCATTGAATCGTCCACCGCTCATCCGGGCTAACTGTATCAGTCTCAAGTATGCGACTGAAGTCAAGTACTTGGGACTTACTATGAAGAACGGATGAATTTTACACCCCTCCTGGAGAGGGTACGTGACCGTTTGGTTGGCGTAGTAGGGCAACTTCGTCGTGTTCTTCGAAGTGATTGGGGCCTAAGTAGACGCTCTGTTAGGATTGTTCGGACTTTTCGCTGCAGTGCGTCAGTATGGTACGAAACAGTCACGACTGCTGTAGGCTATCGCAAGTTACTGTCTTGTCAACTTGTGGTCTTGCTAGAGTATATGCCTGTCTGCCGCACGGTCTCTGCAGAGGCCTTGCAAGTGCTGATGGGGGTACCCCCACTTGATCTGGAGGTAATATCTAAAATTATTACTTACAGAATCAAGAGGGGAATAGCGCATCGGGATAGCGACTGGCAGATTAATGTCGTGCGATGTCAGTCTACAAAAGAACGGAAGATTGTGTTGCGGGAGGAGGTTCTGTCTAGGTGGCAATCTAGATGGGACGGGAGTTCAAGTTGCCGGACAACTTATTCGTTCATTGGCGATGTCAGGTTTGTAGGAAATTTCCCAAAATTTGACTTCGGTTTGAGTTCGAGATTCCTTCTTACTGGACATGGCTCATTGAATGAGTATTTGTTCCGGCGCACTTTGAGTGCAACTGAGTGTTGTACGTGCGGTGCTGTAGAGGACAGCGTTCACATTATCTGTGACTGCCCGTTGTATGAGGATATTCGTGGCGTATTGCGTGAGCTGTTTGCAATTGGAACGATCGAGATAGGTAACATACTCTCCACTGGAGAGCGTGTTGCTTGTTTTGGTCGTTTTGATTGCGAAGTTTTCAGAAGGCGGCGTAGTAGCAGATAGATGGGTGTCAACATTCGGCCACCAGTCCCGAGCTATATGGAGCTCAACTGGTAGTAGTTACGTAAGTGGCTACGAAGTCTGACAGGAGTCTTTAATCTGGTACCACGGGTAAGCAGAAGCCCCTGAACATTTATGTGCTACCTTGTGTTTAGCCTGCTTTTGCGGTTGGCACTTCGGGGAGTATCGTGGTGACTGTAGTTGCTCGGCGTGGAGTTGCGTCTTTCTCAACCGGGCGCCATGATCCATAGAATGGAAGAGGATTAGATAGCCTCGCCTCTCACCAAGAGATAGGTTATGTCCACATGTATAACTTTAAATTGGTACCTGCAGAGGGTACGTGTACCCTGCAATGGGGCCGTGACTGACGCATTGTATTAGTCTGTGTTTAAGAGCACTGTGGGTTAGAGCTGTAACAGCAGGATCCCACATAAAATTATTTATGACATAAATTATTTATGTCTCCTGATCGCGTATGCCATCAACGAACGCATTTATCTTACACTTCACTCGTTGAATCTGCATACGACAAATTTGCAAGCATCTTGACGTCCGCCACTCAATTAAAAAATTTGTACCGAACAGACAGACAAGAAAGCAACCTAATAAAATTAGTCCCGTCTCTGCTGTTAGGGTATGTACTTATATCTCTGTAACTAAAAGACAATTTCAAAAGGACAATTTCCAAAATTTTACACACAATGGATTCATATTTGAGAATTACGATGGTGCTACACAGAAAAAAAATCGTAAATGTAGCCAAAAAGGTACATTAACACAATCAAATTATTGCTAAAACTGCGCCGACTAAATTATTAATTGTATTAGCGTACACATTCATCATATTAGCAATCGCATTTGCTGCCAACAGCTATGTATATTCGCAAACCGCGTTGATGTAAATGTATATTTGTTATATACTTTCACAAGAATTTATATTATTCTTTTTTAATAAACTAAAAAAGAATTATAAGAATACTGTGAAAATGCAAAAATACTTTTAAAACGGCGACCATACCAATTAAATAATTTCTACTTAAGCAAAATCATTTATTGGTATATTTTTGGACTCAAATAACATTTTTAGCGAATGTGTTTGCTCAATACATGAAAATGGCAAGAATGTCATTGCTAGACCAATGAATGGTGTACAATTAATTTTGATTGCTGTATTTACGTCGATTTTTTTTTCTGTGTAATAACCCAATTTGAGCATATCTCGACATATGTTGTTATTTCATATTGCCACAGATATTATCTTATTAGAATAATTTTGTTAAGAGGATTTTATGTTTTAATAAAATCGCGGTCAAATTACAATAACACTATTTTCAAAATTTGTTTCATAAGTGTCAGATAATGTTACCTTAAATGAGCTTTAGATCAGGTTTCTTAGTAAAGTAAAAATAACCCCCACGTGGTGGTTACCTTGACGTGGTGTGGGGGCTTAAGTTACAATGACTCAATAAGGCTAAGCTGACGGAAACTTTTTTTTTTTTTTTTAAGTTTCTGGTAGGGTCACCCTTGTCAGACAGGCTTGTGATGAGTAATGAACTAAATACTACCATAGTCTTTTTTATTAGTGGGGTGGCAGACTCTAAAGAAACCCCTATACCACCGCGATGGGTCAACATAAAGATTTAACTACTCCAGGTGGTACCCACAAAAGTGGCAATCCACCCGCTTCGGCGGCTGAGGCAAGGATTCTGGAGGCCTCAATCCACGCAACCAACCCTGGTACGATGAACCTCTCTGCTCCTGTAGCAGGGGGTTCATCGTGCCCCTCCATCTCCCATATTTATGAGACAGCTAGGAATCTAGAGGAGGATAACGACAACGCAGCGGTTCCCATACAAGTAGAGGAAAGTGTCGGTTCGGCTATGCCTACGACTAATCCTCCACTGTATGGCTGCTCGACAGTGTTGTTTCCTCTCAGGGCTCCTTTCTGTCACGTATTTGGAAACATGGGTCGATCAAAGGAAAGTGGTGTCTTACCAGCATCTAATCCTAGAGAGACCGACACCCAACTGGAAGCTAAACTTCCATTGGAGACCGGACCCGGATCTCTGAATACGGAGGTCAGGTTGTCCGATGCCCAGGTGAGTAGGAGAAGGAAGAATAAAGCGAAAGATCGCAAAGAGGCTGAAAAGGCTAAAGGCGACGCTGGAGCTTTCTCTTCCCCAGCTACCACAGCAAAACGCGATAGATCGGTGGAGGTTACTCCGACTGAAGCCGGACCATCCGCTGCTGCTGTTGTGGCTGCCAATGCACCTGAGAAGCGCAATGGCAAGAAGTTTAAAACCTTCACTGCTACTGCGAAACCCCGTATCTCCCAGAACTCGACAGTTTCCAGTGATATTGCTTCAACAAGCAAGAGCACTGGTGCTTCATGTTCCGGATCGGCTGCGGATGAACTGCCTTCAACATCCACTGGCAGAGGTAGGCTTGCAGTATCATATCGTGATGCTGCTCGCAAAGCTCTTCCGGTTGCGATTATTGGCAAATTGGGGAAGGAGCAAAAGATGAATGATGCAGAAGTAAAACACTGCACCGATCATCTTTGGCGGCTAGTCAGCACCGGCGGTGTCAGTGCAAACGCAAAAGGCTATGAGACGAGTGATGGCATCATGAAGGAGCTATGCTCGTCTCAAGCCAATTTCGATTGGATTGCCACAGCCGTTGCTAAAATCCCCTCCTTGGGCAAATCGCGCTTCGCTGTTTTCAGCGGAGACGAACCCAAACGCAGGCGAGCAATATGCTGGATACCTGGTCATATCAGGAAAACAGCGGAAGTGTTTGCCTGCCTACGTGCTCAGAACCAGGGCATCGAAACGAACGGAAGGAAAATCTATAGCCATAAACCAGAGCGAGGTCCGGAGGACAAGGAGGGCTCAACCTTGGTTGTTGGCTTAGACCAGAAGTCGTTAGATGTCATGCTATCTAAGTACGACAACCATCTAAACTTATTCTTTGGACGGATCAAATTCCGAATCAATTCCTAATGAATAGGCGTCGAGTAGCGTCAACATAGCCATGGGGGACGGTCGTGTCGCCTAGACCTCCTACATTTTTACTCGTTCGTCGTCTGTCCGTCGTCTATTTAAATTATTTGTGTTAAAATTCGTGCAAAGTCCAGTGTCGTCTTTTAATAGTTGCAAAAAAAATAAGAAATATAAATAATAAATAAAAGCGCAAACAATAAACCAAACAAATTAAATCCACAAACACAACAATAACAATAAACCAAAACCGGTTTCGTCTGCCGCTGGCTGCTGAGTTGCTGCACTCGCTGCATTTTTTTTATTTGCAATTGCCAACGCATGGGGCTCTTCTATGCCCTCTGCCGCAATTGTATTTTGTTTTTCGTTATTCTTCCCTTCCCCATCCTACTCCCTGCTACGTGCGTGCACGGTTGATGCTGCACTGAGTGCGTAAGCTACGCTGTGGTTAAGGCATAACACTCGCCACTGCTTTGCTTGCGCTCTCATTTGTTTGTGTCAACTGCTGCACGTTTGTGGTATGTTTGATTGTTTTGAACTTGCCCAGTAGGAAAATGCCGCAAAAATTCCGCATAGATTTTTGCAACGTTCGTGGGCTGAGGGCGAATTTTTTCTCTGTATATGCGTATGTGTCCATCCATAGGCCTCAAATAATGGCACTATGTGAGACCCAGGTTCATGAGGGTACAGATCCACTGGATTTTCATGTGCCTGGTTATCACCTGTTGCCATTATTCTCTGCCCATAGGGGCCTTGCTCTATTTATTCGGAGTGACGTTGCGTATCAACTGCAGCAACAGCATAGTGTGTCGGATAGCGAATTTAATACAATTTGGGTTAAATTCAAAATCCAAACACACATCATGCACTTGTGCTTTCTTTATAGGAGTCCGAATCTAGATAGGGTTTCCACCTGTAATAAGCTGGATGCCTTATCTGATTCGATCTCAAATATATTGGAGCAATTTCCAGGCAGTGAAATTGTTGTTGCGGGCGATTTTAATGTGCACAACGCCACTTGGTTGAGCCACTCGGGTCTTCCAACACAGGAGGGTTGTTATGTTGAGCTGTTTGCAGAGTTCAATCAACTCACTCAATTGGTGAAGGAACCGACGTACCTTCCACGCGTCGGTGGGCAAAGCCCAAAAGTCCTAGACCTTTTTCTGACTTCACATCATGAAAAATATGATGTAAAAGTCCTTGCACCTCTTGGAAACTCCGAACACTGTACTGTTTCCGCTGAGTTTTCGTATTCTAGTTTACGCGCCTCTTCGATTAAAGCCCCGAAGAGGACTGTATGGCTTTACGAAAAAGCAAATTGGGTTGCGTTAAATGATTTTTTTCGTAACTTTAATTGGAAATTGTGTTTCGCTGACAGAGACATAAATGCCGCGGCTACAATGGTACAAAATATTATTTTATTAGGTATGCGGTCCTTCATACCTTCTAAAAAAATTAGCATTAAACCCAAGGACCACTCATGGTTTAATGAGACTTGCAGGATTGCAGTCAGGTCGAAAGAGGAAGCCTTTCAAAATTGGCGTTCTAACAAGAATGCTGACACAGAAAGACTTCGCATACAGGCTAGGAATCGCTGTAATGCCGTGATCTCGCGCGAAAAGTTTCTTCACGAACAAAACGCGCGCAAAAGGGTCCTACTCTACCACAGAGGTAGTAAAAATTTCTGGTCATTCTTAAAAAGAGTGAAGAATCAGACGACATCGTCTACTCCAACTCTTATTATGAATGGCCAGACCTTCACTGACCCGGTTGATAAAGCTAATCTCTTGGCAGAATTATTTGCAAATAATTCAACGCTCCCGGATAGTAATCAACCACTGCCCGTCGTAGATTTTGTTTCCTCTGCAATGCCGGAAATTCATTTTCGAACTCGGGCAGTTAAAAAGGTTTTAGCAAACCTCAACATTAACAAAGCCTCTGGGCCAGATGGCATATCTGCCCATGTGTTGAAGAAGTGCGCGTCAACGCTGGCTTGTCCGTTGCGTAACCTTTTCAACATCTCCTACACGACAGGAGTTTTTCCATCTTGTTGGAAGGTTGCCAATGTTCAGCCAGTACCGAAAAAGGGCGAGGCTACGAACCCTGCCAATTACCGACCCATTGCAATATGCTCAGCACTCTCCAAAGTAATGGAGAGCGTAATTAACTTCCACCTTGTGAACTATCTTGAGCACAACGAATTGCTCAGTGACCGCCAATATGGTTTCCGTAGGGCCAGATCCACAGGGGACTTGATGGCGGTCCTCTCCGAAAAGTGGAATAAATGTATTTACCTTTTCGGGAGAGTAAGGCTGTTGCTCTCGATATTTCCAAGGCTTTTGATCGAGTGTGGCATAAAGCCCTCGTTTCAAAACTAATTGCATTTGGTGTCGGTGAATCTTTTACTCGATGGATATCGAGTTTTCTTCAGGGTCGTTCTATACGAGTTGCGATGGATGGTGTTTTTTCAGAACAACATTCCATCAATTCTGGAGTTCCGCAGGGTTCCGTCCTATCCCCGTCCCTATTTCTGGTATTTATCAATGACCTTCTGTCATTGACCCAGAACCCAATTCATTCCTTTGCAGATGACAGTAACATTTGTCATTCAAACTCGTTCAACAAGCGCCCAAACTCTTTGGAGATTGAGAGTAAAAGACGCACTATGAATGACACGCTCAATAATGACCTTAAATCAATCTCCGAGTGGGGTATTGCAAACAGAGTAGATTTTAATGCAAGCAAGACCCAATGTTGTCTGTTATCTCACAAAAGAATGGATTCACTCGTCCCTCCCCTCAATATGGGTGCTGTGGATATTACGCAGTCAGCTGCTCTTGACGTTCTGGGCATATCAATTCAATGTGATCTACGTTGGAATGACCACATATTTAATGTGTCGAAAGAAGCTGCCAAGTGCCTCGGTTTTTTAAAACGGTGTAAAACATACTTCACTCCTGCTGACCTGCGTACTGTCTACACCACCTATATTCGGCCTAAAATGGAATTCAATTCGCACATTTGGGCAGGAGCTTCAAAATCCTCCTTGGAGTTCCTGGACCGAATTCAACAACGTGCGATATATTTGATAGGGGATGAAAATATCTCATCGTCTATTGGTTCTCTTGAGCACCGAAGGACCGTTGGGTGTGTAAGCCTGTTTTATAGCTATTACAACGGTAAGTGTTCGAGTGAAATACATGGCCTGATTCCACCAGGTCGTGTGTTTTCTCGTTCTACTCGGGCATCAAATCAAGCCCATCCCTTCGTAGTCCACTCGACTCTCAACAGAACCACGCATTATAGAGATAATTCGTTCTTCAGTCGCACGACACGTTTGTGGAACAATCTCCCTGCGTCCGTTTTTTCCGACATTTTTGATATTGGCAAGTTCAAAACAAACATTCACCGACACTACTCCATCTTTCCCCCCTCCATTTAACCTATCATCCCTTCTTACGATCAACACTGTGCATTGCATGAATAGGGGGCATCCCCTGAGCGTTGGTTAATTTGTAAAAAAAAAAAAAAAAAAAGACCTGGTGGCAGCAAAAGTGAGCTATGAAAGCGATAGTGGATGGAAACATCTGATTGTCGCCTCAGGCTACTTCCCCTATGACTCACTACTGCCTCCTCCGCCAAAGGCAATTGTTGAGCTCATAGAGTACTGTGATCTTAAGGAGACCGGCCTTATTCTTTGCTGTGACGCTAATGCTCAACACACTGTGTGGGGCAGCAGTAAATGCAACGCGCGAGGTACCAGACTCCTTGACTTCATCATGACCTCCAATCTGAACATTCACAACACTGGTAATAAACCCACTTTTGTGACTGCTAGAAGACAGGAAGTGATTGACCTTACTTTGTCTAACTGTAGACTGAGAGAGTCAATCTTTAACTGGAAGGTTCTTAAAGAAGATTCTTTATCGGACCACAGGTATATCGAGTTTCATACTGACCGAGAGGTGCTGCCCTCTATGACGGTAAGAAACCCCAGAAAAACGAACTAGGCACGCTTCAGACATGAACTTGAGAATTCCCTCAATATTCCTGTCAGAATTCGTACCAAAGAAAGTATTGAGACGTCCGTTCAAGTTATGAACGATGTCATAAATTCTAGTTTTGTACGAACATGTCCGGTACGAAAAACGTTATCTAGACCTCCCGTTCCTTGGTGGAACGCTTGTCTTGAAACCTTGCGCAAGGATTCCAGAAAGCTTCTAAATAGGGCCCTAAGGAGCAACTTAGACTCTGACTGGTTTCTTTATCGAGCTAAGCAGAAAGAGTATAAGAAACGAATTCGTAAATCGAAAAGTGTTTCCTATTTCTGCAGTAGCATCGAATCCTGCAGTGAGACTAGCAGATTGGTCAAGTTTCTTAAAAGAGACCGAACTGCTCGACTGGACTCACTGCGGAGACCTGATGGCTCGTATACTGAGTCTAAGACAGAGGCACTCAGTGTCCTAGTTGAGACTCACTTTCCGGGAAATCAAATCCACATAGGGCCACTTTGTAATCCCAGCACTGGGGACTGCAATAACAACTCTAATGTGACAAAACATGACTGGCAGGTTGCCAGATTGGTTGTATACGATGAAGCTATCCAATACGCAGTGGCCTCTTTTGATGGCTTCAAGTCACCTGGACCGGATGGCATCTACCCAGTCATGCTACAGGAAGGTATAACCCAATTGCTACCATGCCTAAAGAAGATCTTTAGAGCAAGTCTCGCATGGGCATACATTCCGACATCCTGGCGTTTAGTTAAAGTAGCCTTCATTCCTAAAGTTGGAAGAGTAGACTATTCCATAGCCAAGAGCTTCAGACCCATTAGTATGATGTCCTTCATACTAAAGTGTCTAGAAAGACAAGTTGAGCTGCACATCAGAAAAACATCGCTGTCAAGGTACCCACTATCATCAAGACAACATGCCTACCAACGTGGAAAATCCTGTGAAACAGCATTGCAACATCTGGTTGGCCGGATCGAGCATGCTTTTCAGAGGATGATGTCGTGATGGGCATATTTGTTGACATCGAGGGTGCTTTTGATAATGCGACTTTTGATGGAATGTGTGACGCAGCTAGAAGGCATGGAATAGATGAAACATTGGTCAAATGGCTAAGGTCAATGCTAATGTTTAGGACCATCACTTCGGAGGCGGAGTGCGGTCAGTATATTATGGCAGGGGTGAATAGAGGTTGTCCTCAAGGAGGCGTTTTCTCCCCCCTGCTCTGGTGTATGCTGGTTGACTCTCTAGTCAACGATCTCGATGGACCAGGTGTCTATTCCCAGGCCTATGCAGATGATGTTGCCATTCGTGCCACAGGCTTTTCCCTCAATGAGGTCTGTGTTAAAACACAAAACTCGTTGAACCGAATTGACAGCTGGTGTACTGCAAACGGACTTTCCGTCAACCCTCACAAAACAGGGATTGTTCTCTTCACTAGGAAAAGAATAATGACAGGATTATCTCTACCAGTACTTAAGGGTGTCACTATTCCTCTGTCTAACGAAGTAAAATATCTGGGCTTAACTCTAGATAGTAAACTACTTTGGACAAAACATGTTGAAAATAAAATTTCGCGAGCATTGAATGCCTTCTGGCAATGCAGAGGAATTTATGGGAAGACATGGGGACTATCGCCGAGCAAAACCTTATGGATTTACACGGCAATGATAAGACCGATGATATCATATGCATCGGTAGTCTGGTGGAACAAGCTGTCGCGAAAATGCGTGACAACTAGTCTTGCCAAGATTCAGAGAACTGTGTGTCTGGGTGTTACGGGTGCCTTTCTCACTACACCTGGTCCAGCACTGATTGCAATCTTAAACCTACCACCACTTGACATCTTCATCAGAGGCGAAGCCATGAAAGGCTGCTGGAGACTAAAACGAGGTGGTTTCTGGTTTAATGTTCCCTGGAATATCTCTGATATTGCACTTGACACTCCATTTGCAGATGACAGTAACATTTGTCATTCAAACTCGTTCAACAAGCGCCCAAACTCTTTGGAGATTGAGAGTAAAAGACGCACTATGAATGACACGCTCAATAATGACCTTAAATCAATCTCCGAGTGGGGTATTGCAAACAGAGTAGATTTTAATGCAAGCAAGACCCAATGTTGTCTGTTATCTCACAAAAGAATGGATTCACTCCTCCCTCCCCTCAATATGGGTGCTGTGGATATTACGCAGTCAGCTGCTCTTGACGTTCTGGGCATATCAATTCAATGTGATCTACGTTGGAATGACCACATATTTAATGTGTCGAAAGAAGCTGCCAAGTGCCTCGGTTTTTTAAAACGGTGTAAAACATACTTCACTCCTGCTGACCTGCGTACTGTCTACACCACCTATATTCGGCCTAAAATGGAATTCAATTCGCACATTTGGGCAAAATCCTCCTTGGAGTTCCTGGACCGAATTCAACAACGTGCGATATATTTGATAGGGGATGAAAATATCTCATCGTCTATTGGTTCTCTTGAGCACCGAAGGACCGTTGGGTGTGTAAGCCTGTTTTATAGCTATTACAACGGTAAGTGTTCGAGTGAAATACATGGCCTGATTCCACCAGGTCGTGTGTTTTTTCGTTCTACTCGGGCATCAAATCAAGCCCATCCCTTCGTAGTCCACTCGACTCTCAACAGAACCACGCATTATAGAGATAATTCGTTCTTCAGTCGCACGACACGTTTGTGGAACAATCTCCCTGCGTCCGTTTTTTCCGACATTTTTGATATTGGCAAGTTCAAAACAAACATTCACCGACACTACTCCATCTTTCCCCCCTCCATTTAACCTATCATCCCTTCTTACGATCAACACTGTGCATTGCATGAATAGGGGGCATCCCCTGAGCGTTGGTTAATTTGTAAAAAAAAAAAAAAAAAAAGACCTGGTGGCAGCAAAAGTGAGCTATGAAAGCGATAGTGGATGGAAACATCTGATTGTCGCCTCAGGCTACTTCCCCTATGACTCACTACTGCCTCCTCCGCCAAAGGCAATTGTTGAGCTCATAGAGTACTGTGATCTTAAGGAGACCGGCCTTATTCTTTGCTGTGACGCTAATGCTCAACACACTGTGTGGGGCAGCAGTAAATGCAACGCGCGAGGTACCAGACTCCTTGACTTCATCATGACCTCCAATCTGAACATTCACAACACTGGTAATAAACCCACTTTTGTGACTGCTAGAAGACAGGAAGTGATTGACCTTACTTTGTCTAACTGTAGACTGAGAGAGTCAATCTTTAACTGGAAGGTTCTTAAAGAAGATTCTTTATCGGACCACAGGTATATCGAGTTTCATACTGACCGAGAGGTGCTGCCCTCTATGACGGTAAGAAACCCCAGAAAAACGAACTAGGCACGCTTCAGACATGAACTTGAGAATTCCCTCAATATTCCTGTCAGAATTCGTACCAAAGAAAGTATTGAGACGTCCGTTCAAGTTATGAACGATGTCATAAATTCTAGTTTTGTACGAACATGTCCGGTACGAAAAACGTTATCTAGACCTCCCGTTCCTTGGTGGAACGCTTGTCTTGAAACCTTGCGCAAGGATTCCAGAAAGCTTCTAAATAGGGCCCTAAGGAGCAACTTAGACTCTGACTGGTTTCTTTATCGAGCTAAGCAGAAAGAGTATAAGAAACGAATTCGTAAATCGAAAAGTGTTTCCTATTTCTGCAGTAGCATCGAATCCTGCAGTGAGACTAGCAGATTGGTCAAGTTTCTTAAAAGAGACCGAACTGCTCGACTGGACTCACTGCGGAGACCTGATGGCTCGTATACTGAGTCTAAGACAGAGGCACTCAGTGTCCTAGTTGAGACTCACTTTCCGGGAAATCAAATCCACATAGGGCCACTTTGTAATCCCAGCACTGGGGACTGCAATAACAACTCTAATGTGACAAAACATGACTGGCAGGTTGCCAGATTGGTTGTATACGATGAAGCTATCCAATACGCAGTGGCCTCTTTTGATGGCTTCAAGTCACCTGGACCGGATGGCATCTACCCAGTCATGCTACAGGAAGGTATAACCCAATTGCTACCATGCCTAAAGAAGATCTTTAGAGCAAGTCTCGCATGGGCATACATTCCGACATCCTGGCGTTTAGTTAAAGTAGCCTTCATTCCTAAAGTTGGAAGAGTAGACTATTCCATAGCCAAGAGCTTCAGACCCATTAGTATGATGTCCTTCATACTAAAGTGTCTAGAAAGACAAGTTGAGCTGCACATCAGAAAAACATCGCTGTCAAGGTACCCACTATCATCAAGACAACATGCCTACCAACGTGGAAAATCCTGTGAAACAGCATTGCAACATCTGGTTGGCCGGATCGAGCATGCTTTTCAGAGGATGATGTCGTGATGGGCATATTTGTTGACATCGAGGGTGCTTTTGATAATGCGACTTTTGATGGAATGTGTGACGCAGCTAGAAGGCATGGAATAGATGAAACATTGGTCAAATGGCTAAGGTCAATGCTAATGTTTAGGACCATCACTTCGGAGGCGGAGTGCGGTCAGTATATTATGGCAGGGGTGAATAGAGGTTGTCCTCAAGGAGGCGTTTTCTCCCCCCTGCTCTGGTGTATGCTGGTTGACTCTCTAGTCAACGATCTCGATGGACCAGGTGTCTATTCCCAGGCCTATGCAGATGATGTTGCCATTCGTGCCACAGGCTTTTCCCTCAATGAGGTCTGTGTTAAAACACAAAACTCGTTGAACCGAATTGACAGCTGGTGTACTGCAAACGGACTTTCCGTCAACCCTCACAAAACAGGGATTGTTCTCTTCACTAGGAAAAGAATAATGACAGGATTATCTCTACCAGTACTTAAGGGTGTCACTATTCCTCTGTCTAACGAAGTAAAATATCTGGGCTTAACTCTAGATAGTAAACTACTTTGGACAAAACATGTTGAAAATAAAATTTCGCGAGCATTGAATGCCTTCTGGCAATGCAGAGGAATTTATGGGAAGACATGGGGACTATCGCCGAGCAAAACCTTATGGATTTACACGGCAATGATAAGACCGATGATATCATATGCATCGGTAGTCTGGTGGAACAAGCTGTCGCGAAAATGCGTGACAACTAGTCTTGCCAAGATTCAGAGAACTGTGTGTATGGGTGTTACGGGTGCCTTTCTCACTACACCTGGTCCAGCACTGATTGCAATCTTAAACCTACCACCACTTGACATCTTCATCAGAGGCGAAGCCATGAAAGGCTGCTGGAGACTAAAACGAGGTGGTTTCTGGTTTAATGTTCCCTGGAATATCTCTGATATTGCACTTGACACTCCATTAGACACCTGTCTACTGGAGATGCCCTCTGATGCAATGATAACAGAAATATTATCAAGACGAAATTTTGAGGTCTGCCAACCTGACATTCAAGACTGGCTAACGCCTGACTGTGAGCCAGGTAGAGGGTCACACCGCATTTTCACAGACGGCTCCAGAACCGATCAGGGATCTGGTGCTGGAGTGTTTGTGGAACCGGATGACCGCAGACTTCACTTCGCCTTAGGCGACAATGCCTCGGTATTTCAAGCCGAAGTCTATGCTATACTTATGGCTATGGACTACATTGCGGATAATAGATGGCAGAACAGGGCTATATCAGTTTGCAGCGATAGTCAGGCTGCTCTTATGGCTTTGAACAACCAGGTCATCACATCCAAAATTGTACGTCAATGCAGATCACGTCTCAATTGTGTTGGTAAATACAATACACTGAAACTGATAAAGGAGTTTCGGGCAATGAAACATCTGACGAACTAGCACGTGCTGGATCTGAGGATAATCCATTTGGACCAGAACCTGTGCTTGGACTACCTGCATCTACGGGGAAATTCGTCATCAGCTCTTGGGTCGCCTCCGCACACAAGAGCAGATGGCTGAATGAGACGAAATGCAGATTCTCCAAGCTCATGACACCGACGATAACCAAAAGATCGGCCTCGTTTCTACTTTCCTTAAGTAGAAAGGAGTGCAGAAAACTGACGGGACTTCTAACGGGACACAACGCATGTGAAAAACCCATGAACGCAATCGGCCTGGCCGAAAGCGCCTTATGTTCTGCCTGCTACGAAGAAACTGGCACCACAGAGCACTATCTCTGTGACTGTCCAGCATTTTCTAGAATAAGAAGGCAGATCTTTGGCACAGACTTGATGAGAGAGGATCAGCTTCACTCTCTATCACACAATAGCCTTCTTAGATTCAATAATGAATCTAAGAAGTATCATTAAAAACCAGGGAACTGGGTCACAGCACAATGGATATAACCCTGTCTGAGTGCTGTGGCTCTATTTTTTATCCCACATAAAAAAAAAAAAAAAAAGTAAAAATAAAGTGATTTTTTATCGATTTGAATGTACACATTTCTTCACATGCTGTGCGGTGTAATATCAACAAAAATAAAACTTGTGTTCGGATACAGTTTTGCACTGTTTATGTTAAACATGTACTCGGAGGGAAATAAAATTCTAAAACTCGAGAAGAATTCGGTAAGAAAGAAAAATAGTAGAATTTGACTAATATCAATAAAATACTACTAAAATTGAAGAATTTGTCATCTGAATATTATGAAAGCAAATTACTTAGTTGTCAAAAAAGTAAACAAACTTTATTCTATTGGATTTTCAGAAGTTAAATTATTGATTATTAAAAACCAAAACGAACAAGCAAATTTGCTGCTGTATTCTTCGCAAAAGGAACACGTGTTTATGTATCTGCTGTTGTTTTCATCGGTATAGTTTGTGTTGTTATGTCGCCATCTGTGCATGTCTGTCTGTTAAAAGTTACTAAGTCAAATTTTCTAGATATTCAGACATTATGTTCTTAGATATCAAAAAAGTAACTAAGTACAATTTGTCTGGATTGCAGATGTTTTTTTTCTTAGGTATCAAAAAACGGCGTGATATACAAAGCAACTGTGTGTTTTCACGAATAGAACAACAAAGCCCAGCCAGACAAGCAAGCGTCTGTTTATATATGAATGTTATAGATATAAAAATAGAAAACACGAATTTTGCTACGAATATTGGTATGGATTCAGTTCGTAAACATAAATTGGGATTAAATTTCGCATAAATACCAAGTTGATTTCATTCCATTGTTATCTAAATACACTATACAATGCTTATGGGTAACGTGCGGAAGTTTAATACATAACCAACAGTAGAGGCAGCAGAAAAGAAGAAAGTGTATAAGGTAAGTAAATGGTTTCAGAATAATATACATAGATTAAATTAAATAATAATTCGAATAATAAAATAAACAATTCGACTAAATTAAGTATTCAAAGAAGTCATTTAATATACAAAAATACATATGGGTAATATAATTCTAAATAAACAATAAATTACGTAAAATATATTTTTTATGTTAGCTTCAAAATAATTGCTTTTAGTTACTTTCGTCGACAGACAGACACACGAACAAACAGATGGCACTGACGGACGGACAACGCAAATCAAAACATAATATCGACAAAACAAGATCGAAAAAACAACAACTATAGGAACATGTGTTTATTACATTTTTGGGACGAAAACAGCAAGAGCATTTTTGATACCTAACAAATTGATAACTGAATTCAAGAATAATTCTACTTAGTTACTTTTTTGATACCTAGAAAATTAATAACTGAATTCAAGACTATGTCTACTTATCCTGTTTTGATACTTAAGAATATAATAACTGAATTCATCAATTATTGTAATTAGTTACTTGTTTTTGATAACTAAGTAAATTCTTTTCTTGAAATGAAGGATTTTTTGGTTTCCCCGGATGTTTTGCTTTATATTAAAATTTAACAATTGTAATGCAATTTATATAATAAATTGAGAATTAATTGAATATTTAATTTAAGATTTCAGCAAATCAATTACCGTCAACTGGGGTGACTTTAGACTTCCAGAGGTGACTTTGGCCAAACAAAAAATAATGTTTGCAATCAAATTTTCTCAGCATCCAAGTGACTTACAGATTTCATTTCTTTTACAATAATTTTCTTTGAAGCATTTTCTATCTGCGTTATGCTATTTCCTTAACTTTTAATACTCATATTACAACATATCTTTGTAAATTTAGCTAAAAATCATTAATTTTATTTACGAACAAAATCAATTTAGTATGTAAAATATACGTATGCTATTAATACGTTACATTGTTTATGTTAGAAATTAATATATTTTCTTTCTAATAAACCAAATATATATTGTCATTTTAGTCCATTACTATTTTTAATTATTTATTTTATTAAATCGTTCTTAAAATTAATGTTTTTGGGGTGACTTTGGCCCGAGTTAAAGTCCCCCAAACTATACATGGAGGTGACTTTGACCCGGTCAAAACCCACATCAAATAATTCGAACGTGTATACCCAATGTTAAAATAACTCATGTGAAATTGTGGGTTTATTTCTTCCATACTTTTCCAAATATATGCTATATTTTCCCATTTTTAAAATAAACGTGTTTGAATTTTACTTAGTTTTTTTATTTAATGTCAGATATTGACATAACAATATAAATGAAAAACAACGGAGTTGAGTTAATTGCAAGACTAAGGCGGGTACAAACTGGAAGTGACCATTATTTATCTAGAAATATTAAAAAAATAGATCCACATAAGCCCTTTACTAAAAAAGAAGTGTAAAATAGTCAGAATTTATTTTTTGTAATTGATATTACATATCAGTTGACTAATTTACTTGATTAATTCCATTTAATAAACTTGTTCTAATGAAAAATAGAAAATATTTGTTATCTTTTTCATATTAAACTTATTACCATGCTTATAATTCGAAATATATGGGTTTCAAGTGATCTGAATTTTCAGTAAAACATTTATGATGATATAGTATCATAGTCATCTTATAGTTCCATAAAAACATAGATGAAATAGGTGATAAACATGTTTGGGCCAAAGTCACCTCACGCGCGAGGTGACTTTGAACCATTTTTATTTTTATTTTTTTATAATTACTGTTATTACACCATTGAATTTTGATTGCGGATGCTTAAAGAGGACATATTTACAATATTTTATAAAACAATGAAATATTAATTCCATTACAAAATAGCGAATTAAAAGCATTACAAAATCAACATATACAGTTTTTCGGGTCAAAGTCACCCCAGTTGACGGTACGTTGTTACGTTCTCAATAAATAAATATTTTTTATAATTAGAAAAATAGAAAAAAATAATCTGATTTCTTATTCCGATTGGCTTCCAGATTCTAATCAAGAAGTCACACGCCTAGCCTGAATCAACTTCAACCCAAAAGTAATAGGACCAAATTCGTTTATCCAGAATATGTTGCGGACGTCTCCCCGAGTATTTTTAGACTAAAATAAACCAGTTGGGAAGGTTAGATCACATGGGAAATTTTAAAGTAGGTGTAATTATGATAGTTAGGATTATCAAAATTATAGTCGGTCTAAGCCGACTATAAATACCCTACACATATGTGTGGTTACCATTCAAAGTGATATATAGGTCACCAGGGTATACGAATCCTGAAAATAACTACATACATTCAATCGCTGAAGAATTTCCATTCATTTGATACCCATATTTACAAATGGGTAGGTGTACCGAATTTCGATTTTTTTTTTAATGTTCCACAGGTCTTTTCGATGGAAAACATTATTATCACGTACTTGAGCATGATGTTAATATATATTTAACCAAATAAAGTTTACCTAAGCACGTATACATAAAAATTGATCTTTATATGTACATTTTATATGAGGTATTTGAACATAAGTGGTCGTATCATAGGTCACAATGAACCGATCTCGTAGGTATATTAGTAATCAAAGTTATAAGTTTCGTTTATCTAGCTCTTCAATTTTAAAAGTAGTAGGGATTTCAACAGACAGACGGACAGACAGACGGACAGACAGACGGACAGACAGACAGACGGACAGACAGACGGACAGACAGACGGACAGACGGACATCGCTAAATCGACTCAGGAGGTCATGCTGATCAAGAATATATATACTTTTCCATACCGGAGATGCTTCCTTCTGGGTGTTACAAACGGCGTACCAAACTGAATATACCCTTTCACTCTTAGTGTAGGGTATAAAAATATAGTAGGCAGGATATTTAAAATATATCGGTTTCAATTTTTTTTTTGCGGTTTATCAAAAAAATTGTTTAAAAAACCGCAAACAAAAGTTTTAAAAACCTGCGTACGATTTTTCTAATTTAGTCTTAAAATACTCGGGATGTCCAAAACCTATTCTTAAAAAATGATTTGTCCACGACTTGGGAGTGTGCTCATACTCAGTATTTGAAGCAATTTTAATATTCTGACTGAATTATTTTGAATTCCATTCAAAATACTTCAGCTAATATAATGAAATATATGCAATTAAATTGGGGTTGATCAATGTTAGAACCAGTCAAACGCAAAAAATACAGCTCTTTATGCAAAAAGCTCTATTTCTTTATTCTTTATTTTTCAGTTTTTTACTCACACATTTGAAATAACGAATAAATGGTATTTGTATGGAAATCATTGCGAATTTCTTTGAGTTTTTTTTTAATTGTTATTCAAAAGTTTATTAAAGCCCGAATCACACGATTGAATAAAGACCCAACTTTTTTTATTCATATATTTATATATATATATATATATATATATATATATATATATATATATATATATATATATATATATATATATATATATATATATACTAGCTGGACCCGTGCACGACTCGTGCCAAGATTTTCTGAATTCAAAGATATGGAGCGATTTTATTAATATAAAAAACATTTTATTATTTGTATGAGGGGCCCGTGCTTAGCTGTTGAACTTTTTTTATTGGTTTTATAAATGTGGTAACCAAATAATTCTCCGCCAAAACAACTTTTCTCAAAGACAATTCTTTCTCAGACTGCGCTTCTCCGCAGAATTATTCCCAGTAGAAATCTTCCCCGTAAAATCCACATAGAACGCTTTCCCGTAGAATTCTCCACGTAGAATTCATCCCGGTAGAATTGTTCCCGGTAGAATTCTTCCCCGTAGAATTCTTCCCCATAGAGTTTTCCCAGTAGAAGTTTTAGTGTGGTGGGTTTTAATGTAGTAAGTTTCGGTGTGGTGAATTTTGGAGTAATGAGTTTAATTGTGTTTAGTTTTGGTGTGGTGAGTTTTAGTGTGGTGAGTTTTAGTGTGGTGAGTTTTAGTGTGATGAGTTTAAGTGTGGCGATTTTTAGTGTGGTGAGTTTTAGTGTGGTGAATTATAGTGTGGTGGGTTTTAGTGTGGTGAATTTTAATGTGGCCTGGTTTAATGTGGCGTGTTTTAGTGTAGCGAGTTTTAGTGTGGTGAGTTTTAGTGTGGTGAGTTTTAGTGTGGTGAATTATAGTGTGGTGGGTTTTAGTGTGGTGAATTTTAATGTGGCATGTTTTAGTGTGGCGTGTTTTAGTGTAGCGAGTTTTAGTGTGGTGGGTTTTAGTGTGGTTAATTATAGTGTGGTGAGTTTTATATAATAATAATAATAGTTTGGCGCTACAGTCCTGTGTAGAACTTCGGCCGAGCTCTCTCACCATTTTGAGCTGTGCGTGTTATATTTGTACTCAAAGTGGTGGGACCTACAGTTTATTGCCGAATCCGAACGGCGGGTGAGAGCTTTTTCATAGGCAATGGTTTTACTCTCGTAGGTTTGCCATTTACTGACGAGAGGTAGCGCGGTATAGAAAAATGTTTCTATGAAAATATGTTGTTAGCCCCAGTCCAGGCTTGAACCGGGGACCTTTCGGCTCGCAGTCCAACGCACTAACCACTGAGCTACCGCGGCTCAGTGTGGTTTAGTGTGGTTAATTATAGTGTGGTGGGTTTTAGTGTGGTGATTTTTAGTGCGGTAAGTTTTAGTGTGGTGAGTTTTAGTGTGCGAAATTTGAGTGAAGTGAGTTTTAATGTGGTGAGTTTTAGTGTGGTGAATTTTAATGTGGTGAAATTTTAGTGTAGTGAGTTTTAGTGTGGTGAGTTTTAGTGTGGTGAAATTTTAGTGTGGTGAGTTTTAGTGTGGTGAGTTTTAGTGTTGTGAGTTTTAGTGTGGTGAGTTTTAGTGTGGTGAGTTTTAGTGTGATAAGTTTTAGTGTGGTGAATTTTAGTGCGGTGAGTTTTAGTGTGGCGACATTTGAGTGTAGTAAGTTTTAGTGTGGTGAGTTGTAATGTGGTGAAATTTTAGTGTGGTGACTTTTAGTAAGGTGAATTTTAGTGTGGTGAGTTTTAGTGTGATGAAATTTTAGTGTGGTGGGTTTTAGTGTGGTGAATTTTAGTGTGGTGAAATTTTAGTGTGGTGAGTTTAAGTGTAGTGAATTTTAGTGTGTTAAATTTTTGTGTGGTGAGTTTTAGTGTGGTGAGTTTTTGTGTGGTGAGTTTTAGTGTGGTGAGTTTTAATGTGGTGAATTTTAGTGTGGTGAGTTTAAGTGTGGTGAGTTTTAGTGTGGTGAGTTTTAGTGTGGTGAGTTTTTGTGTGGTGAGTTTTAGTGTGGTGAGTTTTAGTGTGGTGAGTTTTAGTGTGGTGAGTTTTGGTGTGGTGAGTGTAAGTGTGGTGAGTTTTAGTGTGGTGAGTTTTTGTGTGGTGAATTATAGTGTGGTGGGTTTTAGTGTGGTGAATTTAAGGGTGAATTTTAGTTTGGTTAGTTTTAGTGTGGTGAGTTTGTTTTTCTTTTTCTTTCCTTTTTTAGTTTTTCATTTAGTTTGGATAGTGATTTTATGTGATTGGTTTTGTTTTGGTATTTTTGCTTTTGTTGTGTTTTGTTTTGTGTTGTGCTTTTGCTTTTTTGTTTTTAATTTTTTTTTGTATTTGAGTTTTTTGTTTCATGTTCGTTGCTGGCGAATTGCCGAGTTATATCGTATTGAAAGTTTAGGTTGTATGGGAGGTGCCACGCCTCTTTCAAGAAAATCGGATCAGCCGTTTAAAGGGAGAAGCGGAACAAACGTGATTTTTTGTATTTGAGTTTTTTGTTTCATGTTCGTAGCTGGTGAAAGTGTCGAGTTATATCGTATTGAAAGTTTAGGTTGTATGGGAGGTGCCACGCCTCTTTGTCCAATCCCGCCCATATATAGCCTATCATTCCTTCCAGACCATACCGCATCTGTAGTAAAAATGTCAAGAAAATCGGATCAGCCGTTTAGACGGAGAAGCGGAACAAACGTGATTGCTTTTGTTTTTGTATTTTTGCTTTTGTTTTGTTTTGTGCTTTTTTGTTTTTAAATTTTTTTTGTATTTGAGTTTTTTGTTTCAAGGTCGTAGCTGGTGAAAGTGCCGAGTTATATCGTATTGAAAGTTTAGGTTGTATGGGAGGTGCCACGCCTCTTTGTCCAATCCCGCCCATATATGGCCTATCATTCCTTCCAGACCATACCGCATCTGTGGTAAACATTTCAAGAAAATCGGATCTGCCGTGTAGACGGAGAAGCGGAACAAACGTGATTGCTTTTGTTTTTGTATTTTTGCTTTTGTTTTGTGCTTTTGCTTTTTTGTTTTTAAATTTTTTTTTTGTATTTGAGTTTTTTTGTTTCATGTTCGTAGCTGGTGGTAGTGCCGAGTTATATCGTATTGAAAGTTTAGGTTGTATGGGAGGTGCCACGCCTCTTTGTCCAATCCCGCCCATATATAGCCTATCATTCCTTCCAGACCATACCTCATCTGTGGTAAACATTTCAAGAAAAATGGATCAGCCGTGTAGACGGAGAAGCGGAACAAACGTGATTGCTTTTGTTTTTGTATTTTCGCTTTTGTTTTGTTTTGTGCTTTTGCTTTTTTGTTTTTAATTTTTTTTTTTGTATTTGTTTTTTGTTTCATGTTCGTAGCTGGTGGTAGTGCCGAGTTATATCGTATTGAAAGTTAAGGTTGTATGGGAGGTGCCACGCCTCTTTGTCCAATCCCGCCCATATATAGCCTATCATTCTTTCCAGACCATACCGCGTCTGTGGTAAAAATTTCAAGAAAATCGGATCTGCCGTTTAGACGGAGAAGCGGAACAAACGTACAAACGTACAAACGTATAAACGTACAAACGTACAAACGTACAAACGAACAAACAGATTTATTATATTAATAGGATATATATTTATATATATATATATATATATATATATATATATATATATATATATATATATATATATATATATATATATACATTACTTAGTGAGTTATTATATGTAACATCAATCTTCAACTGATTTTTTATTATTAATTTAGTAACATGCTATAAATGTTTTACATAAAAACAATTTCGAGATCGACATATTCTAATAGTCTATGACGGAATTTAAATAAAATGCCTTTTTGTTGTTCCTGGAAATGTAATGTTGTGGCATTTCGAGCTTTTGGACCGTACTGATTCACATACATTTGGTACACCTCAATCAAATATACAAAAAAGAAATAATAAATTGAATTTTAACATATAGGAAATAATTTAAATATTTATTTGTAGTTTGTGTTCTTATTGCATTCTATTTATTTTTTTGTTTTTTATTTTATCTTGACAATAACTTGAAAAATAGTCTAAACAAGCAAACTTTCAGCATTTCAACTAATAATTTTCAATAAATTTTGCTATTTTATTTTATATTTAAACATTTTAATATTAAAAGTTTTTATTTATCCATTTTTTTATTTGTTTGCTTTTTATTTGTAAGTATTATAAGAATTTAAATTATATTTAACATGATGAGCGATTTTAAGAAGCATTTTTTACAAATGCATACAATATTTTCGAATTTCTCAAAGGTGCTACAAAAATACATCTGAAAATCCGACATGTACGTTAAATTATAGAGTATTATGCAAGTACAGAAACAACCACCTGAGTGAAAATTGAGTTCATCGGATCAGGTTGCCACACTAGATTCTGATTAATACCGTGACGCTATTTGAAGTTGCTGTACTGATTAAGTTCGCTGATCAGGCTTTGTGTTACACATCATTCGAGTAATATTAAATGTTTTCTTAAAATTTGAAACATATACGGATTTCTGAAGAGCTAGATGAATTAAACTCCGACTTTAGATTACTTATACACATGCGGTATTGGAAATGGGTATGATCGGCCGATTTTGACCTGTTACCAGACCACTTATGTTCAACACTATCATCTTAAGGTAAATTATGCTGTTATACGCTCTTGAATTAATGATTAAATATATAAACATAATGTTTTTCTCGCGAACCTACATGTGTTGCCCAGGTTATTTATCGGAATATATCTGTGGCGAAATAACAACATAAGTCTATTTTTTTAACTTTTCTGGAGAGCATTTTTAAAATTTGAAACTGATTCTGAAAAATTCCTTAAAAATATTTTGAAATTTATTTTTGCAAAGTAAGAAAAAATTGAACAAAAAAATATTAATGTGCAATTTATTGCTTAACAAATAACCCATGCAGTTATTCCAAACTTAAATATGTAATATATATAGACACATCTCGACTTACGTTGTTTTTTCAAAATAAATAACACAAATCACAAAAGTATACAGCGACTTGTGTGGTTTTTACGAAACGAAACTTTTAAATTTATCGATAAGTGTGCTTTTATTAGTGTGTTAATAAATTTAGAATCTTCTGTATTGTTGTCTTCTGAAATATCAGGATCAGTATTGGGAATTATTGAAAATGATTATAAAAATTGTGAACATAAAAATAAACTGATCTTTGAACACTAAGAAAAAATTAAATACAATTTATTTAAATTTGATTTAAATACTTTTGTAATAAAAATGTAATACTCCATACAAAAAATATTTCGCGCGTATTTAATTTCAAAATAAATTAAAAAGTATTTAATTTTATTAAAAATGTCGAAAAAAGTAAAATAAAATAATAATTTTATATCTTCCTAATCTTCTTTATATGAAATAAATAGTTTTTAAAATACCAATTTACATATGTATGATGTTGTGATTAAATTCAAATGTTATAACCTTAATAATAGTGTTAATTAAAAATATTTACTTCAAATTTTATTAGATACATAATAAATTTAAATAAAATGTATTTCCTTCAAATTTTTATAATTTGAATAAAACATCAAAGTATTTACATCAATTTTAAATAAAAAGTATTTAATTTAAATACAAAAGACTACGGGTGAAAAACGTGTCGAAAAGGATTTAAATTTATTACTGTTTTATTTAATTTTTTACTTTTTTCCCTCAGTGTATGTTTAATATAATAGGCCCATAATAAATTAAACATACAAAGATCAGTTTTTGGTATATTTTTTTCTCCAAAATCTAAAATTATAGTCGAAATCGAATTTGGACAGCCCATATTAAAAAAAAACTGAGATATGTTATTTTTATTCCATACTAGCTGGACCCGTGCACGACTCGTGCCAAGATTTTGTGAATTCAAAGATATGGAGCGATTTTATTAATATAAAAAACATTTTATTATTTATATGAGGGGCCCGTGCTTAGCTGTTGAACTTTTTTTATTGGTTTTATAAATGTGGTAACCAAATAATTCTCCGCCAAAACAACTTTTCTCAAAGACAATTCTTTCTCAGACTGCGCTTCTCCGCAGAATTATTCCCAGTAGAAATCTTCCCCGTAAAATCCACATAGAACGCTTTCCCGTAGAATTCCCCACGTAGAATTCATCCCGGTAGAATTGTTCCCGGTAGAATTCTTCCCCGTAGAATTCTTCCCCGTAGAGTTTTCCCAGTAGAAGTTTTAGTGTGGTGGGTTTTAATGTAGTAAGTTTCGGTGTGGTGAGTTTAGATGTGGTGAATTTTGGAGTAATGAGTTTAATTGTGTTTAGTTTTGGTGTGGTGAGTTTTAGTGTGGTGAGTTTTAGTGTGGTGAGTTTTAGTGTGATGAGTTTAAGTGTGGCGATTTTTAGTGTGGTGAGTTTTAGTGTGGTGAATTATAGTGTGGTGGGTTTTAGTGTGGTGAATTTTAATGTGGCATGTTTTAGTGTGGCGTGTTTTAGTGTAGCGAGTTTTAGTGTGGTGGGTTTTAGTGTGGTTAATTATAGTGTGGTGAGTTTTATATAATAATAATAATAGTTTGGCGCTACAGTCCTGTGTAGAACTTCGGCCGAGCTCTCTCACCATTTTGAGCTGTGCGTGTTATATTTGTACTCAAAGTGGTGGGACCTACAGTTTATTGCCGAATCCGAACGGCGGGTGAGAGCTTTTTCATAGGCAATGGTTTTACTCTCGTAGGTTTGCCATTTACTGACGAGAGGTAGCGCGGTATAGAAAAATGTTTCTATGAAAATATGTTGTTAGCCCCAGTCCAGGCTTGAACCGGGGACCTTTCGGCTCGCAGTCCAACGCACTAACCACTGAGCTACCGCGGCTCAGTGTGGTTTAGTGTGGTTAATTATAGTGTGGTGGGTTTTAGTGTGGTGATTTTTAGTGCGGTAAGTTTTAGTGTGGTGAGTTTTAGTGTGCGAAATTTGAGTGAAGTGAGTTTTAATGTGGTGAGTTTTAGTGTGGTGAATTTTAATGTGGTGAAATTTTAGTGTAGTGAGTTTTAGTGTGGTGAGTTTTAGTGTGGTGAAATTTTAGTGTGGTGAGTTTTAGTGTGGTGAGTTTTAGTGTTGTGAGTTTTAGTGTGGTGAGTTTTAGTGTGGTGAGTTTTAGTGTGATAAGTTTTAGTGTGTTGAATTTTAGTGCGGTGAGTTTTAGTGTGGCGACATTTGAGTGTAGTAAGTTTTAGTGTGGTGAGTTGTAATGTGGTGAAATTTTAGTGTGGTGACTTTTAGTAAGGTGAATTTTAGTGTGGTGAGTTTTAGTGTGATGAAATTTTAGTGTGGTGGGTTTTAGTGTGGTGAATTTTAGTGTGGTGAAATTTTAGTGTGGTGAGTTTAAGTGTAGTGAATTTTAGTGTGTTAAATTTTTGTGTGGTGAGTTTTAGTGTGGTGAGTTTTTGTGTGGTGAGTTTTAGTGTGGTGAGTTTTAATGTGGTGAATTTTAGTGTGGTGAGTTTAAGTGTGGTGAGTTTTAGTGTGGTGAGTTTTAGTGTGGTGAGTTTTTGTGTGGTGAGTTTTAGTGTGGTGAGTTTTAGTGTGGTGAGTTTTAGTGTGGTGAGTTTTGGTGTGGTGAGTGTAAGTGTGGTGAGTTTTAGTGTGGTGAGTTTTTGTGTGGTGAATTATAGTGTGGTGGGTTTTAGTGTGGTGAATTTAAGGGTGAATTTTAGTTTGGTTAGTTTTAGTGTGGTGAGTTTGTTTTTCTTTTTCTTTCCTTTTTTAGTTTTTCATTTAGTTTGGATAGTGATTTTATGTGATTGGTTTTGTTTTGGTATTTTTGCTTTTGTTGTGTTTTGTTTTGTGTTGTGCTTTTGCTTTTTTGTTTTTAATTTTTTTTTGTATTTGAGTTTTTTGTTTCATGTTCGTTGCTGGCGAATTGCCGAGTTATATCGTATTGAAAGTTTAGGTTGTATGGGAGGTGCCACGCCTCTTTCAAGAAAATCGGATCAGCCGTTTAAAGGGAGAAGCGGAACAAACGTGATTTTTTGTATTTGAGTTTTTTGTTTCATGTTCGTAGCTGGTGAAAGTGTCGAGTTATATCGTATTGAAAGTTTAGGTTGTATGGGAGGTGCCACGCCTCTTTGTCCAATCCCGCCCATATATAGCCTATCATTCCTTCCAGACCATACCGCATCTGTAGTAAAAATGTCAAGAAAATCGGATCAGCCGTTTAGACGGAGAAGCGGAACAAACGTGATTGCTTTTGTTTTTGTATTTTTGCTTTTGTTTTGTTTTGTGCATTTTTGTTTTTACATTTTTTTTGTATTTGAGTTTTTTGTTTCAAGGTCGTAGCTGGTGAAAGTGCCGAGTTATATCGTATTGAAAGTTTAGGTTGTATGGGAGGTGCCACGCCTATTTGTCCAATCCCGCCCATATATGGCCTATCATTCCTTCCAGACCATACCGCATCTGTGGTAAACATTTCAAGAAAATCGGATCTGCCGTGTAGACGGAGAAGCGGAACAAACGTGATTGCTTTTGTTTTTGTATTTTTGCTTTTGTTTTGTTTTGTGCTTTTGCTTTTTTGTTTTTAAATTTTTTTTTTGTATTTGAGTTTTTTTGTTTCATGTTCGTAGCTGGTGGTAGTGCCGAGTTATATCGTATTGAAAGTTTAGGTTGTATGGGAGGTGCCACGCCTCTTTGTCCAATCCCGCCCATATATAGCCTATCATTCCTTCCAGACCATACCTCATCTGTGGTAAACATTTCAAGAAAAATGGATCAGCCGTGTAGACGGAGAAGCGGAACAAACGTGATTGCTTTTGTTTTTGTATTTTTGCTTTTGTTTTGTTTTGTGCTTTTGCTTTTTTGTTTTTAATTTTTTTTTTGTATTTGTTTTTTGTTTCATGTTCGTAGCTGGTGGTAGTGCCGAGTTATATCGTATTGAAAGTTAAGGTTGTATGGGAGGTGCCACGCCTCTTTGTCCAATCCCGCCCATATATAGCCTATCATTCCTTCCAGACCATACCGCATCTGTGGTAAAAATTTCAAGAAAATCGGATCTGCCGTTTAGACGGAGAAGCGGAACAAACGTACAAACGTACAAACGAACAAACAGATTTATTATATTAATAGGATATATTAATTTTACAAACTTAACTAAATAATTGAATAAGAGCATTAGTAGAGATAGGTTTTTATTTCGTTTGTTCTAAAGGGACATATGCTGTTAGGGTATGTGCTTATATTTCAGTAACTAAAAGTCGGACCATTTTCGAAATTCGACACAATGGATTCGTATTTCAGAATTACGATGGTGCTATTAACCCAATTTGAGCATATCTCGACATATGTTGTTATTTCATATTGCCACAGATATTATGTTATTAGATTAATTTTGTTAAGATAATTTTATGTTTTAATAAAGTCTCGAACAATTTTAATAACACGATTTTCAAACATTTTTCATAAGTGTCAGATAACGTCACCTTAAATGGACTTTAGATCAGGTTTCTTAGTAAATAAAGTTGTTTTTTATTTTGAATGTACATATCGATTTATTCACATGCTGTGCGGTGTAATATCAACAAAAATATAACTTGTGTTCGGATACAGTTTTGCACTGTTTATGTTAAACATCTACATGGAGGGGAAAACATTCTTAAAAAATAGTAGAATTTGTCTAATATCAAATAAAATACTACTTAAATTCAAGAATTTGTCAACTGAATAGTATGAAAGCAAATTACTTAGTTGTCTAAAAAGTAAACAAACTTTATTCTACTGGATTTTCAGAAGTTAAATTATTGATTATTAAAAACCAAAAAGAACAAGCAAAATTGCTGCTGAGTTCTTCGCAAAAGAAACACGTGTATATATATCTGCTTTTGTTTTCGTCGGTATGCTTTGTGTTGCGATGTCGCCATCTGTGCATGTCAAATTTTCTAGATATTCGACATTATGTTCTTAGGTATCAAAAAAGTAACTAAGTACAATTTGTCTGGATTGCGGATGTTTTTTTCTTAGGTATCAAAAACCGGCATGATATACAAAGCAATTGTGTGTTTTCACGAATAGAACTACAAAGCATAGTCAGACAACCAAGCGTCTGTTTATGTATGAATGTTAAAAATATAAAAACAGAAAAAACGAATTTTCCTACGAATATTGGTATGGGTTCAGTTCGTAAACATAAATTTCGCATTAATACTAAGTTGAATTCATTCAATTGTTATCTAAATACACTATACAATGCTTATGGGTAACGTGCGGAAGTTTAATACATAACCAACAGTAGAGGCAGCAGAAGAGAAGAAAGTGTATAAGGTAAGTAAATGGTTTCAGAATATTATAGATAGATTAAATTAAATAATAATACAAATAATAAAATAAACAATTCGATTAAATTAAGTATTCAAAGAAGTCATATAATATACAAAAATACAATTCTAAATAAACAATAAATTACGTAAAATATATTTTTTATGTTAGCTTCAAAATAATTGCTTTTAGTTACTATCGTCGACAGACAGACACACGAACAAACAGACGGCACTGACAGACGGACAACGCAATACAAAACATAATATCGACAAATCCAGATTAAAAAACAACAACTATAGGAACACGTGTTCATTAAATTTTTGGGAAGAAAACAGCAGGAGCATTTTTATACCTCAGAAATTGATAACTGAATTCAGGAATAATTCTACTTAGTTACTTTTTTGATACTTAAGAATATAATAACTGAATTCAAGAATAATAATAATTAGTTACTTTTTTTTGATAACTAAATAAATTCTTTTCTTGAAATGAAGGATTTTTGGTTTAGCTGTATATCATTCCGTATATGTACAAAACTATATATATTGAAATTTGAAATTGAAATATATATATATATATATATATATATATATATATATATATATATATATATATATATATATTGTTACGAAATGTAATTTTCCCCATAGTGCAAGCAGTCAACAATAATTAATGAGACGCAAGACAATTCAGCGCACTAAGCATGTGTTAGAAAGAAACGGAAGATCATGCAGCGCACTGGATTTGGAAGATCATGCAGCGCACTGAGGCAGAGATGGAAGATCAGCGCATTAAAACACATGAGTGCGAATGAGATGCCAATAGCATGCGTCATTCACGAAACGAGTAGAAGGTTCTCGAAACAAGTCGAAGCTTGTCGAAACGTGTCGAACTGATGCCTGCAGTATATAAGGCCGCGCATCTGAGGCACTGTACTTCAGTTGTGATTTGATAGTGAACTAGTGCATCTCGTGAGCGAACAATTGTAGTAATACAGCAGTGGTTATAAGTGATTGTTACTAAGTTGTTATTTAAGTAAATAAAGTTAATTAATACTCGTTGAAATAATACTAGTTAAAACCAAATATTAGTGTGTTTTTATTTTGTACACAATCCAGCGATACGAACTCATAGAACAGTTTTCCGTAGACTGATAGAAAATGGTTAAATTCGAACAACTTAAAGGTGACCAGCTAAAGAAGGAACTGGCGATTCAAAATCTTCCAACTGTAGGTACGAAAGTAGAGCTACAAAAGCGTCTAATGGAAGAATTAGAGAACCAAGGTATTGACCTCGCAGAGCACGAGTTTGAAGTGAAAGCTGCAACAGCGTCATCGAAAACTGTGTACACGGAGCAAAAAGTACAGTCCCAAAGTTTTGATAGTAGCCAGTTGCTCGGAGCAATACAACAACACCTTCTAGAAAATTCAAAACAGCTTCAAGAAAATTCCAACAAATTAGATCAAAAATTTCAAGAAAATGCCAACAAAATGGAACAGAAGCTTCAAAAAATTCCAACAAATTAGATCAAAAATTTCAAGAAAATTCCAACAAAATGGAACAGAAGCTTCAAGAAAATTCCAACCAAATTGAACAGAAACTTCAAGAAAATTCCAACAAAATGGAGCAGAAATTTCAAGAAAATTCCAGCAAAATGGAACAGAAACTTCTAGAGAATTCCAACAAACATCAAATTAAAATGGAGGAAAAGATGCAGGAACATTCGAAGCAACTTCTGGAAGTTTCGTGCTTGAGGCAAATGTAAATGACATGGAAGTGAGCGTTGACGATAAGATTCAAAGATTGGAAAATAACGTTGATGAGAAATATCATGGAATCGACAAAAAGGCACAGAAAATTCAAAAGGACTTCGGTATATTGCAGTTAAATGACCCACACAGCATTTTGTTAGTGGTACGAGACTAAAGTCACCGATTTACGATGAAACTACAGCGTTCAACATTTTCAAGCTGCAATTTGAGACCACGGCTGTAAGTAATCGGTGGAACAATGAGGACAACGTAGCCGCACTTATCGTGGCGCTAAAAGGATGCGCAGCCGAAGTATTGCAGACTGTTCCAGAAAGCGATAGAAACAGTTACACAACTTATGGCAGCACTGCAACGGAAATATGGAAGTGATCACATGAAGCAAATCTACAGAATGGAATTAAAGGGCCGAATGCAAAGAAATAGTGAAACATTACAGGCGTATGCAGCGGACATCGAGAGGCTTGCGCATTTGTCGTATTCAGATTCAGCAAGTGATTTCATAGAAAAGTGCAAAATCGAAGCGTTGGTTGATGGCATACGCGATCAGGAGACAAAACGTGCAACAGTGATTGCGCCCAAGGTAACATTTACGGAAACGGTTACCATCGCTCTAACACAGGAGACAGCAAATGCGTTGTGCCGATCGGCTCCAAAGGCGCGTAGAATTGATGTGGAGAACGATGATTTATTTCAAGTAGTGTGCCAAGCAGTTAAAGCAGGCGTTAAAACCGAACACACATCAGCCAACAAAGATACCCAATTCAAAGGTAAATGTTACAACTGCATGGGCATATGGCACGTGACTGTCGTAAAAAATGCAATCACTCAACAAATCAATCTGCAGATGAACCCAGACATGAAGAAAAACGGGACCATGTCCAAAATGGCGTAAATTTTAATCAAGCTTTAAACTAAAACGAGTCAGATCTGCGGGGCACGATCTGACTCCCATAACCGATTGCCCCAGAATCTCCATTTCACAAATTGCTCGAAAGCCAAATAGCTTAACTGTCGAAGGAGTCATTGATTGTACATCATATATGGTAACATTGGACACGGGAGCTTCACACTCTATAATAAGAAGTAACCTTGTTAAGGACGTAGTAGAGTCACTTATAGGAATAAAATTGCAAACAGCCTATCTGAGGAAAGATTACCAAGGAAATCATGATTGGTACTACGACAGTTAAGCATGATTTTATAGTGGCGGAAATAGTAGACGAAATAATACTTGACATGGACTTCATGATAAGGAACGGTTTCACACTAGATCTAACAAGAAAAATTTTGAGTTATGCCAACACAGAGATCCAACTAAACATTGATTGTGACCAGAGCTCAAAAATTAAACAAGTTATCGCTCATAAAAATAGAAAAATACCACCTAATTCAGAAGCAATTGTTTGGGCGAAATTAAATGGAGATTGTGGGATAAGCAAGTTGTGGGTTATAGAAGCGAATGATGAGCAAATGAGCAGAAGTAATATTGTTGTCGGAAGAACATTAGTTGAAGCGACAAAAGACAAAGTTATTCCAATAAGAGTACTCAACATGGAAAACTCGTCCAAATTAATTAAAAAGGGAACAGTAATAGGTAGGTGTCAAGAGGCATCTGCGATAATAAATTGTGAAGCAAGTCAATCAAAAATCAACAATACACCGCAAATAGATAATAAATCTGCTCAATCTTTTATAAAAAAATGGACCAAGGATTTGACTGCCAAAGAAAAAAGGAAAGTACAAAAACTAATTGATAAACACTGGTTTGTATTCGCTGCTACGACGGAAGAACTCCCATCGTAAAACATCGAATAGACACTGGTGACTCTAAACCAATTCGTCATGCACCGCGAAGAGTACCACTTGCCAAACGGGATGAAGTGTCACATTTAGTCGAAGAGACGGACAAAAATGGTGTCGTGGAACCATCACAAGTGGTGTTGGTTAAAAAGAAGGATGGTAGTACGCGGTTTTGCGTTGATTACCGAAAGTTAAATGAAGGATAGCTATCCATTGCCTAGAATCGACGATACCTTGGATACACTCTCTAATGCAAAATGGTTTTCTACGTTAGACTTGCAAAGCGGTTACTGGCAAGTAGAAATCGATAAGAAAGATCGAGAGAAGACCGCATTCAGTACTGGAGATGGACTATGGCAATTTTTGGTAATGCCGTTTGGACTATACAATGCCCCAGCAACATTCGAGCGGTTAATGGAGCACGTATTAAAAGGTTTACACTGGAAAACATGCCTGGTATACCTTGATGACATAATTGTTATGGGCAAGGATTTCAACGAACATCTAAGAAATCTAGAAGAAATTTTTCATCGATTGGAAAGTGCGGGACTGAAACTTAGCCCAAAGAAATGTTCACTTTTTAAGAAAGAAGTCAAATATCTGGGTCATCGAGTTACCACAGAAGGCGTACATACCAACGAGGATAAAAAAGTTGCCGTAAAAGAGTGGCCCAGGCCACAGAACCTACATGACCTTCGAAGCTTCTTGGGGCTATGTACATACTACAGGCGATTTGTTCCAGGTTTTGCCAATGTTGCTAGCAGTCTTCACGAATTGACAAGAAAGAACCGCGCATTTCAATGGGGTGATGATCAAGAAAGGGCATTTTTGAAATTAAAAGATCTACTGTTCTCGGCACCAATTCTTGCGTATCCAATTCCAGGTGAGAAATTTATACTCGATACGGATACAAGCGGATACGGAATAGGCGTAGTTCTCTCTCAAGTAATCAATGGGCAGGAAAAAGTGATCGCATACTACAGTAAAACATTGTCCAAGCCCGAGCGAAATTACTGTGTCACCAGGAGGGAGCTTCTTGCTGTAATTGAAAGTGTGAAAAATTTCCATAAGTATCTGTACGGACAACAGTTTCACTTGAGAACCGATCACGCAGCACTACGATGGTTACTTCAGTTCAAAGATCCGGAAGGCCAAATTGCGCGTTGGATAGAACGATTACAGAGCTACGATTTCTCAATCGAACATCGTAAAGGAGGAAATCATGGAAATGCAGATGCTCTGTCACGACGCCCATGTAAACTAGAATGCAGACATTGTTCAAGAGCTGAAGGAAAAGAAAACATAATTGACATTCGATTGCTAAATGTTTTGCCCGATGAAAAATGGACTCTGGAACAAATTCAAATTGATCAAAAGAGTGATCCCGACCTCACAAAAATCATGTTGTTCAAGGAACAACAAAGAAAACCATCATGGTAAGATATAGCTGCGGACAGTCCAATAACTAAAGCTTACTGGGCACAGTGGCAGAGCTTAATGCTACAAGATGGTTGCTTATATCGTGTATGGGAAAATGAAGATGGCACATCCGCTCGAAGTTTGATTGTTGTTCCCAAGTCAAAAATAAAAGAGATATTATTAGCGGAATACCATGGTGGATCTAGTGGTGGTCATTTGGGCATTAATAAAACGGTCGAGAAGGTAAAGAAACGTTTTTATTGGATTGGATGCCAAGAGTCAGTCGTCGATTGGATTCGCTGTTGTCCCCAATGTGTACCAGCAAAAGGACCAGAAGTCGTGGCAGGATGCGTCAGTACAACGAGGGAGCACCATTCGAGCGTATTGCCATAGATGTCGCCGGGCCGTTTCCAATCAGTGATGCGGGTAATAAGTATGTCCTTGTCGTCATTAACTATTTCAGCAAGTGGCCTGAAGTGTATCCCATGCCGAATCAAGAAGCGTCATTCACGAAACGAGTAGAAGGTTCTCGAAACAAGTCGAAGCTTGTCGAAACGTGTCGAACTGATGACTGCAGTATATAAAGCCGCGCATCTGAGGCACTGTACTTCAGTTGTGATTTGATAGTGAACTAGTGCATCTCGTGAGTGAACATTGTAAAGATAAATTGTAGTAATACAGTAGTGGTTATAAGTGATTGTTATTAAGTTGTTATTTAAGTAAATAAAGTTAATTAATACTACTTAAAATAATACTAGTTAAAACCAAATATTAGTGTGTTTTTATTTTGTACACAATCCAGCGATACGAACTCATAGAACAGTTTTCCGTAGACTGAATTTTCGTAACAATATATATATATATATATATATATATATATATATATATATATATATATATATATATATATATATATATATATTATATATATATATATATATATATATATATATATATACATATATATATATATATATATATATATATATATATATATATATATACATATATATATATATATATATATATATATATATATATATATATATATATATATATATATATATATATATATGTATATATATATATATATTTTAAAAATAACATGCTATAAATGTTTTACATAAAAAACAATTTCGAGATCAACATATTTTATTAGTCTATAACGGAATTTAAATAAAATGCCTTTTTGTTGTTCCTGGAAATGTAATGTTGTGGCATTTCGAGCGTTTGAACCATACTGATTCACATACATTTGGTACACCTCAATCAAATATAAAAAAAAAGAAATAATACATTGAATTTTTACATATAGAAAATAATTAAAATATGTATTTGTAGTTTGTGTTCTTTTGTTTTTTTATTTTATCTTGACAATAACTTCAAAAATAGTCTAAACAAGCAAACTTTCAGCATTTCAACCAGATTGAGGTTCTAAAATGGCTGTTAAAATTTACGTTTAATATATGAATAATTTGCGAAGTTATAATTATAATCATGAAAATATTATGAACGTTTTATATATTACGAGTTTGTTTGTGTATTGTTTATAACAATTTATTTATTTAACTTTTAATATATTCTTTTGTAATTTTCAAATAATTTTGCTATTTTATTTTATATTTAAACATTTTAATATTAAAAGTTTTTATTTATCAATTTTTTTGTTTGTTTTTTTTTTATTTGTAAGTATTATAATAATTTAAATTATATTTAACATGATGAGCGATTTTAAGAAGCATTTTTTACAAATGCATACAATATTTTCGAATTTCTCCAAGGTGTTACAAAAATACATCTAAAAATCCGAAATGTACGTTAAATTATAGAGTATTATGCAAGTACAAAAACAACCACCTGAGTGGAAATTCAGTTCATCGGATCAGGCTGCCACTGATTAAGTTGGCTGATCAGGCTTTGTGTTACACATCATTCGAGTGATATTAAATTTTTTCTTAAAATCTGAAACATATACGGATTTCTGAAGAGCTAGATGAATTAAACTCCGATTTTAGATTACTTATACACATGCGGTATTGGAAATGGGTATGATCGGCCGATTTTGACCTGTTACTCGACCACTTATGTTCAACACTATCATCTTAAGGTAAATTATGCTGTTATACGCTATTGACTTTATGATTAAATATATAAAAATAATGTTTTTCTCGCGAACCTACATGTGTTACCCTGGTTATTTATCGGAATATATCTGTGGCGAAATAACAACATAAGTCTATTTTTTTAACTTTTCTGGAGAGCATTTTTAAAATTTAACACTGATTAAAACTGAAAAATTCCTTAAAAATATTTTGAAATTTATTTTTGCAAACTAAAGAAAAAATTGAACAAAACAAACATCTGCAAAATTTTTTTATTAAAATATTTATGTGAAATTTATTGAATAAAAATTAACCCATGCAGTTATTCCAAACTAAAATATGTAAAATATATAGAAACATCTCGACTTACGTTGTTTTTTCAAAACAAATAACATAAATCACAAAAGTATACATCGACTGGTGTGGTTTTTACGAAACGAAACTTTTAAATTTATCGATAAGTGTGCTTTTATTAGTGTGTTAATAAATTAAGAATCTTCTGTATTGTTGTCTTCTGAAATATCAGGATCAGAATTGGGAATTATGGAAAATGTTTATAAACATTGTGAAGATAAAAATAAACTGATCTTTGTACACTAAGAAAAAAGTGACGTAATAAAATTAAATAAAATTTATTTAAATTTAATTTAAATACTTTTGTAATAAAAAGTGTAATACTCCATACAAAAAATATTTCGCGCGTATTTAATTTCAAAATAAATTAAAAAGTATTTAATTTTATTAAAAATGTCGAAAAATGTAACATAAAATAATAATTCCTAATCTTTTTTATATGAAAGAAATAGTTTTTAAAATACTAATTTACATATTTATGATGTTGTGATTAAATTCAAATGTTATAACCTTAATAAATTGTGATAAAAAGTATTTACTTCAAATTTTATTAGATACGTAATAAATTTAAATAAAATGTATTTACTTCAAATTTTATTACGTACATAATAAATTTGAATAAAAAGTATTTACATCAATTTTAAATAAAAAGTATTTAATTTAAATACAAAAGACTACGGGTGAAAAACGTGTCGAAAAGGATTTAAATTTATTACTTTTTTATTTAATTTTTTACTTTTTTCCCTCAGTGTATGTTTAATATAATAGGCTCATAATAAATTAAACATACAACACTGAGGGAAAAAAGTAATAAAATTAAATAAAAAAGTAATACATTTAAATACTTTTCGACACGTTTTTCACCCGTAGTCTTTTGTATTTAAATTAAATACTTTTTATTTAAACTTGATGTAAATACTTTTTATTGAAATTTATTACGTACTTAATAAAATTTAAAGTAAATACTTTTTATTTAAATATATTATGTATGTCATAAAATTTTAAGTAAATACTTTTTATCACTTTTTAATAAGGTAACTTTAATCACAACATCATAAATACGTAAATTGGTATTTTGAAAACTATTTATTTCATATAAAGAAGATTAGAAACAGATAAAATTATTATTTTTTTCCCTTTTTCGAAATTTTTAATAAAATTAAATACTTTTTATTTATTTTGAAATTAAATACGCACGTAATATTTTTTATATGGAGTATTACGTTTTTTATTACAAAACTATTTAAATCAAATTTAAATAAATTTTATTTAGTTTTATTACGTCACTTTTTTCTTAGTGAAAGATCAGTTTTTTGTATATTTTTTACTCCAAAATCTAAAATTATAGTCGAAATTGAATTTGGACAGCCCCTATTATAAAAAAATATCATCACTTTCTTATGAATTGATGCCAATCACGAGGATGATTATTGAAGTTTTCTTTTTCTATCGTTCAATAACTGCGTGATCCACATTACACTTCAAGTGAGTGTGTCCACTAAATGTATGATTAAAAATTAAAACACTAAAAATGTATCATTAATTTGTTTAATGTACCGGTTATTAATAAGGAACATTGAGTTGTTGACTTAGAACAATCATACAAATTTTCATGTTGGTCAAATTAAAATAAATTATTGAGTCAGTAGCAGCTTCACTGCACCAAATTTGGACTTGGTCAAATATGTGTTGAAACATTTTTTTCGACATATTTCAAACACACAAAGGCGGAGTTTGTATCAAAAACTTTTTGTTTCTGTCCGCAAATATTCAGGTAATCTGCCTTTAAATTCCATAATTTAGATAATCTGCCATAAGCCTCCCAAAAACGTTAATTTATCTGTCTGTTAGCTGTAGACATTCCTGAAAAATGTCAATCGAATTATAATGAACTAAATCGTATTATAATGCTTACAAATCCACACTGAGGGAAAAAAGTAATAAAATTAAATAAAAAAGCAATAAAATTAAATACTTTTCGACTCGTTTTTCACCCGTTGTCTCTTTTATTTAAATTAAATATTTTTTATTTAAAATTGAAGTAAATACTTTTTATTTAAATTTATTACGTACGTAATAAAATTTGAAGTAAATACTTTTTATTTAAATTTATTACGTAGGTTAATATTTGATGTAAATATTTTTTATTACTTTTTATTAAGATAATAAAGTTTTAATTTAATTTAATCACAAGATCATAAACTTGTCAATTGGTATTTTAAAACTATTTATTTCATGTAAAGGTTAGGAAAAGATAATATTATTATTTTTTTTACTTTTTTCGAAATTTTTTATCACTCACGGTGGTCCTATAGGTTGGACACATGCCCACGTATTACATAATTTTTTCGTGGTTACTTTCAAAAAACAAATTTTAATAATGTTCAAAATATTTCTATAATATAATTTTTTGAAATAATGAATTTAATTGCAAAAGTAATTAAATTGAATACTTTTTATTTAATTTGAAATTAAATACGCGCGTAATATTTTTTTGAATAGAGTATAACTTTATTTATTACAAAAGTATTTAAATTAAATTTAAATAGATTTTATTTAATTTTATTACGTCACTTTTTCCATAGTGCAGAAATAAATTTCGTTAGCTTCTCTTTCATCTTCTGATTTTGCAACATAAAAGAACTTTCACAGTCGTGTATTGTCAAATTATATGTATTTAGTTGTCTTTTATAATAATAAAATGTACGGGCCATTCCACACCAAATCGACCAAAAAAAGTAAATTTTCAGTTTTTACCTTTTTGATTTCAATAAAATTAGGGCTTATTGACCAAACATTGACCAATTTTTTTTTTAATTTTTTTCGACCTCTACTTCCAGAGATACAGTACTTCAAAATAACAAAAAATGGGCCAAAAATCACTTTTGTATGGTTGTTTATATTTCAATATCTCTAAAAGTAGACATGCTAGAAACTTCGTTGATGGCTCGTTTTAAAGGTATTTTTTTATAAATATGATGCAATCAAAATACCATCTTAAAATTTGGCATAAACATTTGTATTAAATCAACCAAACTTTGTGATTTTTTTCAGAATTTTAAAAAGGGTCCTTTTTAAGGACATCAATTTTGAAGTGCAAGATTATTGACCACGGGCCACATGTTCAAGTTTTCTAAAAGCCTGTTCTATTACCTTTAAAACGAGCCATCAATGAAGTTTCTAGCATTTCTACTTTAAGAGATATTGAAATATAAATGGTCAATGCATATCTCAATAAGCTTTATCAGCTGCCCAAATTTCATTGAAATCGAAGAAGGTGAGTTCCAACCGCTGGTCGAGTTGGTGTGGAATGGCCCGTACAGTATATACGTATAGGTTTACATAAAAACATATATATATATATATATATATATATATATATATATATATATATATATATATATATATATATATATTATATATATATATATATATATATATATATATATATATATATATATATATATATATATATATATATATACATATATATATATATATATATATATATATATATATATATATGTATATATATATTTTAAAAATAACATGCTATAAATGTTTTACATAAAAAACAATTTCCATACCATCTTAAAATTTGGCATAAACATTTGTATTAAATCAACCAAACTTTGTGATTTTTTTCAGAATTTTAAAAAGGGTCCTTTTTAAGGACATCAATTTTGAAGTGCAAGATTATTGACCACGGGCCACATGTTCAAGTTTTCTAAAAGCCTGTTCTATTACCTTTAAAACGAGCCATCAATGAAGTTTCTAGCATTTCTACTTTAAGAGATATTGAAATATAAATGGTCAATGCATATCTCAATAAGCTTTATCAGCTGCCCAAATTTCATTGAAATCGAAGAAGGTGAGTTCCAACCGCTGGTCGAGTTGGTGTGGAATGGCCCGTACAGTATATACGTATAGGTTTACATAAAAACATATATATATATATATATATATATATATATATATATATATATATATATATATATATATATATATATATATATATATATATATATATATATATATATATATATATATATATATATATATATACATATATATATATATATATATATATATATATATATATATATATATATATGTATATATATATTTTAAAAATAACATGCTATAAATGTTTTACATAAAAAACAATTTCGAGATCATTAGATCATTTATTAGTCTATAACGGAATTTAAATAAAATGCCTTTTTGTTGTTCCTGGAAATGTAATGTTGTGGCATTTCGAGCGTTTGAACCATACTGATTCACATACATTTGGTACACCTCAATCAAATATAAAAAAAAAGAAATAATACATTGAATTTTTACATATAGAAAATAATTAAAATATGTATTTGTAGTTTGTGTTCTTATTGCATTTTATTTTTTTTTTGTTTTTTATTTTATCTTGACAATAACTTCAAAAATAGTCTAAACAAGCAAACTTTAAGCATTTCAACCAGATTGAGGTTCTAAAATGGCTGTTAAAATTTACGTTTAATATATGAATAATTTGCGAAGTTATAATTATAATCATGAAAATATTATGAAAGTTTTATATATTACGAGTTTGTTTGTGTATTGTTTATAACAATTTATTTATTTAACTTTTAATATATTCTTTTGTAATTTTCAAATAATTTTGCTATTTTATTTTATATTTAAACATTTTAATATTAAAAGTTTTTATTTATCAATTTTTTTGTTTGTTTTTTTTTTTATTTGTATGTATTATAATAATTTAAATTATATTTAACATGATGAGCGATTTTAAGAAGCATTTTTTACAAATGCATACAATATTTTCGAATTTCTCCAAGGTGTTACAAAAATACATCTAAAAATCCGACATGTACGTTAAATTATAGAGTATTATGCAAGTACAAAAACAACCACCTGAGTGGAAATTCAGTTCATCGGATCAGGCTGCCACTGATTAAGTTGGCTGATCAGGCTTTGTGTTACACATCATTCGAGTGATATTAAATTTTTTCTTAAAATCTGAAACATATACGGATTTCTGAAGAGCTAGATGAATTAAACTCCGATTTTAGATTACTTATACACATGCGGTATTGGAAATGGGTATGATCGGCCGATTTTGACCTGTTACCCCACCACTTATGTTCAACACTATCATCTTAAGGTAAATTATACTGTTATACGCTATTGACTTTATGATTAAATATATAAAAATAATGTTTTTCTCGCGAACCTACATGTGTTGCCCTGGTTATTTATCGGAATATATCTGTGGCGAAATAACAACATAAGTCTATTTTTTTTAACTTTTCTGGAGAGCATTTTTAAAATTTAACACTGATTAAAACTGAAAAATTCCTTAAAAATATTTTGAAATTTATTTTTGCAAACTAAAGAAAAAATTGAACAAAACAAACATCTGCAAAATTTTTTTATTAAAATATTTATGTGAAATTTATTGAATAAAAATTAACCCATGCAGTTATTCCAAACTAAAATATGTAAAATATATAGAAACATCTCGACTTACGATGTTTTTTCAAAACAAATAACATAAATCACAAAAGTATATATCGACTGGTGTGGTTTTTACGAAACGAAACTTTTAAATTTATCGATAAGTGTGCTTTTATTAGTGTGTTAATAAATTAAGAATCTTCTGTATTGTTGTCTTCTGAAATATCAGGATCAGAATTGGGAATTTTGGAAAATGTTTATAAACATTGTGAAGATAAAAATAAACTGATCTTTGTACACTAAGAAAAAAGTGACGTAATAAAATTAAATAAAATTTATTTAAATTTGATTTAAATACTTTTGTAATAAAAAGTGTAATACTCCATACAAAAAATATTTCGCGCGTATTTAATTTCAAAAGAATTAAAAAGTATTTAATTTTATTAAAAATGTCGAAAAATGTAACATAAAATAATAATTCCTAATCTTTTTTATATGAAAGAAATAGTTTTTAAAATACTAATTTACATATTTATGATGTTGTGATTAAATTCAAATGTTATAACCTTAATAAATAGTGATAAAAAGTATTTACTTCAAATTTTATTAGATACGTAATAAATTTAAATAAAATGTATTTACTTCAAATTTTATTACGTACATAATAAATTTGAATAAAAAGTATTTACATCAATTTTAAATAAAAAGTATTTAATTTAAATACAAAAGACTACGGGTGAAAAACGTGTCGAAAAGGATTTAAATTTATTACTTTTTTATTTAATTTTTTACTTTTTTCCCTCAGTGTATGTTTAATATAATAGGCTCATAATAAATTAAACATACAACACTGAGGGAAAAAAGTAATAAAATTAAATAAAAAAGTAATACATTTAAATACTTTTCGACACGTTTTTCACCCGTAGTCTTTTGTATTTAAATTAAATACTTTTTATTTAAACTTGATGTAAATACTTTTTATTGAAATTTATTACGTACTTAATAAAATTTAAAGTAAATACTTTTTATTTAAATTTATTATGTATGTAATAAAATTTTAAGTAAATACTTTTTATCACTTTTTAATAAGGTAACTTTAATCACAACATCATAAATACGTAAATTGGTATTTTGAAAACTATTTATTTCATATAAAGAAGATTAGAAACAGATAAAATTATTATTTTTTTCACTTTTTCGAAATTTTTAATAAAATTAAATACTTTTTATTTATTTTGAAATTAAATACGCACGTAATATTTTTTATATGGAGTATTACGTTTTTTATTACAAAACTATTTAAATCAAATTTAAATAAATTTTATTTAGTTTTATTACGTCACTTTTTTCTTAGTGAAAGATCAGTTTTTTGTATATTTTTTACTCCAAAATCTAAAATTATAGTCGAAATCGAATTTGGACAGCCCCTATTATAAAAAAATATCATCACTTTCTTATGAATTGATGCCAATCACGAGGATGATTATTGAAGTTTTCTTTTTCTATCGTTCAATAACTGCGTGATCCACATTACACTTCAAGTGAGTGTGTCCACTAAATATATGATTAAAAATTAAAACACTAAAAATGTATCATTAATTTGTTTAATGTGACGGTTATTAATAAGGAACATTGAGTTGTTGACTTAGAACAATCATACAAATTTTCATGTTGGTCAAATTAAAATAAATTATTGAGTCAATAGCAGCTGCACTGCACCAAATTTGGACTTGGTCAAATATGTGTTGAAACATTTTTTTCGACATATTTCAAACACACAAAGGCGGAGTTTGTATCAAAAACTTTTTGTTTCTGTCCGCAAATATTCAGGTAATCTGCCTTTAAATTCCATAATTTAGATAATCTGCCATAAGCCTCCCAAAAACGTTAATTTATCTGTCTGTTAGCTGTAGACATTCCTGAAAAATGTCAATCGAATTATAATGAACTAAATCGTATTATAATGCTTACAAATCCACACTGAGGGAAAAAAGTAATAAAATTAAATAAAAAAGCAATAAAATTAAATACTTTTCGACTCGTTTTTCACCCGTTGTCTCTTTTATTTAAATTAAATATTTTTTATTTAAAATTGAAGTAAATACTTTTTATTTAAATTTATTACGTACGTAATAAAATTTGAAGTAAATACTTTTTATTTAAATTTATTACGTAGGTTAATATTTGATGTAAATATTTTTTATTACTTTTTATTAAGATAATAAAGTTTTAATTTAATCACAAGATCATAAACTTGTCAATTGGTATTTTAAAACTATTTATTTCATGTAAAGGTTAGGAAAAGATAATATTATTATTTTTTTACTTTTTTCGAAATTTTTTATCACTCACGGTGGTCCTATAGGTTGGACACATGCCCACGTATTACATAATTTTTTCGTGGTTACTTTCAAAAAACAAATTTTAATAGTGTTCAAAATATTTCTATAATATAATTTTTTGAAATAATGAATTTAATTGCAAAAGTAATTAAATTGAATACTTTTTATTTAATTTGAAATTAAATACGCGCGTAATATTTTTTTGAATAGAGTATAACTTTATTTATTACAAAAGTATTTAAATTAAATTTAAATAGATTTTATTTAATTTTATTACGTCACTTTTTCCATAGTGCAGAAATAAATTTCGTTAGCTTCTCTTTCATCTTCTGATTTTGCAACATAAAAGAACTTTCACAGTCGTGTATTGTCAAATTATATGTATTTAGTTGTCTTTTATAATAATAAAATGTACGGGCCATTCCACACCAAATCGACCAAAAAAAGTAAATTTTGAGTTTTTACCTTTTTGATTTCAATAAAATTAGGGCAGCTGATAAAGCTTATTGACCAAACATTGACCAATTTTTTTTTTAATTTTTTTCGACCTCTACTTCCAGAGATACAGTACTTCAAAATAACAAAAAATGGGCCAAAAATCACTTTTGTATGGTTGTTTATATTTCAATATCTCTAAAAGTAGAAATGCTAGAAACTTCGATGATGGCTCGTTTTAAAGGTATTTTTTTATAAATATGATGCAATCAAAATACCATCTTAAAATTTGGCATAAACATTTGTATTAAATCAACCAAACTTTGTGATTTTTTTCAGAATTTTAAAAAGGGTCCTTTTTAAGGACATCAATTTTGAAGTGCAAGATTAATGACCACGGGCCACATGTTCAAGTTTTCTAAAAGCCTGTTCTATTACCTTTAAAACGAGCCATCAATGAAGTTTCTAGCATTTCTACTTTAAGAGATATTGAAATATAAATGGTCAATGCATATCTCAATAAGCTTTATCAGCTGCCCAAATTTCATTGAAATCGAAGAAGGTGAGTTCCAACCGCTGGTCGAGTTGGTGTGGAATGGCCCGTACAGTATATACGTAAAGGTTTACATAAAAACATACATATCTTAAAAATAAAATGAAGCATATGTAGGCTTATAGTAATCAAAAATTTTAGTAATTCCAAAATTTATTATGGAATAACAACATATGTATATCATGCTACATTCTTCAAAATTTAAAACAAAAATGTGATAAAACCGTATATATAGACATAAACTTGTTTTTAATCATATTACTAACTCAGAATAACAACTTATTTCGAGATATTGTTTATATCATACAAAAAATGTTTTGAAATAACAGCATAAGTTGATGAATGAAAATTTGTATACTCAATTGTCAATTGATAATAACAACATAACTGAGATATGTTATTTTTATTCCATACTAGCTGGACCCGTGCACGACTCGTGCCAAGATTTTCTGAATTCAAATATATGGAGCGATTTTATTAATATAAAAAACATTTTATTATTTATATGAGGGGCCCGTGCTTAGCTGTTGAAATTTTTTTATTGGTTTTATAAATGTGGTAACCAAATAATTCTCCGCCAAAACAACTTTTCTCAAAGACAATTTTTTCTCAGACTGCGCTTCTCCGCAGAATTATTCCCAGTAGAATTCTTCTCCGTAAAATCCACATAGAACGCTTTCCCGTAAAATTCATCCCGGTAGAATTGTTCCCGGTAGAATTCTTTCCCGTTGAATTCTTCCCCGTAGAGTTTTTCCCAGTAGCAGTTTTAGTGTGGTGGGATTTAATGTAGTATATTTCGGTGTGGTGAGTTTAGATGTGGTGAATTTTGGAGTGGTGAGTTTAAGTGTGGTGAGTTTTAGTATGGTGAATTTGAGTGTGGTGTTTTTAAGTGTGGTGAGTTTTAGTGTGGTCAATTATAGTGTGGTGGGTTTTAGTTTGGTGAATTTTAGTGCGGTGAGTTTTAGTGTAGCGTGTTTTAGTGTAGCTAGTTTTAGTGTGGTGAATTTTATTGTGGTGAGTTTTAGTGTGATGAATTTTAATGTGATGAATTTTATTGTGGTGAGTTTTAGTGTAGTGAATTTTAGAGTGGTGAGTTTTAGTGTGGTTAATTATAGTGTGGTGGGTTTTAGTGTGGTGAATTTTAGTGCGGTGAGTTTTAGTGTGGTGAGTTTTAGTGTATCGAAATTTGAGTGTAGTGAGTTTTAATGTGGTGAGTTTAAAAGTGGTGAATTTTAATGTGGTGAAATTTTAGTGTAGTGAGTTTTAGTGTGGTGAGTTTTAGTGTGGTGAAATTTTAGTGTGGTGAGTTTAAGTGTAGTGAATTTTAGTGTGTTAAATTTTTGTGTGGTGAGTTTTAGTGTGGTGAGTTTTTGTGTGGTGAGTTTTAGTGTGGTGAGTTTTAATGTGGTGAATTATAGAGTGGAGGGTTTTAGTGTGGTTAATTTAAGGGTGAATTTTAGTGTGGTGAGTTTGTCTTTCTTTTTCTTTCCTTTTTTGTTTTTCATTTAGTTTGGATTGTGGTTTTATGTGATATGATTATGATTGGTTTTGTTTTTGTATTTTTGCTTTTGTTTTGTTGTGCTTTTGCTTTTCTGTTTTTAATTTTTTTTTTGTATTTCAGATTTTTGTTTCATATTCGTAGCTGGTGAAAGTGCCGAGTTATATCGTGTTTAGGTTGCATGGGAGGTGCCACGCCTCTTTGTCCAATCCCGCCCATATATAGCCTATCATTCCTGCCAGACCATACCGCATCTGTGGTAAAAATTTCAAGAAAATCGGATCAGCCGTTTAGACGGAGAAGCGGAACAAACGTGATTGCTTTTGTTTTTGTATTTTTGCTTTTGTTTTGATTTGTTTTGTGCTTTTGCTTTTTTGTTTTTAATTTTTTTTTTGTATTTGAGTTTTTTGTTTCATGTTCGTAGCTGGTGGTAGTGCCGAGTTATATCGTATTGAAAGTTTAGGTTGTATGCGAAGTGCCACGCCTCTTTGTCCAATCCCGCCCATATATAGCCTAGCATTCCTTCCAGACCATACCGCATCTGTGGTAAAAATTTCAAGAAAATCGGATCAGCCGTTTAGACGGAGAAGCGGAACAAACGTGATTGCTTTTGTTTTTGTATTTTTGCTTTTGTTTTGTTTTGTGCTTTTGCTTTTTTGTTTTTAATTTTTTTTTTTGTATTTGAGTTTTTTGTTTCATGTTCGTAGCTGGTGAAAGTGCCGAGTTATATCGTATTGAAAGTTTAGGTTGTAAGGGAGGTGCCACGCCTCTTTGTCCAATCCCGCCCATATATAGCCTATCATTCCTTCCAGACCATACCGCATCTGTGGTAAAAATTTCAAGGAAATCGGATCAGCCGTTTAGACGGAGAAGCGGAACAAACGTACAAACGTACAAACGTACAAACGAACAAACAGATTTATTATATTAATAGGATATATTAATTTTACAAACTTAACTAAATAATTGAATAAGAGCATAAGTAGAGATATGTTTTTATTTCGTTTGTTCTGAAGGGACATGTGCTGTTAGGTTATGTGCTTATATCTCAGTAACTAAAAGTCGGACCATTTCCGAAATTCGACACAATGGATTCGTATTTGAGAATTACGATGGTGCTAATAACCCAATTTGTGCATATCTCGACATATGTTGTTAATTCATATTGCCACAGATATTATGTTATTAGATTAATTTTGTTAAGAGAATTTTATGTTTTAATAAAGTATCGGACAAATTACAATAACACGATTTTCAAACATTTTTCATAAGTGTCAGATAACGTCACCTTAAATGAGCTTTAGATCAGGTTTCTTAGTAAATAAAGTTGTTTTTTATCGATTTGAATGTACATATCAATTTATTCACATGCTGTGCGGTGTAATATCAACAAAAATATATCTTGTGTTCGGATACAGTTTTGCACTGTTTATGTTAAACATCTACATGGAGGAAAATAAAATTCTAAAACTCGAGAAGAATTCGGTTGGAAAGAAAAATAGTACAATTTGACTAATATCAATAAAATTCTACTAAAATTCAAGAATTTGTCATCTGAATATTATGAAAGCAAATTACTTAGTTGTCTAAAAAGTAAACAAACTTTATTCTACTGGATTTTCAGAAGTTAAATTATTGATTATTCAAAACCAAAAAGAACAAGCAAAATTGCTGCTGTATTCTTTGCATAAGAATCACGTGTTTATATATCTGCAGTTGTTTTCGTCGGTATGCTTTGTGTTGCGATGTCGCCATCTGTGCATGTCAAATGTTCTAGATATTCGACATTATGTTCTTAGATATCAAAAAAGTAACTACTTACAATTTGTCGATTGTACTTAGTTTGTTTTTGTTTTTTTCTTAGGTATCAAAAAACGGCATGATATACAAAGCAATTGTGTGTTTTCACGAATAGAACTATACAGCATAGCCAGAGAAGTAAGCGTCTGTTTATGTATAAGATATAAAAATAGAAAAAACAAATTTTCCTACGAATATTGGTATTCATAAATTTCGCATTAATACTAAGTTGATTTCATTCAAATGTTATCTAAATACACTATACAATTCTTATAGGTAGCATGCGGAGGTTTAATACATAACCAACAGTAGGGGCAGCAGAAGAGAAGAAAGTGTATAAGGTAAGTAAACGGTTTCAGAATAATATAAATAATAATAGTTTGGCACTACAGTCCTATAAGAACTTAGGCCGAGATCTCTCACCATTTTGAGTTGTGCGTGTTATATTTGGGCTCTGCGAAATAGCACCTAACGCAAAAACGCCTAACGAAAAAAAAGTGAAATAAAGCCGAACATTGTACATATAAATTTAGAAGTTATTGCACATGAAATAACACCTAACATTAGGTGTTATTCCATTAAGATTAGGAGTAATTTCATTTTATTTGTTATGAGTAATTTCATTGTAATTTCAGAATAACAACTTATTTCGAGATATTGTTTATATCATACAAAAAATGTTTTGAAATAACAACATAAGTTGATGAATGAAAATTTGTATACTCAATTGTCAATTGATAATAACAACATAACTGATAACCGCGAAAATGTCAGAAATGAAATAAGCACTAATTAGGAGTTAATTCATATTGTTTTGTTAGAAGTTATTTCATTTTAGTTAGGAGTTAATTCACTTTTCTTTAATTTTATGAAATTAAACCCATTTTTATTATTCCTAAAGGGATTTAAGTTTTATTGTCTCAGCCGAAAAATTTGTCCAACAAAATCGCACAATTTTTTTCCACAAATTTGTCTGCTGAGACAATAAAACCTAAAACCTTTTTTTATTATTCTTGGTTATGAATAAAACTAAAATCGTTTTTTATTATTCCTGGTCGTGGACCAGGTAATAAAATTCAAAATAAACAAAAAATTATCTAAAATAAATGTTTATGTTAGCTTCAAAATAATTGCTTTTAATTACTTTCAACATATCGACAGACAGACAGCCACACGAACAAACAGATGGCGCTGACATACGGACAACACAAAACAAAACATAATAGCGACAAAGCAAGAACGAAAAACTACAACTATACGGACACGTGTTCATTAAATTTTGGGACGAAAACAGCAAGAGCATTTTAGATACCTAAGAAATTGATAACTGAATTCCAGAATAATTCTACTTAGTTACTTTTTTGATAACTAAGTAAATCTTTTTCTTGAAATGAAGGATTTTTTGGTTTAGCTGTATATCACTCCTACACTCTTATACTTCTTGATTCCTTCTGGATTTTAGATATATTTAGATTTAATAATTCTTGAATGTATTTCTTCTCTGATTTCTAAAATGGCGTCAGTTTTATCATATTGACTCCAGTTTTTGAGATATTGATTTTGGGATATAGTTGTTACATTTTTTGAAAAATGGTATATATCTCAAAAACTAGGTACAATTTGATGAAACTAACACCATTTTCGAAATCACAGTTACAAATACATATAAAAACTATAGAAAAATTTTACTTTAAAAAAAAAATACATTTTTTTTCAATACAAAAAAATTGTAAAAATTTAGAAAAATAATTTTTAAAATTGGTTGCCTTCAAAATACCATTTTGAATTTTGGTATGAACATTTATATTAAATCAACCAAATTGCACTATTTTTTTCAGAATTTTAAAAAGGGTCCTTTTTAAGGACATCAATTTTGAAGTGCAAGGATAATGATCATGGGCCACATGTTATAATAATATAATAGTTTGGCGCTACAGTCCTGTGTAGAACTTCGGCCGAGCTCTCTCACCATTTTGAGCTGTGCGTGTTATATTTGTACTCAAAGTGGTGGGACCTACAGTTTATTGCCGAATCCGAACGGCGGGTGGGAGCTTTTTCATAGGCAATGGTTTTACTCTCGTAGGTTTGCCATTTACTGACGAGAGGTAGCGCGGTATAGAAAAATGTTTCTATGTTAGCCCCAGTCCAGGCTTGAACCGGGGACCTTTCGGCTCGCAGTCCAACGCACTAACCACTGAGCTACTGCGGCTACGCGGCCACATGTTAAAGTTTAGAATTTACAACTTGATTTTTCTAAAATCCTGTTCTATTACCTTCAAAACGAGCCATCTACGAAGTATAAAGCTTTTCTACTTTAAGAGATATTGAAATATGAACCACCATACAAAAGGGATTTTTGGCCCATTTTTTGTAACTTTGAAGCACTGTATCTCTAGAAGTAGAGGTCGAAAAAAATGAAAAAAAAAATGGTCAATGCACCTCGACACCCTTTATCAGTTTTAATTGAAATAGAAGGTGAGTTCCAACCGCTGGTCGATTTGGTGTGGATTAGCCCATATATATATATATATATATATATATATATATATATATATATATATATATATATATATATATATATATATATATATATGTATATATATATATATATATATATATATATATATATATATATATATATATATATATATATATATATATATATATATATATATGTATATATACATATATATATATATATTTATATATATGTTACTTTTTAACAAAGTCGTAGTTTAAACTAACCAAATACATATATGTATATAAATATATATATATATATATATACATATATATATATGTATATATATATATATATATATATATATATATGTATATATATATATATATATATATATATATATATATATATATATATATATATATATATATATATATCTATATATATATACATATATATTTATATATTTATATATATGTTACTTTGTAACAAAGTCGTAGTTTAAACTAACCAAATACATATTTATTCAAATACATTCAATTACATGGATTAGTATTTTAAAAATATATTATGCATTTAATATGCTAAAATGCCATTTTAACTGACACCTACACGGACCTCATGGATCAGTAAATCTTAGGTGGTAGATGTGTCCAAATCCAATAACTTGTCGAAATCTATGTCCACTGACTGATTTCCTACATCTGTTTTTAGGGTCATAACATTTTTGTTCCTAATTTTCACATCCCTTTTTTGATAATGTTATTTTCATATCATTCTCAAATACATAGTAAGCGTTAAAAATATAATATATTTCATATTTGAAACTGATTTGAAAACACACACTAGACTACCTTATCTGCAAATTCTTACCAAATGCAGCCATTGTATCACACTATGAAGAAAATGACCTATTAAGTACTTAATGGTACGATCATTGATCTTAAAGTTCATATATTAATAGTTTTTTGTTTTTAAATCAAATGTTTTCTAATAGTATTCGAAAAATTCAGTACCATAAATATAAATATTTCAATATTTATATTTTTAATAGAATAAACAGTATTGTTTTAATTGTTTCCTCCTATAATAATAAACGTGGCATAAAAAATATAAACGCGAATTCGTTTTGTACGTCATTCTGCGTGTTTTCTCAAAATGGTGGAGTGCATTTTTTGTAGACTCAATATATTTAATAGAAACACATTATATTTAAACTTTTTTTATTTATTAAAGAAAATTAATATTATACGAACTTCTATTATGGCAACGGTCTCAAAAATAAATGCAGACTCAAGTATTACAATCAATTATTGGAAACTGAAGCCAACAACAAATGTGTTATAATAACCAGGGCTTGTATTTTGATGACATATCATTTTTCTAATACATTTGTCATTTTTTGGCTTTTTTTAGTCGTAAGGTCATTTTTTTAATAATTTAAAATGTAAGGTCATTATTTGTAAAATTTCGTAGATTTTTCTTGATATTAGGAAATCTCCAAGAAGATTTTAAACGGAAATGAGACATCTTTGGTATTAATTTTTACTACTATTTCTATCTTTATTATTTTCCACCCTGCAGTGGAGTTGAAATCACCTATGAAAGATATGGCTGGAACGAAAAAATACTGTATTAAAAATAAATAAAAATGTCTTTAAAATAAATACATTTGTATATTATATCTATTTGTTTTTATTACACTGATGTTTTTTAAAAACATTTTTGTATGGAAAATAACTACATAATTTTACTGCATTTCTGAAAAATTTGAATAAATTTGTATTAAAAGAACCACATTTTGTCTTCATTTATACGTCCACAAATATGTAGCTAATTACTACATCTGTTTTAAAATCTACTAAATACTGTATTTATTTTACATCAAGCTAAAGTTCAAATATAACACATGCTCATTTAATATTACAATATTCTGCATTAATTTACAATTCGAAAATATTAGCCTCTTATAAAAGATTGTTGTTATTTATTTAACTTCTAAAAATTAAAATATTACTACATATGCAATAATTTTTACTACATATTGTATTTATATCAAATTAAAAAAAAATGAGTTTGTTCTTCGTTACCTATACCAATGCAGTTGAATAATGTAAATTATTTAAACCAAGGATTGAAACCGTAACCGAAACCGATATCCGTTTAAAACCGTTTCATTTTTAAAACCGAAACCGTAACCGAAACCGTTATACGAAAATCAGAAATAAACCGATATCCAAAACCGATATAAACGGTTTCGGTTTTATACCGGTTTAAAACGGTTTTTAAAAAAGTACCTATAAATAGAAACAGAAAAACATATTTTATTTTATATAAAAGATCATAAGTAAAATGTCATTTAATAAAATTTTGAGTTCCCAACATTTTTTCAAGGCTAAAGAATATAAGCATCTTAAAAATAAGGTCTGTGAAGCATTTTTGTAGCGGTAAATAGCTTCAAAAGAGCTTCAATGTTTTTTTCTCTTTTCTTCGCTACGCTAGTTCGTACATCGATTGTGCATATGTACATTATTGTTTTTGTTTTATTTTTATACATAGTTTTTTTGTTAATTGTAAAATCATGAAGTTTACTTAAGCCAAGTTCTATGTGCATTATTTCATTCAACTTATAAAACAAAAAAAAAATAATATATGAACATTTTCACAGTGTACCTCTTTAGTGTATTTAGCTTATATATTGCTTTTTTTGCTTTTCTTTTTTTCACAAATCCGCTGATTCGTATGAAAGAGCAACAACAACAGAAATGCAAATAAAGCAGCATGACAATATAGCAGCATCCAAGCTTTTGATAGAATTTTTGGCGGGACTTTTTTTGTACCACAAAGAAAACTCATTGTTGTTGCCAACTACATAGCTGTACTAGATACATACATGAAGTGTGGTGTCATGCGACTGTCTGCTGTCATGCGTCTGTCCGTTGTCATGCGTCTGTCTGTTGTCATGCGTCTGTTTGTTGCCATGCGATGATACCGGATAGCAACAAAGAGTTGTCGTTGTGAAAGTGTGTATATACGAATCGTAATTCGTTATTGTTGTATTCTCTTCTTTCTGTTAGTGTTCGCTTTGTAGCGTTTGCGTTTGAGTTTGTGTTCGCAAAAAAAAAAAAAAGTTACCCTGCAAAATATTATTTGTGTTCTCTTTACATACGGTGCGTGTAGCATACGCATTTTTTTTAATCACTGACGAAAACAGAAATATGCCTATACGAAATATTCCTTATATTTATTATGAACAAGACCAAGAACAAGATTACCATTTCTTGCCTTGCTCTTGCATATGATTATCACTATTTTACATATATTGCAGTTCACTGAATTGTTGAAATTTAATTTCTTTGGCTTTTATGGATGGAAAGTGTACAAAATTCTTCTTCTTTGCAATTCAGATCATATCTCAGGTTATGTCAAAAAGTTGCTTTTCATTGGTTTGTGGTCACGAAATTTTAAATTAATTTTTTTTCTTGGCGTAATCAATTAAATAATTAATATAACACAATATTTTAACTACAATAGCAACAAACATTGTTTAAGTTACGTTTTCCAATTTACCCCAATATCATAATTTGAACATAACTTGGCACCATATAAACAATGTTAAATTATTTGAAAAATATGAAAAAAGAAAATTTATACAAAAACCGAAATCAAAACCGAAACCGTAACAGGAAACCGGTATATCGAAACCGTTTCGTTATAAAAACTTAAAACCGAAACCGTAACCGAAACGCGGAAAAAACCGAAACCGAAATCGAAACTGTTATTCGTTTAGGTTTCAATCCTTGATTTAAACATTGGTTAATTTAGATATGAAAATACTTTTATATATCCTTTTTACAATGTACACATTGACGCATTGAATACAGAAAAAATTCCTACGCTTCGTTCTCAAAAGCATAGATGCTAACCTAAAATCCCTCAAAAAAATTGCTTTTTCCCACAGCAAAAAAATAAAAAAAAAACCCTTGAAATTTTACAAAAATAAAATCTCTCAGCAATAAAAAAATCAGATGTAAAATCCCTCGAAAAATCTCCCATTTGTAAAAGAAATTATAGTTTAAAATCAACTTTAATTTTATTTGCGTTCGTAAATCACATCTATTGTTTTGTCTGAACATAATAGTTTTGGCGCTACAGTCCTGTATAGGACTTCGGCCGAGCTCTCTCACCATTTGAGCTGTGCGTGTTATATTTGTACTCAAAGTGGTGGGACCTACAGTTTATTGCCGAATCCGAACGGCGGGTGAGAGCTTTTCATAGGCAATATTTTACTCTCGTAGGTTTGCCATTTACTGCCGAGAGGTAGCGCGGTATAGAAAAATGTTTCTATGGAAAGATGTTGTTAGCCCCAGTCCAGGCTTGAACCGGGGACCTTTCGACTCGCAGTCCAATGCAATAACAACTGAGCTACCGCGGCTACCATACTACTGAACATACTTACTAAAATATGTTAAATTTGTATCAGATAATACTGTTCGGCACAAAATTCTCCCTGTTTTCATTCATATCATTTCTTTATAATTTGAATGTGCTGAATCGAACTGCGTTTTTAGTTTTTTCCCTATACGGGACCCTTTTTTGAGAAAAATGCATTTTAATTTTTTTGTATTTCACTGCATTTTACAAACAACATTTTTTATGAAAAGATTAAAGCTATTGATTTAAAATTAATACGGTTATTGCCCATAAATATATAAAGGAATGTTAAGCCAACTTGAATATCGTTTACGGTTTGGTTAAAATAAACTGTTAAATTTGTCTTAAATCTATTTTTTACTAAATATGCTTTTCCGATGATTTCATAAATTGCCCTTATTTTCTAAATTTTTTAAATTTAACAGTTTATTTTAACCAAACCGTAAACTATATTCAAGTTGTCTTAAAGCCATAACATTTCTTGACTTGTTCATGGACAGTAACGGTTTTAATTTTTATTCAATGGCTATTCAGTCTTTTTATAAAAAAAAGTTTTTTTGTAATATGCATTGAAAAATGCAAAAATCAAAAAAATGCTAAAATCATTTTTCTCATTACAATTATGTATAGGGAAAAAACTAAAATGCTCATTTTGCCGAACAGTGTAATTAAAGACTACATAATTTATGGCTGTCAATAACATTCATTTTATCATTTTAAATAATTTCATTGTTAATTTAATTTCATTAAATCAAAAACTTTTCTAAAATATTCCTACTTTTTGTGTAATATTTTAAAAAACATGGCAACTCTGTAAATCAATAATTCGAGATTGTTTTTCTGGGCGTCGCTATGAACTTCATCGCAATAAAAAGTTGTATTGCACACGAATTAGTTTTTAGTGTGTTTTTAAACAAAATAATATTGAACATAATGTTGTTTGTTTAATATAGAATATATATCAAAAAATATACGCCAAATAATAAAAAAACGTGTGCAAAAAAACCCTGAATTGAAAAATCCCTCGATGAATTAAAAATCTCGAGGAAAATCCGTAATCCCTCAGCAATTAAAATATCACTCAAATGGAATTTTCCCACGAAGTTGGCATCTATGCTCGAGGGTTTTAATTGGGTACATAACTTACATCTTCCACCATACGAAGATCGTCTAAAACTACTAAATTTAAATTCTCTTGGCGAACGTAGAAAGATTGCCGATATAACTTACATACACAAGTAGCACAATCTCCTATATAAATGTGGTGTAAAGCTTTTCACGACATTTTTATTCAATAATTTTTACCGTATAAAAGCTCTTAAAGTACTTATACGGCTTTTATATGGTTCAAAGGGCGTATGTCTATACAGCATATGACTACATAAAAGCTATGTAGATACCGTGTAAATGCTTGTTGATTACTCTAAAAAGGTCTATAGAAGCTTATTCCAACTTTTATACAATTATAAATCTGAAGTATATACAATAAAAGGTTGTATTCATACTTTTTAAAATAACTGTGTAAACATTTTAGAGTACAGTTATACAATGGTAATACAATAAAAATAAAATAAATATATATATAGATATACATATATATATATATATATATATATATATATATATATATATATATATATATATATATATATTTTTTTTTTTTATTTTTTTTTATTGTATTACCATTGTATAACTGTACTCTGAAATGTTTACACAGTTATGTTAAAAAGTATATATATATATATATATATATATATATATTTTTTTTTATATACTTTATTGAATAATATAATTAATTTTTTATTCCGTTTTTCTGCTCTGAAATTAATTAAATTAAATTGTATTATTTAAATTAAATTATTATTAATTGAAAAAACATTATCTTTACATTATATTCCACAGTACACTTCAACTCGACCACTGTCCATTCATTTTGTTCAATTCATTTTGATGTATAATAAACATATGTATTGGTGAATTAATTATTAAATTGCAACATTCATATTATAATGTTTAAATATCACAATGATGAATTATATGATAATAATATATTAATAATAATAAATAAAAAAAAAATGAATTTAAAACCAGTTGGGAAGGTTAGATCACATGGAAAATTTTAAAATAGGTGTAATTATGATAGTTAGGATTATCAAAATTATAGTCGGTCTAAGCCGACTATAAATACCCTACACATATGTGTGGTTACCATTCAAAGTGATATATAGGTCACCAGGGTATACGAATCCTGAAAATAACTACAAACATTCAATCGCTGAAGAATTTCCATTCATTTGATACCCATATTTACAAATGGGTAGGTGTACCGAATTTCGATTTTTTTTTTTTGTGAACCACAAGTCTTTTTGCCGGAAAACATTATTATAATGTATTTGAGCATGATATCAATATATATTTGACCAAAAAAGTTTACCTAAGCACGTATACATAAAAATTGATCTTTATATGTACATTTTATATGAGATATTTGAACATAAGTGGTCGGATCATAGGTCACAATGGACCGATCTCGCCAATTTCGCACATACAGCGTAGGTATATTAGTAATCTATGTTATAAGTTTCATTTATCTAGCTCTTCAATTTTAAAAGTAGTAGGGATTTCAACAGACAGACGGACAGACATACAGACACACAGACGGACAGACGGACATCGCTAAATCGACTCAGGAGGTCATGCTGATCAAGAATATATATACTTTTCCATACCGGAGATGCTTCCTTCTGGGTGTTACAAACGGCGTACCAAACTGAATATACCCTTTCACTCTTAGTGTAGGGTATAAAAAAATATTGCCGTAGGCATGATTCGAATCCGCGACCTCGTGCATTGAAGACAGGCGTGCTCTGAAATTAATTATTATAAAATGGTATTATTTTAATTAAATTATTATTAATTGAAAAAACATTATCTTTACACTATGTTCCACAGTACACTTCCACTCTACCACTGTCCATTAATTTTGTTCAATTCATTTTGATGTATAATAATCAAACATATGTATTGGTAAATTAATTATTAAATTGCAACATTCATATTGTAATGTTTAAATATCATAATGATGAATTATATGATAATATAGTAACAATAATTAATAAAAATAAAAAAAAATGAATTTGAAAAAAATATAGCCGTAGGCATGATTCGAACCCGCGTCCTCGTGCATTGAAGACAAGCATGCAATCGTCGTGAGACCTCTATTTAGGTTGGGTAGTTCCTGCCACAGAAGCAACTAATGTCACTGTATACGAGTTGTATTATTAGTTCAATAAACCTTTACACGGTTATTTTAATAGGACTTATAAAGACCTACACTTACAGTATTTACCCGACGTTCATACAGTTTTATGCCATATAACGTTTACTTTCTCAGTTGATTGTGCTACTTGGGATAGATTTACCAGAGCTAAGTATATTACTTATAACCACAATCGGAGATGTAGTAGAAATGGGAATACTTTTTTTTTATCTATCATATAGTAGAACTAATTATTTTTTTGCATCACCATTCAATAAAATGTGTTATATAGGTAACAACTGACCACAGTACATAAGCTCTATTAGCTAAACCTCGGTTACATATGATTTTGTATAAATAATTTTTAGGTAATTTTTAAAGCAATTTTTTTGTCGTTTTTAGGGTCATTTTAGTGGTAATTATTAAGATATTTTTAGTTCATCAAAATCCGTGCCCTGGTTATAAACTTTTGCAACGAGAAATGTCTTTTTAATTGTGTGCATTTTTAAAAGTTAATTAGTGTTTTACAAATACTAAATATTGTATATGTATTTGTTTAGTTTTATATTTATAACAACGATATTATAAAAAAAAATATATATTGATTTGATTCACCACATTTAAATACCTTAAGTTATGTTGTATGTGAATTAATATTGATGCATTGAGAACACGATTTTCTTTGTCCGATACACTACAAATGTATGTTTTGCATACATATACATAACATATGGATCGGTTAAATTTAAATATATATTTGAAGACGTTGTTAAGTATTTCGAAGGCATAATTGGTTTATGTATATTTATCTATAGCGGATCACACTACGCTAAAATTAGTTATTTGTATACTCAATCAAATTTATGATAACTTAAAATAAAACAATTTTTTTTGTAATCGCCCACCGTTAAACCAATAAAATACTTATAATTTACAATGATATAACAATATTAATAGAATTAAAAAGTATTATTTTACAATTGAATATATGCAAAAAAATCCTTTAAAAAAAATAAGAAGATAACATTTGTAAAATTTTTATTACCTAATAAATAAATATTTTTTCTTCAATATTACTTTTAATATATATTTCTTTTCATTAAAATTAATTAATGTCTTATTTCAAACTGTTTGAAGATGTTTGAATGTTGTCGGCAGTGATTGACGCAGAATCGGACGATTTTTTCATTTTGTCACAATAATCGTTCAAAATATCACGAAAGCGAGTCCAACATTTTTCGGGAACTGTTATAGCTGTGCGAAAATTACTTTTTACCTACAATTAAAAAAATATAATATAATAGAAATAATGTCAAAATCACGCCGTGACAGGACGCACAAGTCAATGTATTCCGATATACTAGCCGAAAAATGAGATAACGTATACGATTTTTAAAAATTAGATTTGAATTCACAAGGATCTTTAATATAGAACATTTTAACTTTCAGTATAAGTTAAATTCGGCTAATATACCGGAATTTGTTGACTGAGTGCAGTAATTTATTTAAAAAAAAGCATTTGTAGTGGTTGTGCATGTTAAATTAATGATTTTAAATGTTGTTTTAAAAACTCGCACAGTGTGGTCAAATCTCTACAGGGTTTATTATACCATTTTTATGTATATGTATATAAATTAATAATCGAACTGAGGTTTTCCCATTGGAATGAGAAAATTCCAATTGAAATTATAGCATTTTAAAATGAGAATATTTGAAATTAAATTGAGAATATTTCAAATGAATTTGGCATTTTCAATTGTAATTGGGAAAATTCCAAATACAAGATTTTTGATTTTCTGAATCTGAAATGGAAAAATCTCAATTTCATATGAAATTTTTTTAATTTCATTTGGATTTTTTCTAATTACAAATCTCATTTCATCTGGTATTTTCTCAATTTAAAATGGATTATTTCAATTCCATTTAAAATTTTCTCAATTGCTGTTGAAAAGGTGTAGAAATCTAAAAAAAAGATCCGATTCTAAAAATAATTTTTACTTTTAAAGACCTTACATGAAGATGGAATGAAAATACGCTCACTTGATAAAATTCTTATTTACTATGGACATGTAAACGCTTTTTCATTACAGAAGATAAAAGACTTTGAGCACATTTTCTTTAATGTAAAGATTTTAAACAGATAAGAATTTTTAAAATCGATTGGATGGTTCAAAAAAATAATTAATTTTATCAGCATGTGAGGAGTTAACAAAAATCGACGAAATTTGGATGATGCTTTTTGAATGTTGATACAAATTTGCTTAACAGGAAATTTCCCCTCTTTAATCGAATATATTCGACAAAATTGTGTTGATTTTTTATGCTTGACTTCAATCGTGTGATTCCAGCTTTAGTGTATTTCAATTGTTTTGTAATCTACGCTAAGAGTGAAAGGGTATATTCAGTTTGATACGCCGTTCGTAACACTCAGAAGGAAGCATATCCGGTATAGGAAAAGTATACCGGATATACTTCAAACATTAATTAATGGCCAAACATTAATTTGCCATTTATTATTTGCAAGAAAAATTTTTAGCAATTATTTTTAAATAATGATGCCAATCGATAGGTGCTTTAAAAACAAATAACACTGTTCTACAAATTGAGGGTTGTTGGCGTCCACAGAAATGAAACTTTTCATTTCTGGTTGATTTCAATCTCCTAGTTCTTCTTACTGCATACTCAGAATTTTCCCGATACTTCGAGATTTTGCAAAAAAATCGAGTCAAAGTTGCAAAATAGGCCGTTTTCGCAACTTTATGTCGCGAGTTATCGCACGACTTGGACATGTTGCAGATGCCACCTTTATCAAACAATAAAATATGAACCTTGCCCGGATAATTGACAAAAAAAATCTGTGTCCAGATATTAGTTTTTGCAAAAAATCACAAAGAAATTTGTGTTACCAAAAAAGTGTGCCACAATTCTCTAAGCTCTCTTAAAAAAAAATTTAATTAGTTCGCAATGTTTTTTCTGTCAAAATTTCGAAAAAATATTTTAAACTTTGTCTTACTGAAATTTTTCGGAATATTGTTTAAAATTTGTTTATGAAATATTTGATTAAAATGGAGATAAATTCACGCAGAGATATACAATTTCATACTGATATAATGTAGTGATGTTAGGTGCAAAATCGGACAAAATTCATAGCATCTGATGTCCGCATTATGGGAAAACATGATTGGGAAATTGCACTGCGTAATATTCTGGTGTATATTTTAGTCTGCAGGCTTTAATGGGTTAAAAAATATCTAATATACATCCGTAGTCAAAGAATGCTTTTGAGCGACTGAACTGAAAATTTTGACAATTTGACATAAAAAAAATAAAAAATGCGACACCCTACAGCTACTCATTTAATTTTAAATTTATAATATAGTGAATACTTTATTTAAATGAATTGCTAACACAATATTTTCACTAAAATTACAATAAACATTACTTAAATTACGTTTCACACTTTACCCCAGAAAATATATCCGAAATTGAACATGACTTAGAACCGTAATATATTTGCAAAACATTTGTAAACATTTTGCAAACGATAAAAAATCTCAATGGGGTAAACATATTATGTTCAGATGCAAACGTATTATATGTTTACACATGGCACATAAACATATACGTTGTTTGCCGCTAAATATGTTTGGGACATTCCGTGCCTGTGTAAAAACCTTTTCTATTTAAAGATGTGACAGTCCCAGCCCAAATATGAACCTGTGTTACGAGTCTGTTTGGTTCGCAGTGTTCGAACGGATTTTCTTTAAAAAAATGTCATAGAAATATAAAATAATAGATACACAAAATGTATTAAACTACCAGCAACACAGGTTATTTCTTGGCATTCATAAATTTTCACTGCATCAAAAATCCTACCAAACTTGAAGAACATTTTTAAGTCACGTAGTTCTTTAAATGCTGAAGCGATACATAATGACATTTTTCTTTAATTTTCACAATTCATATGTGTCACGAAAAATAGCTCTAAATCTGCCGTTCATTAAAATAAAATGAATTAAAATATATATCACTACAACAGCTGCGTCCAAACAACATTATAAATTTATATTTAAAAATGAGTAGCTGTAGGGTGTCGCATTTTTATTTGTTCATGTCAAATTTTCAAAAATTTCAGTTCAGTCGCTGAGAAGCATTCGTTGAAGACGGATGTGTATAACATATTTAATTTAAAGCATGCAGACTAAAATATACACCAGGAGATTAGCAATTTTCCCCGTCATGTTTCCCCGAAATACGGACATCAGATGCTAAGAATTTTATCCGATTTTGCACTTAGCATCACTACATTATATAAGTATTAAATTGTATATCTCTGCGTGCATTTTCCTTCATTTTAATCAAATATTTCATTAAAAAATTTAAAAAAATATTCCGAAAATTTTCAGTAAGACAAAGTTTAAAACATTGTTTCGAAATTTTGACAGCAAAAACATTGCGAACTAATAATAACATGTTTTTTTAAGAGAGCTTAGAGAATTGTGATAAATTACTCTCTCGACTCACTTTTTTGGTAACACAAATTTCTTTTTGATTTGTTGCAAAAACTATTATCTGGACACAGATTTTTTTGCCAATTATCCGTAGGGCAAGTTTATTTTTTGATAAAGATGACATCTGCAACATGTCGAAATCGAGCGATAACTTGCGATATAAAGTAGCAAAAACGGCCTATTTTGCAACTTTGACTCGATTTTTTGCAAAATCTCGACGTTTTAAAGCAAACATTTGGCATCATTAATTGCCAAACATTTTTCTTGTAAGGATAAAAATTTTAAAAATTATTTTAAAATAATGATACCGATAGGTTCTTTAAAAACGAACAATTAATGCCTTCGCACCACTATTTTGTCTTATACCAATAAAAAGTTGTGGCAAAAAAACAAAAAAGATTCGCCTTTTTGGCATGGCACGATTTTAAATTTTCGAATCTCACTTTCAGTTTTGTCTTTTGTGGCTATAAATATCCAACAAAACCAAACACAATTTTGGCACAGTAGACTTCCAGAAACACTGATATAAAAAATTAAAAATGCAAATGTCAAAAATTACACATTCGTTACTTTGGCATGATAGTGACGATATATTCTTGATGAGCACGACCTCCTGGGTCCATTTAGCGATGTCCGTCTGTTGAAATCACGATTACAGAAAAACTACAAGAGCTAGGTCAATGAAATTTAGATTACTTGTACAACAAGAAAATTGGTAGTATCGGTTCATTGTGACCTGAGAACCGATCACTTATTTTCAAATACTTCATATAAAACCTATATCTTTTTTGGAATATCTACTAAGATCCACAGCACTCAGACAGACTATATCCATTGTTCTGTAAAATCTATTCCCTACGATGTTGTGGTAAATATCACCACGAGCGTCCATGCCCAAGCCGGGATTCGAACCCGAGACCTTCAGAATGCAAGGCCAGCGCGCTACCTCTGGACTGCTGAGGCCGGCTTATATCTGCAGGTGATTTTTACTTTATACCGCTTAAATGAACTTTTTTTGTGAAATATACATTGATTTTAAGCTCAAATATATGAAAATAATGTTTTCCCGAGACCCGAATTTTTGTTACCGAAAATCATTCAATCAAAGGAAAATTCTTCAGCGATTGCAAGTTTTTAGTTATTTTGGTGACCTATGCACCACTTTAAATGGATTATCACATAAGTGTAGGGTATTTATAGTCGGATAGGCCGAGTATAAATTTGATAATTCTTACTAACTAACATAATTTCCCTACTTCAACAGTTCCTATCTGACCTAACTTTCCTTACTCGTTTTACATTTGTATAAAAAATAATGAATAGTTTAAACGTGTTTTTCCCTAAAACATTTTTATTGAACTTTAAACGTGGTTTACGCATATCGCACAGTGTGCCCAAACGCTCTTAAATCGGGTGAAATTCATTATTTTCGGAACCACTTAAAAATTTAAAAAGTGTTGTACAGAGAGAACTTAAGTTTTAAAATTGGAGTTTGTATCTTTAATGGTTATGGAGATAAAAATCAGTAAAGTTAAGTTTTTTTCCATGAAATTTTTTTCAAAAATTGTAAAAAGTCCAAAAGTTATCCGATTATCCGAAATGTGATTACATTAGAAAATATCTTGATTAGTTTTAAAAATATAGACTAGAACATGATTTTTTTCTAAATTTATGAAGACTTTACATATTTATACATAGATTGTACATTTTATCATGAAATCAAAATATTTGTATAAAACTTTCATAAACAATTAACACATTAATAAACCGTTTTTAAATATCTCAAGTGGTTTAGTAAATATAAAATTGTAAAGTCGAAATTTTTTTTTATTTTACATTTTTTATTTTTTTTTTGGAAAAATGGACTTTTACGCAAATCTCCATAAGTATTTTTTTTCTTCAGTAACATGTACTTTTGTTATATTTTTTTGATAGATAATATTACTGGAAATCTTTTAAATGATAAAACTTATCCAAAATATATTTAACCAATCTGGCAACACTGGTCAAATTTCAAGTTTTTATACCCTACACTAAGAGTGAAAGGGTATATTCAGTTTGGTACGCCGTATGTAACACCCAGAAGGAAGCATCTCCGGTATGGAAAAGTATATATATTCTTGATCAGCATGACCTCCTGAGTCGATTTAGCGATGTCCGTCTGTCCGTCTGTCTGTCCGTCTGTCTGTCCGTCTGTCTGTCCGTCTGTCTGTCTGTTGAAATCCCTAAGACTTTTAAAATTGAAGAGCTAGATAAATGAAACTTATAACTTAGATTACTAATATACCTACGCTGTATGTGCGAAAAAATTGGCGAGATCGGTTCATTGTGACCTATGATCCGACCACTTATGTTCAAATACCTCATATAAAATGTACATATAAAGATCAATTTTTATGTATACGTGCTTAGGTAAACTTTTTTGGTCAAATATATATTGACATCATGCTCAAATACATGATAATAATGTTTTCCGGCGAAAAGACTTGTGGTTCACAAAAAAAAAAAATCGAAATTCGGTACACCTACCCATTTGTAAATATGGGTATCAAATGAATGGAAATTCTTCAGCGATTGAATGTTTGTAGTTATTTTCAGGATTCGTATACCCTGGTGATCTATATATCACTTTGAGTGGTAACCACACATATGTGTAGGGTATTTATAGTCGGCTTAGACCGACTATAATTTTGATAATCCTAACTATCATAATTACACCTACTTTAAAATTTCCCATGTGATCTAACCTTCCCAACTGGTTTAATTTTTTTTTGACTTTGACCCCCTGCAGAAAAGTTATCAAAGTTGAAAGCCAAATTTTAAGTAAGCAAATTTATCGACACCAGAATCATGTTTAGTATTTTGTATGGGAAATTAAGCAAAACTAACATTGAATTTAATAATAATAATAGTTTGGCGCTACAGTCCTGTATAGAACTTCGGCCGAGCTCTCTCACCTTTTTTGAGCTGTGCGTACTATATTTGTACTCAAAGTGGTGGGACCTACAGTTTATTGCCGAATCCGAACGGCGGGTGAGAGCTTTTTCATAGGCAATGGTTTTAGCTCGTAGGTTTGCCATTTACTGATGAGAGGTAGCGCGGTATAGAAAATATTTCTATGAAAAGATGTTGTTAGCCCCAGTCCAGTCTTGAACCGGGGACCTTTCGGCCTTGATTGAACATAATTAACGCTATGATAAAGCTATCATCATAACACTTTTACCAAATATATAATAATCTCAATATTTTGATTTCATGATTAAATGTACAATCTATGTATAAATATGTAAAGTAAAGTCTTCAAAAATTTAAAAAAAAAAATCATGTTCTAGTCTATATCTTTGAAACTAATCAAGATATTTTTTTCATGTAAGCACATTTTCTTTAGATTTCAATGTAAGCTTTTCATAAACAAAAGAATTTTAAAAATCGGATATCTTTTGGATTTTTTACAATTTTTGAAAAAAAATTCATGAAACAAATCTCAACTTTACTGATTTTTATCTCCATAACCATTAAAGATTTAAAATTTAAGTTCTCCCAAGTTCTCTCTGTACAACACTTTTTAAATTTTTAAAATCGGTTGAGTGGTTCCGAAAATAATGAATTTCACCCGATTTAAAAGCGTTTGGGCCACTGTGTGTCGGTGGCTTAAGCAATGTTTTTGACAGAAAAATGTGAAATACGCTTTTTACGCTCGGCAGTCCACGCAATTTGTTTTTTGTGCGCTAATTTGTCTGTCCATCGTTTTACATTTTATTACTTTTTTCTATTATTCTTTGTATAAACTAGCACTGAACGATCACACTCACTAATGTTTATCACTTATTTTCTTATATATTTTCCTGAGGAAAAAAACAAAATCATAACATTAAATGAATGATTGAAACTCAAACGAATAACGGCTTCGATCTCAGTTTATCGTTGTTTTGTTTTTAGTATACCGGTTCCGAATTACGTTTCCGATTTTTAATTTAATATTAGTTTTTTTATATATATATTCACTGATCAAACAAACAGTGAATATAAATAAGATATATTGAATTTAAGTGTTGCGTTGTACTTGTAAAAAATATGAATCAGAGAGACCGAGGAAGAACAATTTATAATCATTTCAAATAAATGCAAATGAATTCTAAAATTGAAAAAGAAGGTGGAGTCATTACATAAATGTAGTAAATTTTACTACGATTACTTATTCGGTGCTAATCGATGCAATCGGATTTGATACTGATACGAAGTCAATGTGAGATAAAGGATTTTGGACACTTTTTTGCAGCTACATCGAGCGTCAAATTGCAACTAAGGACTGCGTCGAATAAAATTGTCATTTACATATCTTCCCATTATGTGCTATTGCAAGATTCAAATTAAAAAAATTTGATCATAGTAGCTCTGAATTAAATGGCAGAAAATAATTTGTGTCAGTTATAGTCAATACAAAATTTATTTAACGCGAAAATGGCAAACGAAGTGGAAGTGCGAGAAAATATAATTAAAATTTTTCAAAAACAACCTAGATGGTATTTTAAAAAAATTGCCAAGGAGGTACGGGCTAACCCTAAGACCATTTCTCGCGTTATCAACCGCTTTAAGGAAGACCTGAGTATTGATCGGAAGAAAGGATCTGGTAAAAAAAGGCCCACATGATCGTGAAAAGTCGAAGAAGGTTGTGAATATTTTAAAGAAAGATCCAAGCATATCTGGAAGGAAATTGGCGAGAAAGGCGGATTGCTCAGAATCTTTCGTGCGCAGGACTAAGAAATATGCTGGGCTGAAGACGTACAAGGTCCAAAAAGTTCCGGATAGAAATGCCGTCAAGAATGAAACCGCAAAACAACGAGCTAAAAAGCTGAACCAAGATTTTTTAAAAAAATTCGATTGCTGCATAATGGACGACGAAACTTATATTTTAGCGGACTTTTCTCAGCTACCTGGGCAGGAATTTTATACAGCCGATTCTCTAGGAAATGTCGCTGAAAAATTCAAATAAAAAAAAAATGACAAAATTCCCAAAGAAATTCCCTGTTTGTCAGGCAATTTGCAGTTGTGGAAAAAGGAGCAGCTCATTCATGACATCGGGTACAATTAATAGCGAAATATATGTGAAGGAATGCTTGCTTCCATTTTTACGCCAACATGAAGTGTCCACATTTTTTTGGCCTGACCTCGCTTCATGTCACTACAGCAAAACGGCCTTAGAGTGGATCCAACAAAATGCAGTGATTTTGGTGCCTAGAGAAGCCAATCCACCAAACTGTCCAGAACTCAGGCCGATTGAGAGATACTGGGCTTTAGTAAAAAGGGATATGAAGACAATAAAAAAAGTGGCCAAAGACCTTCAAGACTTTAAAAGAAAGTGGTCTTCAGCAGCTGTGAGGGTGTCGGACACTACCATTACAACATTAATGGAAGGGGTTCCGGAAAAATTAAAACTTTTTATTAAAAAATATTAAATTCTGGTTTATTATATTTTTTTTTAAATCTAAAAATAATTTGCAAAATAAAATATTTTATTCTATAAAAATTCGATTACTAGGTTTATAGATTTTTTCATTTTTGTAGCGGACAATTTTATTCGACGCAGTCCTTATATTGCAGGACGATATTTATGCGTTAAATTGGTTTTTTTTTCGTTTCGTGAAATTTTTCGATATCGATGTGAAAAATGTTTGAATATCGTATCTTACACAAAGAAAACAAGATGTTTATAAAAGTCTAAAATGTCCGCTATAAAAATAATGAAAAAATTAAATGTGGGCAAATCACGCCCATTTTTGTAACATATATTTTTAGATGAATTCTAACAATAAGTTTTAATTTTTATAAATATATATGTAATACTATTCGAGTTATTTGTTCCTAAAGAGTTCTATAATAGTGACTTGTATGGGAAGTCGGCGTGTCCGTTGACCGATTTGGCTTATTTCCATACTCAGTTCCTACTTTTGGCTAAAACTTATTGAAACCAACATTCATAGTATTTGAACTAGTATTTTTCAAGTTACAATGTTTTCGGATAGACCGACCGACAGACAGATGGACATGTCTAAACGGACTCGGGTTGTGATGCTGATCAAGAATATATATACTTTCCCATACTGGTCACGCTTCCTAAGGGGCGTTACAATATCTGCACAAACTTAATATACTCTGTACCTCATAAGTGTAGGGTATAAAAAACTAAATGCGCTGTAGCTCCAGACCGAACTGTTTAAAAGAATTTAGTTCAAAAATATATTTAGAGGCATCGAAGGTGTTCGAAACAAGATAGTTTGGTTGGACCTTCGTTTTCTTCATATTACATAAAATCTAAAACGTATTGGTTTTTTATATGGACCACACCAAATCGACCAAAAAAAAGACAAATTTGAGATTTTACCTTTCAGATTTCAACTGATAAAGAGTATCGAGATATACATTGATCAACATTTTTTTAAACCACTACTTCCATAGAAATAGTGGTTCAAAGTTGCAAAAAATTGACAAAAATCACATTTGTGTTGTTGTTCATATTAAAATAGCTCCTAAACAAGAAAAGATAGATTGTTCTCGTTTTAAAATTAAAGTCGTAACTTTTAAACTTTGACATGTGGCGAATATCATTATCCTTGAATTTAAAATTCGATGTCCTTAAAGAGGATTCTTTTTAAAATTCTGAAAAAATAATAAATTTTGTATAATTTAATATAAATGTTTATGCCAAATCAGTAAAGTTGAACATTTTTTCATGAAAAATCTTTCAAAAACTGAATAAAATCCAAAAGTTATCCGAATTTTAAAATTCTTTTGTTTATGGAAAGCTTACATTGATATATAAAAAAATTGCTTACATGGAAAATATCTTGTTAAGTTTTAAAGATATAGACTTGAACATGATTTTTTTTTTAATTTTTGAGACTTAACTTTACATAGATTGCACATTTTATCATGAAATTAAAATAAAAAAAAAATAAAAACAAAATTAAGAAAAGTTAAAATTTGATAACTCTTGGATTTTTTACAATTTTTGAAAGATTTTTCATGAACAAATTTTCAACTTTACTGATTTTTATCTCCATAACAATTAAAGATACAAACTCCAATTTCAAAACTTAAGTTCTCTCAAGTTTGAGATTGGATCTGTGGTACCCTAGGAAAATCGAAAACCGGTGCACCTACATATTTGGTCATATAGGTAATCAAATGAAAGGTAATAATGCCACATTTGTAATTATATGGTTATTTTTATGATCTGATAACCATAGCGATTAGGATTTGTAATTGTGTAAAAAAATAAAAAAAATAAAATGAAGTGCTGATTGTTGAGACAAATATTTAATTATTTATCAAAATGACGACGAAATTTAGAAATAAAGAGGTAACGCTGAACGCTTTTTTAAATTTTATAGAAGTGGCCCAACAGTTATGTATTATATTTCGTAGGGAAGTTATATCGAGGAAGCGCCGCAGGTGACATTTTTTTTAGAAAATATATATAATTTTTTTTTTAAACATAAATACAACAGTGTATAATAGAGTAAATTGAGTAAATTTCTTTTCGTTTGGGTACCCACACTTGTATCTATATATTATTCGCGTATAAAATGAACTCAGTTGTTAAAACTAAAAAGAGTCGTGAGGTGACTGGGGTTATCAGACCATGAACACAATTACATATTAATCGTGAGATCAATATCTTTTATTTCAGTACCTACATGTTCATATAGGTAGGTGTATAAGTTTATGATTTATCTAGGGTACCACAAGTCCGACTGCGCCCTAATTTAGTCTGGGATCCAAACAGAGGTGATAGTTTGAAGAAAAAAATATTTCATTTCATCCGGTTATGTAAAGTTCAGCCAATTTGTTTGTTTGTTTGGAGATTTTTTGGTAGAAGTAACGATTTTTTTCCATATATTTTAAAAATAATAATTAATTTGTATTTTTATAAATATGCATCTAGAATAAAAATGATATTTGACTTTGAAAATATTTATCAAAAATAATTATTTTTGACTTTGATAAATATTAATAAAACTTGTATTTATATTTCTCAAATATAATTATTAAAATATATTTTTAAATTGAACAGTCCTATAATAAAAATAAGGCCATAATATAAAAATTTTCATCGAATGTTATCTAATGGTACCCTTTGTTTTACAGTGCCTTAATTTCTTACAATGTCTTTTTACATATAAATTTTAAAATAATAATTATTTTTGGTCTATAATTTTAGGAAGGTATACATATCTCAGTACCTTTTGGAAACAAAATTTAATTTGTGTATCATATTAAAGGTGATCAATACCGACGAGGTTTACGAAATTTCGATTTTTGGTCTATAATTTTAGGAAGGTATACATATCTCAGTACCTTTTAGAAACAAAATTTAATTTGTGTATCATATTAAAGGTGATCAATACCGACGAGGTTTACGAAATTTCGAGCAAAAACTTTTGTACTAAGCTTTCAAAAAGATGGTCACATATATTTGTAAATACCTCGAGTTTTGTAAAACTCATATGCTCAATTGTTATATTGAATGAAAGGTAATTAAATATCCAATTAATTTAATATTTTTACAACACTTTGGAATTGGTTCACTGGTTTAAGAGAACTCTGTAGAAGAACTCGAAAAATGTAAATTTTTTCGACCAACATTTTATTTAAAAAATGACGAAAAATTGAAAACGCAAGATGATGCACAGTTTGTAATATTCCAAAATTAGCCTGCACATTTTTAAAGAAAATGATGTAAAATCTGTGGATACATTTTGAGAACAGAAAAAAATCATGTGAAAGCATTACAATTGAGTATTAACTATCGTATTTTATGTTATATACCCATGGGCTACAAGTTATAATATGTATGTGAGAATATTTTAGCGCTTCTAAGTAGGCGTGACTGGTATTGAAAAGTATATATTTATGTGATCAACATCACTTCCCGAGATAACTTTAAAACTGCTATTCCGAATGATGTGAAATTTATTTTCAACATATTTTAGTAGAATAGTAATTCAAAGTTCGATAATTAGTCGAATTAATCAACGTAATCTACTACATCCACTACGAGATTTGGGTTTACTATTTAGGATCACATATCTCGTTAAGTATTAAAGATAAAGTTATAAAATGTTTAATTAATTACAAGCAATCGTCTATCAATAGGTGCTCAAAAAAAGAGCGTGATCCGCTCTCATTTTTTATTTTTATGCCTATTTGTATAGCACTCATTTATATTGCTTTCACATAACTTTTTTTATCCTCAAATGTTACTCATATATTTTTGTCACTGATAGCTCTATTTCTTCGAAAGAGTGTTAACTAATTTGGAAAATTTGTGTATCATCTTACTTTCTTGTTTTTTTTCCATTTTTTAAATGATTTTTTTTAAATTTTTGTTGAAAAAAAAAAGCTTTTTTCAAGTTCTCCTGTCGAGATCTCTTAAACTAGTAAACAAATTACTTTCATTCGATATAACACTTAATCATTTGTGTTATTTAGAACGCGAGATATTATGTATGCAATATGTGAGCACCTTTATGGAATCTCGGTTCAAAAGTTATTGGCCCATATTTCAAGGCTTCATTTTACATAATACAAAAATAACCTTGACTGCTGCGCAAAATGGCTGTTGTGTAGTGTTATTAAATTAATTTACAACAGATTTTTTTAATTTTGAAAAAAACTGAAAACGTAAAAATTAGATTATAAATCGTCGTTATAGAACTAAAAGACAACAAATTAACTACACCGAAAAAGTTACTGTAGTAAATTATACTACATTTATGTCTTTGTTTTAAAAAAATGCACTTCTACTACATTTTGATCGTTTTTAAATACATGACTGCAACAGTGAGTAGGTAGAATCGGAACCCATTTGGTATTCTACACATTCACATAGTCGAATCAGGTTAGTTTTGAAAATAAAAAAATCGAAAATTAAATTTGGTTAGTCTATGACTGAAACCCATCATGTAATGAAGTATGAGTAACTCAACGAATTGCAATTTTCTGTTGCGCGTTAATTGGCAGAGTATTGTTCATATGTGGTACAACTCAAAAGCGACACTTAGGTGCTTGCCATTACTTTGAATCGTCAGAAGTTATGATGATTATTGGTGCTTCCATCTCATATACAGGAAAATATTTTTCTTATTTTTCTTATTTATTTATTTATTTATTTCTTTGTTTATATATTTATATGTTTATTTTTCTGATAGTTTTTGGTAACATTCTTTAGTTGTTTATGTACTACACAACTAAATATTTTTCAGATTTATAATTCTTGTACCTTATTTTTGGTAATCAAAAATTTTTTAATATTCATTCATATAGTTGTCTGAGTTAATAAATTGTCTTTATTATAAAAAATAAAAATATAAAAATTTGAATAATAATTATCGCAACAAAGTAAAAATAACTACGTTTTATAGTAAAATTAAAGGTATATGTAGTAATTTTTCTACTTAGTTCTGGACGTATAAATAAAGACATAATTTAGGATCTTTAATACAAATGTATTAAAATTTTGTATAGAAATGCAGTAAAACTATGTAGTTATTTCCCATACAAAAACAAGTACATCAATGTAGTAAAAACAAATACATTTGCTTTTGGACGTAAATCAAAGACATATGTATTTATTTTAAATACATGTTTATTTATTTTTATAACAGTAATTTTATCGGTGTAGTTTTAAAGAAAAAAATTATTAAAAATCACTATATACATTTTGAACTAAAATTATATAAGCAAAAATCCATAAGCAGCAATCCCTAAGTAAAAATTTTAATTTAATTTTCTGGTGAAAAAAAGTAAAATTTTCAGATTTTTCAAATCTTCAAGGGGTATCCCACTCCTTCAATAATAACCTTATTGCGCAGTTTGGACGTACTTAAAAACTATATTTTGTGAATATTTGATTTTTAATTATGAAAAATACAACAACACATCTAAAAAATATCTTTATTTTCTAAAAACTATGGTGCATTAGTATCAGAGTTGTTAAAGAATGCATTCTTTTGGGAATGTATTCATCTAAATTGAAAAGAATGGGAATTCAAAATGAATGCATTCATTTTTGTCAAAAGAATGGGAATTCAATCGCTTGAATTCCCAATCAAATGGCCTTCAAAATCAATGCTTTCATCAAAGAATTCATTCATTTCAGTCTGAATTCTCTTTTTGGCAAAAAAGAATTCAGAAAACAATGAATGCATTCATTTTTTGGCATTCATTTGTTTTTGTAATTTGTCAGAAAAATAAGGGTTACAATATTAAAGTCGTAAAATCTCGGACTTACCGGAATTTTTGTTGTTATTGACATTTTAATGAAAATATATCATTGCTATTGGAAAATTATGAGAGTATATTTTATTAAAATCTGCGTTTTCACAAATATGTGAACCATTACAATGAATTGGACAACTTTGTGGCAAACATTTTCGGGAATTATGGGATCGTGGGACTAGAAGCTCTTATTTGTCAGTGACACACATAGGGCAAATTCCGTGAAACTCCAATTTCATATTTTGAAGCAGCGCAGCGTCAACAGTGTTGATGTTGCTCATTTTTGTTCAGTTGCGAAATTGAATGAATTCATATATTGAAAAATTATGATTTATCTAATATTTTGTGGCATATCGTTGATTTTTTATAACTGCTGCATGGACTGTACTAAATTATTCAAAACGTCATTAGAAATGCTTCTCCATGCAATTTCTGCTGGGACGAAAAGTGAATCCATATTTTTTCAATTTTCGTGATCAATTTTCCGATCTTCAATTTACCATAAATTTTCTATGGGATTGAGATCTGGGAATTGGGCCGGCCATTGCAGAACATCGATATTATCAACAAGAAACCACTCTTTAATACATTTTGCAGTATGCTTGGTGTTTTTATCTTGTTGATAGATCCACCTTAAAGGCATCTCCTCTTCCGCATGAGGCAACATAACATTTTTCAAAATATCTTTGTACATAAATCGATCCATTATGCTGGAAATTCTATGAATTGGCCCGATTCCTTGACCAAAAAAAATCCTCAGACCATTATGTTTCCACCTCCGTGTTTCACGGTTCCCTTTGAAAAAACGAGGATTTAAGCGTTGCGCTTTTGGCCTCCGTACTAGCCTAAATCCATAGGAACCCTGCTCTCCAATTGGCGACAGTCCAGTCGACATGTGACCTTGCAAATTCAAGCATTGCCCGTCGATTCTTGCGTGAAATAAACGGCTTTTTAACGCTTCTGTATATTGCTAACCCGCCCTCGACTGATCGTCGTTGGATGGATGTTTCTGAAATGTTTAATTACAATTCGTTTCCTTTAGATCTCGCTGATATAAAAGGATCCTTTTTAAAGTCCTAATGATTGCCTGGTCCTCGCGTTTGGTCGTTTTTCGTGGTCTACCAACCGCATGTATGGTATGCAAGGTATTTGACTACCGAAAACAGCTGATAATTCGGGAAATCACACTGGGGTTTATTCCAAATTTTTTGCAATGCCTGTTACAGTTTCTCCATTATTAAATTCACTTATTATCGTTTCTTTGAATTGAGCTGAATATTTATTTGGAGCCATTACTTATTTCGAGCCTTTTAGCGAACTTGAATATTAAAATGATATTTTTTTTTTTAAACTGGCATACAAATCAATGATTCGAAATTTAAAACTATTTCGATCGTAATAAAAACAGCTGGTAATTTATAGCAAGTTGATTTGAACACAATATAGGTTATGTGCTTTAGTTTTGTCGCGTCATATTTAGACATATCGTTCCATTGGTCATAGAAAATGTATATAAATGCATTAACAAAGTAAATGTAATAACATTTTATTATAACATGTATATATGCATACTTGAATTATAAAAAAAAATATTTGTTATAAAATAGAAAATAGTTATTTGTTTGTAATGTCAATTGAGAAAAATATATATTGAAAAAGTTTGTTTTTTAAAATACCGTATATAAATTTGATATTTGAATAAATTTGAAAAGGTTTCATTTTTATGAACAATGAATTTAAATTGCAAGGACAGTGACCATTGATTAGATGTTCAGACTTAGGACTTACGAAGAAGTTTGTTTTTTTTATCCTTAAAGCGAGATTTGCAGCATTCTACGGTCAAGTTTTTTTTTTTCTACAAAAAGTGATTATTGATTAATTTTTTGAAACTTTGCCCCACTGTATCTCTGGAGAAGGTGAGCCTTAAACTCTGGTAGATTTGGTGCTATAATGTAATTTTCTTTTCGGTTTTAGACGTACAAAACTATGTACTACATATATTTTATATATATGACGGCGAAAAGAATATTATGAATATTTTAAAAATTATGAATACAAAACTATATTACTTGATGAAAAAAAAGGTACAAATTATTGTTATGCCATTTGTGTCAAGTCATATATAATGAAAAAAAGTCAAAAAATGACAATTAGGAAAATAAATTATGACTCTATATGAAAAACTTATCAATATATTATTATTAAATTTTAGGAAAATAATGTACCTACAAAAATATTGATTTTTTTGAATAAATTAATAAGTTTTTAACCAAGATTAGTAATTTGATGTTAAATGTTAAATTGGAGACATGGAGCTGCACAAAAATGCACAACAATACATAATAATCATTTGAACGCCTGAAAATAAAATAATTATTTAAAATTATTAAATATATAAATAATATATAAAAAGTCTTCGCGGGCCGCGAACAAAACTATTATTTTGTGTGGAAGCGTGGTAATCTAATATAAAATGTCATACAATTAATATTGTTTTATAATATGTGTTAATGACGTCTTAAAAATCTTGCTTTAAAAAAAAAACTAAAACAAATTTAAATGCAATATTTAAAAATTGATTTTGTTTTAGAGTGTAGAAAAACATCCTTCCAAATTTAGTATTAATTGAAAGACAAATGCATTAAGTTTTAAATGAGAATGGTTCTGCTTTCGTCTGCCATCTTAATTTAATCGAGTTTTCATGAAGGGGCATATTTTTATCGATATCTCAAAAAGTACAGGATCGATTTGGATGAAATTTGGTAGAAATGTGTTTTAGACTATATGTAAGTCAGAACTCTTTAATGTATAAACTGTCATCCCTTGTACAATAAATAATGGTTTGATTATTTATCACATACATATCATACAATAAATCCATAAAATTTAAAAACTTTAAGTCAGATTTATGCATTCTCAGGTGTTTTAAAATAGGAGTGACTATCCTATGTTTTTTTTGATCCTTTGGAGATATACCATATTGCACTACAGATTAAAATAAAGTAATCTGAAAAATTTACTCAAATTAATTTCGACGAATCTGCTTAGGAAATTTTTTATATAATTTTTTTGTCCATTAAATAAATTATTTATTAAAAATAAATAAAAACTATATTAACATAATAAATAATTAATAAAATAATCAAATAAACTCATAAAACATATATAAATTAATACAGGCTATACAACAACAAAAAACAAATAAATTGGTTGGTATTAAAGTAGGCGTGGCATCTAAAAATTCCACCGATTATTACATTTGCATTATGAATTGCGTTCATTGAGGTATTCATATTAATTTTTTGAGGCAAAGCAGCGCAACCTCCACGTCACGTTCAATTCATCCGAGCATAAAGGCGATACTGAAAAATAAAAAAACCAGTCCACCAAAGGAGAATAGAAAATACAACACAAAGTAAGTAGGTAGGTATTTGAGTATGTGTGTATAGTTGTATGTGTGACCTGCAACTTTTGACTGTGCTATAAATAGATATTTTTATTTTACTGACCAATCAAGGCGCGTCATGCCGCATGACGCGCATTGATTATTTTGACAACTCGTTGCGATGCGTCAATAGTCGATGATAGCATATACAATTCTTAGTTTTTATTATTCCTATGTCATTTCGTAGAAATAGACCGAATCGTTTCATTTGTTGTTTACAACTCCAAAGAAACGTGCACCGCAGGTTCTTAACATCACGCAACAACAAACAGCAACAATAGGCAGTAACAGCAAGAGTAGATATAAAATAAAATGTAAGTAGTTCAAAAAATAAATAAATTAAAATAATAAAATAAAATAAAAAAGTAATATAATAAAACAAAAAAAATAATACAAGAAAATAAAAAAAACAAATAGTTTTGTTTTTATTATACCCTACACATATGAGGTACAGGGTATATTAAGTTTGTGCAGATATTGTAACGCCCCTTAGCAGGCGTGTCCGGTATGGAAAAGTATATATATATATTCTTGAGCCATGTCCGTCTGTCTTGCTGTTTGACCGGATACAGAATAACTTGAAAAATACTTGTCAGAATGCGATGAAATTTCGTTTCAATATGTTTTAGCAAAAAAAATGGTTCTGCGTTTGAAAATGAACCAAATCGGTAAACGGACACGCCCACCTCCCATACAAGTCACTTATATATAACTTTTCGGGAACCAATAACTCGAAAAGTATTAGAAATATATTTATAGAATTTAAAACATATTGTTAAAAATCGCCTTAAAATATATGTTCCAAAAATGGGCGTGATTTTGCCGATTTATGTAGTGAAAATTTTAGTCGTAAATTATTAAAAATTTGCCCACCAAATTATACCACTAATATATCCAACAAGAGTGAGGGTATTCCATAGTCGGGCCCGACCGACTATAAAAGTCCGCCCCATGTGACGGAACTTACCCAACTCGTTTTTAATTAGTTTATTGTTCATAAATTCCATAAATATTTTCATAAATATTATGAAAGCGTTCATCAATATTATGATTTTTTTTATTACGGTTTTATGAACGATTCATAAATTGGATGAATTTGGTCATTGGTTGAATAATAATAAAAAATTCATAAAATTGATGAACAAATTCAAAAATAGTATGAATTTTTTTTTCGGTGCAGTTATACTTTAAACGGTGTGTAAGTATAACTGAATGATGTACATAACATACGTTAAAATCTTTACTATTGCATTAGGTATTACCACCAGTTATACTTACACGGCGTTTAAATGATAATGAATATTATTATTTTATTAGGTATGCGGTCCTTCAGACCTTCTAAAAAATTAGCATTAAACCTAAGGACCACTCTTGGTTTAATGAGACTTGCAGGATTGCAGTCAGGTCGAAAGAGGAAGCCTTTCAGACTTGGCGTTCTAACAAGAATGCTGATACTGAAAGACTTCGGATACAGGCTAGGAATCGCTGGAATGCCGTGATCTCGCGCGAAAAGTTTCTTCACGAACAAAACGCGCGCAAAAAGGTCCTACTCTATCACAGGGGTAGTAAAAATTTCTGGTCATTTGTAAAAAGGGTGAAGAATCAGACGACATCGTCTACTCCAACTCTTATTATGAATGGCCAGACCTTCACTGACCCGGTTGATAAAGCTAATCTCTTGGCAGAATTATTTGCAAATAATTCAACGCTCCCAGATAGTAATCAACCACTACCTGTCGTCGATTTGGTTTCTTCTGCAATGCCGGAGATATATTTTCGAACTCGGGCAGTTAAAAAGGTTTTAGCAAACCTCAACATTAACAAAGCCTCTGGGCCAGATGGCATATCTGCCCATGTGTTGAAGAAGTGTGCGTCAACGCTGGCTTGTCCGTTGCGTAACCTTTGCAACAGCTCCTACACGACAGGAGTTTTTCCAACTTGTTGGAAGGTTGCCAATGTCCAGCCAGTTCCGAAAAAGGGCGAGGCCACGAAACCTGCCAATTACCGACCCATTGCAATATGCTCTGCACTCTCCAAGGTAATGGAGAGCGTAATTAACTTCCACTTTGTGAACTATCTTGAGCACAACGAATTGATCACTGACCGACAATACGGTTTCCGTAGGACCAAATCCACAGGTGACTTGATGGCGGTCCTCTCCGAAAAGTGAAATAATTGTGTTCACCTTTTCGGGGAGAGCAAGGCTGTTGCTCTTGATATCTCCAAAGCCCTCGTTTCAAAACTAATTGCATATGGTGTTGGTGAATCTTTTACTCGATGGATATCGAGTTTTCTCCAGGGTCGTTCAATACGAGTTGCGATGGATGGTGTTCTTTCGGAACAACATTTCATCAATTCTGGAGTTCCGCAGGGTTCCGTTCTATCCCCGTCCCTATTTCTGGTATTTATCAATGACCTTCTGTCATTGACCCAGAACCCAATCCATTCCTTTGCAGATGATAGCAACATTTGTCATTCATACTCGTTCAAAAAGCGCCCAACCTCTTTGGAGATTGAGAGTAAAAGACGCACTATGAATGACACACTCAATAATGACCTTAAAAAAATCTCAGAGTGAGATCTTGCAAATAGAGTTGATTTTAATGCACGCAAGACCCAATGTTGTCTGTTATCTCACAAAAGAATGGATTCAACCCTACCTCCCCTTAATATGGGTGCTGTGGATATTGCAGAGTCAGCTGCTCTTGACGTTCTGGGCATATCAATTCAATGTGATCTCCGTTGGAATGATCACACATTTGACGTGTCGAAAGAGGCGGCCAAGTGCCTCGGTAAGACATACTTCCGCCGCGGTAGCTCAGTGGTTAGTGCGTTTGACTGCGAGTCGAAAAGTCCCCGGTTCAAGCCTGGACTGGGGCTAACAACATCTTTTCATAGAAACATTTTTCTATACCGCGCTACCTCTCGTCAGTAAATGGCAAACCTACGAGAGTAAAACATTGCCTATGAAAAGCTTTCACCCGCCGTTCGGATTAGGCAATAAACTGTAGGTCCCACCACTTCGAGTACAAATATAACACGCACAGCTCAAAATGGTGAGAGAGCTCGGCCGAAGTTCTGTACAGGACTGTAGCGCCAAAACTATAAGACATACTTCACTCCAGCTGACTTGCGCACTGTCTACACCACCTTTATTCGGCCTAAGATGGAATACAATTCGCACATATGGGCAGGGGCTTCAAAATCTTCGTTGGAATTCCCGGATCGAATCCAACAACGTGCAATATATTTAATAGGGGGTGAAAATATTTCATCCTCTATTGGTTCTCTTGAGCACCGAAGGACCGTAGGGTGTGTAAGCCTGTTTTATAGGTATTACAATGGTAAGTGTTCGAGGGAAATTCATGGCCTGATTCCACCAGGTCGTTTGTCCTCTCATTCTACTCGGGCTTCGAACCAAGCCCACCCCTTCGTAGTTCACTCGGCTCTCAATAGAACCACGCATTACCGTCAGAATTCGTTCTTCAGTCGCACGATACGTTTGTGGAACAATCTCCCTGCGTCTGTTTTTCCCGACATTTTTGATATTGGCAAGTTCAAAACAAACATTCACCGACACTACTCCATCTTTCCCCCCTCCATTTAACCTATCATCCCTTCTTACGATCAACACTGTGCATTGCATGAATAGGGGGCATCCCCTGAGCGTTGGTTAATTTGTAAAAAAAAAAAAACATTACATACGTCAAAATCTAAAGTACTTGCAGTACTTTTTTATCGAATAAGTGGGCGTATCTTCTTCAAAATTTATCGAATCCACTTTTATTTTGTATTCTAATAGGGTGCCATTAAACTATCCATTCACATGAAAATCTGAATTTCGGCTGACTTTTTTAATCGAATACCCCGCACAGTGGGGTATTCGATAACATTTATTTTTTGTATAGAAAAACGTTTTTCTTTTCTACAGTAATAGTCGCTGTAATTATTGAAAAAAAAATGTTTCTACAGTAAAAGTCGCAATAATTATTGAATATATTTGTAACTATATGGTATTTCTAAAATCACATCAGTTCCATCATATTGAATCTAGTTTTTGAGATATAGATATTGGGATACACGCATAAAAAAAAGTTTACAGAACGTTTGCGGCAAAAGTGCTCCAACTTTGCTCGCAAAAGTTTAATGTTTACTGTAAAAAATAAATTATTTATTCTGAAAAATAAATTATTTATTATAAACGAAAGTTCGTTTGTAAGCTAAAATAAAAAAATGTTGCAACAAATATATAAACATTTATATTAAACGTAAAATTCTTTTTGCAATTAACCAATAACATTATTTTTGTGTGAAAATAAAAACGTTTAAAAACTGTCACGATGATAGCATGTCTGCCATCTATGCACGAGGACGCGGATTCGAATCCTGCCTGGTGCAATATTTTTTTATACCCTACACTAAGAGTGAAAGGGTATATTCAGTTTGGTACGCCGTTTGTAACACCCAGAAGGAAGAATCTCCGGTATGGAAAAGTATATATATTCTTGATCAGCATGACCTCCTGACTGTCTGTTGAAATCCCTACTACTTTTAAAATTGAAGAACTAGATAAATGAAACTTATAACTTAGATTACTAATATACCTACGCTGTATGTGCGAAAAAATTGGCGAGATCGGTCCATTGTGACCTATGATCCGACCACTTATGTTCAAATACCTCATATAAAATGTACATAAAATGATCAATTCTTACGTATACGTGCTTAGGTAAACTTTTTTGGTCAAATATATATTGATGTCATGCTCAAATACATGATAATAATGTTTTCCGGCGAAAAGACTTGTGGTTCACAAAAAAAAAATCGAAATTCGGTACACCTACCCATTTGTAAATATGGGTATCAAATGAATGGAAATTCTTCAGCGATTGAATGTTTGTAGTTATTTTCAGGATTCGTATACCCTGGTGACCTATATATCACTTTGACTGGTAACCACACAATGCGTAGGGTATGTATAGTCGGCTTAGACCGACTATAATTTTGATAATCCTAACTATCATAATTACACCTACTTTAAAATTTCCCATGTGATCTAACCTTCCCAACTGGTTTTATATTATTATTAATAATATATATTATTATTATCATATGATTCATCATTATGATATTTAAACATTATAATATGTATGTTGCAATTAAATAATTCATTCACCAATACATACGTTTGATTACACTGTGCTGCACTAAAATTTAAACTCGTTTTTTTTTTTATTTCCAGGTTCTTTATGGTCAGCGCACCTAAAGTGTTGAATAAACTTATACTCCTACACGTTATGTTAGGCGCTATAGGGCCCGAAAGGGTTCAAATTGAGGGATTCTAACATTCACCGCTTCTAGCGAAACGGTGCACGTTAGACTTCTGACGTGTAAGAAGCGATTATAGTGTAAAAAGCAAGGATAATTTCCATTGAATACTCCAAGTCTTTATCTTATCGTTTTACCTTATTTTTTAAGAATTATAATAATAGTTTGGCGCTTTAGTCCTGTATAGAACTTCGGCCGAGCTCTCTCACCATTTTGAGCTGTGCGTGTTATATTTGTACTCAAAGTGGTGGGACCTAGAGTTTATTGCCGAATCCGAACGGCGGGTGAGAGCTTTTCATAGGCAATAGTTTTACTCTCGTAGGTTTGCCATTTACTGACGAGAGGTAGCGCGGTATAGAAAAATGTTTCTATGAAAAGATGTTGTTAGCCCCAGTCCAGGCTTGAACCGGGGACCTTTCGGCTCGCAGTCCAACGCACTAACCACTGAGCTACCGCGACTACATTTTTTAAGAATTAGTAACAATAAAATGTTCACGAGAAAAAAACAAGTTAGGGTCTCCAAACAACAAAATGTCAAAATACGAGCCATTTCTCAGATAATTAGTCTGCTAAAAATAAAAAGTTATTGTGAATTAAATTTTGATTAAAATCTTAGTATTTTACGAGAAACAATTTTACGGGGAAGGTTTTATGAACGATTCATAAAAGGAATTAACTTTTTTCTCTATAGGCATTTTTTTAGAATAAAGAACTTTGTTTAGTAACACTGCACAAAATTTATATATAAGAATCGTTGTTTTATAGTTTTAATATTCTGATATTTATATTTAAAATAAATTAATTTTCATTCTCGTTTATACTTACACGGCGTTTAAATGATAATGAATATTATTATTTTATTAGGTATGCGGTCCTTCATACCTTCTAAAAAATTAGCATTAAACCTAAGGACCACTCTTGGTTTAATGAGACTTGCAGGATTGCAGTCAGGTCGAAAGAGGAAGCCTTTCAGACTTGGCGTTCTAACAAGAATGCTGATACTGAAAGACTTCGTATACAGGCTAGGAATCGCTGTAATGCCGTGATCTCTTTCTTCACGAACAAAACGCGCGCAAAAAGGTCCTACTCTATCACAGGGGTAGTAAAAATTTCTGGTCATTTGTAAAAAGGGTGAAGAATCAGACGACATCGTCTACTCCAACTCTTATTATGAATGGCCAGACCTTCACTGACCCGGTTGATAAAGCTAATCTCTTGGCAGAATTATTTGCAAATAATTCAACGCTCCCAGATAGTAATCAACCACTACCTGTCGTCGATTTGGTTTCTTCTGCAATGCCGGAGATATATTTTCGAACTCGGGCAGTTAAAAAGGTTTTAGCAAACCTCAACATTAACAAAGCCTCTGGGCCAGATGGCATATCTGCCCATGTGTTGAAGAAGTGTGCGTCAACGCTGGCTTGTCCGTTGCGTAACCTTTGCAACAGCTCCTACACGACAGGAGTTTTTCCAACTTGTTGGAAGGTTGCCAATGTCCAGCCAGTTCCGAAAAAGGGCGAGGCCACGAAACCTGCCAATTACCGACCCATTGCAATATGCTCTGCACTCTCCAAGGTAATGGAGAGCGTAATTAACTTCCACTTTGTGAACTATCTTGAGCACAACGAATTGATCACTGACCGACAATACGGTTTCCGTAGGACCAAATCCACAGGTGACTTGATGGCGGTCCTCTCCGAAAAGTGAAATAATTGTGTTCACCTTTTCGGGGAGAGCAAGGCTGTTGCTCTTGATATCTCCAAAGCCCTCGTTTCAAAACTAATTGCATATGGTGTTGGTGAATCTTTTACTCGATGGATATCGAGTTTTCTCCAGGGTCGTTCAATACGAGTTGCGATGGATGGTGTTCTTTCGGAACAACATTTCATCAATTCTGGAGTTCCGCAGGGTTCCGTTCTATCCCCGTCCCTATTTCTGGTATTTATCAATGACCTTCTGTCATTGACCCAGAACCCAATCCATTCCTTTGCAGATGATAGCAACATTTGTCATTCATACTCGTTCAAAAAGCGCCCAACCTCTTTGGAGATTGAGAGTAAAAGACGCTCTATCAATGACACACTCAATAATGACCTTAAACAATCTCTGAGTGGGGTCTTGCAAATAGAGTTGATTTTAATGCACGCAAGACCCAATGTTGTCTGTTATCTCACAAAAGAATGGATTCAATGATCTCCGTTGTAATGATCACATATTTAACGTGTCGAAAGAGGCGGCCAAGTGCCTCGGTTTTTTAAAGCGGTGTAAGACATACTTCACTCCAGCTGACTTGCGCACTGTCTACACCACCTTTATTCGGCCTAAGATGGAATACAATACGCACATATGGGCAGGGGCTTCAAAATCTTTTTTGGAATTCCTGGATCGAATCCAACAACGTGCAATATATTTAATAGGGGATGAAAATATTTCATCCTATATTGGTTCTCTTGAGCACCGAAGGACCGTAGGGTGTGTAAGCCTGTTTTATAGGTATTACAATGGTAAGTGTTCGAGGGAAATACATGGCCTGATTCCACCAGGTCGTTTGTCCTCTCGTTCTACTCGGGCATCGAACCAAGCCCACCCCTTCGTAGTTCACTCGGCTCTCAATAGAACCACGCATTACCGTGAGAATTCGTTCTTCAGTCGCACGATACGTTTGTGGAACAATCTCCCTGCGTCTGTTTTTCCCGACATTTTTGATATTGGCAAGTTCAAAACAAACATTCACCGACACTACTCCATCTTTCCCCCCTCCATTTAACCTATCATCCCTTCTTACGATCAACACTGTGCATTGCATGAATAGGGGGCATCCCCTGAGCGTTGGTTAATTTGTAAAAAAAAAAAAAAACATTACATACGTCAAAATCTAAAGTACTTGAAGCACTTTTTTATCGAATAAGTGGGCGTATCTTCTTCAAAATTTATCGAATCCACTTTTATTTTGTATTCTAATAGGATGCCATTAAACTATCCATTCACATGAAAATCTGAATTTTGGCTGACTTTTTTAATCGAATACCCCGCACAGTGGGGGTATTCGATAACATTTATTTTTTGTATAGAAAAAAGTTTTTTTTTTCTACAGTAATAGTCGCTATAATTATTGAAAAAAAAATGTTTCTACAGTAAAAGTCGCAATAATTATTGAATATATTTGTAACTAAATGGTATTTCTAAAATAACATCAGCTCCATCATATTGAATCTAGTTTTTGAGATATAGATATTGGGATACACGCATAAAAAAAAGTTTACAGAACGTTTGCGGCAAAAGTGCTCCAACTTTGCTCGCAAAAGTTTAATGTTTACTGTAAAAAATAAATTATTTATTCTGAAAAATAAATTATTTATTCTAAACGAAAGTTCGTTTGTAAGCTAAAATAAAAATAAAAAAATGTTGCAACAAATATATAAACATTTTTATTAAACGTAAAATTCTTTTTGCAATTAACCCATAATATTATTTTTGTGTGAAAATAAAAACGTTTAAAAACTGTCACGATGATAGCATGTCTGCCTTCTATGCACGAGGACGCGGATTCGAATCCTGCCTGGTGCAATATTTTTTTTTTATATTATTATTAATAATATTGTTACGAAAATTCAGTCTACGGAAAACTGCTCTACATGTTCGTGGATTGTGTACATGGTTTGTGTACAAAAAATTCAGTCTACGGAAAACTGCTCTACATGTTCGTGGATTGTGTACATGGATTGTGTACAAAATAAAAACACACTTATGTTTGGTTTAAATTATAACAATTAACTTTATTAATTCACTTTAATAAACAACTTTACTAATAACAAATTCTAACAACTGCTGCATGTCCACAATTTAACTTGACATTTATCACACGAGCTGCACTCGACCACTTTACAATCACTACTGAAGTGAAGTACCTCAGATGCGGATCCCTTATATAATGCATGCATCAGTTCGACACGTTTCGACAAGCTTCGACTTGTTTCGAGAACCTTCTACTCGTTTCGTGAATGACGCATGCTATTGGCATCTCATTCGCACTCATGTGTTTTAATGCGCTGATCTTCCCTCTTTTTCTCGCACATTGCCCAGTATGCTGAATGATCTTCCGTCTCTTTCTAACACATTGCTTAGTGCGCTGAATTGTCTTGCGTCTCATTTATTATTGTTGAATGCTTGCACAGTGGAGCAAATTCCTCTTTTCGTAACAATATATATTATTATTATCATATAATTCATCATTATGATATTTAAACATTATAATATGTATGTTGCAATTAAATAATTCATTCACCAATACATACGTTTGATTACATTGCGCGGCACAAAAATTTGAACTCGATTTTTTTTTATTTCCAGGTTCTTTATGGTCAGCGCACCTAAAGTGTTGAATAAACTTATACTCCTACACGTCTAGGTTAGGCGCTATAGGGCCCGAAAGGGTTCAAATTGAGGGTTTCTTACATTCACCGCTTCTAGCGAAACGGTGCACGTTAGACTTCTGACGTGTAAGAAGCGATTATAGTGTAAAAACCAAGGATAATTTTCAGTGAATACTCCAAGTCTTTATCTTATCGTTTTACCTTATTTTTTAAGAATTATAATAATAGTTTGGCGCTACAGTCCTGTATAGAACTTCGGCCGAGCTCTCTCACCATTTTGAGCTGTGCGTGTTATGTTTGTACTCAAAGTGGTGGGACCTAGAGTTTATTGCCGAATCCGAACGGCGGGTGAGAGCTTTTCATAGGCAATAGTTTTACTCTCGTAGGTTTGCCATTTACTGACGAGAGGTAACGCGGTATAGAAAAATGTTTCTATGAAAAGATGTTGTTAACCCCAGTCCAGGCTTGAACCGGGGACCTTTCGGCTCGCAGTCCAACGCACTAACCACTGAGCTACCGCGGCTACATTTTTTAAGAATTAGTAACAATAAAATGTTCACGAGAAAAAAACAAGTTAGGGTCTCCAAACAACAAAATGTCAAAATACGAGCCATTTCTGAGATAATTAGTCTGCTAAAAATAAAAATTTATTGTGAATTAAATTTTGATTAAAATCTTAGTAGCTTTTTTGCATTAAGCATATGTGTAATAATATCGGTAACGATCCACGCATTACAGACAGAATAAAATAAATTAAAATAATTTTTTCAAAAATACGAAACTTCGTCCACATCAAAACTGGTTAATTATATTTAAATTAAAAGTAAAGAATTTTGTTCATAAATAACGTATATGGAAAAAAGCATTCTATTTATGAATTATTCTTATATATATATATATATATATATATATATATATATATATATATATATATATATATATATATATATATAAATATAAATATATATATATATATATATATATATATATATATATATATATATATAAATATAAATATATATATATATATATATATATATATATATATATATATATATGTATATATATATATAAATATATATATATTTTTATATATATGTATATATATATATAAATATATATATATTTTTATATAGATATTTATATATATATATATATATATATATATATATATATATATATATATATATATATATCGCGCAATTTTTGTGAAACGGACACAATTAATGCGTTTAAAAATATTAAAAATTGCATTCATGTGGAAGTATTCACGTGGAAGTATTCTACGAGAAACAATTTTTCGGGGAAGGAACGGTTTTATGAACGATTCATAAAAGGAATTAACTTTTTTCTCTATAGGCATTTTTTTAGAATTAAGAACTTTGTTTAGTAACACTGCACAAAATTTATATATAAGAATCGTTGTTTTATAGTTTTAATATTCTGATATTTGTATTGAAAATAAATTAATTTTCATTCTCGTTTCTTCACTAAATCGGCCGGTTTTGATTTAACAAATTTCATAATTTTGCCACTTCTTTCTCATTTCGCGAGTGTTATTTTAAAAAATTAAAAATCTTCTCTCAATATTTTGACACATTTTGTTATATTTGTAGGAAATATACTCTTATGTCGAATAAAAGAGATATTTCGGAAAAGTGTGCACATGTTAGTTATCCGTAATGTAACATGGGCGCCAAAAATTGTTTGTTCTAACTGCGTCAATGCCCTGAGAGATTGGTCAAATGGAAAACGTAATTTTCTATCAAACGGGATTCCAATGATCTGGCCAAATCCTGGTCCGCATTCTCCGGATAATTGTTACTTATGCGTAAATCGGGAATTGGTAACACAAAACAAATGCGCCATAGAATTGTTTATAAGCAAGTTCAATCTGCGAAAAACTCCTTTGCCATATTCAGCAAATGTTTCAATTCCAAATTAACCGATTAAAGCAGGAATACAGAAGCGACATTTTCAGAGTATCAACCAACAGAAATGGGCCATGTCAACACATTCAAATGTCACAATTTCGGCTGAATCAACTTATTCGTCATCTTAGATTGTCGCAGCGCAAAGCATTAATATTGGTCGGCCACATAAAAGCTATACATATATTGGCACCTGATCGTCATTTGACCTTCCTTAAATAGTTTGAAGTCAACCAAGATAACACTTTTTCATATAGTAACTATATTAATGGGCTAAAAAAAAAGCTGTTTTACTGTAAGTGGATAATTCAAAAAATCGTCATCAGCACAAATACGAAAGAAACGTATGATAGTTTAAAAAATTATAATGAGCATCAGTGGCGTATTTGTGCGGACCTAAAGGTTGTTGCATTGCTAATGGGCTTACAGACCGGCTTTACTAAACATATGTGCTACCTTTGTCTGTGGGACACGTGTTATGCAGGGAATCAGTACAAGAGCTCTCTATTACCCGGGTGCCCGGGTACCCGGGCTACCCGGTTTTTTCGAGCTACCCGGGTTGTTCAAATACTCGAAAAACCCGGGTATTAAATGTTCGAGCTACCCGGGTAATTTGTTCGTTCGTTTGTTCGAGCTATTCGAGTAGCTCGCTTGTTCGAGTAGCTCGATTGCTCGTTCGTTGTTCGAGTAGCTCGATTGCTCGATCGTTGTTCGAGCTTCGAGTAGCTCGTTCGTTCGTTTGTTCGATTGAAGGGTACCATTAGCCTTCTAATGATGTCCGCTATCGATTTCCGAATTAAAAATTTTTGGGTCATAAATGGGTTTTTGACCCCCTTTTGGGGGTCATGGACAACTCCAAAGGGTACCATTAGTCTTCTAATGAGGTTCGGTATCCATTTCCGCAAATGGTTGACAAAAAGTGGTTTTTGATCCCCTTTTGGGGGTCAGGGACCACTTAGAGTGGTACCATTCGATTTCCCTTGATGTCTGCTACCGATTTATGCAATAAATTTTTTTTCGGTATTTTTTATCACTTTCCGCCCGCTTTTGCCCACCCACTATTGTCCACCCACATTTTTCCAACCACTTCCGACCAACTCCCACATCAAGCAAACGAACGGACAGACAAATTAACAAGCGATGAAATGAACAATCGTCAATCGAACAAACGAACGAACGAACGAGCTACTCGAAGCTCGAACAACGATCGAGCAATCGAGCTACTCGAACAACGAACGAGCAATCGAGCAACTCGAACAAACGAGCTACTCGAATAGCTGGAACGAACGAACAAACTACCCGGGTTTTGCGAACTACCCGGGTATCTCGAACATTTAATACCCGGGTTTTTCGAGTATTTGAACTACCCGGGTATTACCCGGGCTTTCGAGCGCCCGGGTACCCGGGCTATTCGAAAATACTCGTATGAAATCGAGAGCTGTGATCAGTACTTTAAACGTGACTGGATGTCAAGGGAGAGTTATACATTGAATAAATCTAATGTCGTGAATGTGCCGCTCGTAGCAAAAGAAAAAATATTATTGCCAGCATTGCATATTAAGCTTGGAATAATTAAAAATTTTATAAAAAATTTAAATCATAATGAGGCAGCATTTAATAGGCACATCGCTATTTATCCAAAATTAAGCTTGGTTAACTTTATGCAGGATTATAATTTTGAAAAATATAAATATATATATATATATATATATATATATATATATATATATATATATATATATATATATATATACATATATATATATATATATATCTATATATATATATATCCAGATATCCGTAAACTGGACAGAGAAGAAGAATTCACTGAATATATATCCAACGATGTCTTTTGTCATAAAACCGTTATATCTACCTGTGAAATGAATATATTACCAAATTATTTTTTATAAGTTCGAAGTATATAATGTTAATATTTAATTGGCAAAAGTTTCATGATGATAGGGTTGACTATTTTTAGAAATTTTCAATCAAATTAAAAGTTAGTTTTGCTTAATTTATTATACAAAATACTAAACTGGATTCTGCTGTAGACAATTTTTTATTTCGTATGGGAAATTAAGCAAAACTAACTTTGAATTTGATTGAACATATCTATAAAAAGGTTAATTCTATCGTCATGAAACTTATGCCGATTAAATACTAACTTCACTGAATATATTTTATCCAACGATGTCTTTTGTCATAAAACCTTTATATCTACCTGTGAAATGAATATATTACCAAATTTTTTTTTATAAGTTCGAAGTATATAATGTTAATATTTAATTGGCAAAAGTTTCATGATGATAGGGTTGACTATTTTTAGATATTTTCAGTCAAATTAAATGTTAGTTTTGCTTAATTTCTTATACAAAATACTAAACTGGATTCTGCTGTAGACAATTTTTTATTTCGAATGGGAAATTAAGCAAAACTAACTTTGAATTTGATTGAACATATCTATAAAAAGGTTAATTCTATCGTCATGAAACTTATGCCGATTAAATACTAACTTTATATACTTCAAACTTATAAAAAATATTTGGTAATATATAAATTTTACAGGTAGATATAATGGTTTTATGACTTGTCCTTTTAAATAATTTATATTTTCTGAAATAATGCTGTCCTGCACATATACTTCGACAGGCAAAAAATAAGTGAGGTTAAAAAATGTTTAGAACTAATTTATCTTTCAAATTACATACCTAATTTTGATGTTGGTCTTTAAAAACTTTTCTGCAGGTTTGCAAAATCAAAATAAACTAAAAAATACGAAATTTTGATGAAACATGATGTTAATTAATATGTTTTTTTGCACACATATGTAAAGTAAATATATAAGTGTTTGGCATCATTGAAAAGAAGAGATTTCAAGGAATATATGTGGCGAATATAAAGACAATAGTTTCTGAAAACTTTTTTTTTTGAAAAAGAAGAAAATTAAAAAAAAAAATAAGAAGAAAAATAAAAAAAAAAATAAGAAAAAAAATAAAAGTTCATTGAATATATCTAAATAAGTATTAACCTTATCATCATGAATCTTTTACCTTATATACCTATAATTTTATGTACTTATGCTTGATTAAAACATTTTTAGGAATATATATATTATAAAGTGAGATATAACGGTTTAAGTACAATTAAAAAATGATTCTTTTTGGAAAAAATGCTGCCCTTCACATATACTTCGCGGGAAAAAAATAAGTAATGGTCAAAAATACGTAGAAATAACTCGTCCCTAAAACTGCTTACTTCAAATTTTACTTTGGACTTTGAACAGGGGGTCAAATTCAAAAATTAATTTTAAAAACTTGAACTTTGACCAGTGTTGCCAGATTGGTTAAATATAGTTTGGATAAGTTTTATCATTTAAAAGATTCTCAGTAATGTTATCTATCAAAAATATAACAAAAGTACATGTTACTGAAGAAAAAAAAAATACTTACGATAATTTGCGTAAAAATCCAATATTCCAAAAAAAAAATGAAAAAATTGAAAATAAAAAAAAAAATCTACATTACAATTTTATATTTACTAAACTATGGGGGCGATTATCACAAGGCAACGTGTCTGAGTACTTCAACATGGCGAAGCCAGCGCAATCCTTGTCGGTGTCGTCTCAAGTCAACTCACTGGTCACCAGAATTGGCAAATTGTCAAATGGTGACACCTCCACTTCGGTGGAAGTCCTCCTCGTGGAAGTCCCTGGAAACGGCGCTCTACACCACCCGGTGTAGAAGTCGGCTAAAGTGAGTGGCGAGCATATCCCTCAGAGTGAGGGTTCGTGCGTTGGGTTTGGGTCCCACCACGGAAAAAACCTATAAGCCCAATGAAAACAAAAAAGAAGCCTCGGATAACGACCGATTACAACGATGACGACCCACGCAAACGTTTTAAGGACCATGATTTACGGATATGCACCTGGAATGTCCGGACCCTTTATAGGGAAGGTGCCTCTATCCAGCTGGAGATGCGATGGACGGGACAAGCGTCCTGTGATATCTACTACAGCTGCCATACGGAGAGACACGAATTTGGATGTGGATTTGTGGTCGGCAAGAGACTCCGCCACCTAGTCTTTAGGTTCACGCCCATGGACGAAAGGCTGGCAACAATCCGCATCAAGGCTAAATATTTCCATATCAGCCTAATTTGTGGACACGCTCCGACGAACGAGAAAGATGACGAGACAAAAGAGCACTTCTACGAGCGCCTAGACAACGCATACGAGCGCTGCCCCCGCCACGATATCAAAATCGTGCTAGGCGATTTTAACGACAAGGTGGGCAGAGAAGCCATCTATTGTCACACAATCGGTAAAGGCTAATCGACTTCGCCGCAGCATGAAACATGGTAGTTAGTAGCACTAGATTCGAACAAGGCCACATGGTTGTCGCCCGATCAAAAAACTCGAAATCAAATTGATCACGTTGTGATTGACGGAAGGCACGCTTCGAGCGTGATGGACGTACGCACTATCCGAGGTGCCAATATGGACTCGGATCATTACCTTGTAGCAGCCAAGGTCCGCACACGCTTAAGCGCTGCGAAGAACGTACGGAACTAAACGCATAGAAAGCTAGACGTCGGAAAGCTGCAATCACAACAGGCAACGCAAGCCTTTTCCACTCGACTCTCACACCTGCTTAGACAAAGCACTCCTCCTCTCAATGATATATGCGCGCAGTGGAACCATATCTCCTGCTCAATGCGTACGGCTGCCGAAGAGGTGCTTGGATTCCGACGCCCCCTGAGGAATCAGTGGAATGACCAAGAGTGTCGCGCGGCCACTGCAGAGAAAGACGCTGCGTACAAATCCACCCTGCAGTCAGTAGCTACGCGAGCGATACAAAGGAGCGATACAAAGAGAAGAGGAGGGAAGAGAGACGTCTTTTCAGGCGTAAAAAAAGCGAGGCAGAAAGACGTGAGTGTGCGGAGATTGAGATGCATGGGGACAGAAATGAGGCTCGAAAATTCTTCGAGTAAATTAGACGCCTAGCCGGAGGTTTAAAATCCGGAGCCTCTTCTTGTAAAGATGAGGACGGGAATCTAGTGACAGATATTCAGAGCACACTGAAGATATGGAGGGATCACTTCTCTAAACTGCTGACCGGTGATGATGACCGCAACTCCACCGATAGAGAAGTAAACCCGGCAACCCCAGTACTTGATGACGACGTTGAGATTCCGCCACCCGACCATGACGAGATCAGAACAGCCATCACTCGGCTGAAAAACAACAAAGCCGCAGGTGCTGATGGCCTGCCTGCTGAATTGTTTAAGACCGGAGGCGAAGAGCTAATAGAGAGCATGCACGAGCTCGTAAGCAGAATATGGTCGGATGAAAGTATGCCAAGTGACTGGAACCTCAGTGTACTCTGCCCAATCCTTAAGAAAGGGGATCCCACTATCTGCGCCAACTACCGTGGCATCAGTCTACTCAATATCGCATACAAGGTTCTATCGAGCGTATTATGTGAAAGACTGAAGCCGCCTTCGACACTCCGATAAGGGAATGATTATACGCCGTAATGTCTGAGTTCGGTATACCTGCGAAACTTATAAGGCTTTGCAGGATGACCCTGAGCAACACACGTTGCTCACTGAGAATAGGAAAAGACCTCTCCGAACCATTTCATACCGAACGAGGTTTCAGACAGGGTGACTCCCTATCGTGCGACTTTTCTAACTTATTGATGGAGAAAAGAGTTCGAGCTGCCGAACTCCGTCAAAGCGGCACTATCCTCAACAAAAGTGTCATGCTGCTCGCATATGCCGATGATATTGATATCATTGGCAGGAGCACACGAGCAGTTAGCGCAGCATTCTTCAGATTGGAGAAAGAGTCGCGTCGAATGGGTCTTGCGGTGAACGAGGACAAGACGAAGTTCCTTGTGTCAACAAGCAAAAAAGAGTCCGTGTGTCTTGGGCAAAAAGCTGATTTTGACACCCACAAGTTCGACATTGTGAAGGACTTCGTCTATCTGGGATCCAGCGTAAACAGCAACAACGACGTCAGCCTGGAGATCAAACGGAGAATAACTCTTGCCAACAGATGCTACTTTGGGCTCAGTAGGCAATTGAGAAGCAGAGCCCTCTCTCGCCGAACAAAAATAACGCTCTACAAGTCACTCATCATGCCCGTCCTACTTTATGGTGCAGAAACATGGACGCTGGCTTCCACCGATGAGAGAGTATTGGGAGCGTTCGAGAGAAAGATTCTCCGCAAAATCTTTGGCCCTATCTGCTTTGCTAACGAGTATCGAATCAGGATGAACCACGGGCTGTATGAGTTATTCGACGACATTGACATAGTCAAGCGCATCAAGATTTTTGAAAAATTGTTCATAAAAAAAATCTCATCTTTACTGATTTTTATCTCCATAACCATCAAAGATACAAACTTAAGTTCTCTTAATAACACTTTTTAAATTTTTAAAATCGGTTGAGTGTTTCCGAAAATACTGAATTTCACCCGATTTGAGAGCATACTGTGCGCAGTTTGAGAACTGGTATGTCCGAAAAAAATTAGTCTCTTTGCTGGCTGAACTTTGCTAGAATTTATTGAACGAGGATAGCAGTGACGTACAAATGTAAAATATTTGACAATAAAGATAAAAAATATTACATATAAGGGCTTATATTTTTATTTTTTTTAAATCATTGAAACTGACATTAATTTGACCAGAACATTCGTAGGTTTTTGATTTAAAGATAATGATTAATATCAAGTGTACCTTAAATCATAATAATGCAAAATTTTAGATCCAGAAGTCTTTACCTCTATTGGTATACCACTTTATAGTTGAAAAAACCTGAAAATACTCTATATTTTTGCTGGTTTTTCTCCGTTTTTGTTCAAGATCGTCACTGTTGGATGACACTTGCTAAGAAAAGGGCGTTCGCTACACTTGAAGGATTAGTTTAGTACATGTTTAATTTGTGTAGTATTATTTGATATATTGATGTATGGTGGTGAACAAATGAAATTTTTTTTCCCAATTTTCAAAATGTTTCTGTTTTCGCCCCTTAACGAAATTTTAATTTGAATATATTAGTTCCAAGTTGACTTATACCATGACCACTGCCACCCTCAACACCGAAAGAACACGATCACGCCAAATGATAAAAAAAATGATCGTGAATTTGTTCAAAACAGCAGTTTTTTTCTTGACACATTTCATTATTATTTGAAATAGTCCAGTGTATTGCGTGAACTGATTTTTTTTTAATATTTACCCATTACACAATCAGTGGCGCATATAAAAATAATGAAATGAGAAAATTTTATGGACTTTGTACAAACGTTGATTTGCGTAGAATGAATACGATTTATATAAATGATTGCAATCAGGCCGTGCGCACGGGTGGTTTTGGGGGTTCAAACCACCATTAGAAAAAATATTTAATGAAATTAAAGCCTAAAAATGTATATGAATGTAAATTATAATTTTATAATATCACACGCTCAGATCAAATATTTTCTAAAAGCAAAAAACAATAAAAGAAGATCTGGGCATAAAAGTGATAAAGTTCAATCCCATTCGGAGCTCATTTTTATTCTATAAAAAGTTTATTGATGTTAAAACGTATTGAGAAATTTCAAAAATGCTATACTAATAAAAGGTTATATATATTTTCAAAAATATGTACTTCAAAAAATTGTATACTTCCTTTACAAAAATGTTCATTGCTTAAAATTATTTTTGTCGAAATTTTTTTTCTTGTGTTGAAAAACTTGTGTACAATCTTATTTTTTTTAAATAATACAAACAATTTATTTTTTTTAAACAATTATTTTTCAACTTTTTATTTTAGAATTTTTTTTTAAATAGTTCAAAAATATTTTTGTTTGTAAATTTATTATTATATTTTTTTAACAAAAATACATTTAAAAAAAATATACATAAATTTTCTTATAACGTTAAACTAAACAAAACAAATTCCTCAAAAAAGCTTACGAAATTCCAACGGATTTCTTTTAATTTATATTTACGTATTTTTAATAAAAATTCCAAATGAAATAAGACCCTAAATCAATAAGGCCCCAGAATTGGTGTATATTTGTGTTATGAAATAAGACCCCGTTTTTTTGCATACACAATGTTAAATATTGTAAAGCATTTTTATACATAATTATATAATTATATACATAAACCCGTTGAACTACTTTAACATCGTACGACAAATTCAACTTTTGGCTGCACACATGAGAAAATGCTGTATTTTCTAAAAGTTCGCTAAAAAATAAATAGAAAAATTGGGAAAACACGATTATATAATCGTGTTTTCCAATCTAGATCAATTCGTTAAAGGAGTTTATTTGCTTTTGAAATACATATCAAATTTTTGGTCGAACATTTGAAAAAAGTTGGAAGTAGTTCATGGTAAGACATCATTTATGAAAATGGTTGTACGATACTAATACGTTTACAGCTTTATTCGCATTTAAATAAATTTTAATTGATTTTTAAAATATCTAATAGTAACATTTCAAAAGGGAATAAAACCTTTAAATGATTTGAAATTGTAAAAACGCTTTTATATCCATACAAAAAGATATCTCAGCTACAAAATGAAGGGTGTAAACGAAATTATTTATACATTTTGTTTTAAACTTAAAAAGTTAACATGGTAAAAAAAAATATATCACAAATGAAGAACAATACTCCATAGTTTTTAAAAATAATTAAAGAATTATATTTCTGAATGAGTTAGGACGAATTTCCGTATTTTAGTCTTCCACCTACCATCAGCCGATGGACACCATTTCTTCTAACATTTTTGATAACACTAATCCAACTTCGCTTATTTAATTTCAGTTTAACAATATTTCAATATTTTTCGAAGAATGGATTTTATATAAGCAAAAAATTTTAAATCTGGACCTGGCTCAGGCAGTTTGGAGGGTTACATCCTTTTGAACAAATTATATAATATTGTTCTATACGGGTTTCAGCAGCCCATCGCTCGTTTATTTGAATCTTTAATCCATTTTTTCGATTTTATTTGGAACTTGAAATTATCTCAACAATTATCTTATTGATTGTTGGGATTAGATCCAACACTTTACTTTCGCCGCAAATTTACGATTCATAAATCCTGATTTTTGTCCTGATTTACATTTACTATTTAAGAGGATGGTCTCTTGAAACCGAATTGTAATATTTCCAACAGTATCCCTGCAATAATTGCATGCATTGTAGAACGGTTAGCTTATCAAAATGTCCAACATTTATTTTCTCGCTTCTTTAATTTTTTTTTTATTGACGACATAATCGATTATTTATAACTGAAAACTTTTTAATTTTTTTGTTCATCATAAATCAGAGAATTTTTGAATTTACGGGATTTTTTTCTCATTATTTGCTTTGACCACAATATCTGCATTTGAATTTGTAAATATAATTTCTTTTACACCCTTTATGTGCCGCAAACATTTTTTTTAATATGAAAATATGATATGCCTTTTCATTTCAAATTCAAAATAATTTAAAGTCAAATTTGAAATTAATTTTTTGACCATTTTCATAAATAATAAAACGTCAAGTCAAGTCAGTAGTACGATGTCACTACAAATGTAGAAAAAATGAGCGTGAATTAGTTCAAAACAGCAGTTTTTCGCTTGGCACATTCCCATTATTATTTGAAATAGTCTAGTGTATTGCGTGAACTGAGTTTTTTTATTAATTGCCATCACAAAATTAGTGGCGCATATAAAAATATTGAAATTATTTGAAAATTCTAGATTTTACGCACTTACTTAAATTTTCTTAACTGAAAAAGCACCGATATATAAAATTTTATCTTAAGAATTAAAATTGCTAAACCAATTTAGATATAACATATATTTTTTATGTTTCATTTTAAATTGTCTTAAATAACTAATTAATATGTAATTTGTAATAAATTCAATCGTATGTGTTCTTAAAACAGCGAAAAAGTTATTATTAAAAAACTTTTTTTTAGTGTAAATCTGCAAGAGTTAAAAATAATTATATATTTTAACTATTCATTCGCTTTATAAATATATATGTATATATATATAATTATTATCGAAATTAAATAAAAACCACGAAATGTGCCTAAAAAATATTTAAAAATTTTTTCGACCCCAAATTCTATAAAATTCTGTTTGACCATATAAAAAAAATTGTGTTTAAAAAAAAAAAGGAACTACTCCGATTTTAATCAAAATTTAATACACAATAAGTTTTTATTTTTATCTCAGAAATCGGTCGTATTTTGACATTTTGTTGTTTGGAGACCCTAATTCGTTTTTTCTCGTGAACATTTTCGCTTCTTACACGTCAGAAGTCTAACATGCACCGTTTCGCTAGAAGCGGTGAATGTTAGAACCGCCTAATTTGAACCCTTTACGGCCCTATAGCGCCTAACCCAGACGTGTAAGTTTATTCAACACTTTAGGTCCGCTGACCATAAAGAACCTGGAAATCAAAAAAATCGAGTTCAATTAAAAAAGTTGTCTTTTTGCCGCACTGTGTTATTGAACATCAAAATGAATTGCACACTGTTAATGGACAGTGGTCGAATGGAAGTGTACTGGCTTTGCAATCTGAAGGAAGAGTTCAATTCACCGCCCGGACAAAGTAAAAATATTTTTTTTTTTCAATTAATAAAAATAAATTAATATATATATATATATATATATATATATATATATATATATATATATATTTATATAATATATAAGACATCATTTATGAAAATAGTTGTACGATACTAATACGTTTACAGCTTTATTCGCATTTAAATAAATTTTAATTGATTTTTAAAATATCTAATAGTAACATTTCAAAAGGGAATAAAACCTTTAAACGATTTGAAATTGTAAAAACGCTTTTATATCCATACAAAAAGATATCTCAGCTACAAAATGAAGGGTGTAAACGAAATTATTTATACATTTTGTTTTAAACTTAAAAAGTTAACATGGTAAAAAAAATATATATCACAAATGAAGAACAATACTCCATAGTTTTTAAAAATAATTAAAGAATTATATTTCTGAATGAGTTAGGACGAATTTCCGTATTTTAGTCTTCCACCTACCATCAGCCGATGGTTCATATTATACATAATATGAACTAGTATCGAACAAGTAGTGCATTTCGATCTCTGTGAAGTGAAATGGATACGTTCAATGTAAAGGTAAGTAATAACTATCATTATTACGTAGTTCCAGAATCTATCCCAGGTGTACCTACATGAAGAAACTAAAACAATTAATATTGAATCAGCTATAGATGGTTTTCGTCGATTAAGGAAAATGCGATATACTTTGCTTTAACCCGGCGTTTACAAATAAGTAGCTATTAAAATGTGTACATATAATAAAATATTTTTTTAACTCACTTATATATAATTTTGGATTTTAATTTTGTTAATGTTTTCCCCCAAGGTAAACCTGAATTTACGCCCCTGGATACAGTGGTTTTTATGGTTGTTCATATTTAAATATCTCTTAAATGAGAAATAGAGGGCTTGTGGTCATTATCCGTGCACTTCAAAATTGATGTCCTTAAAAAGAACCCTATTTAAAATTCTTCAAAAACAATCGTATAATTTGGCTGATTCAATAGAAATGTTCGTGCCAAATTTCAAGATGGCATCATATTTTAAAGAATAATTTTATAAATTTTTATATATTGAAAAAATATTTTTAATAGTTTTTGAATATGTTTGAAACGTTAATTTCAAACATGGCGACAGTTTCATCAATTTGTCTCTACTTTTTAAGATATACATTAGACTGACAATGGAAAATCATGATTTCGAATCGAGAGGAGGTCAGAAATGCTCTATTGGATGAGAAAATCGATGTGAAGAATTTTCAGCGAAATCCGTTTATGGGAAATGGACCCGCCGGGACCTCAAAGTAAGCGTTTTGATACCTAAATCGACAATTTTAAAATTGTCATCAAATTATGTCTCTCAAATACATTAAACTATAAAAGTGGCTAAGTCATCAGTTGGAAAATTTTATTAGCTTATTTATTTAAACTTATTTATTTAAATGCGAATAAAGCTGTAAACGTATTAGTATCGTACAACCATTTTCATAAATGATGTCTTATATATTATATATATATATATAATATATAAGACACCATTTATGAAAATGGTTGTACGATACTAATACGTTTACAGCTTTATTCGCATTTAAATAAATTTTAATTGATTTTTAAAATATCTAATAGTAACATTTCAAAAGGGAATAAAACCTTTAAATGATTTGAAATTGTAAAAACGCTTTTATATCCATACAAAAAGATATCTCAGCTACCAAATGAAGGGTGTAAACGAAATTATTTATACATTTTGTTTTAAACTTAAAAAGTTAACATGGTAAAAAAAAATATATCACAAATGAAGAACAATACTCCATAGTTTTTAAAAATAATTAAAGAATTATATTTCTGAATGAGTTAGGACGAATTTCCGTATTTTAGTCTTCCACCTACCATCAGCCGATGGACACCATTTCTTCTAACATTTTTGATAACACTAATCCAACTTCGCTTATTTAATTTCAGTTTAACAATATTTCAATATTTTTCGAAGAATGGATTTTATATAAGCAAAAAATTTTAAATCTGGACCTGGCTCAGGCAGTTTGGAGGGTTACGTCCTTTTGAACAAATTATATAATATTGTTCTATACGGGTTTCAGCAGCCCATCGCTCGTTTATTTGAATCTTTAATCCATTTTTTCGATTTTATTTGGAACTTTAAATTATCTCAACAATTATCTTATTGATTGTTGGGATTAGATCCAACACTTTACTTTCGCCGCAAATTTACGATTCATAAATCCTGATTTTTGTCCTGATTTACATTTACTATTTAAGAAGATGGTCTCTTGAAACCGAATTGTAATATTTCCAGCAGTATCCCTGCAATAATTGCATGCATTGTAGAACGGTTAGCTTATCAAAATGTCCAAAATTTATTTTCTCGCTTCTTTAATTTTTTTTTTATTGACGACATAATCGATTATTTATAACTGAAAACTTTTTAATTTTTTTTGTTCATCATAAATCAGAGAATTTTTGAATTTACGGGATTTTTTTCTCATTATTTGCTTTGACCACAATATCTGCATTTGAATTTGTAAATATAATTTCTTTTACACCCTTTATGTGCCGCAAACATTTTTTTTAATATGAAAATATGATATGCCTTTTCATTTCAAATTCAAAATAATTTAAAGTCAAATTTGAAATTAAAGTTTGCTTTTTTGACCATTTTCATAAATAATAAAACGTCAAGTCAAGTCAGTAGTACGATGTCACTACAAATGTCGAAAAAATGAGCGTGAATTAGTTCAAAACAGCAGTTTTTCGCGTGGCACATTCCCATTATTATTTGAAATAGTCTAGTGTATTGCGTGAACTGAGTTTTTTTATTAATTGCCATCACAAAATTAGTGACGCATATAAAAATATTGAAATTATTTGAAAATTCTAGAATTTATGCACTTACTTAAATTTTCTTAACTGAAAAAGCACCGATATATAAAATATTATCTTTAAGAATTAAAATTGCTAAACCAATTTAGATATAACATATATTTTTTATGTTTCATTTTAAATTGTCTTAAATAACTAATTAATATGTAATTTGTAATAAATTCAATCGTATGTGTTCTTAAAACAGCGAAAAAGTTATTATTAAAAAACTTTTTTTTAGTGTAAATCTGCAAGAGTTAAAAATAATTATATATTTTAACTATTCATTTGCTTTATAAATATATATGTATATATATATAATTATTATCGAAATTAAATAAAAACCACGAAATGTGCCTAAAAAATATTTTAAAATTTTTTCGACCCCAAATTCTATAAAATTCTGTTTGACCATATAAAAAAAATTGTGTTTTAAAAAAAAAAAGGAACTACTCCGATTTTAATCAAAATTTAATACACAATAAGTTTTTATTTTTATCTCAGAAATCGGTCGTATTTTGACATTTTGTTGTTTGGAGACCGTAACTCGTTTTTTCTCGTGAACATTTTCGCTTCTTACACGTCAGAAGTCTAACATGCACCGTTTCGCTAGAAGCGGTGAATGTTAGAACCGCCTAATTTGAACCCTTTACGGCCCTATAGCGCCTAACCCAGACGTGTAAGTTTATTCAACACTTTAGGTCCGCTGACCATAAAGAACCTGGAAATCAAAAAAAATCGAGTTCAATTAAAAAAGTTGTCTTTTTGCCGCACTGTGTTATTGAACATCAAAATGAATTGCACACTGTTAATGGACAGTGGTCGAATGGAAGTGTACTGGCTTTGCAATCTGAAGGAAGAGTTCAATTCACCGCCCGGACAAAGTAAAAATATTTTTTTTTTTCAATTAATAAAAATAAATTAATATATATACATATATATATATATATATATATATATATATATATATATATATATATATATATATATATATATAATATATATATATATATATATATATATATATATATATATATATATATATATATACATAAAATAATAAATAAACTATAAAAAAATTAATAAAAAAAATAATAATGATTAAAATAAAACTAAAAATTAAAATATTTTTATAAATTTTTAACTTAAAAAATCAAACGAAAAACTTGTATGGTCCAAACGAAAAACCGGTTTGGTCAAAAGAACTCCACAAACGAAGTTTTTTTTTTGTCTAATTTTTATATTTCCAGCAGTATCCCTGCAATAATTGCATGCATTGTAGAACGGTTAGCTTATCAAAATGTCCAAAATTTATTTTCTCGCTTCTTTAATTTTTTTTTTATTGACGACATAATCGATTATTTATAACTGAAAACTTTTTAATTTTTTTTGTTCATCATAAATCAGAGAATTTTTGAATTTACGGGATTTTTTTCTCATTATTTGCTTTGACCACAATATCTGCATTTGAATTTGTAAATATAATTTCTTTTACACCCTTTATGTGCCGCAAACATTTTTTTTAATATGAAAATATGATATGCCTTTTCATTTCAAATTCAAAATAATTTAAAGTCAAATTTGAAATTAAAGTCTGCTTTTTTGACCATTTTTATAAATAATAAAACGTCAAGTCAAGTCAGTAGTACATTGAACGTATCCATTTCACTTCACAGAGATCGAAATGCACTACTTGTTCGATACTTGTTCGATACTGCTTCTTAATCCAATACATATAATATCGTAAATAAGAATATATTCTATTAAAATTCAATAATTTTATTTTTTATTTATCATTTATGTGATGAATTTTTGAAAAACTTCCAAACTGTCGGCTTTTTTTTCATTTTCGCAAACTTTTGACAATAGTTATCACTTCACAGCAGTATAAATTCACCAAGAAAAAACTGTTCACTTCATGATCGAGCCCAGGATCAGTTTTGTAAGTAAAAATAATAGCTGAAAAAGCAGATGATGGAATTATGTTCATATATTGACGGATCTACATGAGCATACATTTTAAACCGTTTTTATTAGATGGCTCTCTTGTCTGTCTGTTTGGTACAAATTTTGTAATTGATTTTAAACTACCTTCGGGATGAGATACAGATTTGTGATTTTAAATATTTCCTCGAACTGGATGACAATGCAATATAACCGTTTTCTTGCCATCCGGTTCAATCGCCATGGTTCCATATTAAAGACACTTTGAAACATGAACATTTTTAATTTTAATAATATTAGGCCTTTCGAATTCTGTCAGACGAAAATCTAACCGACACAAAAAATAAGAAAAATAAAAATATGAAATAAAAAATATTTTTTAATGTAAAACGTTTTTAATGTGAATTTTTAGTATGATTTAAAATAAACCGTGGGTGGTAGATAATATAATCTATTGGATCTTATAGTTCACATTAAAAAAGTTTTATATTAAAAAAAATATTTTTTATTTCATATTTTTTTTATTATTTTGAAACTGCATTTCTGTATAAATAACTTACGTAGTTTTTCGTTTTTATGCTAATTATAATAATTCAACATCAAAGCTGCACAAATCCTATATATTATTAAAGTACGCTAACAAATAAATACACGTGTTTCCCAGGTTTTATTTCTATTTGAAATGTAAGTGCATATCATATTTACATATTATATAAATATTTGTCGAATATTTCAAAAATTTGGATGTACTTCATAGGCTTTTATTGGTATCATCAAGTATCATCAAATTTTAATGTAATAAATTTGACTTCATTTTTAAAATATTAGGGATAAAACCTTGAAATGAATTGATGTTATGAAACCGTTTTTATATCCATATTCTGAGCAATCTCACACGGAGATAAATGTTCTCATAAATCATGTATTATACGCCTAATTTTTGCAAAAATTAATCATGATGTACAGCCAAGAATTAGAAATCAGTATAATTTGGTTTTTATTCATAATATATGATTATAATAAACATCAATTATTATGATTATTTGAATAAAATCATGAGTATGTTTACTTATGCTTTGTGTATAATATATTCATAAGTCATGAGTAATTGGAATAGATTCCGGAACACATTTTATAATTGAATCCCATTCATAACAAATTCATAGTGATTTACAGTTTTGTATGCCTGCCTTTGCAATTTTTTAGTATTATACAAAATTCATGAATATAATTCATAATTAAAAAAATTAGAAAAATGATATGCATTGTATTTCAATTGCAAACAAAAATTTTAAACAAAATGCATTGCAAATATAGGTTTTTTTTCTTCTTCTATATTTTTGTTCCAAAATCTTTGTTCCAAAATCATACTCGTTAAGAAACAGACAGACTCACTACACTTATTCTTTCTTGTGCATGTAGTATTTAAATATGACTAAACATCTGCAAATTAGATAATTCTATACGGTAAAAATTAGATAATTCTATACGGTAGATCAAAAGATATAGATCAAAAGATATAATTTTTCTAAAGTTTATAGTTATTTTGTAATAAATCGCAGAATAATTCCGGACTTTCCGTATGCAGTACGATTTTTTGCACAAAGTAATTTTGTATATGACAATATTAATAATCATTATTACGAAATCATTATTACGAAATTATTACAAATTCACAGATGTTTTTAAAATTTTTTAATTTTTTTTTTACAATTTCTGAAAAAAAAAATTTGATATTTTTTATACTGTTTTTACACTTTTGGTACTCAAAGTTCCGGACGGGACAAATTTCAATTTGCGATCAAAAATTTTCTAGAATAACTAGAAACATGATGTTACATTTTTGGAAATGCCGAAGAAATTCTGCTTTAGAAACAGTGGGTTCAACTCTTTAAAAAATTGTTTCAGTATAATATGATAATAAATGTATCTTTTTGGTTCCTGACGGGACATCGAAAACCCTTATACAAAAATCGAAATTTTTTCGTTATTTTAATTTGGATCATTATTTTTAAGCTTTAGAAATAATAATTAATGTTAGCAGAAAAAACAGAAAATAATATTTGTGTCTGTATGTCTTTAAAGTTAGTTAATTTGGTTACTCAAAGTACATGAAAAATTGGTATATTTAGAAGTTGTGAAGTAACGTAACTTTATAAGTATTTTTTTATACGTTGCCGTTAACGGAGTAGAATTTTCTTTTCAGATTTTTAGACTCACATATTTAAGATTTCAAAACCACCGTCATTTCAAAGATTTGAGCATTTTGAATTTTTCGGTCGTGGTTGACGTTTGTCTGGAAATGCCCATATGTTCATTTAGTGTATATTGTATAATTTGATAGATAGATTTGGAGTTGAAACATAGAAACCTTTTTTTTTATTTTCAAAATATTTGTATTTTTTGACCAGGTAACGTGCGCCCCTTAATTAAATTTTAATATGAAAAAAAAAACGAGTTGGTAAGTTAGGTCACATGGGACGGACTTTTATAGTCGGTCGGGCCCGACTATGGAATACCCTACACTTTGGTGTGAATATTAATGTGGGAAATTTAATTGTATACCTACCTTTAAAGTTCGTAATTATGCTGAACATTTTTACACTCAGAATATTATTTACATATGAAATTTCTGACGACGTATATACCATTAACTTAAAAAATTAATGTAAAAGTAAAAAAAAAAATCAAAAAATATTGAAACATGTAGAAACATAAATGTGGGCGGATCACGCCCACTTTAAAAACATATGTAGAGATTTAAGGCTAATATTTCATAATTTTGTTTTCAATAATTTGCGAATTACCACCATGAAAAAGCGAGAAGTAATAAAAAAAATCAAATGAGGGCGTATCACGCCCATTTTTGGATCAAATATTTTTAGGTAAATTTTAACAATAAGTTTTCAATTTTATATGTATATTTTGAATACTTTTCGAGTTATTGGTTCGTAAAGAGTTATATAAAAGTGACTTGTATAGGAGGTGGTCGTGTCGACCAATTTGGCTTATTTACATTGACTAAACTAACTTAGGGGTTAAAAGTATTGAAACGAAATTTTATCGCATTCTAAGCAGTATTTCTCAAGTTATCGTGTATATAGACAGCAAGACAGCCAGACAACAAGACAGACGGACAGACATAGCTAAACGGACTCGGGTGGTGATGCTGATCAATACCGAACACGCCTCCTAAGGGGCGTTACAATATATGCACAAAGTTAATGTACTCTGTACCTCATAGGTGTAGGGTATACAAATAGTTAATAGCTATTGCAAATGTGCATCGTACGACTTATATATTGTTAATATGCCCTCAATACGAAAAGTGTACGATCACTGCAAATGTTAAAAATCGTGAATTTATTTAAAACAGCAGTTTTCGCGTTGCACATCCGCATTATTATTTGAAATATATCCGTGTAGGGTATGGTATAAGTTTTTTGAAATGTAACATCACATATATATATGTTGTCTTCCAATTTTTTTTTATAGAGTGTAATGTTTTTGAAGGATTTTAAACATTTACGAAGACTGATTACGGTTTTAATAATTGATCGAATTCAAAAATGTGTACCTAAAGTCTTGATAAGCTAAAATTGCGAAACTTTTGTCAGTACATATTACCAGGGTTTAAAAAAACTGAAATGTTGCAATAGCAGTAGCAACTGCTGTGGCTGCGACTATTGAATATACAACAGCATCAGAAGCAGTTATAGCCCATTTCTAAAAACAAAAACTATGACCAGTGCTGCCAGAATTTTTTATACATTGCGGCTGAAATACTGAAATAAAACGGCCAAATACGGCTAAATTACATTTTCAAACCGGCTAAATGTTTATTTGTTTTATATTTAATTTATTGTAGTTAATTTAAATATTTAAACAAATTTAATTGAAAAGTTGCATGTAAAAAAGTAAAAATCGGCTAAAATTCAATTTTAAAAAATTATTTAAACTAAAAATCAATGGCGCAAATTCATAGCCAGTTAAAGTCGACTCTAAAAACATATTTAAAGTCGACTTTAAACGTTGCAAAGTCACACATTTTAAAAATTATATTCAATATTTTAACGATGATACATACAATTTACAATTAATGATAATTTAGTATCATGCAAGGGTAAAACATGTTGAAACGTACCACTGATTGTCGATTGTATGCCTTACTTATCAATGCAAAATAATTTTAAAAAATTTTGAAACTTTTTTGACAATTGAATTTTTAATAATTTATTTTTAGATGTCATCACAAAATGTCAAATTCGATAAAATGTAAAAGATTTTACTTGGAAATTTTGTATTTTGGCTGTGTTTGATAAAATTTTAATTTAAAGTCGACTTTTGTTAGAGTTAGCTTCTATTGTGTTTATGAATAACATTTATTTAAAGTAAACTTTAAAATTAGAGTAGACTTTAGTAAAAGTCGACTTTAACTGCTATACATAAGCTGACTATGAATTTGCGCCAATAATATTGTCGTCAGATAGTACTGGTTTGCGAACTAAAAATTCCAATTTAACGACTGTCGACGCCAAAAGACAGAAATTTCAAGAAAATACATTGGTTTAGTAAAAGTTAATATTATAAATTCAAATTCGTATCTTCAATGCTTTAAGTATGGTGCAGTAAAAATGTAAATCCTCATTTAAGCAAAAATTACGATGTACGGGTATATTAAGTTTGTGCAGATATTGTAACAACCCTTAGTAGGCGTGGCCGATATGGAAAAGTATATATATTCTTGATCAGCATCACTACCCGAGTCCGTTTAGCTATGTACGTCTGTCTGTTTGTCTGTCTTGCTGTCCGTATACGAGAAAACTTGAGAAATACTTGTCAGAATGCGATGAAATTTGGTCAAAGTATTTTTTAGCTAAAAGTAGGAACTGAGTTTTGAAATGAGCCAAATCGGTCAATGGACACGCACACCTCCCATAAACATCTCTTTTATGTAACTCGTTAAAATTCAAAAACTCGAAAAATATTCACGATATACTTATCAAATTTAAAACGTATTGTTAGAATTCACCTAAAAATATGTGGTCCAAAAATGGGCGTGATCTGCCCACATTTTTTTTCATTGTTTCCCGGGTTTTAACAGTGAAAATTTTAGCCGTAAATTATTAATAATATTCTGAGGGTGATGGGGTTCAGCATAATTCAGAACTTTAATATTGAGGTACACAATTAAATATCCCTGCCAAAGGTGTAGGGTATTCCATAGTCGGGCCCGACCGACTATAAAAGTCCGTCCCATGTGACCGAACTTACCCATGTGACCTAACTTCCCCAACTCGTTTATTTTTAAAATTTTGAAATTTTTTCAATAAGTAATATCGTTTTTTTTTTCAAAAAAATGTTTGTTTTTACATTTTTTCATATGTAAAAGCAAATTTTTGATTTTGTGCATGGCTTTTCGCATCTAATAATAAAAAGATAATTTAATTATTTTCTTTTTGGAATTTTAAAAATAAAAGAACTGCAAAAAAAGATAAAGTGAAAAATGGGCTATATCTCCAATTTCAGAATCAGCGCTACAAATGTAACCGTTATTTGTTGTTACTTTTACTGCATTATGTCAAAATTTGTGTTTTGTCGGGCAGATTATTATAATTTACGCCCTTATTAACGGTATATTTTTTAAAATTAAAAACTTCATAAATTATACGTATAATATATTTGCATTTTTCAAAAACTTGAAAGTTTATAATGTCAAAATAGAAATTAAAATTTTATTTAAATATTCAACAATCCGGCTAAATATTTTGTAGAAACAGCTAAAAAGCGGCTAACAAATTAGACCAAAAATTTCCGGCTAAACTGGCAACACTGTCTATGACAGTAACCAGTAGGTCCAAATTTAAACCAGTTGGGAAGGTTAGATCACATGGGAAATTTTAAAGTAGGGACATTTTATAGTAGGTGTTATTATGATAGTTAGGATTATCAAAATTATAGTCGGTCTAAGCCAACTATAAATACCCTACACATATATGTGGTTACCATTAAAAGTGGTGTATAGGTCACTAGGGTATACGAATCCTGAAAATAACTACAAAATTTTAATAGCTGAAGAATTCCCATTCATTTCATACTCATATTTACAAATGGATAGTTGTACCGAATTTCGATTTTTTTTTTTAACCACAAGTCGTTTTGTGGGAAAACATTATTTTCATGTATTTGAATATAAAGTCAATATATATTTGACCGAGCACGTATACATTAAAGTTCACCAGTATATGTATGCTTTATATGTGGTATTTGAACATAAGTGATCGGTTCGCTGGTCACAAGAGACTAATCATGCCCATTTTCACTGACAGACATAGACGTAGATATATAAGTAATCTAAATTAGGCGTTTCATTTATTTAGCTCTTCTAGTTTTTTTGTAATCAAGATTTCAACAGACAAACAAACGGACAGACGGACATCGCTAAATCGACTCAGGAGATCATGCTGATCAAGAATATATATACTTTTCCATACTGGGGATGCTTCTGGGTGTTACAAACGGCGTACCAACTGAATATACCCTTCCACTCTTAGTGTAGGGTTGGGACTCCCAACTCGCCTCCCCGCGGCTGACTGCACGGGCAATCGAGTGCTAGGCGAGGGGTATCTAGGGGCAGAAGTGAGCGGGTATTGCAACGCAGAAATGAGCGGGGGATTTTAGTAATGCATTTTTAGAAATTCCGGGAAATTTAAATGTCTATTTAAGAGTTTAATTATTTGAGATTGGTTTTAACGGGCCCATTTATATTGCTTATTATTTTGAATTACTAAAATATACAAATTTTATCATTTTAAATAATTATAATTTTTTTCTCATAACTTTCATATAAATTTCGCATGCAAAAACAAAATTTAATTATTTGTTATTATTTTGTAAAATGTTTTGGGATATAAAATGTGTGTGTAAAGTGATTAAAATCTCAAACTTAACTAAATTCGAAAATAATTATTTATATCACATTTTACTTAAGAAATGATGCAACACTGAAGAGAGTACGGTGTAACAAAGTAAAACAACACCTGACAAAAAAATAATTCGTGGTTTTGGAAAATAAATGTACATAGAATTATCCAAAAATACTGTATTTTGTGAAAATTTATAATTTTTGATAATACTAATAATAATAATAATTGTTGATGTTATATGTTCTTATTCCGTTCATAAAACAAGACAAGTGGATACAAAATGCTATTGCAAAAATGTCAAGCAAATTATTAATTGAGGTTTTTTAAATAACAATATTTGTTATACTATACATTAATCGTTCTTATATAAAGTATACAATAATGAATAACAATATAAATATTTAAATCAAACCTAAAATACTATGTTCCACTGTGTGCAGTCGAATTCAATTCTACGCATGCAACCCCAGTACGAAATATAAATTGTTGACCATGTCTTAAATTGACTTTATTTTTATGCATTTAATTAATGAACTCATAATTTACATGTATCTAATAAAAAACATACACCCACCATTTATTTTTACCGGTACTAGAAGTATTTTTAAACTGTACGTTTCAATTGTGAATGTCAACATCTAAATTTTTTGTTAATCAAGCAAAACTACAAACATAAGCTGGCGCACTCCCCAGGAAAATAAATAAATTAACATTATCTATATATATAAAAATGAAATGTCCTGTGTGTGTCAGAGCATCACGAGAGAATGAACTAACGGATTTGCCTAATTCCTTTTGTATTTTGTTCGTGTCAATGCAAGAGTGGTTTAGGAAAAAAGAAAAGTCGGAAAAACCCAAAGGAAAAGCCGGAAAATCAAAAATATCTAAATTTGACCCTAGGACTATGAAATTTTGGCAGGGTGTTCATCTCTTGACGTATGTATGTACTACGAAGGGATTTTTTGAAATTCGCCTCCTTCTTTATCTTTTTTACAAATGTGGGCGGAATTGGACAAAAGGGCGTGTCCCTTTCCATATGACTAAAACTATAAAAATGTTGTAACTCCATAATAACTAAGATTAGAGTTACATAAATCGATACTAAGGTTTATATTACAAGCTCCAATCGTCACGTAGAATGTGAGAGGAATGGGACAAGGGACGTGGCACTTCCCATATAACTAAAATTTTAAAAATGTTAACTAATGACTTACTAAGAGCAGAGTTGTACAAATCGAAACGAAGGATCATTTTAATATATTTAATAGTAAAGTAGAATGTAAGCGGGATTTGAAAATGGGCATGGCACTACGTTCAATGTAGGCAGGAAAAATAGTGACTAGACTTGCACTAAAAAAGGAAAAAGGGGCGTAAATGTATTCACACCTTATAAACGATATAGTTTTGCAATTACAAAAACTTAGCACGGGAGCAGCTGTGCATTATTACACAGAAAAAAAAAGTTCATACTATTTATGAATTTATTCATCAATTCTATGAATTTTTCATTATTACTCAACCAATGACCAAATTCATTAAATTTATGAATCGTTCATAAAATCGTAATGAATAAGTTCATAATATTGATGAACCCTTTCATAATATTTATGAAAAAATTCATGATATTTATGAACTTTAAAATATTCAAAAATAAAAATAAAATATTTTTTAATTTTCTTGTATTAATTTTTTTTTTTTATTATACTTTATACTTTCTATATTTTATTTTATTATTTTAATTTATTTATTTTTTTAACTACTTACATTTTATTTTATATCTACTCTTGCTGTTGCTGCATATTGCTGCTGTTTGTTGCGGCGCACGTTTCTTTGGAGTTGTTAAAAACAAAGGAAACGATTCGGTTTATTTGTACGAAAGGAATAATAAAAACGTAGAATTTTATCTGCTATCATCGACTATCGACGCGTCGGGACGAGTAGTCAAAACAATCACTGCGTGTCATGCGGCATGACGAGCATTGATTGGTCAGTAAAATAAAAAAATCTATTTATAGCATGGTCAAAAGTTGCAGGTCACACATACGTCCATTGTGTTGTATTTTCTATTCTCCTTTGGTAACTGGTTTTTTTATTTTTCAGTATCGCCTTTGTGTTCGGCTGAATTGCACGTGACGTGGAGGTTGCGCTGCTTTGCCTAATATGAATACCTCAATGAACGCAATTCATAACAATTATGAGCGCGTTTATTATATAATTTTCGCTCAAATTGTGCGATTCGTATATACGAAGAATAGTAATAGAATGATTTTTTCCATATATATTATGAACGGTGTCTCAATTAACGGCGTTCATTCCATTTATGAAATTTTTTTTTCTGTGTACAACTTTATACGAATAATGTTGTATGATAAATATATATAAATATATGATAAATATATAGTTCAAAAATATTTATTTTTAAAATGAGTGCATTTGCTTAATATATGGTTTATTAAATTTATAAAATTGCCTTTCTTGACAAAATCAAGTCTATTGTACATTCCTCGAAGTACATGAATTCTTGTTTTCTCTATAAACAACAATTAATATTTCCACTCAACTTCAAACATTTTAATTTTTCAGTGCATTTTTTACGAAACGGTGGCAGCGTGATCGACTGAGAGTTTTTGCAGTTCACACGAACTTATATTCGATGTGCTCTCTCAAACTCTAACAATCCTCTCACCCTTTTCGCTTCACCGCTGTTCCCCTCACCTATCACCTTGCGGGCTGAGTTGGGCATCCCTAGTGTAGGGTATAAAAATACTTATGCGATTGTGTGGACGACACGAAAACATCACGAAAAATGTCGTAGTTGGGGTAGATTCACTGCACTACTAGAGAAATAGGTAGCATTGCTGCAAATATTCACATATTCCATAGATATTAATGCTTTTGTAGCAAAACTATTAATATTGTCTAAACATCACAAAAAGTGTCAAATATTTGACTTGAATAATTTGCAACTGCAATGATGTTTAAGGCTCTAATATTTTTCAATCATCTTTCGTTTTCTTAGTGTGGGTTGCACATTCCTGAAAAATAATATTTACGAATTTCTCCGTTTAAATTTAAAATAAAGACAAAGAAGACATTACCGTAACTACATTGTGAAAAATATTGGTTACGATAATATTTTAACATATTTTTAATTCAATTCTGTGCGAACTATACTATGAACTCAATATATCAGACAATATATATAGTTTGTACATACATAAGGACTAGTTCGAGAATTTTTTAACTCCTTTTATGGTTATGGTAAAAAATCCAAAATTATGTGTATTTACCTTAAATTTAAAAATATAAATTTTTAATTTATTCTGTAAAATAAAATACAAACTACTGGCTAGTATCAATTTTCATTAAACATGTGCCTATACGTGTTATTTCCCTGGTGTCGTTTACCGAAAATCGGAATACCAAACCGTTTGTGAATAAGTATAATTGAAATAAATTGGGACAGGAAAAACGACTACATTTTTAATCAAATACATCTGGAAGTAATGGATATTTTGATTGGTGCCACATATTATTAGTGTTAGCTTTAAACCATACTTTACGAAAAATCATTAAAATATTGAACTACTAACGCATGATTTAACGAATTTAAAAATACATTTATTTTAAAAAAGGAAACTCTTAATTTCCAAGAGCCCAAAAAAGCACCCAGCGCTTTTAATACAATAAAATGCGCCACGAGGTAAAAAGTATCGCCCAATCGGCACTTTATCGCCCAATCTGGTCACACTGCTACCGATAGTCGTTGTTTGTTGCAAAATAGCCGACAGTCGTTGTTCGGGTTTTTGCAAACAACTATTAGCCGAGTAATCGATCATTGTTCGGTTGCTGCGAATTACTGTCGTAGTTCATATTCAGAAACGACAGCAATGGCTCGTTAATTGTTCAACGCGGCTACGTAAGACCCATAGCAACAACACACATGAAACTATCAGTTTCTGTTGTTGTCATGTGTGCCATGCAATAACATGATCGAGTGGACGTGCGTATTCAGTGTTGCTTAGTGGCAATTAATTTATATTATTTGAATGTTGCATTTTAAATTTGTATGTTTAGATTATAAACGCATTAATACTATGAATCAGTAAATAATAATAAAAAAACAATAAAATATGATATTCCACTAAAAATTAAATTATTCACTAATATTTTTTTTTTTATTAAAAATTTAAATTTTTACCGAACATCTATTTTTCACTAAAATTATAATTCTCACTCAAAATCAAATTTTGCACTGACAATCCTTATAATTCAATTTTTTTACTACAAATTTAACTTTTCCATAAAATTTTAATTTTCTTAAAAAATTTTAATTTCAACTGAAAACAACATCTTTTCATAGAAACATTTTTCTATACCGCGCTACCTCTCGTCAGTAAATGGCAAACCTACGAGAGTAAAACCATTGCCTATGAAAAAGCTCTCACCCGCCGTTCGGATTCGGCAATAAACTGTAGGTCCCACCACTTTGAGTACAAATATAACACGCACAGCTCAAAATGGTGAGAGAGCTCGGCCGAAGTTCTACACAGGACTGTAGCGCCAAACTATAATAAAAAAAAATATTTTAATATAATAGTACAAAAATTACCAACACAGTTCGCATTATTACAGAACAGTAGACATGGTATGTTCACAAACCCTAGTTTTTTTTTTATTAATGTGGGATAAAAAATAGAGCCACAGCACTCAGACAGGGTTATATCCATTGTGCTGTGACCTAGTTCCCTGGTTTTTAATGATACTTCTTAGATTCATTATTGAATCTAAGAAGGCTATTGTGTGATAGAGAGTGAAGCTGATCGTCTCTCATCACGTCTGTGCCAAAGATCTGCCTTCTAATTCTAGAAAATGCTGGACAGTTACAGAGATAGTGCTCTGTGGTGCCAGTTTCTTCGTAGCAGGCAGAACATAAAGCGCTTTCGGCCAGGCCGATTGCGTTCATGTGTTTTTCACATGCGTTGTGTCCCGTTAGAAGTCCCGTCAGTTTTCTGCACTCCTTTCTACTTAAGGAAAGTAGAAACGAGGCCGATCTTTTGGTTATCGTCGGTGTCATGAGCTTGGAGAATCTGCATTTCGTCTCATTCAGCCATCTGCTCTTGTGTGCGGAGGCGACCCAAGAGATGATGACGAATTTTCCCGTAGATGCAGCTAGTCCAAGCACAGGTTCTGGTCCAAATCGATTATCCTCAGATCCAGCACGTGCTAGTTCGTCAGATGTTTCATTGCCCGAAACTCCTTTATGGCCCGGCACCCAAATCAGTTTCAGTGTATTGTATTTACCAACACAATTGAGACGTGATTGTCGCCTAAGGCGAAGTGAAGTCTGCGGTCATCCGGTTCCACAAACACTCCAGCACCAGATCCCTGATCGGTTCTGGAGCCGTCTGTGATAATGCGGTGTGACCCTCTACCTGGCTCACAGTTAGGCGTTGGCCAGTCTTGAATGTCAGGTTGGCAGACCTCAAAATATCGTCTTGGTAATATTTCTGTTATCATTGCATCAGAGGGCATCTCCAGTAGACAGGTGTCTAATGGAGTGTTAAGTGCAATGTCAGAGATATTCCAGGGAACATTAAACCAGAAACCACCTCGTTTTAGTCTCCAGCAGCCTTTCATGGCTTCGCCTCTGATGAAGATGTCAAGTGGTGGTAGGTTTAAGATTGCATTCAGTGCTGGACCAGGTGTAGTGGGAAAGGCACCCGTAACTCCCAGACACACGGTTCTCTGAATCTTGGCAAGACTAGTTGTCACGCATTTTCGCGACAGCTTGTTCCACCAGACTACCGATGCATATGATATCATCGGTCTTATCATTGCCGTGTAAATCCATAAGGTTTTGCTCGGCGATAGTCCCCATGTCTTCCCAAAAATTTCTCTGCATTGCCAGAAGGTATTCAATGCTCGCGAAATTTTATTTTTAACATGTTTTGTCCAAAGTAGTTTACTATCTAGAGTTAAGCCCAGATATTTTACTTCGTTAGACAGAGGAATAGTGACACTCCGCCTCAGAAGTGATGGTCCTAAACATTAGCATTGACCTTAGCCATTTGACCAATGTTTCATCTATTCCATGCCTTCTAGCTGCGTCACACATTCCATCAAAAGTCACATTATCAAAAGCACCCTCGATGTCATCACGTACATCTTCCTCTCAAAAGCATGCTCGATCCGGCCAACCAGATGTTGCAATGCTGTTTCACAGGATTTTCCACGTTGGTAGGCATGTTGTCTTGATGATAGTGGGTACCTTGACAGCGATGTTTTTCTGATGTGCAGCTCAACTAGTCTTTCTAGACACTTTAGTATGAAGGACATCATACTAATGGGTCTGAATCTCTTGGCTATGGAATAGTCTTCTCTTCCAACTTTAGGAATGAAGGCTACTTTAACTAAACGCCAGGATGTCGGAATGTATGCCCATGCGAGACTTGCTCTAAAGATCTTCTTTAGGCATGGTATCAATTGGGTTATACCTTCCTATAGCATGACTGGGTAGATGCCATCCGGTCCAGGTGACTTGAAGCCATCAAAAGAGGCCACTGCGTATTGGATATCTTCATCGTACACAACCAATCTGGCAACCTGCCAGTCATGTTTTGTCACATTAGAGTTGTTATTGCAGTCCCCAGTGCTGGGATTACAAAGTGACCCTATGTGGATTTGATTTCCCGGAAAGTGAGTCTCAACTAAGACACTGAGTGCCTCTGTCTTAGACTCAGTATACGAGCCATCAGGTCTCCGCAGTGAGTCCAGTCGAGCAGTTCGGTCTCTTTTAAGAAACTTGACCAATCTGCTAGTCTCACTGCAGGATTCGATGCTACTGCAGAAGTCTTTATAGGAAACACTTTTCGATTTACGAATTCGTTTCTTATACTCTTTCTGCTTAGCTCGATAAAGAAACCAGTCAGAGTCTAAGTTGCTCCTTAGGGCCCTATTTAGAAGCTTTCTGGAATCCTTGCGCAAGGTTTCAAGACAAGCGTTCCACCAAGGAACGGGAGGTCTAGATAACGTTTTTCGTACCGGACATGTTCGTACAAAACTAGAATGTATGACATCGTTCATAACTTGAACGGACGTCTCAATACTTTCTTTGGTACGAATTCTGACAGGAATATTGAGGGAATTTTCAAGTTCATGTCTGAAGCGTGCCCAGTTCGTTTTTCTAGGGTTTCTTACCGTCATAGAGGGCAGCACCTCTCGGTCAGTATGAAACTCGATATACCTGTGGTCCGATAAAGAATCTTCTTTAAGAACCTTCCAGTTAAAGATTGACTCTCTCAGTCTACAGTTAGACAAAGTAAGGTCAATCACTTCATGTCTTCTACCAGTCACAAAAGTGGGTTTATTACTAGTGTTGTGAATGTTCAGATTGGAGGTCATGATGAAGTCAAGGAGTCTGGTACCTCGCGCGTTGCATTTACTACTGCCCCACACAGTGTGTTGAGCATTAGCGTCACAGCAAAGAATAAGGCCGGTCTCCTTAAGATCGCAGTACTTTATGAGCTCAATAATTGCCTTTGGCGGAGGAGGCAGTAGTGAGTCATAGGGGAAGTAGCCTGAGGTGACAATCAGATGTTTCCATCCACTATCGCTTTCATAGCTCACTTTGGCTGCCACCAGGTCTTGCCCACAGAATAAGGTTAACTTGGTGACAGCAAAGTGTTTCGATACTATAAGACAGCTTCTAGGCCTTGCGGCTTGTTCATCGTATAGTATGGTTTCACACGTAGTTCACTAAGACCACAGATGCGTTTGTTATACACCCATGGTTCTTGAATAGCTGTGATGTGAGGTAATGTATGCAACATGGAGAGCCGCTTACCTAGTAAAGCGGTAGCAGCTTTAGAATGTTGCAGATTTATCTGATTAAATATCATAACAGGAAATTAACTCGTTTCTCATCATATGCCTATTCATTTGGAATTGATTCGGAATTTGATCCGTCCAAAGAATAAGTTTAGATGGTTGTCGTACTTAGATAGCATGACATCTAACGACTTCTGGTCTAAGCCAGCAACCAGGGTTGAGCCCTCCTTGTCCACCGGACCTCGCTCTGGTTTATGGCTATAGATTTTCCATCCGTTCGTTTCGATGCCCTGGTTCTGAGCACGTAGGCAGGCAAACACTTCCGCTGTTTTCCTGATAGGACCAGGTATCCAGCATATTGCTCGCCTGCGTTTGGGTTCGTCTCCGCTGAAAACAGCGAAGCGCGATTTGCCCAAGGGGGGGATTTTAGCAACGGCTGTGGCAATCCAATTGAAATTAGCTTGAGACGAGCATAGCACCTTCATGATGCCATCACTCGTCTCATAGCCTTTTGCGTTTGCACTGACACCGCCGGTGCTGACTAGCCGCCAAAGATGATCGGTGCAGTGTTTTACTTCTGCATCATTCATCTTTTGCTCCTTCCCCAATTTGCCAATAATCGCAACCGGAAGAGCTTTGCGAGCAGCATCACGATATGATACTGCTAGCCTACCTCTGCCAGTGGATGTTGAGGCCAGTTCATCCGCAGCCGATCCGGAACATGAAGCACCAGTGCTCTTGCTTGTGGAAGCAATATCACTGGAAACTGTCGAGTTCTGGGAGTTACGGGGTTTCGCAGTAGCAGTGAAGGTTTTAAACTTCTTCTCAGGTGCATTGGCAGCCACAACAGCAGCAGCGGATGGTCCGGCTTCAGTCGGAGTAACCTCCACTGATCTATCGCGTTTTTCTGTGGTAGCTGGGGAAGAGAAAGCTCCAGCGTCGCCTTTAGCATTTTCAACCTCTTTGCGATCTTTCGCTTTATTCTTCCTTTTCCTACTCACCTGCTTGTGTGGGAACCGCTGCGTTGTCGTTATCCTCCTCTAGATTCCTAGCTGTCTCATAAATTTGGGAGATGGAGGGGCACGATGAACCCCCTGCTACAGGAGCAGAGAGGTTCATCGTACCAGGGTTGGTTGCGTGGATTGAGGCCTCCAGAATCCTTGCCTCAGCCGCCGAAGCGGGTGGATTGCCACTTTTGTGGGTACCACCTGGAGTAGTTAAATCTTTATGTTGACCCATCGCAGTGGTATAGGGGTTTCTTTAGAGTCTGCCACCCCACCAATAAAAAAGACTATGGTAGTATTTAGTACATTACTCATCACAAGCCTGTCTGACAAGGGTGATCCTACCAGAAACTTTAAAAAAGTTTCCGTCAGCTTAGCCTTATTGAGTCATTGTAACTTAAGCCCCCACACCACGTCAAGGTAACCACCACGTGGGGTTACCTTGATAACTTATTAATTGTTATCATATATTTAGAAATGACAGTAAAATACTGCTGTATATAATATTTTTTAAAATAAAAAGTGAATTATTTTAATTCAGTTGAAATCCAATAAAAAAATAATTTATATCAAAAAACCAAACAGGCACCGAAAAAATAATATCATTGTCGAAATGAGTAACATTCCAGTAATTTTAATTAAATATGCTTCTCCGGCGATTTCACACATTTCTTTTTTTTCTTAATTTTTAAACTTTAACAGGTTATTGCAACCAACTCTTAAACAATATTTAAGTTGTCTTACAGCCATAACATTTCTTGACTTGTTAATGGACAATAACGGTTTTTATTTTTATTTAATGGATGTTCAGTCATTTTATAAAAATAGTTTTTTTTTGTGAAATGCAGTAAAAATGCAAAAAATCATAAATTGCATTTTTTTCAAAATTGCATTTTTTTCATCCGGTTATGTAAAGTTCAGCCAATTTGTATGTTTGTTTGGAGATTTTTTGGTAGGAGTAACGAGGCCATTCCACACTAAATCGAGAGATTTTACCTTTTCGATTTCCATGTATTTAGATATACATTGAACAATTTGTTTTTATATTTTTCGATCACTACTTCCAGAGATACAGTTACATAAAATGGGTCAAAAATCACTTTTGTATGGTTGTTCATATTTCAATATCTTTGTTTTAAAGCTAATATAACAAGATTTAGAGCAATTAAATTGTGACTTCTAAACTTGAACATGTGGTCCGTGGTCATAATCCTTGCACTTCAAAATTAATGTCTTTAAAAAGAACCCTTTTTAAAATTCTGAAAAAAATCGAATATTTTGGTTGATTTAATACAAATTTTCATGACAATTTTCAGGATGGTATAATTTTTATAAATTTTTTGTATTGAAAAAAAAAAAAATTTTTTTTGAATAAATTACTGTTGAATAACTTTTTTTTGCAATACAAAAATATGTAAAAATTTAGAAAATTAATTAATTAACGCCATACCTGTTTTCACAACCGTTTTTACATTTCAGTCCGTATCTGTGTTTATTAGGTTGATTTTTAATTATGAAAAATACACCAACACATCTAAAACTATAAATTGTCGAACTTTGATCGAGCTTTCAAAAATGCTATTTATAGTTTTACAACGAAGATATACAAAAAAATATGTATATTTTCTAAAAACTATGGCGCTTTAGTATAGACAATTTAAGACAAATTTAAATTTAAAATCATAAAATCAATTTATTCAATACAAAAATTTTAAAAAAAGTTGACTTATCTATGGTTATGCGCCTATAATGTTTAAATTTGATTTAATATTGATACCCCGAGACAAAATTTTTGTCATTTTTCTGGAATATTTAGAGCATATTTCCGGCCAACACACAGATAAATGGAATATTTTGGGATGTGTATAGCAGGTTGTAAAAATTTGTGGAATTTTAATGGCATATTCACGACATATTTTGGGAACGGGTCGATAACAAACTGCTTGTGTTACAAACTCCGCATTTGTCTGTTTGAAATATGCACGACATATTTTGGGAACGGGTCGAAAACAAACTGCTTGTGTTACAAACTCCGCATTTGTCTGTTTGAAATATGTCGAAAAAATGTTTCTAAACTGCCTAGTGCCTGCGAAAAATTTTGTCTTGGGACATGTTGATATAGAACTCAAAGTATTTAAAACTCGAATTGTGTATTCTTCAGAATCTTTGTCAAAATACAATGGCGCATATTCGTAGACAATTTAAAGTCAACTTTAAAATAAAAGTTATTTTGGACAATTTTAACAATAATTAAAATGTCAAAAAGTTTATTTTAAAAGTCGCAAAATTAAAAAAAGTGAACAATAAGTTACAGAATATTAGTAATTTACAAAATATTAGTAATTAAAGATAGTTAGTAATTTTTACACAAAGGCCCCTTTGTGAGTAATTTGGTAGAGCCATGGTCATGAAGTGATCATGTCATTATTTGAGATGATCGGGATATGACGAGGCCCATAATGTCCTTGTAACGCAGCGTACTGATCATGTACTGACCTCAGGCCATGAGCTTGTACTGATCGGGCAATTCCCCATTTTATTATTTATCCGACAATTGCCTTGTCAGAGCTCGAGCATAATAGGTTTCTCTTATTAAATCTCGATCATTGTCTGATGATAATTTCGTTATGAGGAACAAATAATGTAGCTATAATCGGGATAAGGGCATGCAAAGGCAATGACTATATTTTATCTAATAGGGCTTACCCAACGAAAACCCGATCATTTCCCGATGGCGCATCGGGCATATTTCTACTAGGAGCGCAATGTATAGAGAAAAGTTCCAAAAGGCATAAACTAGGTATTCAAATAACACTCGAAATAAAAAACATCGCATAACTTAAAGAATTGTATCGTCTTTATAAGCGCAAAATTATAAAAACAAACACAAAATGGAAAAGACGCATATTCACAAAAGGCGCAAAAACTCTGTAAATTAAGGTAATTTTTCAATTTTGTGTGTGTTTCTTTTAAGTTGGCGTCTTTTTCTATATATTGCGATCTTTATAAAAGGCGCAAACATTCTGTATTTTATGCGCCTTTTCCATTGTGTTCATTATTTTTTTTGAAGATTTAGCGCCTTTATCTATAGTTTCCGCTCTTTCATTTTTCCGCGCATTTTCATTTTGTATTTTTTTTGAAAATTTTGCGCCTTTCTCTATATTTTGCGCTCTTTTAGATAGTCGCAAAATTTCTGTAAATTATGCGCCTTTTGCATTTTGTAATGATTTAAAAATTTTGCGCTTTCCTCTATATTTTGCGCCCTTCTGTAGAGGCACAAACATTTTGTAAATTAGGCGCATTTGCAATGTTATGCTTTTTTGAAAATGTTGCGCCTTTCTCTATATTTTTTGAGCCTTTCTATAGAGGTGGTGCAAACATTTTGTAAATAAGGCCCATTTGCAATTTTATGATTTTTTTGCGCCCTTCTGTAGAGGCGCAAAACTTTTGTAAATTAGGAGTATTTGCAATTTTATGCTTTTTTGAAAATTTTGCGCCTTTCTCTATATTTTGCGCCCTTCTGTAGAGGCGCAAACATTTTGTGAATAAGGGGCATTTGAAATGTTATTCTTTTTTGAAAATTTTGCGCCCTTCTGTAAGGCGCAAACATTTTGTAAATTAGGCGCATTTGCAATTTTATGATTTTTTGAAAATTTTTCGCCTTTTTCTATATTTGCGCCCTTTTATAGAGGCTCAAACATTTTGTAAATTATGCGCATTTGCAATATTATTCTTTTATGAAAAGTTTGCGCCCTTCTGTAGAGGTGCAAACATTTTGTAAATTAGGAGTATTTGCAATTTTATGCTTTTTTGAAAATTTTGCGCCTTTCTCTATATTTTGCGACATTCTGTAGAGGCGCAAAAATTTTGTGCTTTTTTGCAAATTTTGCGAATTTTGCAAATTTTGCAAATTTTGCATTAGCAATTTTATTCTTTTTTGAAAATTTTGCGCCCTTCTGTAGAGGCGCAAACATTTTGTAAATTAGGCGCATTTGCAATATTATTCTTTTATGAAAAGGGGGCAATTCCGACCTAAATATTTTTTGAAAATCCATATTCCACCCTATCGCAACCCTAATTCTGCCATAATTTAATAAATACAGTTTATTTAAATCATTTAAAGTAACGAAAGTAAAAAAAAAACTTCATGTGTGCATTTGTTAAGCTTAGAAAATATTTTTTTTATTTTTGAATTTAATTAAAAAAAATGTGAAAAATTGATTTCATTAAAAAAATGTATTTTTGTAATAATTTAAAAATATATGAATAAAGCAAATTAAATATAGTAAATTTATTTTTATATTTCAATAAAAAATCACTCAATTGGGTAGAATATATAAAAGTAACTGGAAACAAAATAAAATATATATTTAATTATTCTTTCTCAATAACAAATTAATTTAATTTAAAAAAGTAAAGAAACTAAAACAGAAAAAATATTTAATAATAAATATTATATATTTTTGTATCCGCGGTAGCTCAGTGGTTACTGCGTTGGACTACAAGCCGAAAGGTCCCCGGTTCAAACCTGGACTGGGGCTATCAATAAACTTTATCGAAAACGACAAAGACTGGTTCAAAAGGAAAACGAAGTCGCATTATAGTTGTTAGCCGGTTGGCTTTAATCCCTGAACTCAAGTCTTAAACTAAACTTACAATAAATATATATATATATATATATATATATATATATATATATATATATATATATATATATATATATATATATATATATATATATATATATATATACTCAAATGGACAATGTCCATTTGTTTATTATATGACAACGCCGTGGGAGTGATGCCCATAAATCTATTAAATATATTTGTTTATATTGAGACTCTGTGTGGTCTCAATATAAACATCCTTAATATGCACAATTGCAATTAATGATTTTGAATCATATATTGCAAAAGAATTGCTTACTGTCATCTTCTTGACGATTGTTCAAGTCTGTTTGGTCAGTAGTCTTGTATATAACTGCTAACAACATCTTTTCATAGAAACATTTTTCTATACCGCGCTACCTCTCGGCAGTAAATGGCAAACCTACGAGAGTAAAACATTGCCTATGAAAAGTTCTCAGCCGCCGTTCGGATTCGGCAATAAACTGTAGGTCCCACCATTTTGAGTATAAATACAACACGCACAGCTCGAAATGGTGAGAGAGCTCGGTGGAATAAAAAAACCACTTGGGAAGGTTAGATCACATGGGAAATTTTGAAGAGGGATATTTTGATAATTAGTGTGATTAAGTTAGTTAGAATTATGTAAGTAATAGTCGGTCTAAACCGACTTTAAATACCCTACACATATGTAATAATGTGTTCGGTGACCACTTAAAAAGGTGCAAAGGTCACCAGGCTTTACAAATCCTGAAAATACCTATAAACTTGAAATCGCTGAAGGATTTCCTTTCATTTGATACCCATATGTACAAATGGGTATGTATACCGAATTTCGATTTTTTTTTTCGAGAACCACACGTCAGTCCCCGAGAAAACATTGAGCATAAAGGCAATATATATTTGGCAAAAAAAGTTCACTTAAGCTCGTATAAATTAAAATTCATCCGTAGATGTAAATCCGTAAATGTAAATATTTGACCATAAGTGTTCGGTTCGCAGGGCACAAGGGTCCGATCATGCCAATTTTGTTGGTACAGCGTAGATATATTATTAATCTAAAGTTTCATTGATCTAGCTCTTCTAATTTTTCTGTTATCGTGATTGCAACAGACAGAGGGACAGACGGACAGACAGACAGACAGACAGACATACGGACATACGGACAGACGGACATCGCTAAATCGACTCAGGACTCAGGTTATGCTGATCAAGAATATATATACTTCCTTCTGGGTGTTACAAATGGCGTACCAAACTGAATATACCCTTTCACTCTTAGTGTAGGGTATAAAAATGCCAAATATGTACTTTCCTAATTCGGCCCTATTTTTTTAGAGCTTAAATTACTTTATTTATATTACTAACAATTTTAAGTTGAAGCAATAGACCATTGTTATTAATTAAAAGAGTTATTTGTTATAAAATGATCGCAATATATAATATTAAATTCATTTTAAATACACTGAAAAAAATAAATCTTTATGGCAACAAGTGATGTGAAATAAATTCCATATGTTTTCTCTTGACACGCTGTTCACGCAAAAGTAAATCGTATCCCCAACAGTGCAAAACTGTTAAAAAAAGTAACATTCAAACGACTGCTTGTTATATAATTCATAGACTCTTTTGAAGATGATAGATGTTTTATAAGCAGTAAAAAAATGGATTCAACAGTGATGATTTTGTAGCTTGAGAAGTGTCACTTTTGTTTAAAAATTGAAAAATATATTTGAGGGAAGAATATATTCTCGATTGAAGATTATTATTGTCGTGGCAAAATTTTCCATATAATAATGGGCCATATTAATAAAAAAAGTATTTACTTTTAAGCAAGCTTATATATTTTTGAGCAAAATTTTTAATTTATTTCAGAATTTTTATAGTAAATGGTCAGTTTAACGTTTTTATTAATACCTACCAATTCAAAATTTTATATTTTTGAACATTAGCAAATAGTTTTTAGTATTTTAATTAAATGACATGCGAAACATATTGACAATTCGGAGCATTTGCTTCAAGTTTTGAGTAAAGTCGATTTTAATTAATATGACCCAATATTTCAACACCTTAAAGTATTCGTTTTAACAATTCGTTTTATTTATTTTCTAACAAATATATTATTCAAAAATATATTTTAAAAATGTATTAACAATTCCTTATTCCGACCGTAGAACGGAATAAGGAACACTTATTTATTTGATAGCGCATAATTCGCCTTAACATAAATCATTAATTTGTTGTTAAAACATTAGTCAAATTCATATTTTTTTAGATAAATAAGTAGTAAATACACTAATAAGACCATATAATTATACAAAATTAAATAGGAACTTACCAAAAACTAAAACTAAAGAAAAATTAATGTACACCTTAATATTTTAGGTAAGCAAGCTGAGCAATTCTGCACAATTTACTCAAGAGTGACGCAACTATGAATTTTTATAAATAAATAAAGGGAGATTTTGATGTGAAATTTGATTTTTATAGAAAAGAAAACAGTGTTGCACTTTTCTGTATTCATAAATATATATTTTTACATGGATGCTCTTATTATTAGTATTTAAACAAAATAGGGCGGACGTCTACCCGCCAAAAAACATGACATATAAAGTGCTACAAAATGTATTTAATTTGGTATCTATGAAAAGAGGAATAGCAGGGTATACTCTATGTATATAATGGTCAGCATCATATCTCGCATAGTACCGGAGTTATTACCAATGAATTTATATGGTAGGTAGGCGTTGTACTAGACCGATTACAATTCAATTTCGTATAATTATTGATCCTTATAAAAATTTAAAACACCAACAATTTCATCGCGATATCTCATATACACAGAAAAAATTGCGACATCGTTCATAACATATATGGAAAAAATCATTCTATTTATGAACTATGCTTCGTATATACGAATCGCACAATTTGAGCGAAATTTATATAATAAACGCTTTCATAATTGTTATGAATTGCGTTCATTGAGGTATTCGTATTAGGCAAAGCAGCGCAACCTCCACGTCACGTGGAATTCAGCCGAGCATAAAGGCGATACTGAAAAATAAAAAACCTGTCCACTAAAGGAGAATAGAAAATACATCACAAAGTAGGTAGGTAGGTAATTGAGTATGTGTGTATGGTCGTATATGTGACCTGTAACTTTTGACCATGCTATAAATAGATATTTTTATTTTACTGACCAATCAATGCGAGTCATGCCGCATGACGCGCAGTGATTATTTTGACAACTCTTCGCGACGCGTCGATAGTCGATGATAGCAGATACAGGTCTTAGTTATTATTACACGTATGTCATTTCGTACAAATAAACCGACTCGTTTCCTTTGTTGTTTACAACTCCAAAGAAACATGCACCACAGGTACTAAACATCACGCAACAACAAACAGCAGCAAGAGTAGATATAAAATAAAACGTAAGTAGTTAAAAAAATTATTAAATATAATAAAAATAAAATAAAAAGTAATATAAAAAATAAAAAAAAAAGAATACAAGAAAATAAAAAACTAGTTCATTTGTTTATTTTTAATTAGTTTAAAATTCATAAATACCATGAATAATTTCATAAATATTATGAAAGCGTTCATCAATATTACGAACTTTTTCATTACGGTTTTACGAACGATTCATGAATTGGATGAATTTGGTCATTGGGTGAGTAATAATGAAAAATTCATAAAATTGATGAACAAATTCATAAATATTATGTACTTTTTTTTCTGTGTAGAAACGGAGTTATGACTGATGAAATGTTATGTTTATATGACAGGTAGGCGTGGCAGTTCACTGAAGTAGGCCATACCTCGAATTCAAGCAAAATTTCATGATTTTAACTCATATAAGACCAAAGATTTAGCACTTTATATGTTAAATCGCAACAATTTTTAGTGGTCCATTTTATTTTTATATTACATGATGTTGAACAAAATTTCAATAATATACCTCTTATATCTTCAGAGTTATAGCGTGTTTACTATAAATGTTATATGGCTAGGCGTGGCAGTTGAAAATAACCGCCATTTTTTGTAAACATCCTTAATATGCACAAATGCAATTAATGATTTTGAATCATATATTGCATAAGAATTGATTACTGTCATCTTCTTGACGATTGTTCAAGTCTGTTTGGTCAGTAGTCTTGTATATAACTGCTAACAACATCTTTTCATAGAAAAATTTGTCTATACCGCGCTACCTCTCGGCAGTAAATGGCAAACCTACGAGAGTAAAACATTGCCTATGAAAAGCTCTCAGCCGCCGTTCGGATTCGCCAATAAACTGTAGGTCCCACCACTTTGAGTACAAATATAACACGCACAGCTCGAAATGATGAGAGAGCTCGGCGGAATAAAAAACCAGTTGGGAAGGTTAGATCACATGGGAAATTTTGAGAGGGATATTTTGATAATTGGTGTGATTAAGTTAGTTAGAATTATGTAAGTAATAGTCGGTCTACTTACTTACTTAAATGGCCCTTACAACCGTGGGTCGGTTTTGGCCGCTGAGATGAAGCCGCGCCAGTCGGATCTGCTTTGCGCGCGCTGACGCCAGTTAGAAATACCAAGCGTTGCCAGGTTGTCCTCAACTTGGTCTCTCCAACGCAGATTTGGACGCCCTCTTCTACGCTGTCCACCTTCGAGTTTCGATTCAAGCACCATCTTGGCTGGAGTGTTTTCATCCATTCGTTCGACATGACCTAGCCAGCGAAGCCGCTGTATCTTGATGCGCTTGACTATGTCAATGTCGTCGAATAACTCATACAGCTCGTGGTTCATCCGTATTCGATACTCGTTAGCAAAGCAGATAGGGCCAAAGATTTTACGGAGAATCTTACTCTCGAACGCTCCCAGTACTCTCTCATCGGTGGAGGCCAGCGTCCATGTTTCTGCACCATAAAGTAGGACGGGCATGATGAGTGACTTGTAGAGCGTTATTTTTGTACGGCGAGAGAGGGCTCTGCTTCTTAATTGCCTACTGAGCCCAAAGTAGCACCTGTTGGCAAGAGTTATTCTCCGTTTGATCTCCAGGCTGACGTCGTTGTTGCTGTTTACGCTGGATCCCAGATAGACGAAGTCCTTCACAATGTCGAATTTGTGGGTGTCAAAATCAGCTTTTTGTCCAAGACGCACGGACTCTTTTTTGCTTGTTGACACAAGGAACTTTGTCTAGTCCTCGTTCACCGCTAGACCCATTCGACGCGACTCTTTCTCCAATCTGAAGAATGCTGCGCTGACTGCTCGTGTGCTCCTGCCAATGATATCAATATCATCGGCATATGCGAGCAGCATGACACTTTTGTTGAGGATAGTGCCGTTTTGACGGAGTTCAGCAGCTCGAACTATTTTCTCCATCAATAAGTTAAAAAAGTCGCACGATAGGGAGTCACCCTGTCTGAAACCTCGTTCGGTATGAAATGGCTCGGAGAGGTCTTTTCCTATTCTCACTGAGCAACGTGTGTTGCTCAGGGTCATCCTGCAAAGCCTTATAAGTTTCGCAGGTATACCGAACTCAGACATTGCGGCGTATAATCGTTCCCTTATCGGAGTGTCGAAGGCGGCTTTATAGTCGACTAATAGGTGGTAGGTGTCGATCTGTTTTTCTACGGTCTTTTCCTGGATTAGGCGCAATGTGAAAATATGGTCTACGGTGAAGCCGCACTGATAAGGTCCAATCAGTCTGTTGACGATGGGTCTTTCACATAATACGCTCGATAGAACCTTGTATGCGATATTGAGTAGGCTGATCCCACGGTAGTTGGCAGATAGTGGGATCCCCTTTCTTAAGGATTGGTCAGAGTACACTGAGGTTCCAGTCACTTGGCATGCTTTCATCCGACCATATTCTGCTTACGAGCTCGTGCATGCTCTCTATTAGCTCTTCGCCTCCGGTCTTAAACAATTCAGCAGGCAGGCCATCAGCACCTGCGGCTTTGTTGTTTTTCAGCCGAGTGATGGCTGTTCTGATCTCGTCATGGTCGGGTGGCGGAATCTCAACGTCGTCATCAAGTACTGGGGTTGCCGGGTTTACTTCTCTATCGGTGGAGTTGCGGTCATCATCACCGGTCAGCAGTTTAGAGAAGTGATCCCTCCATATCTTCAGTGTGCTCTGAATATCTGTCACTAGATTCCCGTCCTCATCTTTACAAGAAGAGGCTCCGGATTTTAAACCTCCGGCTAGGCGTCTTATTTTCTCGAAGAATTTTCGAGCCTCATTCCTGTCCCCATGCATCTCAATCTCCTCACACTCACGTCTTTCTGCCTCGCTTTTTTTACCCCTGAAAAGACTTCTCTCTTCCCTCCTCTTCTCTTTGTATCGCTCCTTTGCAGCTCGCGTAGCTACTGACTGCAGGGTGGATTTGTACGCAGCGTCTTTCTCTGCAGTTGCCGCGCGACACTCTTGGTCATACCACTGATTCCTCAGGGGGCGTTGTAATCCAAGCACCTCTTCGGCAGCCGTACGCATAGAGCAGGAGATATGGTTCCACTGCGCGCTTATATCATCGAGAGGAGGAGTGCTTTGTCTAAGCAGGTATGAGAGTCGAGTGGAAAAGGCTTGCGTTGTCTGTTGTGATTGCAGCTTTCCGACGTCTAGCTTTCTCTGCGTTTGGTTCCGTACGTTCTTCGCAGCGCTTAAGCGTGTGCGGACCTTGGCTGCTACAAGGTAATGATCCGAGTCCATATTGGCACCTCGGATAGTGCGTACGTCCATCACGCTCGAAGCGTGCCTTCCGTCAATCACAACGTGATCAATTTGATTTCGAGTTTTTTGATCGGCCGACAACCATGTGGCCTTGTGGATATCGAAATGTTCGAATCTAGTGCTACTAACTACCATGTTTCGTGCTGCGGCGAAGTCGATTAGCCTCGTTCCGTTATCGGAAGTGTTGGCATGGAGACTAAATTTACCGATTGTGTGACAATAGATGGCTTATCTGCCCACCTTGGCGTTAAAATCGCCTAGCACGATTTTGATATCGTGGCGGGGGCAGCGCTCGTATGCGTTGTCTAGGCGCTCACAGAAGCGCTCTTTTGTCTCGTCATCTTTCTCGTTCGTCGGAGCGTGTGCACAAATTAGGCTGATATGGAAATATTTAGCCTTTCGTCCACGGGCGTGAACCTAGAGACAAGGTGGCGGAGTCTCTTGCCGACCACAAATCCACATCCAAATTCGTGTCTCTCCGCATGGCAGCTGTAGTAGATATCACAGGACGCTTGTTTCGAACAGCCCTGTCCCGTCCATCGCATCTCCTGGATAGCGGTGATGTCAGCCATATATTTTTCGAGGACATCTGCCAGCTGGATAGAGGCACCTTCCCTATAAAGGGTCCGGACATTCCAGGTGCATATCCGTAAATCATGATCCTGAAAACGTTTGCGTGGGTCGTCATCGTTGTAATCGGTCGTTATCCGAGGCTTCTTTTTTGTTTTTATTGGGCGCATAGGTTTTTTTTTCGTGGTGGGACCCAAACCCAACGCACAAACCCTCACTCTGAGGGAGATGCTCGCCACTCGGTCTAAACCGACTTTAAATACCCTACACATATGTAATAATGTGTTCGGTGACCACTTAAAAAGGTGCAAAGGTCACCAGGGTTTACAAATCCTGAAAATACCTATAAACTTGAAATCGCGGAAGGATTTGCTTTCATTTGATACCCATATGTACAAATGGGTATGTATACCGGATTTCGATTTTTTTTTCGAGAACCACACGTCAGTCCCCGAGAAAACATTGAGCATAAAGGCAATATATATTTAGCAAAAATAATATAAATTAAAATTCATCCGTAGATGTAAATCCGTAAATGTAAATATTTGAACATAAGTGGAAGGTCGCAGGGCCCAAGGGTCCGATCATGCCAATTTTGTTGATATATAATTAATCTAATTTAGAAGTTTCATTGATCTAGCTCTTCTAATTTTTCTGTTATCGTGATTTCAACAGACAGAGGGACAGACGGACAGACAGACATACGGACAGACGGACATCGCTAAATCGACTCAGGACTCAGGTTATGCTGATCAAGAATATATATACTATTCCATACCGGGGATGCTTCCTTCTGGGTGTACAAACGGCGTACCAAACTGAATATACCCTTTCACTCTTATTGTAGGGTATAAAAATGCCAAATATGTACTTTCCTAATTCGGCCCTATTTTTTTAGAGCTTAAATTACTTTATTTATATTACTAACAATTTTAAGTTGAAGCAATAGACCATTGTTATTAATTAAAAAAGTTATTTGTTATAAAATGATCGCAATATATAATATTAAATTCATTTTAAATACACTGAAAAAAATAAATCGTTATGGCAACAATTTTGTACCTCAAAAGCGAAATAAATTCCATATGTTTTCTCTTGACACGCTGTTCACGCAAAAGTAAATCGTATCCCCAACAGCGCAAAACTATTAAAAAAAAGTAACATTCAAACGACTGCTTGTTATATAATTCATAGACTCTTTTGAAGATGATAGATGTTTTATAAGCAGTAAAAAAATGGATTCAACAGTGATGTTATTGTTGCTTGAAAAGTGTCACTTTTGTTTAAAAATTGAAAAATATATTTGAGGGAAGAATATATTCTCGATTGAAGATTATTATTGTCGTGGCAATTTTCATATAACAATATTTCAACACCTAAAAGTATTCGTTTTAACAATTCGTTTTATTTATTTTCTAACAAATATATTATTCAAAAATATATTTTAAAAATGTATTAAAAATTCCTTATTCCGACCGTAGAACGGAATAAGGAACACTTATTCATTTGTTAGCGCATAATTCGCCTTAAAATAAATCATTAATTTGTTGTTAAAATACAAGTAAAATTCATATTTTTTAGATAAATAAGTAGTAAATACACTAATAAGACCACATAATTATAAAAAATTAAATTAGAACTTACCAAAAACTAAAACTAAAGAAAAATTAATGTCCACCTTAATATTTTAGGTAAGCAATCTGAGCAATTCTGCACAATTTACTAAAGAGTGACGCAACTATTTTTTATAAATAAATACGGGAGATTTTGATGTGAAATTTGATTTTTATAGAAAAGAAAACAGTGTTGCACTTTTCTGTATTCATAAATATATATTTTTACATGGATGCTCTTATTATTAGTATTTAAACAAAATATGGCGGAATTAGGCACTAGGGTGGAATAAGGGTATTTTACCTTACTTTGATCTCTACCCGCCAAAAAACATGAAATATAAAGTGCTACAATATGTATTTAATTTGGTATCTATGAAAAGAGGAATAGCAGGATATACTATATGTATATAATGGTCAGCATCATATCTCGCATAGTACCGCAGTTATGACCAATGAATTTACATGGTAGATAGGCGTTGTAGTAGACCGATCACAATTCAAAACGTTTGCGTGGGTCGTCATCGTTGTAATCGGTCGTTATCCGAGGCTTCTTTTTTGTTTTTATTGGGCGCATAGGTTTTTTTTTCGTGGTGGGACCCAAACCCAACGCACAAACCCTTACTCTGAGGGAGATGCTCGCCACTCGGTCTAAACCGACTTTAAATACCCTACACATATGTAATAATGTGTTCGGTGACCACTTAAAAAGGTGCAAAGGTCACCAGTGTTTACAAATCCTGAAAATACCTATAAACTTGAAATCGCGGAAGGATTTGCTTTCATTTGATACCCATATGTACAAATGGGTATGTATACCGGATTTCGATTTTTTTTTCGAGAACCACACGTCAGTCCCCGAGAAAACATTGAGCATAAAGGCAATATATATTTAGCAAAAATAATATAAATTAAAATTCATCCGTAGATGTAAATCCGTAAATGTAAATATTTGAACATAAGTAGAAGGTCGCAGGGCCCAAGGGTCCGATCATGCCAATTTTGTTGGTACAGCGTAGTTATATAATTAATCTAATTTAGAAGTTTCATTGATCTAGCTCTTCTAATTTTTCTGTTATCGTGATTTCAACAGACAGAGGGACAGACGGACAGACAGACATACGGACAGACGGACATCGCTAAATCGACTCAGGACTCAGGTTATGCTGATCAAGAATATATATTCTATTCCATACCGGGGATGCTTCCTTCTGGGTGTACAAACGGCGTACCAAACTGAATATACCCTTTCACTCTTATTGTAGGGTATAAAAATGCCAAATATGTACTTTCCTAATTCGGCCCTATTTTTTTAGAGCTTAAATTACTTTATTTATATTACTAACAATTTTAAGTTGAAGCAATAGACCATTGTTATTAATTAAAAAAGTTATTTGTTATAAAATGATCGCAATATATAATATTAAATTCATTTTAAATACACTGAAAAAAATAAATCGTTATGGCAACAATTTTGTACCTCAAAAGCGAAATAAATTCCATATGTTTTCTCTTGACACGCTGTTCACGCAAAAGTAAATCGTATCCCCAACAGCGCAAAACTATTAAAAAAAAGTAACATTCAAACGTAGACTCTTTTGAAGATGATAGATGTTTTATAAGCAGTAAAAAAATGGATTCAACAGTGATGTTATTGTTGCTTGAAAAGTGTCACTTTTGTTTAAAAATTGAAAAATATATTTGAGGGAAGAATATATTCTCGATTGAAGATTATTATTGTCGTGGCAATTTTCATATAACAATATTTCAACACCTAAAAGTATTCGTTTTAACAATTCGTTTTATTTATTTTCTAACAAATATATTATTCAAAAATATATTTTAAAAATGTATTAAAAATTCCTTATTCCGACCGTAGAACGGAATAAGGAACACTTATTCATTTGTTAGCGCATAATTCGCCTTAAAATAAATCATTAATTTGTTGTTAAAATACAAGTAAAATTCATATTTTTTAGATAAATAAGTAGTAAATACACTAATAAGACCACATAATTATAAAAAATTAAATTAGAACTTACCAAAAACTAAAACTAAAGAAAAATTAATGTCCACCTTAATATTTTAGGTAAGCAATCTGAGCAATTCTGCACAATTTACTAAAGAGTGACGCAACTATTTTTTATAAATAAATACGGGAGATTTTGATGTGAAATTTGATTTTTATAGAAAAGAAAACAGTGTTGCACTTTTCTGTATTCATAAATATATATTTTTACATGGATGCTCTTATTATTAGTATTTAAACAAAATATGGCGGAATTAGGCACTAGGGTGGAATAAGGGTATTTTACCTTACTTTGATCTCTACCCGCCAAAAAACATGAAATATAAAGTGCTACAATATGTATTTAATTTGGTATCTATGAAAAGAGGAATAGCAGGATATACTATATGTATATAATGGTCAGCATCATATCTCGCATAGTACCGCAGTTATGACCAATGAATTTACATGGTAGATAGGCGTTGTAGTAGACCGATCACAATTCAATTTCGTATAATTATTGATCCTTATAAAAAATTAAAACACCAACAATTTCATCGCGATATCTCATATACACAGAAAAAATTTTGTTCATAAATGGTATGAACGTCGTTAATTGCGACATCGTTCATAACATATATGGAAAAAAATCATTCTATTTATGAACTATTCTTCGTATATACGAATCGCACAATTTGAGCGAAATTTATATAATAAACGCTTTCATAATTGTTATGAATTGCGTTCATTGAGATATTCATATTAGGCAAAGCAGCGCAACCTCCACGTCACGTGCAATTCAGCCGAGCATAAAGACGATACTGAAAAATAAAAAACCAGTCCACTAAAGGGGAATAGAAAATAAGTACAACACAAAGTAGGTAGGTATTTGAGTATGTGTGTATGGTCGTATATGTGACCTGCAACTTTTGACCATGCTATAAATAGATATTTTTATTTTACTGACCAATCAATGCGCGTCATGCCGCATGACGCGCAGTGATTATTTTGACAACTCTTCGCGACGCGTCGATAGTCGATGATAGCAGATACAGTTCTTAGTTATTATTACACGTATGTCATTTCGTACAAATAAACCGACTCGTTTCCTTTGTTGTTTACAACTCCAAAGAATCATGCACCGCAGGTACTTAACATCACGCAACAACAAACAGCAGCAACAGCAAGAGTAGATATAAAATAAAACGTAAGTAGTTAAAAAAATTATTAAATGTAATAAAAATAAAATAAAAAGTAATATAAAAAATAAAAAAAAGAATACAAGAAAATAAAAAAATAGTTCATTTTTTTATTTTTAATTAGTTTAAAATTCATAAATACCATGAATAATTTCATAAATATTATAAAAGCGTTCATTAATATTATGAACTTTTTCATTACGGTTTTACGAACGATTCATGAATTGGATAAATTTGGTCATTGGTTGAGTAATAATGAAAAATTCATAAAATTGATGAACAAATTCATAAATATGATGAACTTTTTTTTCTGTGTAGGAACGGAGTTATGACTGATGAAATGTTATGTTTATATGACAGGTAGGCGTGGCAGTTCACTGAAGTAGACCATACTTCGAATTAATATTACTACATACAAAAGAAGAAGCAAAATTTCATGATTTTAACTCATATAAGACCAAAGATTTAGCACTTTATATGTTAAATCGCAACAATTTTTAGTGGTCCATTTTATTTTTATATTACATGATGTTGAACAAAATTTCAATAATATACCTCTTATATCTTCAGAGTTATAGCGTGTTTACAATAAATGTTATATGGCTAGGCGTGGCAGTTGAAAATAACCGCCCATTTTTTGTAACACAGTTTGTACTGCAGACATATGATTATATACCAGTTTTTATTATTATCTGAAACCAATCAAAAATAATGTCGATTTATATACTAAAAAACAGGAGTTTCAAAGTTAAGAAAAAAATATAAGAACAATTCGTACCACTCCAAATCAAAGTGAAATGATCTTTGTTTAATGTCAAGAATTTATGTAAAAACGAGTTGGAAAAGTTAGGTCACATGGGTAAGTTCGGTCACATGGGACGGACTTTTATAGTCGGTCGGGCCCGACTATGGAATACCCTACACTTTGGTGTGAATATTAATGTGGGAAATTTAATTGTATACCTACCTTTAAAGTTCGTAATTATGCTGAACATTTTTACACTCAGAATATTATTTACATATGAAATTTCTGACGACGTATATACCATTAATTTAAAAAATGTATGTAACAGTAAAAAAAAAAATAAATAAAAAAATATTGAAACATGAAGTAAAATAAATGTGGGCGGATCACGCCAACTTTTAAAACATATGGAGAGATTTAAGACTAATATTTCATAACTTTGTTTTCAATAATTTGCGAATAAAATGTCCACCATGAAAAAGCGAGAAGTAATAAAAAAAATCAAATGTGTGCGTATCACGCCCATTTTTGGATCACATATTTTTAGGTGAATGGGCGTGTCCGTTGACCAATTTGGCTCATTTACATTGACAAAATTAACTTTTGGCTAAAAAGTATTGAAACAAAATTTTATCGCATTCTAAGCAGTATTTCTCAAGTTATCGTGTATACGGACAGCAAGACAGACGGAGAGACAGACAGACAGACAGACAGACAGACGGACATGGCTAAACGGACTCGGGTGGTGATGCTGATCAAGAATATATATACTTTTCCATACAGGACACGCCTATTAAGGGGTGTTACAATATATGCACAAAGTTAATATACCCTGTACCTCATAGGTGTAGGGTATAAAAAGGCAGTTTTTGGGTGCTGTGGCGCAAAACAGCAAAAATCGTTTTTTTACAGTTTGCTAAGGGTGTGAAGGGGATGCGATAGAAAATTTAAATTTATACTTTATTGACCAATAATTACAACATATTAAAATATAAAGCAAATCGGATTTTTGCCCTTCTGTAGAGGTGCAAAAATTTTGTAAATTGCAATTTTATGCTTTTTTGAAAATGTTGCGCCTTTCCCTATATTTTGCGACCTTCTGTAGAGGCGCAAAAATTGTGTGCTTTTTTTGCAAATTTTGCGCCTTTCTCTATAGTTTCCGCTCTTTTAAAAAGGCCCACAATTCTGAATTTTAGGCGCATTTTTTTCTTTTTGTGTTTTTTTGAAAATTTGTTTGAGAAATTCAAAAGTGCACCTTTTTTGGGGGGGTGCGATTTAAAATTGTAACATAGAAAAATCAAAAAATCATGAAAGCTGTAAATCCAAATTTTGTCGTTTTTTTTGTATTATACCCCACTTTATGTAAACAAAATTAGATTTCTTTGTTTATAATGAAAATCTGAGCATGTTTAGAAATCCAATCCATCAAGGACTTTATGGTGTTTTCATGAATGTTTTTGGAATCTGAAATATAATATATTCTTCTTTGTTTATAATATATATATATATATATATATATATATATATATATATATATATATGTATATATGTATATATATATACATATATATATATATATATATATATATATATATATATATATTGTGAGGACACAAATTTGTGTGTCCCAAATTTGTACCCACATATTTTTTTATCAGAATTAAATTATATTAATAATTTAATTAATTGCAGTTATTGCTAAGTACGACAACAACAATTCTACGTACGCGCAACAATACCTTAAACAAGAAGAATTCCACGCACATGCAGCAATCCCGCAAGCAACAACAACGCTACGCATAAGCATCCAGTATACGCAAGCATAGGCTGCAATACAACAACATCAAATGAAGCAACAACAACTGCACAGACTACGCAACAACAAAGCACACGGCGATCGACACAAGAAAGAGTATAAAAGGAGACACAATTGCAGCAGTTCGATGCTGGCGACGACCTCGTACACATCAAACTCGTAGTAATAGTGGTTGGAGGCATTAACTCCCCAAATGTAGTAGTAGCGGTTGGAGGCATTAACTCCCCAATTGTAGTTATAGTGGTTGGAGGCATTAACTCCCCAAATGTAGTAGTAGCGGTTGGAGGCATTAACTCCCCAATTGTAGTTATAGTGGTTGGAGGCATTAACTCCCCAAATAGTAGGAAGTAGTGGTTGGAGGCATTAACTCCCCAATTGTAGTTATAGCGGATCGAGGCATTAACTCGCCAAACTAGTATTAAGTTACTTTAAGAGTAGGAAGTAGTGGTTGGAGGCATTAACTCCCCAAATAGTAGGAAGTAGTGGTTGGAGGCATTAACTCCCCAATTGTAGTTATAGCGGATCGAGGCATTAACTCGCCAAACTAGTATTAAGTTACTTTAAGATTTAATAAGTATTTTATTATAGCGGCTGTAGGCATTAACTCCCCAAACGTATTAATAGCGGATCGAGGCATTAACTCGCCAAACTAGTATTAAGCTCGAATAAGTATTATAAAATAGCGAATAAAATATTAAACCCACTGAAGGGACAATAAAGAAACTGAATAACAATACTTAAATAAAACTAATCTTTTCATTTATCTATTTTTCTGTAAACGAACCCTGGACAAAACCGGCGAGTATACCTCAGCCCGAGAAACTTCGTTACAGATGGCGCCCGAGCAGGGACATAATTGTTTGGTTCAGCGAAAGTAAAGAAGAAAATAATTAACAAATAAAATACAAAGGAAAGTGAAGTTGAATGAAAATAAAGAAAAAAATTTGGAGAAAAATAAAATACTGAATTTAAAAGAGAAGAAAACTGTGAATATAGAGTACAATAAATAATAGAAAAGGAAAATATCAAGATGGTAAAGACTTCATGGATTAAGGATCTTCGTAAGGACGAACTTATTACTTACGCCGAAGAGTTCGGATTTGAAGATGTAGGTCGATGAACTACGAAAACGCTTTTCGACATTTGTGAAAAGTGAGGAACTGAAGCCAGAAATTATTGCTCGCTTGGAAGAGTTAGAGGCGCTACATCCAAGAAGTAGGTCACCAAGCCCACTTCCGATACCACCACAGCTGCATTTACCATCAACATCAGCCGCAGCACAGCAGCAGTTAAATGTTCCAACGACATCGACTGGGTATAATCGTTTCTTGGGGTCAACAGTTCGATCAACAGAACAGACGCGTCCACAGTTCACCACAGAACCAACTCAAGGTACACCAGCAGGATACTGGCAGCAGCCAACGACGATGCAGCAGCCAACGATGATGCAGCAACCAACGATGATGCAGCAGCCAACGATGATGCAGCAGCCAACGATGATACAACAGCCACCGATGGCGCAACAACCACCGATGATGCCTACGACAAATGATGCGTTCCGAGATCCGATAGCGTTTATCGAACGCGTAGAAGAACTGGCCCAGATGTATAACGTCTGCATCGACCAGCTGCCTCTTTACATGGCCGAATTACTACGCGATAAGGCATTGATATGGTTTCGCAGAAACAATCGACAATGGGTTGAATGGAAAACCTTCAAAAGTGATCTACTAAAATTTTTCCTGCCACCTCACTACTTTGAAGGTATAGAAGATGAGATCCGACAGCGACGCCAGCAACAAAGGGAGTCGTTTAGTGACTACGTGCTTGCTATGCTAGACGTGATGAGCCACGCAGATTACGACGCTACGCAGCAGCTAGACAGAATATATCGCAACAGTCTGCAGGACTATCGATTGTACATTCGGCGAAAAGATTTTACAAGTCTAGAGGAGTTAACCGAGATGGCAAAAGAATACGAGGTACTTCGCGACGAAAAGGAGCCCACCCGAGCCGTCCCACAGCCAAGGCAAAAAGAGCGACATTTTCAAGTTCGTGAAGATCCGATATCAGAAGCACATAATAGTCAAAGGCACGATAATCCGTTCGCGCCAATAAATCCACGGACGGCGTGTCATCGATGTGGTAGCAGTGGGCACATGTCACGTGGTTGTAGAAATCCACAGGTGATGTTCTGCTGGGAGTGTGGTCGGCGCAATGTCCACACGTTTGATTGTTGTCGCCGTCCGGAAAACACCCGCGGTACCCGTCAGAGGCAAGAGGTGACGGGCGGACCAATGAACAGAGCGCGGAATTAATCAACCCTTTTGCCGTAAAACACGGTCGCATCTTCGCTACAGTATACCTGGGTGGCGAAGAAACAGAAGCGATAATAGACACAGGCGCAACGAGAAGTTTCGTAAACGAAAGATTCGCTACGAAAATCACCGACATGGCAAGGACGCGTATGGTACGCACAACAGTACAGATGGCCGATGGAGCAGTACAGCATGTTAATAAAGAAATGGAAGTAGAAGTCACATTAGGAGAAAAGCGCTGCGTAATCACGCTACTGGTACTGAGAAACGCATGTGACCAATTAATCTTGGGTGTTGATTCACTAGCATTGTTTGGAGTGGAGCTGCGATATGGCAACTATTCCATTCCAGTCCATTCAGTGAGAAGAGAAAATGAAGTATGTACATGTTCCATCGTGGAAGCCAGCGAAGGCGCGTGCAACAGCCGGGATGAGCACGTGGCCACAGAAGATGTTTGCACTGCCACATGTAACAACATTAAGGAACAGATAAATAAAGACGAAAGTACAAGCGTCTGCAACACCCCAGATCAACACGCTAGAAACAACGAAGACGAGAGGGTAAATTCAGTAAACAGGTACGATGAAGTTAATGTCGCCTTTACAGAACAAAAACATAATGAGGATGCAAGCGCGCAGATAGGCACTCCGATGAAAGTGCGACGTGGAGGAAACACGCTGAGTAAAGATAGAGATCAGCGTGTGCAAGAATTTTTGAAACAAGAGCTGAAAGCATTTGACGAATTAAAAGGAGTCACCGACATAGCGGTACACAAGATTGTGATGCATGATGATCGCCCGATTAAGCAGCGGTACTACCCGAAAAACCCTCATAGCGCACCAATCGTCTTGGTGAAGAAAAAGACAGGACAATGGAGGCTCTGCGTTGACTATCGTCAACTTAACGCACGATCAGTCCCCGACGCTTACCCCCTACCGCGCATACAACATATTTTAGACCGTCTGCGCGACGCAAAATTCATCAGCAGTTTAGACTTGAAGAACGGTTATTGGCAAATACCCATGGAGGAGAGCAGCAAACAGTACACGGCGTTTACCGTACCTGGACGTGGTCTCTTTCAGTGGCGCGTGATGCCGTTTGGCCTACATTCGGCCCCAGCTACGTTCCAACGAGCTCTCGATCAAGTAATTGGGCAGAGATGGAACCGCACGCATTCGCCTACTTAGACGACATTATCGTGACAGGGCACACGTTCGAAGAGCATCTGGAGAACCTAAAAGAAGTACTCAGACGACTCAGGAAGGCAAACCTGAGACTCAATGCCGAAAAGTGTGAATTTTTCCGAAGTGAGCTAAAATACCTTGGTCACGTGGTGAGCGATCAAGGAATACACACCGATCCAGACAAAATAGCAGCGATTAAAGAACTACAGCCACCAACAAATGTACGAGAACTACGACGATGTCTGGGAATTGCGTCATGGTACAGACGCTTCGTGCCAGAATTTGCAGACGTCGTCCACCTTTGACGTCACTGTTACGCAAGGGTAAGCACTGGAAATGGGAAAGTGCACAGCAAGAAGCATTCGAAGCGCTTAAGGCAAGACTGACGGAAGCACCTATACTGGCGTGTCCAGACTTTAACCAGCGATTCACATTGCAGACAGATGCGAGCGACTACGGGCTAGCGCAGTCCTTACCCAAGTGTTTGAAAATACAGAACGAGTGATTGCTTACGCTAGCAGGCGTCTGAGTAAAGCCGAGTTAAATTACTCCGCCACAGAAAAAGAGTGTTTAGCAATTATTTGGGCAATACGGAAGATGCGTCATACTTGGAGGTTACGCATTCACGGTAATAACTGATCATCTATCGCTGAAGTGGTTAAACAGCATATAAAGTCCATCAGGACGAATAGCGCGATGGGCGTTAGAACTGCAGCCAGCACACATTCGACATTCAATATCGAACAGGTAAGTTGAATGTGGTAGCAGACGCGCTATCGCGGCAACCATTGGCAACTCTTGGTACAATTACTGATGAATACGAGAAAAGATGTGCGTGGCTAGAACAGCGCATAGCAGAAGTAAAAGCGAAACCAGAAAAATACGCTGATTATGTGTTTTGAAGAAGGTCATCTTTACCGCCACATACCAAGACAGAATGGTGACGAAGACTGCGCGCCGTGGAAACTGTGTGTGCCGAGTTATCAGAGGGATAGAGTACTCAGAGAGAATCACGACGGACCGACCGCAGGGCATCTTGGGGTAAGGAAGACGATCGCACGCATAGCTAACAGGTACTACTGGCCTGGAATGTTCCGCCAGGTTAGTAAATACGTCCGGTGTTGCGAGGTGTGCCAAAAGTATAAAGCAAGCCAACAACAACCGGTGGGGAAGATGTTGACGAAAATAGCAGTATTAGCGGTATTTTCACCGTTTTGCTCTAACGTTGTTGATTTTGCGCTGTCATCTTTTGCGGTGTGAAATAATTTCAGCTCATTCACGTGCGCCGTTTTTATCTTCTTGCTGCCGGCTCTTTTAAGCTGCACGATTACCGGTGATACGAAATTTATCACCCGAAATGGTCCATCGTATTTGGCGGCTAGTTTGGCCGCCAAAATTGTCAACTGCTTTGGACAAGTTGTGTTGTTTGACTAACACCTGTTGACCGATCTTAGGTGACCAGGGTCGCCGACGTAGGTTATAATTTCATCGTAACTTTCATGGGGACTTGATATTCTATTTAGGAACATCTGCGTAGCGCGAAACATTTTTGTTTCGCCATACTCGCGTCGGACGCGTTTTGACCTCTGATCCTTGTCTTTGTGATTTCGCCGTACTGTTATTTCTGTAACTTATTTGTGGCAAAGTTTATTTACGGTATTTTTATCGTGTGAAATTTTGCCATTTGTGTATAAATCATCGTGCGATGCGTAATATTGCTGCAGTAATAGAATATCAAGTCCCCATGAAGTTACGATGAAATTACCGTAAACAAAGGGAGCGTTGTCCAAAAATATATTGAAACGCGAAAGTATAAGAGTTGTCAACGTTAATGGCGGTAGGTACAAACGCCAAGAAATAGTAACACCGCTAAGAAAATGGACGTTACGGTGAATAAAAATTACCGTTCATAAACCTACAACGCCTTATTTTTAAACTACAGGTAGAAGTTCACGAATAAACGCTCTTGTGTGGAAAATCGAATGGCCGAAAATGTTCATGCGGCAAATCATATTTAAATTAACAATTTTTAGTTTTCAGATCACCCTGTCATTTTTGGAAGTGTTCCGAAACTGTAGAAAACTATCAGTTGAGCCAACATGACGATATAGATCACCTGGCACCACGTGCTGATACGTCACCCACGCCAAAATGGAGAATCAGCTACTTAACGATGGGACACACTCAGCAAAATAAATAGGATCGACCACGTATGTAACAATTTTTAACCGAAGTAAGGGGAGGATGTGAGGACACAAATTTGTGTGTACCAAATTTGTACCTACATATTTTTTATCAGAATTAAATTTTATTAATAATTTAATTAATTGCAGTTATTGCTAAGTACGACAACAACAATTCTACGTACGCGCAACAAT